>CM050649.1:58638119-59297559 GCA_027574665.1 Rhynochetos jubatus | reverse complement strand
AATAACAGGAAGAACATCTAAATTTGTCAAAACTGAAACGTTCTGTGGAAGGTTCTTCCTCCCTAGCCTAAGTTGCTAGGTTATGCCCTCCTGCCTCTAGAGTGCCGGTAAGAGAACTTTTAGGACTCTCAAAAATGTTCTTTTAAAGGCTTTTGCTCTTCTCATCAGCTGCTTAGAATACAGGTAAGTAAATTGATAAGAAGAATGGAATAAGCTTACTCTTCTCTAGCCATCTCCAGATGACATAACAGAGGAAAGAAGACTATGGGAACATTAAAGTTGAATGTGATGAAATGCAGGGCGCCCTTTGAGGCTGGTCAGGGAGCGGTGCAGTGGCCAGAAAGCTGCTTCCCTTGGAACAGTCTTGGCTGACCAGATCTGAAGGCAGAGCTTTCTGTGTAGTTCTGTTCTCTCTACTTCTGCATTTTGAAGATTGCCTTTCAGAACACATTGTAAATCACTCATGAGCAATTCCAGAGCCAAAACAGAGTATCATGTGAGGTGAAAAAAAATCAGCCTTAGCATCACTCATCTAAAAAGTATCTCAATTGTATATTATAAATCTTGCACTGGAAGTGATGCTTATTTGGACTTCGTTACAGTGTTTTAACCATAGTCTAACAAGTAGTTTATGGGATTTCTTTTTACCCCAATTCACAGCTGTTGGGCTTTACATTCCTTTTCTAATCTTTAGTTTTTAAGAAGCAAAAAAAAAAAAAAGAACAAATTCAAGAGATTCCACTGGAAAATACAGAGGCAATTATTGGTTCTGTGCTTACCACACTGGATTGCAGGTTTTAAGAGTACAGAAATACCAATGCAGTCTTCACTCCTCTGTCCATAAAGCCAGAAAAAAAATCTATCAATCATCTTTACTGAACAATCTTTTCTGTATCAAGCAGTGATTTTAATTTTATTTATATACGAAAAGTTAAAAAATGTTTCATTGCAACATATTTTGAGTGACTAATGTATAGTAGAATTCCACACCAGAAAGAAAATGGACACCATATGTAATTAATTAAATAGAATTTCAAAAGCAACTTCAGTTTTCCCATTGCTAAGTGGCATTTTCACAAATTGAGTTAGGCACCAGCTTGTACAAGTGTTTGGCAGAAAATGATTTAGGAAAAGTTGTAGATAAATTGTAACTGTTAGCCTTTTGAGCTCATCTAGAAATTGACAAAGATTTATTCATTTTTTGTATTAATGGTTATAGATAAATAAGATGTGAAATGATAACATTTCTAAAACATGGGAGATCCTCTTACTACTCTACAGCTGTGTTTGGTTTAAAATTCAAGCTATCCTAACTGCAAGACCCAGCATCCCTCTATCTCTCACTTTCTGTCTGATGTTAATAGGAATAGGTTTGATGGTCTGAAGTTTACATTTTTCTGTAGAAATACAAGCACAGGGAATTAAATGGGAAATAAAACTAAAGAGATTGTAGTAAGAAGTATCTTTTTGCTATGGATGAGATCTGACCTAAAAAAGGAAATGCCAAAATTGCAGCTGGATTCAATAGTACCAGAATTTCAGCCTGGAAGCAGAATAGCGAAAATTGCAAGTTTCTATATCTCTCTGGAAAATCTTCTGGACTGTCTGTGTCATTTCCCCCAGATTCAGAGCTGACAATTCAGCCTGGAATTTCTGATAATTTTAATTTTAAGGCTAATTTATTTTTCTTGAAGGTGGGAGGGTTATTTACTTACGTGACAATTTTGAGTAGCAAGTGTAGAGCTGCCTTTATGCAGCCTCTATGAGTTGTTAGTGTGATATCGGTCTTAAATCACCACTAACTCTTCTGATAAACTCTGTACAGTGCAGTTTTTCTTTTGTCTTGCTGCTCTGTTCCTCACTATACCAATGGTCACAATGACACCAAGACAAACAACTCGAACTAGCCAAGAGCTCCTCTGTATGTCTGCTCACTTTATTACCATTTTACATCAGGAGTGATGTAGGCTTGACCATATGTAATTACTGTATCATACTTTGGAAAAATATCTCCATGGGCTCATCTCATTTCCTAGTAGACATAGCTGATGTGCTAAACCACACCCTTAAAAGTCAGCAATTGTTCCTCTAAATGAAATTGCAATTTCATATTGAAAAGCCAATTCCTAAATTGACTGAGCAATTTTAATTCTCATGTCATCTTTTCAGGTGATCCTCCAAGTCTTGCTTGAGGTACACTGGAAAGGCAGACAGAACTGTTACCCTTCATGTGCCTTTATATAAAGCAAGGTTAAATGTCCTTGTTTGCCAGTCTTGTACTTCAACTTTTTCTGCTAAACATAAAGGCAAATGGGGTAGAGGAAAGACTTATTCAGGTACTACTAAATAAATTTTAGATTTCAGTATTTTAATTTGCTCAGGCATGGCTTTTGTTTGGATATGTTCTTTCCCAGTGATATTGGATGAGAAATACACACTCTGGAACTAAAAAGTGAATTAGAAATGATTAGAAGAAGAAGAGAAGAGCAGAAGTAAGACAAGTAATAAGTATAAAACTGTATAGTCGATTTAGCCCCAGATTTAGAGTTGAATGGGAAAAATAAAAAAAATATTAAAAATTTGAAACTCATTCTGAGACAGTATTTCAAACATCACTGAGTTCGTAATGAAGAGAGGTTTGTTTGTTTCTTTATTTTTTTAAGAAAGTATTTTCATTACATCTGGCTAAAGATCATAGAGTAATACTAAAAAGGGGTTGGTTTATGTTGTAGAGGAATAAAAGCAACCTTTTGAAAGTTTCCCCAAAGAATTATGTCAGATTGTTCATTCTGAAAGTCTGGGCATTTGATTTTTTCCTTCCTTTATTAATGTTAATTGTTTTCATCAAAATATGTAGTTAAATGTGAAACATTTCAGATTTTATGAAGAACAGATTTTGACAGTCAAAAAATGCCCATCCTAACTGTTGAAAGGATCATCACCAATTTTGCTTTGGAGTACACTGTAACAAACTAGTATGATTCAGTGTTTTGGTGAAGAATGTCTTCTAGTTAATATATTACAAATGAACTATTTTTATTCAATGAAAGAAACATTTCCCAAAATGAAGAAGTTCCCATGGAAAATTGTCAAGCATTTCCCACTTCGGTGTTTGAAAACTGAAAGCACAGTCAAATGTCACACACATTTCTGTTTTATGTTTTTCCAATAATAGGAAAATCACATCTAGAGAATGGCAAACCGAAACTGAAATAAAATGTTAATCCAAATAAATTTTTAATAAAAATGGTGACATAGTAATTATATCTATAGATAGATAGATAGATAGATTTTTTTTTTTTGTGCTACTTGCATGCATTTCTTGTAGGTGATGGAATATATGGAAGGGAAACTGCCTGTCTGAAAATGCAAGAAGCTCAGGCTATTATTTAATATCATCAGAGATGCTATGTAGCAGCATTCCTTCTCAGAATGAGATATAACCGAAAAAACAGATGTGGCTTGTGTTGTGCAATTAAATTAAATACAGCAAAAATGTCGTGTTTTGCTGTTTTGGTGCCTTGATTAAGCCAGTAAAACTATAACAGTGCACCAACACTGACTTGCTAATATTCCCTTAACTAAGAGACTGACAACGAAGTATTTATTATATATTTTTTGTTATTTTTCCATTAGTAGGAGTAACTAATAAAAAAAAGAAAGAAACCTTGTAAGCTTCAACAAACAAGCATTTAAAATACTTTGGTTGGTTGGTTGGTTATGTCTCCATTGATTTTATGCATACTGTTTCCTTGTGCTCTGAGGAACTGAAGAACTTTTCATTTTTTTGTTGTTTTTCTGGGGGGAGTTTTGTTGGTTTTTTTGAATAGAGCGCTTTTGCACACCAGACTGCATTCTTTCCACCCTGCTGCAGCTCTAATTCATGTTCATTAAAAAAAAAAAAAAAAAAAGGAAAGAAAGAAAATAAAAGAAAGAAAAGAAGAAAGAGCACTTAAAAAAATGTGGGGTTTACTTCTTTGGAAAACTTAGTACTTTCTGATATAATTACCTTGGTTAATAAAACGTTTATATAGAAAATGAAACCCAGGGCTTAATTGTCCTGGAAACAGTTATAAATGGACATGTAATGCAGCAATCACACCAATTATGCGAGAGCTACAGACACAATCACATATGAAGGAGCAGGCAATAGTGAATGCTTAGTAAATACGAAGGTGAGGTACATCATGAATACCATTTTCCTACTTCAGGCATAACTAAATAATATCTAATTTCTCTTTATACCTCATGTAATTCCTAAAGATGGCAAGTGGATTTATTTGCTTATACTGGACATGGCAGACTAATGTTTGTGTTTTATATGCCTACTTTTTTTGAATGCATTTCATGTGAGTCTAAAATTCTAGAGCTTGTTTACTCCTTAATGCTTTCCTGTTAGCTGTAAAATTGTTTGCTCTTACTTAAAAATAAATCAGAGAGATGATGCTTACATATTGATTGGGATTAGACGAAAGCTTAGATTTCCAGTTTAATAAGTCATATAATGGTAAGTGCCTACATACAGCAGTTCTCATAAAATTCTGATCCCAAATGAAAAAAAAAAAAAAACCAATGCACAGTCAGTTCATGCTGTGGGTGCTAGAAAATTTACAAATTCAACTCTCCTAAGGAGACTGGCACTGCTGCGAACTGCATGGAAAACAATCTGTCTTGGTTTTGCATTTGACTCTGAATAAACTTAAGTTCTGGAACACAAGTTTCCTGATGAACCATTTCTGAAATTCAGAAGGGATGAGGTATGACGTTTCAGACAGCAACTATAGCTCATTTCTTTGAGTTGGTTTCCTCAACTAATGTCTAGACACATAAAAGGAGACAGCTATTGAAATGCTGAGCACTGCAGTGATTAACTTTTAAATGACTTGCTGCCTAGCTTGAGATGGATAAACAGGATACAATGAATGGAGAGAATAATGACCAAAACTGGAATCCATGGGAGCCAGATTGATGAACAGGGAGTTCCTTAAAAATACCTAGAAGCAAATGGTGGGGATCAGTGACTGACTAAAGTCCCTTTCAGGGAGTGACATCAGGATCCACAATTAAGAGTCATGCTTCAATGATTTCAGCATCACTACGTGTAAGAAGGCAGCAATTGGCTAATAGAGCAGGATCCTCAGAGCTACAGGAGCTTTGTCTGAACACTTGCAGAAGTGGCAATAGCATATCCGCAGGTTACCTGAATTCCTTTGTGTAGACTCCTGGATATGTGAAAGGTGGAAATGCCTTTCTCCAGTTCAGTATTCACAGGTCCAGGTTTGTTATTAGACTTACAGACTTGTAGAAAATATTCTTGTCCCAGTCTTTATAGTGGTTAAAGTGCAAGAGACCTGTGTCTATTTGTCACTGTTTCTGAGATGGTTTTAAATTCACAGCTCTCATATGTCCACTGATCTGCAGAGGCTCCAACACTTAGATGTTATGGTATTTGCTGGGCCTGAGAAAAGTAAGTATTAGTGCCTGTTTAACATCTCATGTGGAGCAAGGATGGAAAACTGGACCTTATTCCTCTCAGATTAATTATTGCATTATTTCTGCTCCATCACTGTCACAGTGAATACCTATAACTGAACAAAATTAAGAGGAGGGACTGAAAAAGTATCTTGCGTAAGTGTGAGTGTATGTATGTGTATGAGTACAATCAGAGACACGCACAGACTTTGCCCTGTGTATATAACTCATATACATATTTGAACATAGAGGTATCAGTGCCTGTAGCGCTCCTACAAATATTTTCTTCCCTTTTATACTGCATGGAATTACATAGCTTGAGAAACTAGTCTGACTACGATTTCCAAAGGTAGAAGAATCTTCTACTTTCAAAGCCAATGGGGCCAATATACCTACCAATCTCATTAGGATTAAAGTTTGCTTGGCACAGCTTTTTGAAAAGTGTACTTTAACATTTCAAAGATAATGCAATTCTTCCTAGACAGAAGGGCAGGGCCTCCTCTGGAAAAGTTTGATGAAACACCAGAGAGATTCTCCTAAATTTGTTATCTTAAAAACTTTGGTCTTCCATCTCAGGATAATGAGATTAAAAGATTTACAGGAAAATAATATCAATGCTTCATAATGCTTAACTGACAAAATCATTATCTTGTCCTTGTTAGCAGATTAATTTTCACATCATCCTTGTAGCATAACAGAAATACTTATCTGCATTTATCTGATTGAGAATGGTTATAGCCCACATATTCAAAACAATCCCTTAATTGCATGCTTCACTTTTTGATATATCAGATCCTGGTCTGTTTTAAAATAGATGATTTTCCACAACTGTTAATGTTTGAGAAACTTCAGACTCTCCTGTTGGGTATTCAAAGCTTTTTGAAAATGGAATTATTTAACATATTGGAGAAATTTATTTAAGGTCTTTCAGAAACATAGTTAAAGAATTAACAGTAAAAAGATATTAGAATTGAATATGGTATGAATTTCAGATCCAGCTGCTATAAACTGACCTTATCTTTTAGGTCTTTTGTAATACAGAACATGGCAGAAGGAAATATTAAATTATTGGAGAAAAAAAAAAATCTGAGAATTTTCTCATTTAAAAGGACAAGAGGTGGTGACACATCATAAGGCTGTGTAGGCTAATGTCATAGAGCAGTCTGCAATCTGAAAATTGTTGTTATGGCCAGCTTGTAGAAGTGCATGCGTTACATCTTAGATAGATACACTAATTGTAGCAATGCAGAGAAAAATAGTGAGCACCATAGGAAAACAAACAAAAAAAGAAAGAACAATAAAAAGTAGTACTCCAGATAGCTTTGGAATTCACATCCCGATAACTCCTGCATTTTCTGAAGGTTGATAACATCTAGATGTATAGTTCTTAGAAGGCATTGTATCAAAAGATGTGACATTCCTTTGCAGCAAACAAAGAAAAATACTATCCATTGTTTAGCCTGTGTCTCCTCAGCCTCCAAATTTTTAGTAATAAGGAAATAATTGTTATCATATGACTCACTGTTGAAGCCAAAACATGTACTTCCCAAATATAGTTTGGCTGGAGGATCCAGCTGGGAGTTGTGATAGACACAGTTCTGTTCATGCTGCTCTCATGCTGCCTTAGTGCTTTCATTAAACTCCCTGAGTACAGTACATTAACCTTTGCACAGAAGCCTGTGCAGCTTACTTTCAGGCCTCTGCCATTTTGGTTTTTCTTCACAATGAAAAATTGCATTTTTTTTTCTTTTTAACCTTAGATTTTTCCCTTATATGCTGGCAGGAATGATGGTCATAAGAGATTCTGGGGGAAGGGATTGGACAATAAGAAAAGGGAATCATAAAAAAAAGAAACAGGGAAGAGAAAACTCAGTGATGACATTTCCATCTTTCTGCTTCTTCAAATGATTAAAATAAAACTATAAGAATGTGCCTTAAAAGGAATAATAAATGTGCACTTATATATACATACGTGGTCCTGTGAAATCAATAAGCTATCATTTTTACTGTAACTGTAGGCTATTCCTTAAAAGAAAATAATAGTCTGTTAAAAAATGCCATGTCTGTAAGAGATGAGGCTTTCTCCAAACCCCAGAGTGAAAGCCACCCTGCCCAGTTGCAGAGCATTTTCTCAGGACACAGGTCAGTGTGATACTATAATTAAATCAACACATGGTATGACTGGAAGGGCCATATAGAGAGATTAAGGTCTCAGCTGTGCTCCCTAACTGAGAAAAGGTAAGTGAGGGTGACAGCTGTAGCAGCAGTAGGTTTCACAAATCACTTAAGCAGTTTGGGAGGGATATAAGGGCTCTATTATAGATGACTTGTTTCTACTGTTGGGTTTTAGGTTTTTTTCTTTTTTTCCCTTATTTTTTTCCTTTCCTTTTTTTTTCAGAAAAGCTCCATATAGTGTCTCACGAGCACCGTATGAAGAGACAGCTGCTGTCGCCATTGCAATTACATTTTGCTGTTGTCAGTGTTGCTGTTCTTCATTTCGTTCTTACTGAACAGAACTGACAGTTTGATTTCACTTGCCTTTTAAATGAAAAGCTTGTCCAGTGTATCCCACAGGAGATACAGCTTAATGAATCTGAAGATCTGGAATTCCCTGGTCTTTACTGTCATGAGTATTTCATGTCTAATTTGTAGAAGTAGAAAGCAGAATAAACAAAGACAGTGGTGTATGAATTCAGGGCCTCATCTGATTCTTTTACGCTCTGAGGAAGACTGTGGCCATGGAGACCTGCTCTCGGTATGGAATGAGCAATCACATTAATGAGAACAAGCAAGAGGGAAATGCCACTTATGGGAACCAATCACATCATCTTCACTCTTTTGAGCGGGAGCATGATCTTCCTTTGTTAGCCAAGGGTGTTATTCGGTGTACAGGCATAAACTGAAGTAAAAGAATTTCAGACAGGGTAGGAGGAGAAACTATTTTCCAATGAGGACACTGAGGCAGGGGAGTAGGTCGGCCCAGGAGGCTGTGCCATCTCCATCCTTGGAGGCTTTCAAACCCTGACCTGCCCAAGCCCTGAGCAGCCTGGTCTGAGCCCGGAACTGGCCCTGCTTTGTACAGAGGTTTGGACTAGAGGCTTCCTGAGGTCCCTTCACAGCTGGAATGGTTCTGTGATCATATTTCTCAATAGAAATATCAATAGAGCTTTTTTCAGCAGACATAATTAGTAATGAGTTTACAGATATCCATAAGGACACAAGAATCATCTCTCTAGAACAGTTTCTCAGCATTAACTGGAAATCTTAGATTTTCTTATCTTTCACCATTTTCCATAATAAACAATTATGCTGGTTCTATTATCTTGGAATCTAATGGATTTTTTTTTTTTTTTTTTTTTTTTAAAATCATGGTAGTCTATCATAGAACCTTAGGATGACAGCTGGGCAAGGTACATGATGGAGGGCATTCTAGATGCTCTATTTCTGGGAAAATTTGGGGGTCAAGAGAAATTGCATGAAACAGAAATTGTCAGAACTGTGACTGGTATTGAAATTACACAGATTAATTTGGTAAAATAGATTCAGTCTGAAAACAGATTTTGAAATAATAGGTGCAAAGTAGTTGAGAGGAACAGTATTATAGAAATGTATTACCAAGTTTTACTGGTTAATACTGATTTATTAATTATACTACAAACACCCATAAGCTACAATTGGTCCTTCCATACCTACTCACTTTTTCATGGTTATTTTTTTATTTGCTTTTATTGTATTTAGGATTTCACATGCATTGTGCACTGGGGATCAGCTGTGCAGACCAGCCACGCTCTTTGTCAGTGATACTAACACCTAGTGGAGTCTGTAATAAGATTGGACATGGGCTCAGCTCATGACAGAAATGACATACCAGCTTTGTTCCAAGAGATCATTCAGTGACTGGTGCACTACAGAAGCCATAATAATAAATATGTGGTTTCATACCATGCAAGTTAGAACCAGACATCACATTCCATATCTGCATCTTCCAGCCAATTTCATTAGAGTCAACTGCTCTTGGCTTTGGCTTTTGTCTCTGTTGGAGTCAGATATCCCATATCTCCCGATAAACCATACCTCACTAAAATACCTTTTATCCTTAATATAGGCTCCTTTTTGGTGGTGTTTGGTATTGTTTTCTATTTTGGGGGGGTGGGGTGGGAGTTTTTTGGGTTTTATTTTGTGAAGGGTGGTTCATTCATTTGGGTTTTGGTTTCTTTTTGTTTGCTTTTTTATGTTTGTTTATTTTTCACTGAGGTTAACATAATGGCACACAGCCATCCAAGAACTTTCATCCTCTGGAAAACAGCATAAATATTTACTCTCTGTCCTTGTCATACCAATCTAGTACATCTTGTGCTCCAACATTTTTAAACAGTCAATTTCTTTAATAAGCACAGTTTGTATAGATTTGTACGTGTGATTTAGACAGATTTATGATATCTAATGATATATGATATTTATTTTATAATAGATTTTATAATGATAGATTTAGATCATCTTCACTGATGAGCTGTTCATAATTTCTCTTTCTAGAGGGATGGAGCTCTGTGTGTCAAACTTGCTATGTCAGTGGCCTCTAAAGAAAACTCAGCTATTGTGTCATTAGGACTGTGGGGGAAAAAAGAACGCAACCGAAAAAAAAACAAACAACCAAACACCACCAACTTGAATCAATAACAATTTTTATTTGCCTAAACAATAGAAATAGTTGTGCTGAGAAAATTTGAAACAGCACAAACAGGCTTTGAGTCAATATGGCCACTGGGTGTCATTGTTTACTCCACCATGTAACATTCATCTCTGTAAACATAAAGTGTGGCTGGATGTAATCAAGTAAGTCTACCCTATCATATTCTGAAACTGGTCATCTGTTCATTAACTAGCTAGGAGTAAAGAATCCTTTTTTTCTTTAAAAGTTATAATTATGGATATAATAAAATATCTTTTATCTAGTTCAATGTCTCTTAGACTTTAGAAAGTTTTTTTTATACACATGTCCACTACTTATCTTTAAAAAAAAACAACAACAACAACAACAACAACAAAACCCAAGTAGCTCTTTTTATAAATACGTCTAAGTTATTGTGGAAAAGAATGACACTAGATCAATGATACTGCAATTTATAGTTCACAGATCAGACCTGCTAAGATGCTGCTGATGGAGACTTTTATTCTCCTCATGTAATTTATTCTTCATTTAGAGAAGCTGACCAAGATAGGTTTATGTCTATTGCACAGTATTACAGGCTTATTTTGCAATAAGGTGGGATGCTATTCAAGTCTGGCTAGTTTCTGGGGTCACCGTGATGAAGTGAATTGTTTTTATTTTTGCATCAACCAATCATGAATAAATTGCAACATGGTTAGCCTTTCAACTAGTAGTCAGTTTATGGAATGTTAAACATGATTTTACTAAGCCTATGCTTAGATAGAAGACCTGAGGAACATTCCACTGCGTTCAACAGCTGTAACAGATTGTTAGGCAGACCAGCTCATAAATGGAATCAGAGAATCACAGAATCACTGAATCACAGAATGCTAGGTGTTGGAAGGGACCTTCAGAGATCATGTAGTTCAACCACCCTGCCAAGTCAGGTTCACCTACAGCAGGTTGGACAGGAAAGTATACAAGCAGGTTTTGAATATCTCAAAAGCAGGAGACTCCACAACCTCTCTGGGCAGCCCGTTACAGTGCTCTGGCACCCCCAAAGTAAAGAAGTCTTCTCCAGGCTAAACAGACTCAGCTCTCTCAGCCTTTCCTCATAAGAGAGATGCTCCATTCCCTTGACCATCTTTGTAGCTCTCCGCTGGTCTCTCTCCAGTAGCTCCCTACCTTTCTTGAACTGAGGAGCCCAGAACTGGACACAGTATTTCAGATGTGGCCCCACTAGGACAGAATAGAGGTGGAGGGTAACCTCCCTTGTCCTGCTGGCCATGCTCTTCTTAGTGTCCCCCCAGGATAACATTGGCTTTCTTGGCCCCAAGTGCACACTGCTGGCTCATGGTCAACAGATTGTCCACCAGCATTCCTAGGTTCCTCTGCAGAGCTGCTTTTGAGCAGGTCAGCCTGCAGCCTTTGACAGTGCATGGGGTTATTCCTCCTCACAGGCAGGACCCTACACTTGCCCTTCTTGAACTTCATTAGGTTCCTCTCTGCCCAACTCTCCAGCCTGCCCAGGTCTCACTGTATGGCGGCACAGCCTCCTGGTGTATCAGCCACTCCTCCCGGTTAGGAAAGGATAATTCAGTCTCCAGAGTCATTCAGTCTGTGCTCAGCCAATCTGAGTGCCAATAGATTAGAAGATCAAGTGTGAGCAGATTGGAGTACGTAGGTTCTTCTGCCTGATATAGTTGTAGTGTGCTGTTTTGCATTAAATAGTCAACAGTTGCCAACATTCAGTGCTTCATGACATCTGAAATGCACCTCATAGTTTCACAAATAAATAATTTCAGCACTTCAGGTCATTTGTTTACTTTAAGTGGCAACTGTTGATTTTTTAATGGCTGTGAGTATATTTAATAGTTGTTTTATGTTGTTGTCAAAAGATAAATTCTCATGAAACAAGGAAAAGCTAAAGGCTTAAAATAGCCATGGTAAAGAGATGAAGGGAAAAATGGAAAACAGAAAGAAAAGTACAAATTAAATAGAATGGGTAATGAGAATATTACTCCTATCTTTACTTGTAGAACTTATCATCACCTAAGTGTTTTCTCATAAAAAAATACATGACATTCCTTTACTATACTTTAAAAAAAAAGAGATCTGATAGACTGAGTTATCTTAAGAAATAAAGGGCTAAGTACAGCCCTGTTCTCCTGACTGCCAGTTTCATGCTCCATCTCCATGACTGTAGTGTCTCTGAAGGTCAATGGTAAGTTGGCTCAGATGATGCAAACACTGTGAAAGCCTTGGGAGCCAGAGAGATTAATGAAACAGAGAGAACATGAAGGGAAAGACCAAGCCAAGGAGAAATACAAGCCAAGAAGTCCAGCCCAAGGTATTCAGCAGTGGATGTGTTTTTGAGAAAATATTTTTGTCCACTCATTTTCCCATGAAAGTATAGGTCAATCTGTATACACAAAAAAACACATTTATATCTCATTTTGAATTATTTCCTTTGCAGAAGTTTTCTTTCAGTTTGAAGACACTCCTACCATAAAACATTTCCAGGTTTTACTTTCTTATTGGAAGTGAGAGGGTTTTTTTAATCAAACATATTTTTATCTATATTTTCTTTTTTAATTTTTAAATTTACTTGCATGTCTAATTAAAATTGAAGATTGGGAAGAGGTGTTGGTATATTATTTCAATTCTTTTAAAGATGAACTATACTGAAAAAAAATATGGTTTCCCTCATTTTATCATGTTCTTGATAATTCTGGAGGCAGTCCTTTTCAAGTTTAGGAACATTTCATGTTATTATCATTTTATAGTCACCAGACATTAGGAACCCTTTCATGTTTCTCTGAATCTGTTTTTCTAACAGTTTTACATTCATATACTTGTGAATAACACACAAGGTAAAAACAGATTAGATATGCAGTGAAGAATAAAACCTTTAACTTCATTGTATTGAATCAGTCTCCCAATTAGAAATGGGACAGTTGAAGAATATTTGTGGGATTATTAACCTCCTGATATTTTTAGAACAAAGTTTGAGATATTTATGGGAAAAGCTTAAAAAAAGCAACTCTCACCTCCTCAGGTCCATGTGGATCTCCTTTCTGCTGTACAAAAGATGATTCAGAGACCCTCTTAGCTCTCTCCCCCTTATTTTCTGTAGCCCCAGACTAATTATAGATGACCCTGTCATTTATTCTTAAAGAACTATTAACTGAAAGACAGCAAATTGCTGTCAGGAAAAGAGCAGTATTGATAAAAGTTTCACATGGTGAACTAACATGTACTTTGTATGTATGTACTTTGCATATGTACTTCGGTGAGACAATCTAGAATTTGACAGAACACTCAGATTTAAGAACAGTATTGTATGAGCAGCTATAAGGAAGTCAGTATTACATATTATCTCATCTGAAAGGAGACATAAATAATTGTATTTTTTTAAAGGAAAACATTTGGAAAGTCAAAACCAGACATTCACAAGCATAAATATCTCAAAAAATAATAAGAAAAATCAGATAAATAGCTGTTGCTAGAGTAATACTGAAGATTAAGTTCATGGAGTAAGAACAAATAATGGTCACTATTTTCTAGATCATATCAGCATAAAAGAAAAATATTATTTAGTTTTAATATTGCACTCCACAGTCAGAAAGATTATCGCATAGATAAGCAGAATATTTGATCTGTCTTCATCAGCTAGACATGTTCAGTCATCTCTGAATTATTGTTTTATCAAATGAAAAGTCACCAAGTGCTTTGAACAGCATCTGACCTGGAAACACTAGGCTGATGGTGCTGCACTTCACCTGCAGCTGGACTTCTGAAGAGTTGTTTATCGTCAGTATGAACTAAGGATCTATACAAACATCTCAGTCAAATCCTCAGTGGAATTTTCATTTTACTCCCAGACATTAAAACAACTGATGGTGGGCAAAAAAGAACTGCCATTAGTGTTCTATGTCATCTATGCACTACCTAACGAATAAAGGCACAATATACTCTGCATCCTTTGAACACAAGGAAAAGCTTTTGTAGAACATTGCACCATTTCATCTTCATATTCTACTGCTGCACACTGATCATGAACATGCAAATAGTTAAATGCTGTTTTCTTTAATTTTTCACTCATCAGTTCATTTAAAAGTACGCAGGAGACTTGTAGTCTGGCAGCTCTGCAAATGAGAAATAGATTTTTTTTCCATGCCAGCTCAAAGTGTTTGTCATGGATAATGATTGAAATACCAGGCGCTTGGAAAGCCTTGGGTTTTATAAATGCACTCTTTTAAAACTGAGTTTCTGGTCAATGTGTCTGAGAGTATGTGTATATCTAAGCATATGTGCACTTCTAAATGGAAAGATGATTTTAAAAGTCTGGCTAACTATTTTTTTGGTTCACATATGTGTATATATAAATATGTATATGCATGTATATATTCATACACACATATATTCTTTTTCATGAGTCCTTTATGAGTTTTACTATCCTACCAAAATGCTGTTAGCTTGCATTCCCTCACAAGCATTTAAAATTAAATCCCTTAAAAAAATATGAGCAATTTACTCTTTACCTCCCTCCCTCATTTGTAATGCACTGCTATTTCTTTTCTGCCATCTGTGCATTATTATCTTCAATGGTAGCAAGATGAGGTATTATATGTTTGCTAGCATGGTAAGTTATGATTTCTAAACTAGTATAGCTGCTGTAGCCATAACACTTCTTTCCCTGCAAAAGGTCAACTGTGAGAAACCCTAAGTAAAATTGATAAAATTCTGTCTTACCCTGTAAAACAGAAATCCAAGACTAAAACAGAAGGTCTGGGGCAAGGTCATACTAGTCTCCTTTGCCTTTTTCTCCAGGGACAAGTTGAGGTTCCAGTAATTGCGTTACAGCTTGCTTCACAGAGTGCAAAAGTCATGCAATGGATACCAGAACTGAGGAAATAATATAAGAATAATTTATAATGAACTTTTATGTTAGGAAAGCTGGTTGCACCACTTGTAAAAAAGTGATTCTGAGAAAACTAACTATTAGAAATGATTCTCCCAGTCTAGCCTTGAAAAATGTATTTTGTCAATATTTTGATTCTTTGAGTTCCTTTAATATCAAGTAGATACTCTCAAGCAACAAGCAAATATAGTAAATGACAGACCTTCAAAGAAACAATCAGTGAGCTATGAGATAAATTTAGCATTAAAAAATAAAGAAAAGTAAAAATATCACAAAGTTGCAGACTGGTTAAGCTTAATGGAAATGGTGGGTCTTAACTTGAAAAAAAAAAATTGCGCTGATGACCACCAAAATCCTTGCATAAGCTTCTCTAAAAACCTGATGTATTTGGGTTTTATACACTTATCTGAGGTCATTAAATGTTTATATCATGGATTTCCTGATTATATGTCAATTTCCTTCTAAGTTCCATAATGTTCTTATAAAATAAATCAGCAAAAGCCAGCATTTCTCTTTTGCATCATCTGGTCAAAACAGATGCAAATTAAAGACAAATTCTATTAGACCACCTCAGCTGCTCTTCAAACAGTAAAAGTGCTTAGTGGTAGAACAGCAAAAGCTTTTGGTGTGCATTGAAGGTTAACTAGATTGCAACATGCTGCTCGATCCCCGTATGGAGTACAATTGTAACTTACGCCTTGTAGTCTATTTTACCTAAATGCACAAGTGGAATGACCGTCTGTATATTAACAAACTAACACTGTGATGCTGCTTCAACCAAGGACTTCAAAATGCAGAGCTTTATTTGATGAGGTAGCAGTTGAAGATTATAAAGGATAAAAGGATGATCTTTCATGTCAAGCTTTTATGGCATCGAATCACATGGGTTTAATCTATGTTTTTACTTGTATAGGATCTATAACAGAAGAAAATATTAAGCTGAAATAATAAAAAAAAAAAAGATTGTCCTTTTTCATGTGACAGGGAAAGGATGCATCATTTCTATTGGCAAGCACTTGACTCACGAGATAGCTAAATTTTCAAAAGCTCTATACAATGTTATGACGATGAATAACATTTGCAACAACAGAAGATATGAGAATCTAATCTCATGCTTTGTTATATACAATGGTCACTTGCAGGGGTCAGGGAAGAAATTTTTCCCTATGCAAAGTAATATATTTGCAATAGCTTGCCTAAAAGCTTGTCTTTTATGTAACTGGGAACATTTACAGGTTTCTAACACAATAGGTGTGAGACATTGCCACCAGTGAGTCATGACTCAGACATAATGTAATAAAATAGATTGGACATGATGGAACACTGAATGGCATATTATATTTTAAAAATATCTTTGTTCTGCTTTAATATTATTTTACAGCTTTTAAAATATGCTCATTTTTCTCCTTAGCTATGGAACATTAATTTTCCACCCTTCTAACATCACTCCCACTGGCCACTTTAAATCCTTGCGTGAATGGGAATGAAAGGGGTCTATCAGTGGCAGGATAAAGGGGTGGTAGGTGGTGGTAAGACAAAGGGCCTCCTGCCTTTGGCACAAGACTCATGCTCTCATGGGGATCTACCCAGTGACAAGTGACCTGAGTCAAAAAAGAAAAATGACACCTTTTGGTACCCTAACATTTCACATGGCAGAACTCGGAGGAAGTGTGGAAATAGAAACCTGGAGTAGAGCTGTGCAGCTCAGTTCTGGATCTTGACACCCTTGTTTCTTTCAGTGTCAGAAAATAACATTTGCTTTAGAATAGGGTACATTGTTTAATAGCAACTCTACCGCCAGACAGCTTTTATTTTAAAACTATCATCTCTTTTAACTATTCCATGAAGAACACCATTTTTGTTGATCCCTGAGCTGGAATAACAAATCATACATAATTCTGACTAGATACAGTCAGTATAAAAAATCAGTCATCGTAAAAGACTAAAATTAATTTATTGCAAATTAAATATGTGAAAATAACTATTACTGTTCTGATATTGTGTCAACATCTTGTTTATTTTTCTGATCCTAGATGGGCTCTGCTCAAAAGAAAAACAGTTAGTTACACAGGGTAGTGTAATCACACCACAGGTGTGATCTTTAGGTGTCCCTAGTTTACACCACAGCCTTGAAAATCCAGGGTAGGTAGCTGCTCCTGGAAAACACTTCTCATACCTTTTTATCCTCTGGCTAGGAAAGCAGTTGCAGCCAGGCTTTCCTAAGCATTGTCTCACCCTCCATCCTCAGTACAGACAAATTCAGGTGTTAGGAAGCTTTGAATTGGGTTTTCTTCCATGTTGCTTATATATATGCTAAAGAAAAATGTTTTGCATATATGTCATGAATAGATAGCATACCGACTACAGTGTTAGGGAGATTTCTGTCTGTCCTTGAAGAGAGCTTCAGAAAAAATTCTGCCCTGTTGATAAAAAGAACCTGTCTGTATCCCACCTTTACACCTAAGATTCAGGAGAGCAGGAGCCAGTCATCTCACCATCATCACTAAGAAGTATTTCTTGTCACCTGGTCTCTGAGACGCTGCTAAGTGGCTGACAGATGGGACACAAGATGAAGACGTGACCTATGCACTTCTGAGGCAGCTGAAAACTAGAGGAGATAGGCTAGATCTCACTGAATATCTCTCTGTGTTAAACTAACCGACTCTTAACCACAAAGAAGGCACCTATTGATCTCTCCTGCAGTGTGTCACTGTCACTTGCAGCATTTCTAACTAGAACTTGTCTAAGACAAGTACTTTAACACAGAGAAGTTTTCAGGAAGCTTCAGCTTGAGAATATAGCCATGTTTTAGTACTCCGTCTCACAGGAGGCAGTTTGCCTCACATTAAGGCAATCATACAGACGGCTTAAAAGAAGGAGCTCCTTCTCATATTTTCCTTGTTGCCAGGATAATAGGCAAAAAAGAGACTGCTCTCCTTGCTTCATGTCTATCTTTGGCTGCGCCTTCATCTGTTCATAGACAGAGCGTAATTCAAAGCAACTCCTACTGTGTTCTATCAGTGTCAAGGCCACTGTAAGCTGAGCAGCAGTATGCAACAGAATTAGTAAAATAAGAGTTTTAAACAATTTTATGGCGTATGAATTGAACCCTACTTATGTGTACTTTTCACACAAAATGTAGTGGGATTGCTTGCTGCTATTAATATAAAAATATTGTGCCAGTCATTTACAATTGTAAAAATATTCTGTCCTTTACTGTTTAATTATGAAAGGAAACTCAATGAACCAAGATGTTGCACTAAAGCAGAGGGAAGGAGAAAAAGCAACAAACCCAGAGCTGGACTGGAAACATCTGTTCTGATGCATCTCTTCAACATCACTGATTCCTACAGCACTCTCACTTCACGCTCTTGTACTTTGAATGTGTACCTGCTTATCTTTCAACTTTAGCTTAGAAGGTGCTTAAGCACTTTGGAGAATGTAAAATTGCGCGATTTTTTCTCTCTGGCATTCATCTCCAATGCCAGTAATATCAGTTACAGTCATATTTTCTTCAGTTCCACATTACTGACAGTTGACAAACTGTTTTTTTAGTAAATCCAGATAATAAAACCTTTAGACTGAGTAAACTCTAAGACCCTAGTCTGGTCTTAAATACTTAACTGTAAAACAATTCCTATGCTCTCAGAGAGACTGCTGATATGAATAAAGAATACTTAAATGGAATGGGCATCAGATTTTTTTCCAAAGAATTAAGAAATTATTCCTATGGAGGACAATAGGGTTTATTGACATAAAGTGAAGTTTATATATCTGCATATAAATGTAATTAAGTAGTTATATAGGTATGTAATATTCTATGTATATACATACAACATACAGTAATTTTTGTTTTCTGAATTGTCTGTAAGAAGTTATATGTATAGCTTTTTCATATCTAAGTGACAGAATTATTCTGTACTTCTGAAATTGGTAGATTTCTATGTAATATAGATTCTATAAGCTTAATGTTACTTTTTTCTTTTCCTCTTCTTCTGGATATCTGGATGAAATAACCTCCATATTTCTTTTAATTCAGCATCAGGCAGCTTTACTTTGCTAGTTAACTTGAGCTTTCCCTGCCACAGTTTGTATCTGAATGTAAACATCCACAAGAAGTCAGGAACTAAATTTCAGATCCTTAAATGTCACAGTTAGATTAATAGTTCAATAACTTTGAAGAGGTGAGAAGATTTTTACCTTTGTAGTCTGCACTGGTGAGGCTGCACCTCAAATACTGTGTTCAGTTTTGGGCCCCTCAATACAAGAAAGACATTGAAGTGATAGAGCATGTCCAGAGGAGGGCAACAGAGCTGGGGAAGGGTTTGGAGCACAAGTCCTGTGAGGAGCGGGTGAGGGAGCTGGGGCTGATTAACCTGGAGAAGAGGAGGGTCAGGGGAGACGTTATGGCTCTCTACAACTACCTGAAAGGAGGCTGCAGAGAAGTGGGTGTTGGTCTATCCTCCCAGTTGATGAGACAGGACAAGAGGGAATGGCCTCAAGTTGCAGCAGGGGAAGTTTAGATTGGATATTAGGAAAAAAAAATTTCACAGAAAGGGGTTGTCAGACACTGGAACAAGCTGCCCACGGAGGTGGTTGAGTCGTCATCCCTGGAGGTATTTAGAAGATGTGTGACTGGTGTGCATAGGGATGTCATTTAGTGGTGGATTCCACAGTGTTAGGTTAGTGGTTGGACTCTATGGTCTTAAAGGTCTTTTCCAACATAAAAGATTCTATGATTCCATGATTTTAGTTTGCAGCTGTTTATCTGCTTTTCTGTTATGAAATTATTATGTTCAGGGAGAAGGTAAAGGACTACAATCAGTTACTTGCAAATCATGCCCAATTATATCATGCCAAGCTCTTCCTTCTTCAATCTTTGTGTTTTTCAGAGCTATAGGGGAAGCAGAGAGGGCTGCCTAAGAAAAGAGAAAAAGACTTGGAGGAAAGCACTCAGTCCTATGAAAGAGACTAGGGAGAATAAGAGAAGAGAAAAGGAGAACTCATTGGCTGATATATAAAAGATTCTTAATTTAGCATTTTCCTATATAATAAATACATATCTGCAACATGTATTGTTATTTTTAGCAAAATGTATTGTTATTTTTAGCAGGTTTTAGTTTGGCAAATTCCAAAATCTTTTCTTGTTGACGATATTTTCACTGGGTCAAAGAACAAGAGTTTCAGATTTAAAAGAAAAGCAGTTTTTTATAAGGGCAACGTTTGGTAAAGTGGAAAATGTAATGTTATTGCATCATATGCCAAATAGATGGCCATAAATTGGAGAACAAAGAGGTAAAATAAGATTATGTATAGAACTAGACTGTTGATATACATATGTTTCTAATGAAGGGTTTTGGGTTTGGTTTTTGTTATTCATAAGTGGTATAAATAGAAAATTTTTCTGCCAACTGAAATATACTTAATAAAGATAAACTGTCATAGAAAGAAAATATTACTTCCAAATTGTCATCAGAGTGGATTAGGTGTTTAAGGATTACCAGAATAAGTAAACATTATTCTAAATTTTTTCTCCATCATCACCTGTAATGTATTTGATAATTTATCTAACATAGGGAACAAAATACATATCAATATTTTTACAAAGCCAGTAGTAGCTGCACTAATTTATTTCATTAGATCTATTAGACTTGGGATGTTAGAAGCGGTATCAATCATATTGCATAGGATGACACAAGCAGTATAGAAATATAAAAAGAAAAAACATAGTTTTTGGAAACTCCCTCAATCATTTGTCATTCAAGCAACAAGACTAATTCCATTTTGATTATTGGATTACTGAAACTGGGATCTTTTAGCTAGAAAGTGCTTTTGCAGGACCTCAGTCTCAAAGGAAGAATCACTCTCCAGTCGAATAAACTCGTAGAACTTGCTAAAGTAGGAGACTCCCTCAAGTGGCTGGAGCCTTATATCCTTCACAGCTTTCCTTGAATGCACTAACCTATTCATTGGCATTTCCCTTTGATCATATGCTGTAGTCTATTAACAAGGAATCAAACTAATGAGTTAAATCCTCAGTGTATTGAAAAGCAATTGCAAAGCTCTCATGGAGCTCAATGGTGACCAAGGTTTCACCCAGTTTCAAGAGAGGCATTTAACCCTCTCTTATTGCTTCGAAATCCCTATTAATAATGCCTTGTTCACTTATTTGGAATTAGCTAAGTTTTTGCTGCTCCTTAAACTTGTGTTGAAGTGTTGTACTTCTTTGGAGAGGTCCTTTGAACTACTTTCCAAGATTGAAAACTTTGCCCAGATGGTATCTTAAGAGCAGAGGAAATCACTTTATAATTATACTTCTCTGAAAATAGCATTCTGGCAGGATTCTTGCTTATCCACCCACTTCCGATAACAGTCTGGAGGGTAGATTTTGAGGTGGTATTTATCTTTACACTCTGATGGTTTTTTTTCCTTGTGTTTTTTGGGGCATTATCAGAGTTTCATTTTCTTCTCTGATTAGCAATTTCTTCCCTTGGAGGATGCCTTCTCCATCAATCAGACATTGCCTGGTAGATTCCAAGGAAAGCGATTGAAATCCTGGCTGGTATATGACCCAATGTACTGTTTTTGTTTTTCCTGAGGGCTAAAAATTTAGGGGAGTTCCATGATCACATCTAACATGAAGAAGCACAAAACTAGGGAATGTAAAAGCCTGCCAAAGGGTATCTACAACAAAGCAGACTTACAAATTTATCCATTCCCTTATCTTCTTGTGCTGATTGCCTTGGGTCATTTCTGACTTTTAAAGTATTGATGTACATTCAGCTCTATTTCTTTTCTATGATACAGCTATTCAGTACTTCATTCTCTAATTTGTGCAGGAAGCTGGGATCAAAAGCACTTTTTGACCACAAGTGCCAATGTCTGACTTTTAAAGAGGGGTGGTAAATCATTCAGAGCTGTACCTCACATAGTTTTGTATATTAGTAATTTTCTTTACATCTCAGCATATTTTTATTTATGGAAAAAAACCTATCATTTTTTAAGGTCAGAGACTAGATCCTTTAATCTTAATATGCACTTAAGGCTTTTGTATATTTCATGAAACAGATATTCCTTATGAAAACTTGCAAGATGTGTTAAGAAACATATGATAGATATTCCTTAGCCTAGAAAAATAAAATAAATAACTGGGTCACCTTAATATGATTCTTCTATAGTCAAATGAAAGGATCCAAGTAGCTTTGGCAGAGACTATTTAATAGGAAGCTAAGCAAATATGTCGGATTTTGCACACACTTGTAATATTTTAAATCATTGTCAATAGGTCATTATTTTAAACTGGCAAACTCCATTAAATATCAGATTCTGTGTAACTGGAAGCCCTTCATATACTAAAATGAGAATAATGCATACAGACCTGGGAGATGTTTTTGCTGCTTTTTTAATCAGTCTATATATAATTTTCCAATAAAGCCCAGATTTCAGGACATTTATTCCCCTAAAATTGGTTACTTAGTACACATATTATTAAGTATGCAAATCCATCTGGTGCCCTTGGAGAATAACTGGATTCGTGGAAGAGAAATGAAGAATCAGCTGTGTGATTTTGCTATACAGAAAGAAACACTATAGGGAAATGAACATGAATAGATGTTTTTCAGCAACTTCAAAATACTTCTCATAATATTCATCAGGTTTTAAGTGCCTAAAACTTGAAGAAAACATGGAAATATTTAGGAACTTCTTAATTTCAGTTACGAAAAAGTCAAGCACAATTTTAATGGTCATTGTAAAACACCACCCTCAGTGTTATTAGAAGCACAACAGCTACACATCTTAAGTCTTGGGAGCCGCCTTAGTCTTTATATCCAGACCCTTTAGGACACTTAGATTTCATATCACCCTTGAAAGCATCTGATTTTACACACCTAGGTAACTATCAGTTCTCTGTATGACTTGGGAAATCTTACAGTTTCTGCTTATGTATGTTTGGGGTTTTTAAAGCAGACAGTGCAGCAACTAAGTCCCACATAATGCAGGTGTTAGTTGACCTGTAGTCGTGGCCTTCTCACTCTCCTCAAAGCTCTGTATCAGGTGCTGTAGGATGGATCATGTATCTTAGGGTTTATCATACAACCCAGTAAGGTGTAGTAGTTCAGGAAAAGGTGCATTCAGCTGTGTCTATGAGGTCAGTGACATCTGACAAAGGCAAAAGCAAACAGCTACCTTAAGTCTTACCTGCAGCTGCTTAAGCCAAATTGCACCTAGATCTACAGCCCCCATTCTGGGTGCCCTTAAGCATAGAAAGCTGTATGCACTATGACTATTGCACTACATTTTGCTCCTGATGCTGTGATTATTGGGAAGAGAGGACATCTTGATCCCCTTTCATAGCTTCATGGTATCCTGCCTCCTTTCTACTTCTATGGTACAGTCCATCTTGTTCCCTATTATGTTCCCACTGAGACTTCCATGACAGTGCTCAAATTCTGCTTCCTCTCTCATGCTGCTGTGCCTATGCTACTTGGAATAAACTCCATTGCTTTCCTTACGATTCTTCTATGTCTAACACTGCCAGAGAGTATTAGGCTAAGGGCATCACCAATAAAAGACTCTATGAAGGAATTGCATTACAGACTGGCTTTCAGTTGTTAAAAGCAAACATCTATATCTAAAAGACAGATTTCTTTTCTTTAAATGCTGCATCTATCAAAGGGCCATTCTCAGCACAAAAAGGCAATATGGTAAGAAATAATAGATTTTCCTGACCACTGAAAAAGAAAAAATGCAGTTCTTGAGAACTGTGAGGAAACAAGATTAGAGGACTCCAACTGCTCTAATATTGCCAGGAAGAAAAAAAAAAATGCAACTCTCTTAAATTACAGTTTTAAAATAATTTTATTTTTTGATTCAGATATTCAGTGGTGTTTCAACGCTATTTTATTCCTATCCCTTTAAAAGGCTGAAAAGCTAATGTGCAGGTATCATAATTATCTCTGGCATGCAAAAATATTTAAGAAGTTATTCACAGAATCTAGTTTTAAGCACCTAATTTGCATTCCTAGATTGAGAGACAGTCTTTTCAGTTTTCTTTTGTTCACTGCAAGATGGAATTCTCTCTTGAAGGCAATTCAGAACTACTACACTGACAAGACCTCCATGTCTGTACTGAAGGCATACTAAAAGTAGCTTCCCAACTTAAGGCACTGTGTGAAGCACATACTCAAGGTTTATCCAGTTAAACTGGCACCTGCATTTTTAAGTACTTATTCTATATCTGGCTGTTAGTATTTTGTGCCACTAAGACTCCATAAATGTATCTCACCTTTGGACAGCATATCTTGTAGTTTTTATAAAGTAGGCCTTAAAAATAGATGACATTTAAATATGTTCAGATTGGAAAACATGACTAGTAATGTACATTGATAGTCTCTCCACGTGTTTATATGCATCTGAAGCCAATAATGAAAGGTTTCCCAGCTGTGACCAATGCTTGACTTTCCATTTTTCTCATGTCATTCTGCCCAAAATAATATTCATTACATTGAAAATTCATGTTATTTTGTTGTCACATATGTTCATTGTACAGTCCTCAACAAAATTTGAACTTAGACTGACCTTGAAATTTACAAGCTAATAAGAATGGTTCTGTAAGTGAGAACATACAAACACAGCAAAGCAAGCCAGCAGGATTGATTCATATATGCCTGAAACACCTAAAGGCTAACTAGCCAACCAGAGTGAAAACTTTTAATTTCCTGAAATATTTTAGTCTCAAACAGTTCTCTTAAGGAGCTCTTGGTGATGAAGTGTTTTTCACATGAAATACAAAAAATTATTAGAACCCTGTTAGCATAGCAGAATTGTATGCTGAGTCTTTCAGATGTGGGGTTTTTTTTAAAGTAATAAAGATACAGGATAAATTAAACTGGGCAGGTGAACTTGCTTTTCTGTGCTTTGTTGGACAGGATAACATCAAATATGTTGTTACATACAGAATAAGGCTATATAAATTGAATTCCTCTTTCCCCTTGTATCTGTCTCTTTCTCTCACCTTCTTTCCCATATGTTTTCTACAGTAAAGAGAAGCTATTCCAGTAAGCCTCCTTAAAGTTGCTTTCAAAGTCTCTTCAGGTAAGATTTGTCTGAAGTACAGAAGTCCATTTCTGACTTGCTGATCTAGGGTGGGTTTGGATTCAAAGAGAAAATAGTTACTCCTAGGAGAAAATAATAGAATGGGAGAATAAAGCTGTGTCCTACAAGTGCCTATTTCCCAGTATTTACTCTAAAGGCAACCGTCTTTTAGATAGGACATTAGTTTTCTCATATCAAGAGGGAGGAGATATTTTCACAAAATTTAAGTATCTGTATTGTGCTGGTACTCATGTAAGATGGTCATCCTAGATTTCTTTTGTAATTAATGAAGAAATAGACACCTTTTTGGGTGAAATTCTGAAGGGGGTGTCTATGCTGATTATTTTGTGAGTTCTAGCAGATACATAATGTGCCTTTCTTGCTCTCCTCTCCCTCTGTAAATAAATTGATATTTCACTGAGCTGGAACCTGTTGCTGTACTATCCTGGTAGTGAGGTTGTACAAAACATTTGTCAGAACTTGTTCTCTAAATTAAGCACATATTGTCTGATTCCTTGGCTCTGTAAAGTGTCTGAAAAAATGATTGCAGGCAGTGTAGCTTGTCTGACAGGATCTTCCAGTAAGTGGTTTGGGTCTCAGTTTTCTTTACAACTAAAATTCAGTGCAGGATGTAGAGCTCTACACTGTAGCAGAAAACTCACACTGAGATGAAACTCACTAAAAAGATGCAGGAAAAGTATACTGCCAATAGAGAATAATGCACATCAAAATGGACAGAGGTACTGGAGACATTTAGGATAATCTCTTACTAGAAGCTTTAGACAGAGATGTAGCAGAAGATGAATGAACCATGAGCCCTCAATGTTGAGGGACTCTCAATAAATATAAATACATTCATAGGCAATTTTGGGATGGAAGGGGGTGAAACCCTTGCTTTTTCATAGAACAACACCCCCCACCCCCTGAAATATATTACATGTATTTTTAATATAGGAAATTATTTTGGAAAAATTTCTGGAGTTATAAAAAGGTCTGGGTTGGAAGGGACCTTCAAAGATCATCTAGTCCAACATCCTTGCCTTTGCCAAGGACATCTTTCACTAGATCAGATTGCTCAAGGCCCCATACAACCTGGCCTTGAACACTTCCAATGATGGAGCATCCAGAGCTTCTCTGGGCATCTTGTTCTAGTGTCTCATCGCCTTCATTGTGAACAAACTCTTCCTAATAAATAATGTAAATCTACCCACTTTCAGTTTAAAACTGCTAGTCCTCATCCCATCTCTACAGAGTCTGGTAAAAAGTCTAACTTTCTTATAAACCACCATTATATATTGAGAGGCCGCAGTAAGATCTCCCCAGAGCCTTCTCTTCTCCAGGCTAAACAACCACAACTCAGTCTTTCTTCACAGGAGAGGTATTCCAGTCCTCTGATCATTTTTGTGGCCCTCCTCTGGATCTGCTTTAACACATCGATGTCTTTATTGTGCCCAGGATCCTGGAGCTGGACACAGTACTCCAGGTGGGGTCTCATGAGAGCAGAGTAGAGGGGCAGAATCACTTTCCTCAACCTTCTGGCCACGCTTCTTTTTATGCAGCCCAGGACATGATTTTCTTCCTGGGTTATGTTGCCAATTATTTTATTAAAACATTAATAGATGAGCAAAACTATAGTTTAAATTATTAGAAAACAGATGATGCACTTCCACAGACAAACTTTGGTTTTGTTTGGCATTTAAGACAGTTTTCATAATACGGAGTATATCATACAATGTTTTGATTTAAGACAATAAATCAGTGAGAAAGCATGATACTAAGTTCCTAACAGCTTTCCAAATGCTAAATGCTCTTGTGTTAAAGCATAAAAACTCCCAGTGGTAAAAATCTGTGCAAAAGAAATGACAGTTTGGGAGCAATCCAACACAGCAAAGTATACAGGTACACTATTATAAGATGAAGTTGTCATCAATTATATTACCACTGTGCTCAGCCCAACAGGACAAGAATGAATATCACAATCTCTTAGAATCAGGGATGTGATTTTTATTCTAAATACAGTTGCCTGAAGGAGCAATCTGAGTGTGCTACTGTGCAGTTGAAGATGGAAAGTTATACTATCACTTTTGAAAGTATTTTGTTGGGGTCCTCAGCCAGATATACCATAGGAATAAGTATAAAAATAAGAGTATTTCTTCCTTGTCCTTATAACATTGAAGTCAAAGTAGAGACCAGTGGCTTACAGTCACAAAAATCAAGAGTGTAATAAGGTTACGACTTTACTCCTTGGGACAAAAAAGAGATTGCTCAATATATCTGTGAGGGAAGGTCTCAGCTTTGCTGCCTTTGTCAAAACTAAAGATATCGGGGGAGAGGGGAGAGAATGAAAGAAAAGTCTGGATATATGGTATGGCTGCTGTTACATGACATATAATGAAAGTGGAAAAAATTGGCTTATAGCAAAAGCACAGAGTAATCAAACAATGTGCTACTTGTGGACAACAATTCTGCCTCTATATGACAATATTCTTCCAGTGTATGAAACCTGGATGGGGATAATGCATATGTAGGTCATTTTTATTAGACAAGTAGTATCATATAGAGTAATTTCTCATAACCATTTGTGATATATGCAATGTATTTAAGTAGAGTGTAGAATACTGACCTCCCAAATAATATTTTTGGTTTTTATTATCCTGAAAGAAAGCAGACAAGAAAAATTCCTACTTCTATTCAACTCTCCTAAATTATAAAACAGCGCTGATGAGGTTCACTATGAAAAACTGAAATCAGTCATTAAGGTAAAATGAAGGGTTTGATCAACTTTATAGGATCAGAAATTACCATTCTTTAAAAAAAAAAAAAAAAAAAAACCATTATGCTATACCCATCCACATTAGTGAGAACAGTAGGTGTACCTGGAACCTTTCTGTGGTTACATGAGGTTTCTTTCTCAGTTGGCAAAAACTTGTAAAACTGCAAAAACTTGCAAAAACTGCAGTTGGTTTGTTGATCTGGTTGTGAAAGTTTCAGAAAGTGAGTAAGAAAAATCAGCTGAGACAGTCCCAGAATTATGCAAGAGCTTAGTTTGAAACCAAAACAATGGGATACAAAATCATAACAAACCCTTTAAGATCTTTATATATTTATCACTGTTTTCCTCTTTAGAATAAATTAGACAAAGTCAGCATGGTTTTGGTTTTTATGGTAGGTGTTTTAAGATAGAGTTTGAATCCTTGTTACACACATTGTGAGGATGAAATCAGGACAGAATTTGAATTATTTGATTATTACCTCATGTATATATTGACTTGTGGCAAAATAATTTCATGCAGGTGAAAAGAAAAGACAATATAAAGGTATCTATTATGCAGGGAGACAGCTGTTACTACAGACTGAATAGCATAATGAGAAAGAAAAGTTCAGGGTTTTGTGGAAGTTGATAGGTGACTGAGTGTAATTTACTACTGATTTCTATACAATCATTTCACTTACAGAAATGAAACCACCATAAACTGCAGCAGTTAATATGTTGTCACATGGCATATAGGACAGAACACTTAAACAGTTTTTTTATTGTTGTTTTTTGCTGGGATTTTTTTTGTGTGGAGCTCAATTTATGTTATAAAAAATTACACAACAGCATAAAAAGTAGTATATGCACTTTATGTTCTCTAATAGGTACATGAAAATTGTATGGAGTTTTCTGAATGAAGGAATGTGTTGCAATTATATATTCTTGATGTCCTTCATTATGTTTATATGGTTCACAATAATATGTATATAGCAAGTATAAATGAAGATGCTATGTATCTTGTTACTTTAAAGGGCTTAATAATGGCCTAGTCCTGAAGCAAATCCACAGCTGCCCCATGTTCATCTGAAAAGCAGAAAATAAAAAAGGATTGAAATTGTCATAAAACATAGCATAAAGCAAATTACAAAAATTAAATATATGGAATTTGGTCTTCAGACTTTTGAAAATGAAGTGTAGAATATATGTTCTTAAGAGAAACTGTAGAAAGAAACACCAGTTTACATTTAGCATGAGATAAGAGACTAGCATGCAAAGATATTTACCTTGCATTTTGATCTATAGACATCATAACAGATTTATGCCCCACAAAAAGGCAAACTTATTTAGATTATCGAAAGGATTACTGAGTAATTAAAAAATACTATTCTATGTCTGAAAAAAATATTCATTAAACTTAGTTTTTCAAAGAGCTGTGATTGATAAGCAACTGCAATTTAGTCAGACTCTAGAATTTCCACATTGTTTAGTCTTTTGATCCTCAGAGGATTTTTATATTATAGAAGTTCACTTTCCCACCCTGTGTACTATCAAGATCTCTGACTCTACACTAGAACCAAGGCTTTTATGTACCTCACAACATAATTCAAAGTCAGAGATATGCTCTGTCTGCACTTCATTCCTAGACCATTTCTGTTGTATCAGGGAGAATAGAAATTAAACAGATGTGACAAGAAAGAGAAAAGAAAAATACCTTAGACATAACAATAAGGGAGAAGAATAGTTTCTAGTTAAGTTAGTATAAAAAATCCACTAGCTTTATTTCTACCAGGAACTCATTTAAAAATTAAAATATATTCCCAGATTCTAAACCAAAGCAAATTGGCATAGATGCATCAAACCTTCTGGAATTAAGAAAAATAGGTTTTAAGATGTTGCCTATTGTCTATATTTTTTGCATATTAATGATCTAAACTTCACAAAATACCCCATGTTGAGAAAAAATTAGCCCAGTTTACATAATTAACAGAAGCTTTCAGGAGTTCCGAAGACTAGGCATAGAATGTTTTTCCATAGCTTCCAGCTAAATTGAATCTCTTGCATAATTAACTTTTATCTTCGATTCTTTCAGGACGTTAATTCATCTGATAATTTGATCATGGTATTTTTGTCTAGAAAACCTATTTTTGGACAGTTGGAGATTGAGTTTTTTGCAATAACAACGTATTACATTTGCCAATGATATTTAAGGCAAAATAAAAGTGCCTGAAGCATTATGAGGAAGACATAAAACTGGTCACCTAATGTCCGAATTCCTTTGTTGTACTATCTATGAAGGTTATTCTGTAGTTACACCTTTGCTGTGAGTATGTAACTTATGTACTGTGTCATAAGACAACCCTTCTGAAAAGGTTTTAAATGGTATTAAAACACATTCAAAGCCTTCTGGCTCCTTTTTACCATTACTAAGTCAGTAATTAAAACAATTACTTATTTTCTCATATTTTATGTTATTAGAATACGATTTGAGAACACCGTTTCAGAAATGTTTTGGGTTTCTTTTTATTTCTTGCCCCAATTGTAATTTGGAGTAGTACATACAGAATTCTGTCAACCACAGTTTGCTTAATAAGAATTTTTAGGTGACCATTTTTTAAAGATAAAATGGCATAAGTTTAGTTCTATGTAAGATTTACTTATGTAGGGAATTGCAAAGCAAAATATAAAGTGAAAAACCATAGAGAATTTCTTGATAACGTAAGCCAGCTAAATTCTTTACATATTCTGTAAATTTAATCATACAAAAAAAGCAATTCGAATCTGGTTTTGGAGTGAGAGAAATGTGATAGAAAAAAGTGGAAGAATGTATTAATAAACCACAGTAATTTCTGCTTGATGTGATATATTATTAGACTTTTAGGGGATACAAGCGGAACAAACCCTACAGTACGCAACCCAAAAATGAAGTACTTCCTTGGAATACAGCACCTTGGACAGTACCGTGCCATTCTGATTCCATGCTCTTATCAGCAGTGATTTGCTAATTAACATAAGTAGCTAATCACATTTCAGAAAAATACATAATTTCCTGCAATAAGGAAACGTGAAAGTTAGGTTTTGTTGATAGTTCATAGAAAAACTTTACATTTTCCCCTTCATATATTTGTTTAAGGCTTGAATTCACTGTGGATTCACTGTTATGCTGCTCTGGTATTGAAATGGAGTAACAGTTGAAAATTCAAAAGCAGAAATAGTGACTTCTCATGTGCTCTCTCCAAATGTAGTAACCAAAGACTAATTGCTTAATATTGCTTAGAAATTTGAACTAATTTATAAGAGGTACATATCTATCTTAGAAACGGCTTTTACACTGCTGTAGTTCAAAGGTAAGATTTTCAAAATAATTTTTCCTTGTATTAATTACACTCTCATTGAAACCAGTATTACATTTCCCATGCCTTAAATAGAAAGAAAACTACAATAAGATACTAAATTAACATTTGGTAATAATATTTCAGTTGATTGATTGACTCTCAGTTTGTAAACATTTAACAGCCAGGAGAATGAGACACTGTGTTTATCTTTGATCACTTCTAGAAAGAAAGAAAGAAATAAAATAATATTGTGTGTTAAGAGGATATAGTCATCAAACTCTGAAATCTGTGGATTTTAACTGAAAAAAGACTTGGAGTCTGGGCCTGAAAGGAGAGGAAGCAGAAATTTAAGTCTGAGGATTGAAAAACAGAGGAATAATATGGGAGGTTTCCAGCTCCTATTTAACCCTTCATTTTGTATTATACCCTTCACATTCTCACCTGTACTCCAGATGTCACTATTATCTGTAATGAACATACTTTATAATTTTTGCCTTTTTTCCCCTTCTTTCCCATCTATCTTGTATACTTTTGCAGATGTCCTAAAAGACACATTTGTACATTCTTTACTTGGGCCCATGAAATTCTAACTATGTATCAAAACACTAAGGAAAAAGTTATTAAAGATTCTGGAACTGAAAGAGACCTCTTAAGCTCTTTGTGCAAGTACCATTGTTTGGCAGACCCTCACACTGTACAATCCTTTCGATCAGGTACTATATCTATTCCATCTGGAAAATTGTTCATAACCTCCTTGAGCTAGGTAGCCTATTCAAATATCCAGCTTTCATTTTTTCATATGCATATTCATAGGTTTTACATTCCCCATATCTTAGGTTGATTTGATATGATTTCTTTTCCTTCTCTAAATGTTGTCAGTGGCTTGCATGCTTCCCTTTTATTACAGGAAGTCTCTTGTCTGTCACCTTGTAAGAACTATATTTTTCAGACTTGTATTATTGTGGAAATACATAGTCCCCTGGTGATCACCTATCACAACTACTTACTTTTTTCAATCAATTGCTCCCAACAAGAAACAAAGTTCTGTGAGTGATTTTCCATTATGTATTACTGATTTTCAACTTATATATTTCAGTCTAGACCCCATAATCATTCATTTTTTCCTCTTTAATAGAACTTTTTTTTTTTCTATGGAAGTCATTCTTTCTGAGTTTCTACTATCAAAAATAGTATATCACCATTTTGGGGTGGGTGATTTTGTTTAGCTTATTTTTTACAGTTATTGAATATAAGGTTATGTTTAGTAAAACTCTTGGGGTTTTGTTAATAGCTTAAAAGAAATTATATTACCGGTCCAATAATCCTGTATTAATTGATAAGTAAATGTAATGCGTGCAAGCCCCTCTCATATGTAAATATATGCAGTTCTTTATGGAATCAGTCTGTGTGTTTGGCACTACATAACCTTCTTGGTGCCAATCTTACTCAATGACTGATGGATATATTTATAATAATTTACTATAACTTTGACTTAGAGGTTTGCTCAGGATTTTCTGCATTTCATCTTCAGTCGTGCAATTTATTTATTGAGATTATGTAGTGGGAGACAGAATTTTTAGGCTAATAACCCATAAGGGTACAAATCTGTCTGACTATGAAGAAAATAACATTGGTCTGCTGAGCAGAATTTTGGTTTAGCTGTACCCATTAATTCTTGAATTTCTTGGAAATATACTCCAAGGACTTTGTTGTTTTAGCATTCTTAACCATTAATACTGCTTGTTAGAACATATGTTTTCTCTTTTCAGTATCTTTTAAGTCTCTCTTCCAGCTTTGCCCTAATTTCAGATGTATTGTCTTCTATTCCTCACTATAATACAGTGAGGCATAATAAACCTAAATTCTTAGCACTTTCTAGGTGGAATATTATTGTCAGTATATTGTTACACATTCCTTATAGCTGAGGGCCTTCATTCCAGTGCTCACGACACTCAAGAGATCTCATTTGGATCTAATTTTTATTTAGGTCGGGAATATTTTCAGCACAGCCCAATGAGTATATTTGTAATGAAGGCACATGCTGTGCTAGTTGGTAAATGACATAATGCAAACAAATCTGTTGTCTTCAATACAGCTATATTATCTACAAACCAACCTCAAAGTCACTGTGTTATAGATTTTCTTGCGGTTGCTCTTAAGGGAGTTTTATTTTCTGAAGTTTAGTGAATATAATAAATACTGTCAGAAAAGATTTCAAGAAATGTTTTTCATTACAAAAGTTTGAAAGGCAAGTAAGTAAATATAGTGAATAGCAACAATAATGCAAAATGAATGTGAAAAAATATAAATCCTGTATGAAGTATATAAAGATGTAAGCAAGGAAAAATATGCCCACTTCTTTTGTATATTGCTGTACTTAGCACTATGATATCACAGGATAACTCAGGCTGGGAGGGACCTCAGGAGGTATCTAGTTCAACCCCTTACCCAAAGAAGGGCCAGCTCTGGGGTCCTCACACCTTGGACTAGCTGGGCCTTGAAACCTACCAAGGACAGAGATGACACAGACTCTCAGGACAACCTGCTCCACTGCTTCATTGTCCTTATGGCCAATGGTTTCTCCTTATACTCAGGCTGACCATCTCCCATGCCCTGCACAAAGGGATCTCTCACCCTCCTGCCCTGCATCACAGTGAGGAGACCAACTCTATCTCCTTGATGATCTCTCGTAGGCACTGGGAGACTGTTTCACACACAAAAGCCATCCCTTCTCCAGCCTAACCCAGCCCAGCTCCCCATGGGGCAAATGCTACAGCCTTTACCACCCTGGGGGCACTCCACTGAGCTTCCCACCATTTCCCCATGTCTTTGTTGCATGGAGGGCCAAAACTTGACATCATCTCAAAATACGTTCTAACAAATACCACATAGAGGGTTGTCAATCCTGTCTTTCAATATATAGAATATGCCCCTGTTTGTATTGCACAGGAGCTATTCACCACCTTTGCTGTTAGAACACACCATGGTTTCATGTTCAGTTCACTGCCTGTGGACATTCTAGGACCTTTCCAAGACAGCTGCTCCCCAGCCTCTTGGTTCCATCAGTGTCATTGCAGGGTGTCTTCTTTGTGTACGGGAACCCAACAGGGGCACATAACTTCTACTTGTTGAATTTCATGAGAACCTGTTTTACCATTGTTTCAGGCTTGCCAGGGTGGCATATCTGCTTTCAAGTGTATCAATCAGCTGGTTACCTCAAACTTGAGTCATCTTCGAATGTTACATGAGTGCACTTTTCACCTCCTTCAGGTCATCAATAAGTATGTTAAAATGGACAGGTCCCAGTACAGATCCATGAAGTATCAACTTGTCACAGACTTCCATGTGGAGTATTGCCAGGGCAGTAGACAGGCTGGCAGTACCATGGAGGCTGAAAGCAGTGGGACCTCCTCAAGGTGATTACCAGGGCAGGGCCTCACCAGCCAGAGCCCATTCCACCATCCCAGCCAGGGAGCAGAGGAGGCAGGGCTGCAGCCGTGGGCATCCCCAGCCCAGGGCATCAGGCAATTTAATGAGGATGGAAATAGACTAAGACCAGGCTAGGGTGTAAGACCATGGGTAGGGATACAGAAACAGGCCTGGTGAGAGTAACCAAGATCAGACATATTCCACCTTGTCTCTGTAATCCCAATTCATTCATAGCACTCTAACTGTATGCAGACATTGGGTAAATGGTTGTGTAGCTGGTTACAGGCAGAAAGGTTTTGCTTTCTAGGACCATGGGACCCTCTGTAAGGACCAATAAATTCTTTGTAGTGATGGGATACAACTGACGTAAGTGAGGAAAAATTATCTTTGCCAGCAGACCAGCTCACCTGTTAAGGAGAGATTTAAACTAGGAATGATGGGAAGAGAGAGCTTCCTCAATAATTAAATGAGGAAGTGGTGGATGTGGTAAGCAAGCCTGTTCCAATGTTTGACCACCCTCTTGGTACAGAAATGCTTCCTAATATCCATTCTAATGCTCCCATGATGCAGCTTCGAACCATTACTCCACTTCCTGACACTGCATACCAGGGAGAAGAGATCAATACCTCCTTCTCTGCTTCCCCTCCTCAAGAAGCTGTACAGAGTGATGAGGTCATTCCTTAGCCTCCTTTTGTCCAAAGTAGACAAGTCCAAAATTCTTAGCTGCTCCTCATAGGACATTTCTTCCAGCCCTTTCACCAGCTTTGTTGTCCTCCTCTGCACACACGCAAGGACCTTCACATCCTTCTTAAATTGAGGGGCCCCAAAATGTACATACTACTCAAAGTGAGACTGCACCAATGTTGAATACAGTGGGAATATCCCCTTTTTTGAGTGGCTGGTTAAGCTTTGTTTGATGCACCCCAGGTTGCAGTTTTCCCTCTTGGCTGTCAGGGCACAATATAGATTCACATGGAGCCTGCTGTCAACCAGCACCCCAGATGCCTTTCTGCAGGGCTGCTCTCAAGCACTCCTCTCTCAATTTATACTTGTGCCCTGTGTTAGTCTACCTCAGGATCTGACATTTTGACCTGTTAGATATCACCCGATTAATCAGTGCCCAATGCACCAATAAATCTGGATCTGTCTTCAAGGTCTTTTGTCTCCCAACAAAGTCAACAGCATCTTCCAGTTTGGTATCATCATCAAACTTGCTAATGGTGCATTCAACCCCTGCATCCAGATCATTGATAAATATATTGAACAGAACTGGCCCTAGAATTGAACCTTGAGGAATACAACTCATGACCGGTCACCAGGCAGATGTAGCCCCAGTCACTGCAACCCTTTGAGCCCTGCCCTTCAGCCAGTTCTCCATCCAGTCCATTATGAACCCATTCATCTCACAGTTGGACAACTTGTCTAGAAGGATGCTGTGAGGGACGGTATCAAAAGCCTTACTAAAATTCAGAGAAACTACATCTACCACCTTCCCTTCATCCACTAAGTTGGTCAGCTTATCATAGAAAGATATCAAATTATTTAAACAGGTCTTTCTCTTTGTGAACCAGTGTTGACTGTGTCTGATGATTGCATTAATCTTAAATGCCTTTGAACAGTACGGAGTATAATCTTCTTCATGATTTTTCCAGGAACTGAGGTTAGACTAATAGGTCAGTAGTTCCCTGGGTCTTTCATCACATCCTTTTTGAAGACTGGAATAACATTGCCTAGCTCCAATCAGCCCAGGGAACACAATATTCCCTAAATCCAGTGTCAGTGGCTCAACTTCAATGCATAAGCATTCCACCTCTGATCTTTTTGCCTCTGTCTTCACTGCCAAGGGCACAAGCCGTATCCCCAGAGTCATGGAAGACAAGGGCAAGAACTGAGAGAGCCACCCATGGTCAGTGAGAGGCACAGATTTGACAGATGGACCACTCAATGGATAAAGAACTGGCTGGCTGGTTGCACTCAGAGACTTGTGGTCAATGGCTCAATGTCTGAGTGGAGACCAGTGATGAGTGGTGTTCCACAGGGGTCGGTGTTGGGACCGGTCCTGTTTAACATCTTCGTCAGTGACATGGACCATGGCATTAAATGCACCATCAGCAAGTTGGCTGATGACACCAAGGTGTGTGGTGCGGTCGACATGCTGGAAGGAAGGGATGCCATCCAGAGGCACCTAGACAGGCTGGAGAGGTGGGCCTCTGCCAAACTCATGGAGTTCAACAAGGCCAAGTGCAAGGTCCTGCACCTGGGTAGGGGCAATCCCAACTACAAGTACAGGCTGGGTGGAAAATGGATCAAAAGCAGCTGTGAGGAGAAGGACTTGGAGGTACTGGTGGATGAGAAGCTGGACATGAGCTGGTAGTGTGCGCTGGCAGGCCAGAAAGCCAACCATATCCTGGGCTGTATCAGAAGTGTGGCCAGCAGGTAGGGGGAGGTGATTCTCCCCCTCTGCTCTTGTAAGACCCCACCAGAAATACTGTGTCCAGCTGTGGAACCCTCAGCATAAGAAGGATATCGACCAGTTGGAACGAGTCCAGAGGAGGCCACGAAGATGCTCAGAGCGCTGGAGCACCTCTGCTATGGAGTCAGGCTGAGAGAATTGGGCTTGTTCAGCCTGGAGAAGAGAAGGCTCTGGGGAGACCTTATTGTAGCCTTCCAGTACCTGAAGGGGGCCTACAAGGAAGCTGGGGAGTGCCTTTTTACAAGGGCCTGTAGCAACAGGACAAGGGGTAATGGGTTTAAACTGAAAGCAGGGAGATTTAGATTAGATATCAGGAAGAAATTCTTCACAGAGAGAGTGGGGAGGCACTGGAACAGGTTGCCGAGAGAAGTTGTGGGTGCCCCATCCCTGGAAGTGTTCAAGGCCAGGCTGGATGAGGCTTTGAGCAACCTGGTCTAGTGGAGGGTGTCCCTGCCCCTTGCAGGGGGGCTGGAACTAGATGATCTTTAAGGTCCCTTCCAACCCGATTCTATGATTCTGTGATTTACCTCTCCTTACATGGTGTGCAACACCTATTTAAGGATTTCACCCACCAACACACTGCCCTGGTCTATACTGTTGAGGAGTTTTATGGCCAGCTGTTGATATAAGCTGCCAATCAGATCAGTCCACAACACCATGACAGACCTTATTCAGCACTTTCAGGCACTGTTTTCCTGTTAGCTGCTGATCTGTGGCCCATGTCAAGGTTCACTTATTCTCAGTTCTTGCCTTTCTTTTTTCACCATGACTCATCACAGTCAACTTCTCTTTGCATTTCGTACAGGTCTTGGCCAAGGCAAACTCCTATTTCTGCATCACCTTAAATGTCTAAAGGTGAATTTACCACAAGAGCAGGATGTATCTGAACAGTGAAAGATTGTTCCAGTGGTCATTCTTAGAAAAGGTCCCTCATGGTGAGAATAGAGGCTGACCACTAGAGAAGGACAAGTATGTTTTATTTAGCCTTCAGTCTCTGATAATGTAAACTAAAACTGTTTTCAAAGACATAATTAAAAATAACTTTTGAAATACAAAAAACCACTTTTTCTTTTGTGCATAATATTTGCTTCTTTTTTTTTACTGCCTCCTCTGCACTTTGTTAAACCTTTTCAGAAAACTAAAGAACAAATAAATGATTTATCTCTGATCCAAGGAGTTTAATGCATAAAAATTTAATGGGCTGTTCATGTGCAAACTGCCTCCCATACTGGGTGAACTGGGAGAACTAACAAGGCTTCAATTAGCAGTTTGACAGATCCCATGAATTAGAACTGAAAGTAACATGCATGCAGTATATCAAGAATTTGTCTCAAAGATGCAAAACGAAAAGTTATTGCAGCGATTCTTCACAACTTAATTTGAACACATTAGGGAAAAAAAGTGAGGAAATAATTAGTTTCCTCTGATCCAGAAAAATTTGGTCTGTTTTCTTCAGTAGACAACTCTTTTATCTACCTAGATAATGTATCTATCTAGATGTATTAATCTATCTTTACTTGTGCCTGTTTGGATGTATTTAAAAATTCCAGCCTCTGTTACACACTCCATAAAAATAAAAGATTAAAAATATTTGATCATCATAGTCTTCTTAAGAAATAAAACTTATGACAGATAGTTCTAAAGATACCCCCAGTTCAGGGAATTATTTCCATCTGTAAAAAGCAGTATACATTTGTAAATCTACATAAACTTTGTATTAAGGTAAGCTTTTGAAAGGTTCATAATAATTTTGGTGTTGTCTCAAAGGCAGTTCTTATGTTTCATAAAAAAACTCAAGTTTTCGTCCAGAGTGTATAAAGCTTTTGAACTGACTTAGAATGTTTCCCAGGTATTCTTTTGTTTGGTTGTAGAAGACAAAGAAAACCTACAGATGTTACTTTAACTGCTTTGCTGGTGACTTGACAAGAAATACTAGAGATTTTCATAAACACCTTTTGTGCACAAGTACACACTATAAAAATGACAGCACATGAAGGATTCCATTTCTTTTCTTCATTATTTTCTGGTTTTTGCTTAAAAAAATCTATGCAAGTCAGTCTTAAATGCTCTCTTGTTATATATTAACAAAATCCCCTCAGCCTCTACATGCCTTTAAATTTCAAGGACTAAGGCTTGTGCAGTTCATTTTCATGACAGAACATGAATAGACATATTAGCACTTCACTCCATTGTTCATACTGCCTTTAAAAAAACATAATGTAAAATTATTGAATTGAGATATTTATATATTCCCCATAACTTCTAATTACCCATAATATCAGATGAATAATAGCTTTCCATATTTTCATAATGAGTAAAGTCAAACAAACAGGTTTCATATTTGGTAGGCAATGTTGTTTATGCATCCCCTGCTTATTCTGTTGAATAAGTCTAACAAGAGGGAAAATAAACTGTAATTACAAATTGCGGTGGGTCAGCCTTAGCCAGTAGCCAAACACCCACAGGGCCTCTCACTTAGTCTCCTCCACTACAAGATGGTAATAAAACAGGAGGAAAGTGAAAAGACTCATGAACTGAGATAACGATAGTTTAATAAAGAAAGCAAAAACTGCCCACACAAGCAAAGCAAAAAGAGGAATTAATTCACTACTTCCCATCAGCAAGTGATGTCCAGCCACTTACTGGGAACCTGTACCTCAGCATGTATAACTGTTGCTTGGGAAGACAAATGCCATAGGCAAAGGTGTCACTTCTTTCTCCTCCTTTCCTTGCACTTTTATTGATGACCATGATGACATGTAGCATAGAATATCCCTTTGGTCAGTTTGGGTCAGATGTCTCAGCTGTGTCCACTGACAACCCCAACCTGCTTTGTGCAGGGGGACGGGAAAGAGAGAGCCTTCATACTATGCAAGCACTTTCAGCAACAACCAAAACATTGCTGTGTTATCGACACAGCCACAAATGCAAAGCACAGCACAACGTGGGCTGCTAACAAGGAATTTAACTCCACATCCATTACACATTTCTTCAAGGAACAAAAAGAAAATGAAAGACGTGAAGAATTATGCTTATGTCTTTCCACTTTTTCTTTCACTATGAAATGTCTATTCTTCTTTATATAAACAGCATCAGTGATCTGGAACTTTCAAAAAATAATTTCTGCCAGTCATGGCTTCCAGTACAGAGAGATGGATTCTCAGATTTACAGACTTTAAGGCAAAAAAAGAACCGCTAAGTCATTGTAGCTGACCTTCTTGACTCCTATGTAATTACATTTTAATTTATTACTCAGTAGGAGAAGCTAGCCAGAAACTTTCTGGAGAAAGACCACATTCTGATTCAAGTGTTATTTGGATGCACAGTTGCAGCCTTGAGGTACATATTTAGGAGGGAAAGCTAGACACTAAGTTCTATCTGTTGCTTGGTTTAAGGCACAAAACCAAAAGTCTACGACCATGTCAGAATCTAGAATATCTCTTCCAGAATAGGATGGCTTTCTTCTGTCACTGTGTGTCAATTGTCATAGTTTTAACACCCTAAATTTTGTTAAATTCTTTCTGTGCTTCCAGGAATCATGTCAGGGAATTACCTTTATGCAGCAAACAAAGTTGGAATCCTCTACAATGCTAGTATGATCTGACCAAAAAATCCTAAAACCTAAAGCTAAATGGCCATTTTCATTTTACCTTTCTGTTACATGTTAATGTGCAATTCTTGTCTCAAAGATAATTTGAAATCCATCAAACCTTTCTAGTCTGCTACTGTATTTAGAGGTAGTGTAAAGTGTCTTTCTTTCAACTTTCTAGGCAATCCCATCAAATAGACAATTAAAGCCTTCCAGAACATTTTGAAACCCAACTAACCTCTTTACTATTATCCTACCTAAATACTTGTCTCAGATACAAAGGAAAACAGTTGCTAGCAAGTCCAGATATAGTTTTTCAGGCTTTATCATGCAGGACAATATGATTAGAAATTACCTTTTCAACATTTTTGTTGAGGTATTCCTTTGAACTGAAATGATAGAGTACTGTCAGTCAGCCTTAAAATCAAATAAAATCGATTGAGCGTAAGAACTGAAATAAGACCAGAGAACCAAGGAAGGTTACTCAATAGACCATTTTAGTCCCAAGCTTGTAGACTGTGACTTGAGATGGCAGGTGAACTGGTGTGAAAAAACACAAACTTATCCTTAAACTCTCAGCCAAAGCTTAAACAAAAATATTATTAAAACTGTGAAATGCCACTTCATGAAATCACTGAAAGAAACCCCCTTTAGCTGACTCGTTTTTGTGTGTGTGTAAATGCATACATACACAAAAAGCTTTTAATTTTCACAATTCAATGCAGATTTATTTGCATTTCAGTATAATAGTTTTGATTTTAGTCTTCAGGAGTTGTAATCTACGTTACTGGTATTATTAAAAAGGGATTTATTCTGACATGTGCAAATATTATGTTATATGAATAACTACACTGACATGACCAGAAGCATTTTTCTTCCAAAGTTTTAAAATTATTATTTTCTAGAAATAAAGTCATCTTCATAGTTATTTTTGTGTTGATGGCATACACAGCACTTATAACAAAATTTGTCTTAAAAAAAAAGTGAAATAGTACAAAACAGAAAATGGTGTAAAGTCAAAATCAGGTGCAGGTGTCAATGTGTTTGCAGCAGGGCAGGGGTGCAGGCATGGCTTCTGTAAGCAGAGACCAATATCTGCCCCATGCTCGATACAGTTAGTTACAGCTGGCTCCAAAAAGGACCCAGTGCTGGACATAGATGAGCCTTCTTCCTGTGCCAGTGCTCCCTGCACCTCTGGGGCTGGGTAGATATGTTGGGAGTGAAGAAGTGAGGTGGAGCCTGGGGAGGAGGAAGCAAAGGTGATGTTTTAATATTTGTCTTTGTTTCTCGCTAGCCGAATCTATTTTAGTTGACAACAAATTAAATCCATTTTCCCTAAGGCAAAACTACTTTTCTCTTGATAGTAACTGGTTAGCAACAACCCTGTCTTTATCTCGACCCACTAGCTTTCTTATACTTGGGGTTTTTTTTTTCCATTTCCCTTCCCCCATCTTGCTGAGGAGGGGGAATGAGTGGACAGCTGGATGGGCATTAAACAGTGTCGTGGTTTAGCCCTGTCTGGCAATTAAGCACCACCAGTCGCTCTACCACTCCACCTCTCTCCATCTCCCAGTGAGGAAGGGTCAGAGGAAAAACAAAGGAAGGTCGTAAAAGTTGAAGTAAGAACTATTTAATTATAGATATGAAACTTACGGTGTTACTGACAATACTACTGCTAATAATTAAAATAACAGAAAAATAAAGCAAATTATACAGGATCTCACTACCCATGGACCAACACAGCCAGGTTCCAAAAACAGCAAAGTGAAAAATAAATCCAAAACACAGAGCCCAAAAGCAGAGGGAGAAAACCCCCTCCCTGAGCCCAAGAGTGGAGAGCAGGGAGAAAGAAACTTCTAAATCTCCCTTCCCAGAGCAATTTCCCTGAAAAAAGACCTTACCTCTCTGCTAGTCACCCGCCACGAAGTCTGGACAAAGACCGAGCTGCTGGCAAAAAAACCACATTGCTGCCGGAACCCTGGGGCCAGAGCCGACCCCCACACACCTTCCGGGTCAAGTCTCTGTAAGCTTTCCCTCCCCGGCCAGCTCCCAGCATCACTGGTACAGGGGTAACAGTAACCACTCACCTTAATGTATTATGGAATGAAATAAAGTCTTATAGATTGGTCCCAGGAGAGCAGCTCATTGCTGTCTGGGACCAGGACAAACAGTTAATCAATGTTACCACAATAAGAAAATGTGCTACCACAATGAGACAGTTACTAACAACCTTGATGAGACTTCATAACAAGCAATGAGACTGGTTTTCAGATATATCAGTAAGTGTTTGCAGATTCCTTTAAGTGACATGAACAGTATGCTTATTTCCAGACTGCCCTGATTTCCTGACACACATCCATTTTGTGAGGGTGGATAAAAGTTATACATGGTCAGAGCTTATGGTTTTTTTTCTCCAACTTTTGCCTTGTCTGCTCTGTCAAGTGTCTAGTTGATTTTTCCTACTCAGTCAGTCCGTTGCCAACCCTCACAAGCTCCAGAGGATGTTTGCTTAGAACATTTTAATTCAATAAGCTGATGCAATACTTTACAGAGTTTTACTGTGGTTTGACAATGGAAAGATTTGTCACATTTAACCACATGAAGATTTCATGGAAATTATCCTTCTTCAAGTACATAAGAAATAGAAGCAGATGCATACCAATATGAAAGGCACAGTGTTGTAACAGGACTTTATCAGTACATTTAATAATCATCTAAAATTGAATGTCTGGCCTCAAGTGATTCTTAAGGCCCCCGAAACCATGAAAGTTAGTTTTAATTGATCAGGAAACTAAAATGTAAAGATACTTTCTTTAATTTTAGTGGAAAGGTTGTGTTTTCTGTTGTTATGTTGAGACCTTTTGTAGCGTAACATTTGATTGGTAGCAAATTAGTCTTGATCTGTCATACTCCTTTGTATTGGTAACATATAATGGAACAATATTCAAGAACTATAGTTAATTCCTCTGTTCAGATAGACTTAAACTTGTGCAAATACTTAAATTCTACATTTTTATCAGTTTCTCCTTCTGATATCATCTTAAATATAAAAAAAAGAAATGTTTCAAGAAGGAAAACAGAAGAAATAGATAAAGAATTAAATATTATTACAGACAACAATAACCACAGAATCACAAAATCACAGAATCAGGGAATCATAGAATGGTTTGGGTTGAAAAGGACCTTAAAAATCACCTAGTTCCAAGCCCCCTGACATAGGCAGGGACACCTTCCACTAGACCAGGTTGCTCAAAGCCTCATCCAGCCTGGCCTTGAACACTGCCAGGGATGGGGCACCCACAGCTTCTCTGGGCAACCTGTGCCAGTGCCTCACCAGTGTTGGTCAGCAGCTGGTGAACAATTGTATTGTGTGTTCTATTTTCTATTATTTTAATTACTTAGTAGTAGTGGTATTGTTAGTATTAGTAGTATCACTGTAATTCTCATTTATATTCAATTATTAAATAGTTCTTATCTCAACTTTGTGAGCTTCCTTGTTTTTTCCTCCAACTCTCCTCCTGCACTGAGTGGGGGTTGGGAGGAGGTGAGCAAACAGCTGAGTAGTATTTACTGCTAGCCCAGGTTAAACCATGACAGACCTTCTGGATGGCATCCCTTCCCTGCAGTGTCTCCCACACCTCACAGCTTGGTGTTGTCAGCAAACTTGTTGAGGGTGCAGTCAATCTCACTTTCCATGTCTCTGACAAAGATGTTGAACAGCATTGGTCCCAGTACTGACCCCTGAGAAATGCCACTCATCTCTGGTCTCCACTCAGACACTGAGCTGTTGACTGCAACTCTTTGAGTGTGACCATTCAGACAGTTCCTTATCCACCAAGTGGTCCATCCATCAGATCCACGTCTCTCCAATTTAGAGACAAGGATGTCACATGGGACAGTGTCAAATGCTATGCACATGTCCAGGTAGATGACATCAGTTGCTCTTCCCTTACCTGCCAACACTGTAACTCCATCATAGAAAGCAACCAAGTTTGTCAGGCACAATTTGCCTTAGTGAAACCATGCTGGCTGTCACCAATCACCTTCTCTTTTTCCATGTGTGTTAGCATAGTTTCCAGGAGGATCTGCTCCATGATCTTGCTGGGCACAGAGGTGAGACTGACGGGCCTGTAGTTCCCTGGGTCTTTCTTTTCTCAATTTTTAAAAATTATGGGTTATGTTTCACCTTTTCCAGTCAGTGGGAACTTCACCAGACTGTCATGACTTCTCAAATTGAGTGGATAGTGGGTCAGAAACTTCATCCACCATTTCCCTCAGGACCTGCGGATGCATCTCATCAGGTCCCATGGACTTGTACACATTCAGGTTCCTTAGATGATCTCAAACCCAGTCTGCTACAGTGGGCAATTCTTAATTTTCCCAGTCCCTGCCTTTGTCTTCTGTGACTTGGGTGGTGCAGCTTGAGCACTTGCCACTGAAGACTCAGGCAAAAAAGTCATTGGGTATCTCAGACTTCTCCATAACCCACAGATTACCCATATACATGAGTTTTCATAACAGTATTTTGATAATTAATTATCTTAGTCTTCACGTGCATATTTGGATAGAGTTTAGATAGAGTTTGGATAGAGATCAAGAGTTTAAGTCTTGATTTGAAAGCTAGAGAAAGTGCAAAAATGACAAAACTTAATTTGACTAAAATATGGTTTTAGATGAAGGTATTGTCAGTTCTAATATCCTTGGGTTTCCTCTGAGTTTAAGATCTGTATAACATGCAATGGCATGGTATTTTCTCAGTTCCCTTCACAAGCATATTTAGCAACTGGTGAACAGGTGTATGTGAATTGAATATTTTACTTTTGTAACTTTTTCAGGTTTTTTTTACTTCTTTTTTACTTCTTAATGGTAATACTGTACATGAACTTTTCAGTTTTCTTGAATCATAAGTATGGAAAACTTTTATTAGCAACACCTATATGAAACAAACAAACAATCAAAAAAAAAATACAAATCATAAATGTCATATATGCATTGAATCACTCTAGAATGTAAACTATAAAATTTAATTATGTTTTTATAACAGACCAGGTAGATAAATCTATGGAGAAAATATAAAAATATATTTTAAAGGGCAAGATTACATTACTGTGATGATTTTTGTATTACCTTTGTTATTTAAAAAGCAAAAATATATAATCAAGTGACATAAAAAGCTGAAAGAACACCAGCTCTACATATTCATAACTTCCATATTTTAAATTAAATACAAAATGAATGGCATTTTTCACTTTACAGAAATAGAAATTAAAAAAGAAGTTCAAGCCTCAAACTGTGGCATTTGCTTATTATATCTTTTTATGTCTTATTGCTTTGTTTGGTTGCCCAGAATAGCTTCTTTGCTTTGGCAAGCGCTTATAGAATACAATCATACAATCTTTTAGGTTGAAAAAGACCTTTAAGATCATAAAGTCCAACTGTTAAACTAACTCTGCCAAATCTACCACTAAACCATGTCCCTAAGCACCACATCCACATCTCTTAAATACCTCCAGGGTTGGTGACTCAACCACCTCCCTGGGCAGCCCGTTCTAGTGCCTGACCACCCTTTCCTAATATCAAAACTAAATCTGCCCTGGTACAACTTGAGGCCATTTCCTCTTCTCCTATCACTCGTCACTTGGGAGAAGAAACCATCACCCACCTCTCTGTAGATTCCTAGTAGTAAAGTGTGAGTAGTTGCAGAGACTGATAAGGTCTCCCCTGAGCCTCTTCTAGGCTGAACAACCCCAGTTTCCTCAGCCGCTCCTCACAGGACTTGTGCTCTAGAACCTTCACCAGCTTTATTGCCCTTCTCTGGACATGCTCTAGTCCTCAATGTCTGTCTCAAAGTGATAGGCCAAAACTGAACACAGTATTTGATGTGTGGTCTCACCAGTGATGAGTACAGGGGGACAATACCTCCCCTGATCCTGCTGGCTATGCTGTTCCTGATGCAGGCCAGGATGCCGTTGTCCTTCTTGGCCACCTGGGCACACTGCTGGCTCATATTCAGCTGGTTATCGACCAACACCCCCAGGTCCTTTTCTGACAGGCAGCTTTCCAGCCACTCGTCCCCAAGCCTGTACCATTGAATAAGGTTGTTGTGACCCAAGTACAGGACCTGGAACTCGGCCTTGTAGAACCTTATACAGTTGGCCTTGGCCCATCAATCCAGCCTGTCCAGATCCCTCTGCAGAGCCTTCCTACCCTCAGGCAAATCAGCACTCCTGCCCAACTTGGTGTCTGCAAACTTACTGAGGGTGCACTCCATCCCTTCATCTAGACCTTTGATAAAGATATTAAAGAACACTGGCCCCAGTGCTGAACCCTGGGGAACACCACTTGTGACCAGCTGCACACTGGATTTAAATCCATTCACAACAACCCTCAACCCAGGACTGTTGATAGATGATGGAAAGTGGCTTGGTCAGCACTTCAGGCGGCTATCTCAGTACCCTTGGGTGTATCACATCTGGCCCCATAAACTTGTGGGTGTCTAAGTGATGTAGCAGGTCACTAACCATTTCCTCTTGAATTGTGGTTGTTTCATTCTGCTCCGTGTCACTATTTACCATTGCAGGGGTCTGGATACTTGGACAGCAACTGATCTTACTACTAAAGGCTGAGGCAAAGAAAGCATTAAGTATCATAAGAATCATAGAATGGTTTGGGTTGGAAGGGACCTCAAAGACCATCTAGTTCTAATCCCCCTGCCATGGGCAGGGACACCCTCCTCTAGACCAGGTATCTCAGCTTCGCTTCAGTTTTAATATAATAAAGTAATTATAAAGTGTTAGAACATGACCCATATCAAATTCCAGGATTGAGGAAGCTCACAATTTATTTTCATAATTGATAGTAACTCACATTCTTGTAACTGTTGTCAATCAACTACTTCTCAAAAAAAATTATAACTTTTAATAATACATATTGAAGTAGAGTGCTGAACTCAGCCATGAGGAATGACCCATTATCTTTTAAACATTAAAATTTAAATAAATACAGTTTTATTGGGAAAGCTTTCTAAAGGCTTCCTGTTTCTCTCTAATCTTGGCCCAATGTTAAGCTGGAACTACGTGATATGAACTCATTAATTATAGACATTATAGCTTCACTACTGTAGTTACAGAAAAAAAAAAAAATCAGTTAAAGTAAATGGGATAGTTCACACTGAATATTCCAGGACACTAGTAGAAAGATTTTTCACCCTTGTGAGAATTAAGCTCAGAAACTTGAGTTCAAGTCATACCTGTCATGGCATTTGCAATTTAAAATGAAATTGTTTCAATATGAAAAATTGGATGGAAGACACTCAAAATGCAGAGAAGAAAGAATTATAGCCAGAATAATACATTGTTATGAGATATCAGGATTCAAAACCTTGATCCAAGACAAAGGAAGGAGGGATTAATTCTGAGTTGCCTTCTTTGTGTGTGTCTGTTAAACCTACCAAAAAATGGTCATATAATATTGAACCTGTGTGATAAATTCAGAAGATCTGAATAAGGATCTCACTTATCTCACTTCTCTCAAGCTCAATCTAAGCAGATATTTGGGTATTTTTTTTTTTCTTTCCGATATCAAACTTAATATATTGCTAAATCACAAATAGAAAAAACAAACAAGCAAACAAACAAATGCCCTCAGACCACAGATAGCTCTTTCATGCAAATTCAGCTGGACAGGTTGAAATTTCCTCCAGCCATTCTGGTCTTGACCAATTAAACAGCACTTTACAGATATACCAAACCAGACAGGAACTGTTCCTAGAGCTCAGACAAAAGGAATGAAATTCTATATCAACAATATTTTTGAACATTCAGAGGAAGATACTTTATATTTCTCTAATATGTATTCAAATGAGAGGAAAAAAAAAAGGAAGAAAATGTATGCATATGCATTTCATTCCTGCTAGTCACAGAATGTAACAGCTCAACACTGCCTTTCTGAAGAATTTTGTTTCATGTACTTGCTATACATTACCAGACTATAATGGGAATCAAACACCTACAGGCCATTCCGTCAAAATATGAAAAAGGCTTTGACAAAGCAGCACAACGTTTACTTGAAGCCAGAATTTGTCATCTGAGAGGAAAAACATTCACTCAATTAGAAAAATAAGATCAGATGGGTGAATTTCAGGTTTTCCAGCTCTGCAGAAGATAGATTTACACACTAGAGCAACAGGGCAGTGAACTGTGGCTCTTAAAAGATTATTAGTAAAGAAAATAATTCAGATAATTCATTCTTTCTTCTGCCATATAGCAGCCATTAAGCACATTTGCTTTCATCAGCTGGACATATACCTAACATAATGTGATCTTTGTTTCAGAAAAATAACATTTCCTTTAGATGTAAACCCCTGAAACTATTTTTCTCATCAATACTGTCAACACCAAAACAAACAAACAAAGTATGTATTTTTAAAAAAGTAAAATAAAAAAACATTCTTGGATATAAACTATTATGGTAGTTTATGTACTTCTTGTCATTAAGAAGTATGAATAGAATTAAGGCCACATGGAACTGACACCAAAGTATAAATTGCCTAAATAATCAGATACCGGGTACCTGCTAGAATTTTGTATTGTTCAAAGACTGTAGACAGCTTGGTAAAACCTAGAAATTTAAATATGCACCTCTAAATGTCTGAACAGCTTTGAAAATCTGATATAGATGTGTCATGGTTTAACCCTAGCCAGCAACCAAGCACCACACAGCTGCTTACTCTCCTCCTCACTTTCCTGGTAGAAGGGGAAGGAGAATCAGAGGAAAAGACAAGGAAACTCATGGTTGAGATAAGAACAACATAACATTTGAAGATAAATGAAATATAATAATTCTACTACTACTACTACTAGTAGCAGTAGTATGTAATGAAAATAATGGAAAACAAATGATATAACCACTCCCCATCTCCTGAACAGTGCCCAGCCAGTCCCCGAGCAGTGAGAGCCAGATCTGGAGAGCCCAAGAGCCAGAGTACTGGAGCCAGAGCAACCCTTAGAGAGAGAGAGGCACCCCCAGCCCACCCCCCAACTTATATATTAAGCATCATGTTTTATGACACGAAATAAATCTTTGTTCTGTTTGGGACAGGTGTCCTGGTTGTGTCCAGTCGCAATTCTTGTTAGAGAAGAAGCTGGGAACACAGGGCCAGTACGAGAAACTGGAAATGTCCTTGAGTTGACATAAATATTGCTGAGCAACAACTAAAAACATTAGTATGGTATCGATATTCTCCTCATCATAACCAAAACACAGCTTCATACTAGCTATTGTAGGGAAAATTAACTCAGTCCAAACTAAAAGCAGCACAATATGTAATCCTGAGGTCTTTTTAAACAGGTGTCAATGAACTATTGGTTGCCAAAATACAGTATGCCTGTGAAGTCTAATTTAGTTTTAAAGGAAAAAAAACCCCAACCTTATTAGGTCAGGAGTCCTTTCTGTACATTGTACTGAACTAGGAACAGATTTAGGCCTCAGCACACTGAAGAGTGTGCCTTTCCCAAGTCTGAAAAACAGCTATGTGAAGCTAGGCTTTGAAACACCAGCTCTCGCTACTGAGTTGCAAAGCCTCACACAGCTGCCGATATAAGCTGGTAAATGCAAGAAAACTAGAAAACCTGACCAAGAATATTGATTAATTGCTCCTCAGGTGTCTCCTTTGAAATGGTTCTCTCGTTTATGGTCATGATTCTGCAAAACCACAGCTTTGCTAACTCCCTTTTACTTCACAGGGTTTCAAGAACAAGCCAGCAGTCCTTTGAAAGATCAGGATTAGAAGTTTCACCGATGCAGGAGAGGATGGGAGAAGTCTCAAGGAGGCAGGGACAAATCCAGTTGCTGTCTTCAATAACAGTGGGTAGTTATAGGGAAGACAAAGTCAGACACTTGGAGATGCACAAGCTAAAGCACAAGAGGAAATGGACACAAGTTGCAACAAGGTGAACTGGAAAAAATCTTCATAGAGAGGTTGGTCAGACCCTGGAAAAGATTTCCAGAGGGGTTATGGGATCTCCATCCTTGAAAACTTTCAAAACTTGACTGGACAATGCCCTGAGCAACCTGGTTGGCCTGTTATCTTCTGAATAATAGGTTGGCCCAGATAACGTCCTAAGCAACCTAAATTATTTTATGATTCTATTATTATCTATACTGACATTACACATTTAAGTTATCAGTATGAAAATAGATCTTCAGTTTTAAATTTTATCTAAATCATTCTTTGTTTATTCTACACTTCCATGACTCCAAAACAGGTCTGGTAAATGAATAAAATTTTAAACTTAATAATGGTTTTTCAAAGTTACTAACTTTTAAGCATGCGTCCTTCTACTGACAAAGATTTCCTACAAATCATCTGGAGTTAGACACTGGAGATATGAAGCTTCTGCTTCAGATATATTTGTTTTCCTTACCCTTAGTGAACACTTAGTCTGTTGGTTTATTTCTATTCTGTTCTTGAATTTTGCAAAGGCATATTTCTAAATGTGGAGGAAAGGAGGTGATGAGGGCATTTAATCAGGATGCTAATATGTCCAGGTGAGCATGTGTATAAAATGAGTGAACACCGAGTTAGACATGCAGAGTTCAAGGCTTAAAAAATTCTTCTTATATAATATGAAGTTGCAAATATTATTTGGAATATAAGGAAGTAAATTTGGCAGCAATTTTCCCTGAATGCTTTTTGTCAAGAATAATAGGTTTGCCACTGTGCACTATTTACACTTCTTGCAATGCAGTCCATGTCATTTTTAGGACCTATAGTCCCTGTAGTTCTGCTGTATGATGCTATTAGCACAATCACAGTATCTATTATAATTATTACTTGCATAGACATGTAAGTAAGAAAGAAAGCAGGTGAACATCTGTTATCTTTACTTGAGAAAAAAGGGAACTTACATTTATTTCCTCTTCTGTAAAGCAACTTTAAAAAAGAGACTATTTAACTGTGTTTCTTAAAATTAAATATTGTAGTATAGTTAAAAATTCCCCAGTTTTAAATGCTCAGAAAATTGCATTCTGACATGAATGCTATTGAAAATATCAATTACCTGAGGTACCTTAGTGGACAGCCTAGTGAAACCAGATGCCTAGTAGCAGCTTTTTGTGGTCCTGAGTGGAAGAAAAGCAAAGACTGAACCTATCAGATTGATTCTATCACAGTACAAGCCTTGTGGTTAGAGAAAAAGCATGTTCAGAGAACATGTTTTCACTGTCATATTGAAGGATATACCAACCTTGTTTCTTCAGGACATGTCCTGGTCCAGCTCTAGTTAATAAATTTATTAATATCCATCAGACTGTGCTAGATTTGTCTGGGATAGAGTTAATTTTTTCACAAGAGCTAGTATGAGGCCGTGCTTTGGATTAGTGTTGAGGAGAATGTTGATAACATACTTATGGTTTTAGTTGTTGCCAAGCAATGTTTATATTAAACTAAACACTTCCAGTTTTTCATACTGCCCCTGTATGACACACAGCCCAGACAGATGACCAAACTGACCAAAGGGGCATTTCATGCCATCAAATGTCATGCTTGGTATACAGGTTCAGGGAGTTGGCCGGGAAGAGGAATTACTGTTTGGGGACTGTCTGGGCAACAGTTAGCCAGTGTTCAGCAATTGTATCTTTCCCCTCTACCCTCCCACCCCCCAAGATTTTTCCTTTTTCCATTACATAATATTATCAGTAGTAGTAGTAGTAGCAGCAGCAGCAGCATTATTTTATTTCATTTATTTTCAATTATAAAATTGTTCTTATCTCAACCATGAGTTCTCATCATTTTCCTCTGATTCTCTCCCCCAGCTCTCTGCATGAGTGGGAAGGTAAGTTGAGTGGCTGTGTGGTACTTGGTTACTAGCTGGGGCTAAACCATGACACTGATACAGAATATTATTGTTAGATCTGGAGATCTTACCAAGGCTGGGAGGACTGCCAGGAATATGTACACAGAGTTTAACATGATCTTGGCAAATGGTTATGAAAAGGATATAATTCAGTACAGAGAATACGTTGCTCTGCACTCAGGCATGTATAATCAGTTACATTGAAAAAAAAGAAATTAAATCTAAAAATTGAACTATACTGATGTCAGTCCTTCAGAAAGAGACCTACAGGTTACGGTGGATCACAAGAACAACATGAGTCACTAGTGTCGTGCTGCTGTGAAACGTGCAGACATTATACAGACAAATGATCTTTCTGCTCTGCTCTGCTCTGACAAGACCTCAGCTGAGAGTTTCTCTGGTTTTTGGCAGCCCTTCAAGAACCTTCTGAAACTACTGGAGAGACTCCAGAGAGGTCCAGAAATCCTGACCTACAGGAAAGATTGAATGAAACGGGAATGTTTAAATTAAAGATTAAAAGACCAATGTGTGATGTGACAGCGGTGTTCGGGTACAAGTTATGCTGAACTACTACTGAGCAGTTATTCTCTATACCAGTGTGATTAGGACAACATGCAGTGGGCTAAATTGTAGCAAAGATAGCCAAAACTCTCTATTAGCAAAAACACCTATTAGCTAATGAAATATTAGAATAGATTGCCTGGGGCACATTGTGGAGCCTCATTTTCAAGAAAAGATTAGTCAGCCATATGCCCTGCCTGATGAGGCAAAACAAGACAGTTGAAAATTTGGGTTTGGCCTGTTCCATCTCAGGAAGTGAAAAGCAGTCAGTCTTTTATTATGAGTAGTGCCTTCTGGGGAAACGGTGAAGGACTATGCAGAAGATGGAAGCCCTCAAAACAATAAAACCAAGTGTTTGAGAAAAAAGATACACCTGTTTTATAATTCACATTCTCATCCCTAGCTCTTACTGATACTATTGTGGGAAACCAGTTTGCTTACCTCTAACATGAGTATACTAACAACAGCCCTATTTTTTCACGTTTTTTCAACATGAACTTGCCGACAATTTTTATGAAGACTAAAATACTACGTTATCTAAGATCAGACAAGTTCTTAGTGGAAAGGGAACAGCAGAAATCTCCCCTGACCTCTCCCCCACTTAATCATGGGTGTAGCAGAAAGTCTAAACCAAGAGATTTAGGCTGGCTGAACCAACAAACCTCAAAGCTTGGAACAAAACACTCAACTGGCAAAGGAGCTGATTTGTTCACATGTTTGATAGCCATGGGGAATGTCAGAAAGGTAATGAATAATATTCTGGCCCATACCAGAGGGATGTTTACTGTTCCCAGAGAAAAGCTATATTGTCTTGGGACAGGACAAAGAAGTTACATGTAGTACTGCCTGTTATTACAAATAATCCTCTTGATTATCATTTTTAGGCAATTGCATTAAAACCCATCAAGAGATACATCTTCAATAAATACAGGACACAGCAGGGGTCATGGATAATTTTTTTATAAAAGATCACTATTGACTGAAGATTATAGTTTGATTAAATTGAGTGCCTGATGGTGAGGCTTCCAACAGATAAACACAGCCAAGAATTTAATCAACAAACTGCATCATATTTGCATCTATTCCATGTTCTGTCTACTTAGAGAAGGAACAGATGCAGACTCAGTAGGAGTCAGAAAGAAAGGAATCAATAGGGAAATACTCTATTAAGAAGAAGTTTCTGAATTTATAATCCAACCTTGACCTAAATATGTTTAGATTCTCAGTCTGATCGTTCTCTTGAATGGATGGTCTCTGAAATCCATATTCTCTCTGTTTAATAATGTCTCTCTCCTGGCATTATTAGTCTAAACAAAATGTTGAAAAAAAATCATTTTTAAGCCCTTCTGACATATGCTAGTGCAGATGTTACTCTAAGCAACTACGTCTGCCTGCAGTTTATCTTAGTGTTTAGCCTACAGCTGGTTTATAAGCATTTGTTCCCCAAAATAAAGAAATAACCAGCTCTGTTTCAATGCATCTGAGGTATGAAATTACCTCTGCCAGACTCCTTTGTGAGGGACTCTTCAGACATGTGAGGGTGTCTTCAGACACGTGTAGAGAACAACATTATCCTTTATCTTGTCATTCAAGGGTCCTCTCTCTATCAGTGTAGACAGGTTCCAACCTTGGCCACCCCTTCTCCTCACATCCCCTTTTGTACAACCCAAACTGTCTGGTTTTAGTTTGGCAGCTTATTCCTGAGCAGTTGCAAGTTAAAGTTGTGGGGCTGCATAAATATTGATAATTATAGGATGCACCTAGGAACTCGCCAAATATTTTTCAGTGGTTTGTTTAGGTAAATAACAGAACAAGTTTGGAAGTAAAAGTCAGGTAAAGTTTTAAGGACAAAAAACAAAACTACATTTAAAACTTGTTTGAAAAATTTTCTCTGAAAGGTAATCAAGGGTCAACAGTAATCAAAAGAAAAAATAGAAGATCCCTCTATATATTGCTTTCCTTATCAATGACTTTTTAGCATTGGTATTGCATAAAAGCAAGAGTGAGGAAGAAGGGCTCTATAGACAATTGCAAGGAGAAGGAAGATGTTTTTTACTTAAAATTTAGACAGAATAAGACAAAACATCTTTAGGTTAGAGTTACACTTTTACCTGTGAAAAGGATCTGCACAGAGCGCTTAGTCACATCCCTGTTCATTGCACAGGGATCTATGTAGGAAAAGATGTATAAAAGTATTCATCTGCATATACACCATACTATAATATGTGCATGTATGTATCTCTGAAGGTGCATATATATTTATATATGTGTCTGTAAATGAATACATTTTAAATCACAAGATATTTATGTTTACATTCACAGATAGCTTCATTTTGAGTCTTGGAAGTGTAATGGCTTTGTCTGGAATAATGAAATGTGTAGTTGCAGACTTCAAAAATGAAAGTATAAAGGATAATGAAGCCATAGTGGCCTAAGTATATTTTGTGTTAGATGGTTTTGACCCTGACTAACACAGTAGGACCTTGCTGAAGATCTGCATTATTCCTGGAAGTTTTCTTCGGGGGCTGCAGGAATTATTCCCTCATCAGCATATCAACTTGTGAGTGGGTTTCTTGACCATTTCCCATGTCAAGACAGGGAAAATAGAAACCTTTGGAGTCTGACAACTATTTATAGAGAGTCTAAATTGTTGATTAATCAGATTAGAAGTTCGATTAGGGGAGTACCTTCTGTAAGGAATGTTCAGCTTACCTAAGCAAGGTTCAGTACTATAGTGCATTTTATTCACATAAAAGAAGACTGTAGAAGAAGGATCCCTGATTAGTTAATGGTGAGACACCCAGGCATCTTCACAGGTGGGGTCAATTGGAGTTAACCCATCTTAAAATATATAAGAAGAACCATCCTCAAATGTCTCTCTCCTGGCACAGCCTCTAGGAGGACAAACTCATAATGGATGTGTAGACTGGAGACCAAAGATTTTTAGATGTCTAAAGCTGCATGAGATTAATTCTAATTTCAGTTGCCTATATTCCTATATCCCCAATCCTGGAGTTTTCAGTTAAGGCAAAATTCACTAAGTTCTCGTACTTGTGTAAAGGTGAGCTACAGTACATGAAGATGCATGTCTGCACTCCTCCCACAGAGAAGAAATATAACCTACAGTGTGCAAATTATTGTTCCTGAGTGGGATAAGTGGTCTGTACATTTATTTAATTACATCTACTGGTTTGTACTTTTTCCTTTATATCCTGTATAAAACATGGACATCCTTGCTACAGGTTAAAATTTTTTCTTCTGAAGGTAAATTTAGTATGTATATGTATATAAATTGAATATATATATGTAGACCTATTTTCCCCGAATGCATATTGTCCAGTTAAATTTGAATTTGTTTTATTATTGAACTTTCATATTACATAATCTGTTTGAAACAATGTGTACATAAATTTAAGCAAAATAACTCCTTTTATTTTATCATTCTTTAAAATAAAATCACATGTGAAAGTTACATTTTTCATATTTTTCAATAACCACTCTATTCCCTGCTGAGTGACCCCATCAGGTATGTAAAGATTGGGAAATGCTGGGGGGTTTTTTATGTTCCCTAAAAACTCTGTTTCAGTTGTTTCTGGAAATTTGGTGCAACAGATATAAAAGATTTTGCTGTTGGTGAAGAAATAAAAGAAATGGCTTCTTTTTTGTTGGTTATGAGGAACTATATGGCAGAAAAGCTGGAGGAGGCTGTTATCAATAATACATAATATAAAAGTAAAGTTAAAATAAATCACATACATTTAAACATTTTATCTAACTAAATAGTTGACAGTCCTGTTAACAACATCAGCAGCAAGGAAAGCAACAACAAACCCAGTTTTATGATCATGATTGTGCATGATGAATTATATTGCATTGTCCAAAGTGAACTCAGTAGGTACATTATTCCAACGTTTAGAAAAAAATTAGCCATAGAAAAGTTTTCCTCTTTTTAGAACAAAATACTACAAGTGTATTATTTAGTTAGCTGTTACAGAGGGTTGAGAATCCTTTTTTTTTATTTTTAATTTTATCTTGTCTTGACAGAAGTGACAGCAGGTTTAGTTAAATCCCATTTTAATTTGTTTTCTCTCATTTATTTTTTAACTTCTCCCATTCCACAGGTCAGTCTGATACTAGAAATCTGAATTTTAAAATGGAAGAATGAGTATAGAGTCTTATTTTTGTTTAATTTTGTTTCAGAAATAATAATTATAAGACTTGAAATACCTGCCTGCAACTGGTACATCTCACAGGACATGGACCAAAAAGGAGAAGGACTAGCTGAAAACAACCTCAGTCTATTATTCAGTACTTACACTTGCACTAATCCTCCTTTCTCCTTGAATTCAACCCAGAAGAAAATAATTTGAGATACTCAGGAGAGTACTAACTTGCTGACTCAAGATTCCAGTATTATTGTGGTGTACTCATAGGCTACTTGACCTATTGATGCACCAAAGTACAATGTTCAGATTAAAATGAATGTCTGAATCTAATCAATAGTTAGAAATTTTCTGCTACATCAGGTTTGATGATGACTTTTCAGGCTGTGCTATATTCTTTTGACAGGTTAAATAAGTATATTCATAGATCTTGTGGCTTTGACAAACTAATCACTGGGAGGTGAGATATACATCTTCTGCACACAGAAGATCTTTGCCACATTGATTAGTTACCTCCAGGCACTGCAGTAAGAGAGCTTCACATTTAATGCTTGACTACGTCTGTCATAGGTGCCAAAAATAATGTGATTAAATGGTTTAGTGGGTAATGCTCAGGCTTGTAATAAATAATTCTGATCTCTGATGCCAGTAAGGAAATGGTTTGATGATCTTGGTTATTTTTAATAGGGCTTTTTTATTTAACTAGTATTACATTCCGTTGATGTATTGTTTACAGAATTATGTAAGCATAAGGAAAAGCTGGGCCCATCCCTTTCAACCTCCAGTCAATGTCAAAACAGCTGTTCACCTTATGGAGCCTGTTGTTGCCTCAGGTAAGCTGTGAATGAATATGTGAGGTTGGCAAAAGACAGCAAACACAGAAGATGTTAACACAAATTCTGCAGATTTGCTGAATGTTGCAAAGTGGGTCGCAATACTCCAACTGAAAGATTACAGCACCTATTTATTTATTTATTTTTAGTTTCGGGGCAAAGATAATTTCACAAATCTAAACAAATTTTAAATTCTCAGTATATACAAACTCCAACGATACTCCACAGTAGTAAATGGCTGAATGGCAAATGGTTTGCTGTAGCAATTAAAATCTCTGAAATTTTTTATGTCTGTTGGTGTTAAAGACCATAAGAATAGTCTTCTCAAGTCATAGCAAGGAGTTTAGGCATGCCAAGGTTTTCACTGCTTGCTGACTTCAAAGGAAATAGTGAGAGAGCTACCCAGTCTTAAGCAATGAAACTAAACTTTCCAAAAGACAAGTTTATTGGGACTTTATGGCCTCATGGGAATAATTCTACTGTTATCATTCTACAGGTGAGGATCTGTGATAGAGCCAAAATAATTTCATCTCTATCATTCTCAGTTTTGAACAGGAATCAAATTCAGAGACATCCAAGACAGAGGTGTTATTAGTGCTAGCATCAGTATGACACAACACAAACCACAAAGTTAAACTCTGTACGTTTCTGTACAGGAATGTTTTAATATTTCCCTATTTCACACTACCTCTAACATTGCCAAAATGAGTATAAAGGAACACTTATATGACAGCGACTGTGCACAGATAACTTCTCATAAAGACTTTAAGTATATTGATTTTCTGCTTCTACAACCATTTCTGGGTTAATATAATCCTGAATAAAATTAAGAGTATGTGTCAAACAAACCCTGCAAAAGGACAGATTGTATTTATGACAATTTAAGGGTTCATTTTCATAGGATATGTGATTTTGCCAATACTGATAAAAAAAATAATTCCTTGTATTCCAAATCACTTTACCAGGATTATAAAGGTAGACTGGAGCCTGGATATGTTCAGACTTTACAACAGCTTGGATATACCTATATTTCTTGTGCTTACTGTCTTGCTGTGGGAGCTGAGGTCTGGATGCTGTAGTGAATACGTAGACTGTGTGGTCCTAGCCAGGGGCACAATAACATTCTTCTTTGAGTGAAACAGCAAGTGAAATGAAGAATGAAGGTCTTTTGTAGTGCCCTGACTGCTTGTTGCAGACGCTGTCATCAATGACGGTCCATTCAGAATGTTTCAAATGTGCATGTCATGGACAGTGCGTGAACACTCAAGCTGTTTTATATCATCTCCTGGAAGACAGAAAGAAAAAAGGTGGCTACCCTAACAAACACTTGAAGAACACTCTTGACAGAATACAGTTTCTTGCCAATTTAACAGATAAAATAGGTTTCTTGGAAAGAAACTATACTCTTGGGCAGGAAATATCTCTGAATCTCTGTGGAAGGCAGAGAATGTTCGTGCAACATTAAGAGCAGGTCATGCAGTGAGCAATACTGTCTACTGTATCATAAACTGAGTGAAAGGCATAATAATGCATAACATTTGTCCATACTCAGTAAGTGCAACTCACTCTCACTTCCACACTGTCTTTCTTAGCTACTAAGAGCTCAGAACAATGAGTACATTTACAGTCTTTGTGATATAAGGAACATAAAAATTATGGAATAAGTTCTAGGCTCATCCTATTTCTTAATGTGGAGAGGGCATGGGGCGATTCTTAAAGTGGAAAGAGCTGAAGCTGGGATTTAAGCACAGAGGACCTAGTTCATTGATACCTCGGAGACTGCTAATTTAGGAAAGACTGTCAGTACAAGTAGATCAGTTTGTGGATGATTTTGATAAGGGAATATCATAACTATATTTCCCAGGATTTCATAGGGTATGGAGAAGGCTGAGTGGCTAAATTAATTTTTTTGCCTCAGTCTTCATTGGCAAGGACACAAGCCATACTGCACCAGCAGCAGAAGTCAAGGGCAGGGACTGGTAAAAGGGAGACCCTCCCATGGTTAGAGAGGATCAGGTTTGGGAGAACCTAAGGAACCTGAAGGTGCACAGGTCCATGGGACCTGATGAAATACATCCGTGGGTCCTGAAGGAACTAGTGGATGAGGTTGCTAAACATCTATCCAGCACATTCAAGAAGTTGTGGTGGTCTGATGAAGTTCTCACTGATTGGAAAAGGGGAAACATGACCCCCATCTTTTAAACAGAAAAAAAGAGAATCCAGGGTACTACAAGCTAGTCAGTCTCAACTCTGTGCCTGGTGAGATCATGGAGCAGACCGTGCCTGGAAATCATGCAAAGGCACATGGAAAGTGAGAAGGGGGTTGGTGACAGCCAATATGGCTTCACCAAGGGCAGATCATGCCTGATGAATATGGTGGCCTTCTACGGTGGGGTCACGACCTTGGTAGATAGAGTATGGGCAACTGATGCCATCTACCTGGGCTTGTGCAAAGCGTTTGACAGTGTCCCGCATGCCATCCTTGTCTCTAAATTGGAGGCATGGATTTGATGGATGGACCACTCCGTAGATAAGGATCTGGCTTGATGAGTGGAGACCAGTGACGAGACGATGATGACATTCCTCAGGCTTTGGTATTGGGACTGGCAAAATTCAACATCTGTGTCAGCGACATGGATGGTGGGATTGAGTGCACCCTCAGCAAGTTTGCCTATTTTTTTTTCTTGCTTGACTGCAAGCCTTTTTAGGCACATGTAAATTTTTTTAGTTTTTTTAATGGTTGTTGTTGTTGTCTACAAGAAAAACACAAATTAACCATCTCATGTACACAACACAATTAGCAATTCCTAATCAGTGGCAAACATATGTTGCAACATATTATCTCCGTAGCTTGTTGAGATGCAAAAGCCTAGCAGCACAAATCAGCACCATGAAAATCTAAGTCTGAGGCTAGATAGATAACGTAGCTCTCCAACACAAAGAATTACCTGTTCTCTGTCTGTCTCCCGCAACACAGAAAATGCAACAGGTCAGGTTCTGGATTATATCTTCCACTATGGAATCAGTGCTTTGCTAGTTTCAGATCAATTCCACACAGTCATTTCAGCTTGCACTTGAACCTCCTCCTGAGGAACCCACAGCAGAAACCAATCATGAAGAATAAACTCACAGTGGCATAAATCCCTCCATGGCAATGAAAGATTATGTCTGAAACAGATTTTACACTTAATTCTGTTTGCCTTAGAAGAAATTAGCAACATCTGTATAATCAGACTGACTTATAGAGCACTTCTTCTGCTTCTATGACTTTTCATAGGTGGATACAAGGAGGTAGAGTATTATAAAATGTATTATCAGAACATACATAATTTCCAGTTCATACACTGTAGCACAGGAAGAAAGAATAAGGAGAGAGCCGTGTAGTGAATGTTAGCAGGGCTAGTCAGACCTAACCTATGAAAGCAGAAAGCTACATCCTCTTAGTCTTCCAAATATATGGCTTACAGGTAAGAATAACAAAAATATAGTATTGTAAGTTATGACATATTTAAAATAAATAAAACAAGGAAAAAATAAGAGGGAACTGATCCTTGATATATACAGGTAAGAAAAGATAAACTTACATCCTTGTTTTTCTCTCTGTGTAGTAGAGGTTTCTACTCCAGATTTGAACACGATCTAGTTACAACATGTTATTTTCTAATTGTTTTATCTCAGTATTTTTTCATGTGTTTTTACTTTCTTGTTTACACTGACTTTATTAAAGGAGCCAGAAAAAGAGTTAACTGTATCTTTTTCACTGATGATAACATTTATTTTGATAACTCCTGAAAGATATCTGTCACATTACTCTGTGTGACTGCACCCAGAAGTAGAGCACTTCATTCTGATGAAGATAATAAAATTTTGATGTCAAAAAAGATAAGAGAAGAATTTAAAACTTATTTCCAAAAGGCAAGTTATACTTTGACTTATATTTTTTCCCTTTCTCTCTTATCTGCAACAGCAAAGACTCATGTGATCTGTTGGGGTTAATCAATAATGTAACTCAGACCTGTAAATCATGACACCATGCCAAAGGGTAATTTCAATTTGCCTTTTTCATGGAATAAATCTCTGACATGTTGTCGTGGTTTAACTCCGGCTAGCAAAATACCACGAAGCCGCTCTCACAAATCCCCCTCCCCTCCTCCAGTGGAGGGGAAGAATCAGAGGAAAAAGAAATAAGGAAGCTCGCAAAATTGAGATAAGAACTATTTACTAATTAAATCTAAATCAATATATACGGGTACTACTAATACTAAATAATTAAAATAGTAGAAAATGAAACATATAATACAATATATACAATATGATACAGTATGATACAATTTCCCACCATCCACTGACCAATGCACACCCAGACGTTGAGGGATGAAAATCAGACCCAGAGAGCCCGAGAACCACAGCCCGAGAGCGATCGCAGCCCGAGAGCCGCGGCCTGAAGGCCGGAGCCCGGGAGCCTACGCAGCAGATTCCAAGCAAACCTTATCACCGATAACACGGCCAGAAAACTCAAAACAACCCACCAGCTCCCACATGAACGAGCCAGCACAGGAGTTAGCAAAGCAGCTAACGCAGAAGGGTTAGCAAGTGCCCAGAGAGACGAGCAAGGGAGTAAGGGAGAGAGAGAAGGGAAGAGTAATGGCTACCAGACCCTCTTCCCCACCCAAAGAGACCGGAACATGACGTACTATGGGATGAAATACTTCCTTGGTTAGTCTGGGTCAGCTACAGTATCCGAAGCGGACAAAAGACCTTGAGTTCAGTACAGGCCATCCCCAGCACCAGCTGGAGCCTTATCAATGTTTTCACTTACTGTCCAGCAACAGAGTTCCCTGGCAACCAGAGTAAAGGGTGTTAGCCCTTTCCTGACTGAACCCAGCACACATGTTAAAAGTACAAACTGTTTAGAATGTAATGCTTTGACAAACTAGCTTATCTAGGAAAAGCCTTTGATTTTCCTCTTCTTACTTCCATGAGATTATGATTCCCAAAGTTACCAACATAAAGGAATTTGTTTACAGCAAATAAGGCTACTAGGCTGGGCAAATCTATTCTTGGAGCCCTGAAGTTGTACAGAAACTCAGATCAAATTATGAAAATGGAAAGTGAAAAGCAAACCTGTCAGATTGTATCAAGTATGTAGTGCCAGGGGGTTAATTTCTAGCTAGTGAGCCTAGTGAAAATGCTGTAAAATGCATAGTTTTCCAGTTTTATTGAATATAGAGGGTTTTAACTTTTCACTAAGTGTTGAGCTGTAGGTTTGTTTTCAATTAAGTGGTAATTTGCTTTATGTGCTCCTCCTGGGTGGTCTTGGAAGACCAGTTGCTTTATTAATTATGAACACTCTGAAAAGACCAGGCTTGAAAATAATTTTCAAATAAAAATTTAAAAAGACAGTCTATGATTTTACAAGTTACTAAATTTTTATAGGGAAAACTACATCCCTTTGCAGGTGATTTAATTGAAGTAATCCAAGAATGTAAGGATGCAATGTCACCGTATATTGCTGATTTACAGGAGTTCATTCCTGCCTCTTGCTTTGCCCATTCCTTAAGATGAAAAAACCCCATGTAGCACTGTAGCACTGTACCGAAAATGAGCTGATTAATTCAACTGGAATCCAGATCCATTAGTGGGACTGCAGTGCAAGTGCTACACTTTGTTGTTTTTGTTTTTTTTTTTGGTGCAGAAAAACTCTTGGTTTACCCATAAATTAGAATATAAATGTATTCCACTCATGTAAGAGCAGGATTCATAAAAGACTGGTGATATGAGGTGTCTGTTGGACTATGGTTTGAGACCCATAAAAAATGTCCCTGCTATCCGGTTCCATGAGCACAGCATGTGTCCTGGCTGAAAGGTGTTTGTCAGCCTCAACACTACACAGTGTTTGCAGAACACAGCTTACACTGCACAGGGTTGACTCTGCTGTACTTTCACTGTGAAAGGGTACAGGTGATTCATTGCACATCAGGGCTGAAGTGCAATGACTCACCTGTACAAATTTGTCTCCAGCATGAAAAATTTGGAGAGTAGGTCTTATGGCAAACCAGGAAGCAAACTAAGTCACTGACAAGGACATGAACAATTGATTTCTCCATGATTTGGAATTATTACCTGAAAAGCCAATAAAGTCCCACTGTGGATCACACCACAGGCAAAGATGGTGTTGACTGCTTGAATCCTTAAGTGCAGTTATCATTACTGTCAATATGGTTTGTATGACTGCTTTTCTTTCACTTCCTGTTGAAAAGAACATACCAATTGCAGTGTTCATAATTCCTTCTGTACAAGGCAAATTATCTAGGGGACCAAAATAATCTGCATCTCTCTTCTGTAGTAGAACTGAGGAAGAATATCTTTTGTTCAAACATGTTCTAGTACTCCGTTTTAATTCCCTGCATGGTTTAGGAAAAGCCAGTTGGTCATTCCCTGCATGATTTTCCCTTCTGGAAAGTGAAGATAAGTTTTAATTTTTTTTTTTTCTTACACTGATGTACTAAAATTTTAAAATATTAACTTAACATAGCATGACTAAAAATAAATCTACCACTCTATGTTTAGATATACAGCAAATTATCTTTTTGTTTTACATAAAAATGTCTTCTTCAAAGTTTTTATAATAACTGATTTCAACTGTTGTAGTTATTTTTTAGCTGCAAAATTATACATAAAACAAAACTTGCTTTTACTACAAATTCTTGCCGTCTCTAGATATTTTATTTAATTTTCTTACTCTTTTAAAGATGATCATGGTTGTAGTCACAGATAAAAGAGACTAAGTCTATATAAAAGTGGTGCTAAGTAAGAAACCAAAGCAATATGCAATTGATATTCCCAGAATAATTTTAAAAAACGTACAATATTTTTTTACTTGTACTATTGCCTTCACTATATCAATCACATACTTCATAACTTTCACAAATAATCTGCCTTATTCTTGAATCTTTTCCTAATTTTAATATCTACCTTAACTACATTTTATTTATTTATTTCACCTGCCTCTGAAACACTGGGAATTGTCTGCAGTTGGAGATATCCTTGCTCTTTTTAAATGGTAGCTTTGGAGCTTGCAGTTTTAATCCTTCTTTTTTCCTGCAGCATAGTCCATGTCTTCAGAGCATCCAGAATTTTCATTTAAATCCCGTTATTGTTGTTGGAAAAAATTTTCGTCTTCCTTTTCCTCTTTATTGGGTATATTACAATGGAGCCTTCAGTTTGTGGATGTGTCCTGTAGTCAACATGATGTGGGGCAGCAGCAGCACACAGACCAAAGGCTCTGTGGACCTTTACAGCTTAAATGTTTCACCCGTGTGATGACAGAACTCAGTTGCTAAGATATTTCTTCCAGTCTTGTGTTTCTAGACAATACAACGTTGTCAACATCAGGGACTGAGTAATTATTTCTAGCACTATCAGCATCTTTCTGTACCTCTTACTTATTCTGCCCCCATACTAATTATGATAATAATAAAAATATGGAATACAAAAGAAAAGCCAGCAACAGATACAGAACCAAAAATCTCAGATCAATAACTCTTCAACACTCCGTGTTCTGAAGATGACAGCAGCCTGGCTTATCCATCATGCTTCCTTTGTGGATGGAATGATGACAGTGAACAACATTCTTTAGTTCTGTTTTTAATATTCACTGGACTAGAGGGGACATACTTCCATTAATACTCTGCACTGCAGCTCAGATACATAGTTTATTTTAATTCATAACTTAAGTGATAATGGAAAATATAATATAACTAATCAACCACTCATTTAGCTTCACCACTTATTAAAACACTCTTTTCTATTGTCTTTCTCATTGACATTTTCCAGTGTGCTTCAATTTAAGCTGTTAAATGTAACTTGGAATCTAGATCTACGTAAAGATGAGATTGTAAAACACCAAAGGTGTCAGGATGCCGGAAGGGATTGCTGCCTTGCAGGAAGGAGCTGGGACCCAAGAGCAGCCATAAGTCCAGCAGGACCATGACCTCCCAAAGCAAGCCTTGTCATGCAGCACCCAGCAACGGAGCAGGGCTGGGACTGGGACAGTTACCTAGGCCAGACCACAGCACTTTGCAGCCCTGGCAGAGCTGCAGTGGTGGGGAGGACTGGCGTCTGACCAGGATGTAGCCCACAGGTTAGGGTGAGGATGAGGGCTGGCGAGGTGGGTGGCCAGGGGACTGACACACCTGCAATAAGCCACAGGAAGGTAACCTTTCAGCATGAGGGTGTTCCCAAAACCCTGGAACTGAGTTTTTATGACATATTTTTCCATAGCACTACCTGAAAGTCCTGATTGCAGTACTGAGATTCAAAACTCCTGGACTCAAGTGTCATAGACTGGGAAAAATCATGGGACCAGAAACAGTCAACAACACACCAAAAAGTGCAACAGCTTAGACAACATGACCCATTAATGCAACAGTAAAATAATGGAGAGAGTTTGAACCTCCTAAATAACTACATCTCTTCTGTACCCTTGCAGAAAACCAGGGTACTTTCCAGATAAAACTTGTTGAAGTTTCAAGAGACTAGGTCACTCTTTTTCATTTTTCTGAGCCACAATATTTAACTTCAGGACTGGCAGATTTGTCATTTTTGTGATCTCTTTTTAGACAATGACTGCCTTTCTTAAAATGTTCTAAACACTAAGGAAGATTTCAGATTTGTTTTGAAGATTTATTAAGGTCTGAATATTCTCTATTAATTCTTAAAACACATTTCCATGTAGCAAAAAAAAATTGCTCTAGACAGTTTGCTTTTGAAAAAGCTGGCTGAAATTATTCCGATAGTACAGATAATACCATGTACATAAAAGTAATATTTAATTCAAATGCATCTTAAAGAAAGGAAACCTTATATTTAGATAAGAAGTTCTTCTTTTAAATCATTATCACTATATCATCATGGTTTTTTTGTTGTTTCTTTTACACAATGACAAGTATTCAATGGCATTAATATCTACATTGGAGTGAGGATAATTTACAGGAAGTTAAAGTTACACAGAAAGAATATAGTCAATACTACTATAAAAAATGGTAGGTGATGATAACAATAATAATGATGTGTCATTATGATCTTATCTTGATACATATAATATGGAAAAAAGGAATAAAATAAAGTTTAAAACCAAAAAGAAACATGACATAACTCTGTAAGTTGTGTTTAAATGCACATTGACTTCCTCATTTTCCACACCTACAGGTATTGTTCTAAGCAAGAGAAGAAAACAATAATTTCTTCCATTTACATTTGTTTCCTTACAAACTTTTTTTTTTTTTTCAGGGCTTTCAAAAGGAGTCTAATTTTTCTAGTCTCACAAAATAATTGAAGTTTAAGTCACAAAATGGGCTGCCACCTCAAAATTCACCTTCAGAAAGTGCCTTTACAAAAGAGTTGCTGCGGGAGAGGGAGAAAAGTATTTTAAACCATGTTGCGGTGAACTGTGGGAAGAGTGACAACAGAATTAGGAAATATGAGGAGGACCATGTAATACCTATGAGACTGAGATTGCACAAAAATGTAGCTGAATCATAACTGATGCCATATTCATTTGTGTATATCATTGTTTAACCCCAACTGTCAACTAAGCACCACACAGCCACTCGCTCATTCCACCACCAGTGGGGTAGGAGAGAGAATCAGAAGGGTAAAAGTGATAATACTCATGGGTTGAGATAAAGACCGTTTAATAAGTAAAGAAAAAGCTGTGCACATAAGCAAAGCAAATCAAATTCACCCCTTCTCATCAGCTGGCAGGTGTTCAGCTAGAAAGCAAGGCTCTATCATGCATAATGGTGACTTGGGAAGACAAAAGCTATCACTCCAAATGTCCTCCCTTTATTTCTTCTTCCCCCAGACTTATATGCTGAGCATGATCCCATATGGCAGAGAACATCCCTTTGGTCAGCTGGGTTCAGCTGTCCCAGCTGTGTCCCCTCCCAGCTTCTTGTACACCCCCACCCTCCTCACTGGTGGGGTGGGGAGCAGAAATGACCTTGACTCTGTGTAAGCACTGCTCAGCAATAGCTAAAAACCTCCCTGTGTTATCATTACTGTTTTCAGCACAAATCTAAAACACAGCCCCACAATAGCTACTAGAAAGAAAATTAACCATATCCCATCTAAAACCAGCACAGTGCATTTTCCTCTTTTTTTTTTTTTTTTTGGTAAGGAATGACATAGAAACCAAAATATTGTTCATAAATGGATAAAATCAAGCAAGCCATTATAGAAATGGATGATAGTTTTTGAAGACCAAAACATTCTATTGGTGAAGCAGTATGCCAGTAATGTCAATAAGGAGAAATATGTGGGATGATGAAGTATGACTCTAAAATTAGAAATTAGGTTAACTGTGATACCAGGGTGTAGTGAAGAATTCTCCACTTCTATATCCTTTCCTTTTTGTACCTGCTCAGCAAAGGCATCAGGAACTATGACATGTACTGAATTAATGATAGGACTAAGAAGTTTAAAGTGACTCCATTACCACTGTCTTCTGCTTTTAACACTCCCCAGGTCATATTTTAGCACTGTCGTTCAGACTGATGTAGGGCCTGGATTGAAGTTAATGTAACAAACTCACAAGCTTTAATTTTTCTTGTTAAATAACAGTGAAACTTGAAACAATGGCTAACTGAGCAAATATATTCCCACGAGCTATAACCAGGCTTGTGCAGGCTAAGGCTCATGTTTCCCTGACTGAGGAATTAGGATATAGCAGTGTGTATGCTTCCAACATTAGTCTAGAAACAACCCATGGAGCTCTATATCCACTCCCATTTTCATCTGCCATGTAATTGCTGGGGGACTGACCTCTTTTAAAATCAGACCTAGTTTAGCTATACAAATGTAGTAAGATTCAGCTCTCAATAAAGCCAGATGAAATTTGAGTATGTGAAATAGAAATGCTTGCAACACATGAACCAGGTGTTGCAGCTTCCACTGCAGGCAACAGAAAGTAAGGCTGTGGTTCAGTTGCCCTCATGTGTGTCACCTGTTGTGTCAGTTGCCTTCAGATCTAGGACAAATGAATGGGGCTCCCCAGTGCATTGTAACTCAATGTCTGCTGATTATATGCCGAATATGGTTATTACATTTAACTATGCAATGAGCTTAGGGTGACTGTACTTAGAAGTGTCTGATAGGTAACTAATGGTAGTTAAATCTTTCTGTCTGTATGATTGATCATGTTCATTTTGGATCATACTACACAAGAGAAAAGACATAAGAGGTCCTTACTGCCAAGTTCAACAAAGTCAGGATTTGGCTGCACTGCTTTAAGTAAAAAAAAACTTCAGCAGATAATGGGACAACTTTGACCTATTTGTATAATATAGGAGTTTTCTCTAGTTCATGTTTTTTTGTAATTAACTGTAATTCAAAGTTATGTGTTTGCCTATAAAACTCTGCTAATAAGACTCAAATAACCTCAGAAGCCAAGTCAAAGATATTTTTTACACCAAAAGATAAAAATCTGGCACATTCTACTACTTTGGACAATTTCTGTGACTGCAATTACAGAATATGCCCTGCATCAGACTGAAGTCAATCATCAAGATTGATTGCTCAAGAGATGGAACAGGCTTCTTGCCTTTCTCATGGACAGGGCAGGTAGAGGTGAGTTAGCTCCTGCACAGCTTGTAACATGCTAAAGCATAAATGCTCCCCAGATCTGCAATGAGCTACTCAGAAGTCTGGTGTGACTCAGTGCACTGGGGAAAGGATTATGTGTCTGAGTGATGCGCAGAACACCTAAGGTCTGACTTTACTTTCCTGAAGTCTGGAAGGCTTTTTGTCATTAAGTTAAAGGAGAGGAGGAGTACTATAATGAAGTAGGCAGTGGGCTGAGGGTTGGACTCACTTAAAATCTGCCATATAGGCAAAGTTCTCAATTTTTTTTTTTTTTTTAAACAAGTAGTCTATCCTCCCATAAAATATTCCATCTATGCCAGTTTAGGAGATATATTCTTCATAACAATGCCTCTACCTTAAAAGCAAATAAGTGACAAATACCTTCATCATCAAAGACTCATCAGCCGGTGGCTTAAGAGTACATAGCATGAACAAACTCTGCCTCCTTCCACCTTGTTATAATTGGCATCCATTATATTCACAATATAATTACATCACAGCAAAAAGCAAAGGAGTCTTCTGGGGTTGGCTCTACTTTCTGGGTGGGGCACAATATTGTGTTCTTTTCATTCTTTTTTTTCTAAAAGCAAAATGAAAATTGAAACACCAGTCAAAAAAAAAGAAAGGTAAATTTTACAAAGACTTGTTGCTGCAATATTATGCTCAGCTTTGTTGCAAGCCTTATGATTTTTATAGTTTTTTATTTGTTCACAGACAGATTCTCTAGCATTGGCACCCTGACATCTTTGTTTAATATATAAGCACTGTTTCCAGACATCTTCTGGAGGAAACACTAAACATAAATATAGACAGAAGATGCACTGTTAAAAAGCCACTGTTGAATATGTGCAAGTGGAATTTCATCATGGTCATTTCAACAACGAAAGAAATATGTTTGTTTGAATTCCATGGGGTGTTATCCCTTCCGTTCCCTTAAGTTACAGCCTGTTACATGGATTTCAGTTGAATCAAATATTATGGTGGTTTGGATTTGAGCAATGCTGGCATCAAAACTTTAATAAAAAGTGTTAAATCTGTAAGAATAAAACTGTTGATCACGCTTTGGCAAGCATGGTACATTTTGGAAAGAAAGATGTCAGAGTAACAAATAGTTAAAACCAAATTTTTCTTGGAAAACAGGATGCTATTTAGTGCTTCTTTTGTTATGTTATGACATACACATCAGGTGCATATCCTCTCTATTTTAGTACAGATACTAGCTTGCTCTCCCTGATTCTCTAGTAACATTCTCCCACTCATGCCTTGAGATGGGTAAAAAGAGGAAAGGATTGTCTCTTTAAATCCAGAAATCTGAAAGTTATACCTCTCAAATATCTTCTATAATATGTAGTTCTTATTTTTGTCTCTTCTTTAATTGCAAGATAGTTTCTAGGGTTTCTCTTCAGTGCTGTTAGAAAACTAGTGTAATTTAAATTTGAAAAAAACCCATATTAAATCATCATTTATCATGTATTTGACCTAGTTTTACACTCTGATAAAATTTGGGCAAAGAACAAGCAAGACATTATATAGAAACACTGCTAAGAAAAGCTAGGAGTTGTTTACACAAATAAAAAGATAAATTAGTTTCAATCTTTTCCTCCTGAGCATTTCTGGTTTATATCTTTGTATGATGTGTCATGTTCCACAGCTTCATTTACTTGTCTGCACAGTAACTCAGACAAGCGTAAGGGGGGAGTAAGTTATACGTCCTCTAAGGGGTTAGTTCCATAACTAAACTTCTGTACAAAAGGGATTTGAGAGAAATATTAAGTTTTTAATTGGAGAACATCTCTCTTTTGGAATCTGTGGATTAAAGAAAGAAGTAATGAGGGAGCTTGGTCCTTCCCTTTCCTTAGGAAGCTTGGCTAAAAATATAAGGAAAGTTTTCCATTAATGCACTTCTTATTGTATGATGTACACTGGCCTCCTAAACATTACCGGTAAGGGTACTGCTTAAACAGAAAACCTGTCCCAACCCATACAAGAAAATAACAGCTAAGGTTTAATTTGGTTTTGGTTTTCTTTAATTGTTTGTTTGTTTTTTTGTTTTGCTTTCTCCTGAAGAAGATGAAGGCAAAGGTGAAGGCAAAGTTGAAGAAGAAGAAAGAAAAAGAAGTCTTATGGGGCCAGATTTTTATTGACTGTTGGTTCCACAGCTTCAGATTTTCACTGCAAAACATGCTCTTTTGATCTGTGTACTATATGCACATGCTGAGATTGGCAGAAAACAAAGTGAAGCTGAATCCAGACTTACCAGCAGAAATTTGCTCACTCAGAGATTCAGTTACTTGTGTCACCAGTGAATAGGTGTACACAATGAGTCGCTTCCAGCCTTTACATCTGGTTTCATTTCTGTGGGAAACAGGAAAGAGGGGCAGAGTGTAACAGAATTTGGTACAGACTTGGGTCCTGAAACATTGCAATTGAGGCGATCAGGGCGCTCTGTGAAGGTAAGAACTGAGAAGTGCTTTTCCATTCCTAATCTGCATGTGACCTGAAAGTTTCATTCATGTTCCCATTGAACTCAACAGCAAAACACAGTGTGATTTAGTCTTTGCCAAGTGCACCGCACCATCCTCTATTGGAACCTCAAAAAACATGGAAATAAATGAGAATCTTAGAGATTTAAAAATAAATAAATAAATAAATAAATAAAGATACTGAGAAAAGTAAACACAGGTTAATCTTTGGTCTTTTCTATGACAGGTAAGAATTTTTGCTTCCTCCATGTCTTTATTTCATGGCACAAAAGAATCAAAAAATACTAAAACAACAGCCAGACAACCCACAGGTTTACATCAATTTTCCAGGTGCAAATCTTGCTTTCAAGTACACTTAAGCATCTTTTCCCTCTTAATCTTGTGCATCTTACGTTTCTCTTTTGCATTAATGTATTTTTAGGAAGAGAAATAGGGAATCTATGAATTTAAAACAAATATTAACAAACATTAAAAAATATACTTGAAAGATTTTTAAATTTATCTCAGGATTCCCTATTTAAAAAACAAACAAACAAGCAACTCCTGCAAAAAATTTGTATTCAAGGAACTTGCAGCTGCAGTTTTTAATCTTGTATTGGAATCTGTAAATCTAAAATTTTTTGAGGCAATTGGGTTGCAATTATTCCAAGCACAGACAGCTGTGTGAGATACATTGTCTGGGACATGAGAAGACTTCTTTTAAGTCTTTGCTTTGTCATTGACTTCTAGTGTGATTATGAGAGCCATTTACCATTCCTTGTTTCTCTTTCTTCTTTTTAAAACAGAGTTGATAGTATTTCCATATTTTGTACAGGACTTTTACTACAGCTGCAGTAAAAACTTAAAAATTTTTAAATATGTGAGTCACAGGGTGTAAAAGAGTTAAGAAACAAATTGGCTACTTGGATTCTCAGTTTATTTCTGGCGGTATAGTTTTCATGTGTTCACATACTTCAATGTCATCTGAGCTTTTTTTGTTGAGTATAAGGTTCTTCTAAGCCCAAAGCAAAAAAAAAAAAAACAAAAAACCCCAACCAAAAAAACCCGAAAAAAACACCAAAACCAAACGAAGCAGAGAAAAGTAACAGCAGACAGCACATGCAATGAAATTATATGAAGCAAAACTCTCTTGAGACTTGAAGTCTAAATCCCATTCAGTTATTCCAGAGCTGAAGCAGTACCTTTGAGAAGAGCATGAGGTTAGTGCTAGATCTATGAGGCCACACAGCAGGATTCTGAAAAGATTTATAGACTCTAAGGGTATTATGAAGATACACATTTCTATCCACCCATCCGTCAGTTTAAAAACAGAATCATAGAGATTGACCTGAAAAGAATAAAAATTACAACCTGAAGAAACAACAGCTTTTATATTATTCTCTTTCCTGTCTTCTTAAAGGAAACATGAGCTTTTACATAATGATCTGTTTGCAAGGAAGACAGCGAATAGCTTCGGAAAGGTGGTTTCCTTAAGATAGCTGAGTGTTAATCTCAAGGAACACCCCTTGCCACCTCATTAGGCAAAAGAGGTGGTCTTTCAAGGGCATAGGACCAGGCACATACAGTTTTGGCTCCTGTTGTTTTTCTGAGTACACAAGGGGAAATCAATGTCTCCGCCAGCCTCCTTTCAAATGCAATAGGTGACTGATATTTTTCATGGGCAAGATACCCATGCAGTACCAAAAAAAAAATTAGCAAAGTGATGCAGCCTCTCCTATACAGTGCACAGACACCCAGCACACAGGGCACTGCAGTTAGTGAGTGTGCTGATAGTCTGTGGTCGGCTTCTTCTTCCTGCCCTACCTCAGCAAATCCTGCTCTAGCTCCCCATTGTGCACATAGCTTGTATAACAGGCTGCTGCATTCTCACTTGTCAGCAGGATTTGAAATCGTCTAGTATGGGGCTTACTGCAGAGTGGTCTCCAGCAATTTGCGTTTGCAATGGTAAATATGTAAGTGATGTTAATAAGCCCAGACAACAATGTTGCTGTCAGTAGACAGAACAGAATTGAAATGATCCTTGCACAATAGTATTGCTGTACGTGGAAACTGAAGTTAATGAGAAAACATTTCGAGACTCTGAACTCTACCAACAATTTACAGGCAAATGCCTGTAGTAAAATGACTAAATATGGCCTTTATTACAGTTTCAGGTTACTTCCATTCATCTGTTACTACCACCAGCCTCCACAGCAGTAAGTATACCCTTCCCTTTACATTTTCTCCAAGACATCAAAATGAAACCAGTGGAGAATAGCTCCAATCATTCCCAATGAGGTCTTCAAAGCAGGAAATAATATTAGCATACTGATTGCACTGATGGCAGTGATAGACAAGCATGAATATTTTGTCCAAGAATAGGTGGTTTTTACAGATGTCATATATAAATTACAGCCAGTCTGGAAAGAAACAAAGACGTCTGAAATAATAGTGTTCTCTAAAATATGTTTTGTAATCTTTAACAAAACCAGCAGATTAGCTGACCAATTATAGAACCATGTATATGTTATCATAATTTTTATTTTTTTTCCCTTCATATTGGATGGTATATGGTCCCGTAAACTGGAGGCTTCTAATCCTGGAGTGGTGACTGATGACTCTCATCATTTGAAGTCAACTCTCCCCACAGACCCTTACCAGCGAACAGAAATGGATGCCCAAAGCAGATGGCATAATCTAATATAGTCTCTGATTCTCCCATCACCTCAGTGATCAAAGCTGGTCTAAACTGCAACAGAGAAGACAAAGCTTGTTTTCTGAAGACATCACAGTATATTTGCAGTACAGCTAAGCATCCAATTCATTCTGTATCTTTCAAGAAACCTCTAGAACGAACTAGAGAACATAGCTTTCCATTTCATTGCTCTTGTTCTCTTTTTAATTGCCTCTTTCTCTTCTTTTTTAACCTCACTTTACTGTCCTAATTTCTTTAACACTTCCCTTGGCTTCTATTAAGTTCTCCAAAAGGTTTATGTGCTTTCTTGCCAGGCAATTTCTTCCAAGCTCCCATGGCTCTAGTTTTAATAACACTGATACATTTCTCAGCATATTTCTTGCTCTACATTTCTTCTGGGTCTTTGATTTTTCACAGCAAATGGTGACTTTTATGAAGCCTTGTTATCACTGCCACAAATTCACTGCAGAAAGCAATCAGCCCTGCTGCAGAATGTGATCTTCAGAGTATTACAAGGTCTCCAGTGCCTTTATGAATACAAGTGTATACAATGAAGTCCTTTGGGACAATCTAGTGATACCTGCTGAAGGTGCAAAGGGCATTAAGCATCAAAGCCTTGGCCTAGTATCACATCATCTGGTTTTGTTCTGCAGACTTAAAGATTTACCCTAGTGCTTTTGCCGTTGGTTTGCTGTGTCGGGTTGTCTTACACCTATTCTTTCTTCATGTCTCAGTTTAACTGGTGATAAAAAGGGTAGGTAAAATATGGTGCATGCTTAATTAAAATGTCATGTTAGTGCTCTCATGACATAATCTTCTTAAGCTATGTCACAAAAAATGTGGTTTTTAAGAATTACATAACCAATATATTTGGAACAGTAGAATAAAACAAACACGACAGGAAAGACTGATATGATGGAATGTATTGATCCAACAGTGCAGTGTACAACAGTTCTGATATAACTGAAAATATCCATAGTCAATCTCTCCCATTAGATACCATAACCACTGCCAAATTCTTTTAATAAAGGAAAATAAAGAAAGAAAACCCCACAGATAGCCCACATGACAAAATGACCACATGATTTGTTCATTTTGATCCAATGGCAGACAGCAGGCCACTTTCCCAGTAATACCATTTATTTTCAAAATAGCATCAGGACATCATGCTGGAGCAAGTAACAGAAAGGTGGTCCCTGTCCAAAAGAACATTTATCCTAGCACTGAGATTGTGGGGATTGTTAAAGGAAATAAGAATTAAATACAGTTTAGCAACCAGTGACTAGAGCAACCACTGTACCTACCATGTACTCATCACTGAGTGTTTTTTACTGATCATAAAGTAGCTCTATTTTGAAAAGACATTACAAGAACATGATTAGTGTGGTCTTCTAATTTTCTTACAGGGTGCACTTTCTGTGCATAAAGACTGTGCTGGAAGAAAGTATAATGGTATTTATGAGAAAATTTGACAAACACGAAATCTAGGTGAGCATAATTGGCACAGTGGCACTTGGTAAGATTTAAATCTGTGGTGCTAAGGAAGCATCTGTTGTGGAATGGCTCCCTCACAATGAGCTCTATTAATAACTTAGATTTGCCAGCAGCATGTGGTGTTACAAAAATATATATGAATGTTCACTTAGTTGCATGCCAGACTGCCACAGAAATTAGAGTTGATTAATGTTGCCAGTGGGACTGCTATAGATTTTCAAGCTCCCTCTAGTCATTCATCGGGTGCCCCACTTCAGTCTGTGACTTCTGTAAAAGCAAGGCATCATACATGCTCACAGTCTTAGCACCCATGATAGTGCTTCTGTAGCTTAATAGGTATTTTTGTGGGATAGTATATTCCAAAGGTCACAGGAAATTCTAATTATCAGGAATAAATTAAAACACTGCAAATTCAAACACTTCAAATATTGTCCTGCTCAGGTGTGGACATTCACAGTGAATGATGCAAGTATTGAAAAACTATCAGAATCATTTGCCTGCTTCATTGTCAGATCACTAATGAGATGCTGCTTACCCTTTAGAGAACAGATGTCAGTACTGACGGTCTCTAAGTATCAGAATTTGAAATGTAGTATGACTCGGGTGTATATGGCTCGTTATGTTTCAGGGTTTCCTGTCCATCAAATTGGAACATTTTACTGAAAGCAGCTTGAAGAAGGCAGAGTTTTAAGAGACACTAAAATGCAGATTCATATGTAAACTCTGCTGAGCTATACTGCAGCATGATCCATATATGCTCAGTTTCATTTATTATGGCCATACTTTATTGGATTGCTTCTACCAACCTCTTAAAATATCTCAAATACAAAACTGGAATGGCAGCCTTATGTATTTCAGGCAGCCCTCACCATTGCTAAAATAAAAATGTCATATTCATGCAAGTTTACACTGATGGACATAGAATAAAGCTGTTGTGGAAAATGCTGAATTGCATTAAATGGCACATGACTCTGCACTCTATATCCTGGGGAACTTTCCACAATTGAAGATGATCATGGCAATACCGTAATAGAATTCTGTGTCACATAAACTTTTTATGGCTTTTAAACAAAGTTTTTGAAATTATTCTCTAATGAATAGGGTTTTAATGTCATCAGAAAGAACCTGCCTAGCTTTAATTAACGTTTAATTACTATTTATGAAATCACACTGTCAAAAGAAAATCTTTAGATTCTATGTATGTTGCAGTCCACAACTCAGAGATAGGCCCTTTTTTTGACTTACCTGTAAAAGGGTATTTTTAAAGAGCAGTTTAACTTCAGCTGACTTTAGTTATAAACATTGTATTATGCAGTATCATGTAGTATCCACTGTAGGCTACTTTATAAACCTAATTGAACAATTCAAGTCTTACCTAAAGCCAGAAGGGAATGGTTTATGACTGAGTTTCCTAAAATCAGTTTTTGGCAGTGAAATTCCAATACTGATCCTTCACAGCTCACTGGGAATAATTATCCCACCTGGGGTTTGCAGGAGGGCTGACTTCACACAGGATATCTTGTTTTTCTGATAATTGACCACCCTGGTTTTAAAATTTTCAACCACGTTCAGACTATGTTTTGGCATCATACGTGTTTAATGGTAACAGAAAGAAGAATTAAAGTAATATGTAGAGTCAATTTTTTTTCTTTAATATATGAGCTTTTAAAAGTAATGACAGCTTCCAGATTTGTGCTAGCATTACTAATTCATTCAGAAAATAAAATATACCCCTAAGTGTCTTTTTAAAAAATACTTTAAAAATATCTGTAATTACTGGCAATAAAGAAGATAAACTGGAGTATGCAACAGTCACAATACTGCAATAGAAGAGCTCTTTACCACTTCCTTGGGAAGTCTGGATGTGGTTGACTAATTCAATGCTATAAGGTATGGTGAGTACTGGTAGCGTTTCTGTGAAATCAACAGTAGCATCCATATTTAGAATACTACACTATCATATTTCGTGGTATTGAGTCACAGGGCAGGACTGGACAGCATGTGCAAATGTTCATAAACGGTCATTCTGTATTCAGGGTGACCACATTGTGTTTCATCATGCCGGTATGCAACATTTACCTCAACTACAGTTCCTTAGATGTGTTCCAAGAACCAAGAAGGGAGGCTCACAAAGGCAACAGACTTTCAAAGACTTTCTCTATTACAGAATTCTCTCTCCAGTTATATAGCTGAAGTACATATATTCCTTTCATAGCTCTACTTGAACCTAGCAATGTCCAGAATTTAATGATGTTTTCTCCTTTCCTGCACCAGAAGCAAATAATCTGGTGTTATGCAAGAAATGTGAATCTGACTAATGATAATCCCTCGATCTGGACCCTTTCTCATTTCTCTTCTGTCTGCAAGGTAACAGCTTTCTATCCAGTATAAAAAGATCCCTTTAAAAAGCCAACTAATATATACACAATAAATATTATCTAAGACACTGTTTGCATGTATGTCTGCCAAGTCCATGATTTTTAGGCATTACTGATTTTATACCAAACACTACCTGACTACACTAGCATAATTCCTCACCTCCCATCTCCTTTTCATTCCTGGAAAGGTTACTAAGAGTCACATCCAGTGGAAGTTTGCTACAGACTATCAGTTCAGAGTAAAGAGGGGGATGAAAACTTCTTTAAACAACCTGAGAGTATCCCTGTATCATGGAATCACAGAATAGTTGATGCTGAAAGGACCTATGGACACCATCTAGTCCGACCTTCCTGTTCAAGCAGGATCAGGTAGAGCAGGTTGTTCAGGTCTGTGTCCAATCAGGTTTTGGATTATCTCCAAGCATGAATACTCCACAACCTATCAGGGCAACCTGTTACAGTGTTGGAGTACCAATACAGTAAAATACCTTTCATTCTCATATTTCTGCATGCACCCATTGCTTCTTGTCCTCTCACTGGACACCACAGAAAAGAGACAGGCTTCTTTACTTCTCCCATTAAGTATCTATACACATGGATAGGATCCTCCTGAGACTTCTCATCTCCAGGCTAAACAATCCCAGCTCTCTCAGCCTATTCTCATATGTCAGATGCTCCCTTAATGATCGTGGCCCTGCACTGGACTCGCTGAAGCAAATTCCCATCTTTTTTGTGTTGTAGAGCCAAGCACTGGACCCAGAGCTCCATGTGTTTCACCAGGGTTGAGTACAGAAGAGAGAACAACTCCCTCAAGCTGCTGGCAACGCTCTTCCTACTGCAGCCCAGGGTGCTGTTGGCAGCCTTTGAGGCAGGGGCACATTGCTGTCTTGTGTTCACCTTGGTGCCAACCAGGACCCACCAGTCCTTCACTGCCCAACTGCTTTCCAGCTCATTGGTCTCCAGCCTACACAGGTGCATGGGCTTCTTAGTCCCCAGGTGGAAAACTTGGCATTTCCCTGTGTTGAACAGATTCCCAGTTCACCTATTCTGTTTTCCTTGCAGTGTTTCAAGCCCCAAGTGGATCAAGCCCGCAGCAGTCTGGTCTGACCCCAGGGCTAGTCCTTCTTTGGGAAGGGGGTTGGACTAGAAACCTCCTAAAGTCCCTTCCTGCCTGAATTATCCTGTGGTTCAGTGAGACCTGTTTTCTACCTCTAGGGGTTACAGTAAGTGTTGCAATTCAAGGCATAGCATAGTGCCCTAAGCACAAGTGTTGACTCGAAAACAGAGGATATGTATGAGGGACATCTATGGAAAAAGGCAAATTGAGATAGTAATATGTACATTCCTTTTGCTGTAGACTTCACCTGTGACTTTACCACATTAAACCCAATAATAACTTCAAAGACGTGGACTTTGAGTACAGTGTGTCTAGCCTCCTGCTCACTCTGTTATGTTTCTGAATTTAATTTTTGTTACAAAGATAGTTTCCTATGGCTTGAAGTAAAAAAGTCATCAATAAGGATGTCTAAAACTGTTTCACTGGTTTCATACCTTATGCCTTACTACAGTGGATTAAGAATTCTCCATATCTCTTAATAAAATATGGGGTTTCTATTGAAACACATTTTTTCTGACCTTGTCCCCGCAAGCCCTGTTTGTACCATCACGCTAGATAAATATTCCTTATACTGAGAAGTGATTATGCAAACCGTTGTTTTTTACCCCAGAAAATCGATGGTACAGTGGTTACTGTGCTATTATACAATTTAGAATACTTTAACTTACTTCATTGTTACATGTGTAACTTAAATAAGTGACTCTTCTCCTCTGGAGCTTGGTTTCCCATTTGTAGTACTGATGGAGTCACAGTTTTGTACCTTTCCAGACTGTTGGGAAGAGAAAGATTTTATGACATTTCTGAGACACTCAGATGAGAGTGAAGAAAACCATTTAAGCACCTAAGAAGCGCAGATGCAAAGAACTTGAAATTTTGTAATGTCATCAACAACAGAAATCTGGTGTCAGCTGAAATTTGAACAGCAAATAATACAACTGTTTTTATAACATTTGCAGATGACGTGTATGTAGTTAAGGGAGTTTTTCACAGTACCTATTATTTATTGTGCTAAGTCATTAGGATGGTAAATTATAAAAATATGAATACCAGCTCCTTCATGAGCTCACATGAAAGCCTACTGACTCTTTTTTCAAACATGTGGAAGGCTGGGTTAGGCAAGTTATCAGCAAAGTTTATTTTATTTTCAAAAACCTTACTCATGCTGTGTTATGAATCATTATTTCAGAACTGCATGTCTCTGGTTTAAAAATCTCAATTGCCTGGTTTGTTTGATAAAAGGAGTGAGTAACTATAAGCATGAATTCCCTTTTTGACTGATTAAAAAGGCTGAAGAAATGAACTAAATCTATTCAGCTGAGGCCACAGTAACATCTGCTTTGTCTGCAAATTACTTGCTTTAACAGTTTGTTTTAATGAGTTGGAGCTTCTTACTTCAGCTACTGGGGTTTTATTGTTGTTTTAGTGTGGGTGTGGTACTTTATCACCTGATGGTGTCTTACTGTTATTTTTTCCTTTAAAACAAATCTAAGTGATCACATCTGTGTTATGAAAATGAACGTATGTACGTATAAGCGGTAATTAGGTATTTATCTATGCTTCTATATAGTTATTAAGCCAAGCAAGTTTAAGAACAGTGGAGAATATATTTAAATATGTTTGTTAAGAAATTTTACTCAACATAATGTGTGAATAACAACCCCTTCAGAACCTTAAATATAGCGATGAAACAATTAACAACCCAGCTGGTGTCAGAATGAACTCCTTTTTCACTTCTTAGTTTATTTGATATATTTTGTTTTTATAGGGAACAAAAAAGTAGTTTTTCTCACCCTAAATTTCTTGCAATTGGCTACTGTAATAGGACCAAAGGAAGGGAAAGTGCAAATTACAGCTGCTTTTTGGTTAAGAACTGCCGTAGACCACTAAAAAGTAAAAGTCTAGTGGTGAATGCCCACAGGAAGAAAAATGAATCATAGCTGACTTCAGTACAAAGTCAAGGGAAACCATCACTGAAGAGGATGTACACGCTGAGGTCAAGAAGGGGGATTTACTTTGGAATAGTTATAAATCTGGTTCCAAGGGCTCAGCAACCATTAGCAGTTTAACTGGACTAAGAATGAGTCTTCTAAAAGCAAACTTGTTCATGTGCTCTGAAATTGCTCATGATGTCAAGGAAAACAGCAGTAGTCAAAGGCCAACTGAATCTCTAGATTCACCTGAAAATTACCGTCCTGACCCTAACCTGAGATGCTGAAGTAGTCAGACCTAGAGTCTTTCTTTTTTTTCATCCCAGAATGACACTCAAAAGGATTATTTCTATCAATCTAATCTTCCATTCTAGAAGTACCTTTCTCTCCAGAAAAATTTGCTTGTCAGTTTGCCGTCTTGATAGGGAATTCTCAAAAAAAATGTCAATGTGTTTCTTTGAATTTTGAGAATGTTCTTCATTCAGCCCTGAGGAGAAGGGCTTGAGGGTACTGGTGGATGGAAAGCTGGACATGAGCCAGCAGTGTGCACTGGCAATCCAGAAAGACAATCGTATCCTGGGCAGTATCAGGAGAAATGTGACCAGCAGGTCGAGGAAGGTGATTCTCCCCCTCTGCTCTCGTGAGACCCCACCTGCAGTACTGCATACAGTGCTGGGGCACTGCACATAAGAATGATATCAACCAGTTGGAGCGAGTCCAAAGGAGGCCACGAAGATGCTCAGAGGGCTGGACCACCTCTCCCATGGGGTCAGGCCAAGAGAATTGGGCTTGTTCAGCCTGGAGAAGGGCTCCAGGGCTACCTTATAACAGCCTTCCAGTACCTGAAGGGAGCCTACAAGAAAGCTGGGGGGGTGTGTCTTTTTACAAGGGCCTGTAGTGACAGGACAAGAGGTAATGGGTTTAAACTGAAAGCAGGGAGATTTAGATTAGATATCAGGGAGAAATTCTTCATGGAGAGGGTGGTGAACCACTAGAAGAGGTTGCCCAGAGAAGTTATGCATGCCCCATCCCTTGGAAGTGTTCAAGACCAAGCTGGATGAGGCTTTGAGCAACCTGGTCTAGAGGAAGGTGTCCCTGCCTGTGGCAGGGTTGGAATTAGATCATCTTTAGGGTCCTTTCCAACACAAAACATTCTATGATTCTTCTTTGATATAGCTTAATAGGCTACATAATCTTCAAATACTATATATAGGTCAAGACCAACATTAAAAAAAAAAAAAGATTTTCAGAAGGACCTTAAAGATGCCCAAGTAAGTATCCTGTCTATTGAAGGCATTGACTACTTCAGAGTTCCATTTAAAATCAGTAGTAGTTGTACTTTTTTCCCTTATTTTAAGAAAAGAATTTGCCTTCTGACTTTGTAGTAATAAGGAGAGTATACATCTATTTTCTACTCCAGTGCAGTTTCTGATTTTTTCCTAGGATATTGTTTAAATTAATGGAAGGCATCAAGAAAGGAAAAATATAGAATTTGGAGAGGGTTGATTCATGCTTGGCTTTTTTGGGTTGGTTGGTTGGTTTTGCTGAGTAATATTTTTTGATTTGTCATACCAATTCCTGAGAAATTACAAGACATACTGTCCTTAGTAATATGTTTACCAGTCCTTGGCTGGGAAAGTGGCTGTCAGGCTATGACTGCTGTAAAATTACAGTAAAAACACTTAGCTACAACAGCTCATATAATAAAAAAGAAAGCTTTACTTGTTACCTTAAGATTGCTGTACAATGCAATATTAATTGCACTTTTAGTCAAGGAGTAGTACACTATTTCACTAGCAACGTGATTACAGTGCAGCCAAAGATAGAAAACACATGGTAATTGCATTTGTGTGGGGTAAATCAGCTACTGAGGAACAGCTACCCAATGTTATTTGTCTTCAGTTATTAATGCTCTCAAATCTGACTGAAATTGCATATAAACAAAAACAACAGGAATGTGGGGGTTTTATGGTACCAGGAAGTACTCTCAAGTCAGTGATCCTTGAAGGGTTTCTCAGGATTGTTCAACACTTAAGACAGAGGTTGATATACACTAAAATATATCAAGTTGGTCAATGTTTTTTTAAATTTTTTTAATATACCAGGTGATCCTTTTTTCTTTCTCTCTCTGGTTTGTTGTCTACAAGGTAAAGAAATTTTATTGGTGCTGGCAAATGCTGCATATATCATAGAGTTCACAGGGAAAGTTCTGCTAAAGATGAATCTGAAATTAACCCCTAGATCAGCTTATACCTTATGCAATGGCATCATATTTAGAAATCAGGTATCAGTTTCACTTTAAAGAAACAAATTAAATTACAAATTTTCCCATGATGTAAAATTTGATTTTTAAATGCATTATAACACATGGTTGGAAGTGTCAGCCAAAAGTCAAATGGCCAGACTTCTCTCTCCTCAGATTCCAGTTGTCCTAATATATGAATAATTTTCTAGACTCCTTTTGTACTGTTAGAATATTTCTATCTTCATATGCATACATACATATTTATGTGTATGTAATTTAATAAACTTTTAATATACAGATTCAGAAACTGGCTTTGAAGTAAGGAACAAACCTGCAGATGTGTATTTTTCATATCTGCAACAGGAGTTTTCAGCATTTTTTATATTTTAATTTATTCAATAAACTACAAATTACAAATATTTTAAAACATTGACTAGGTGAGGTCTTAAAAATAATTATATGGAATGATTAAATATAATCCTTATATGTTACTACTGTTCTGAGTATAAATAGACTCAGACCCTGCAGGTATTTTATTCAATAAGCATGTGTTATGTATTTTCTGTGAAATATGCTACTTAGGGAAAGGGAGATGATTAGTACTTTAAGCTGATATTTTCAGATTTGTTTTAGGGAGATGTGTTGTCTAATTCTTATTAGAATATTTGAAAACTGTGTACATGTATATCCATGACATCTTTGAAAATTTCATCCACAACTCCCTTGCAACTAGTCAGGCAGTACTTTACATATTAAACAAAAAAGGAATTTCCCACAAAATTTTCAGAACTCCTCATCTGTCTGGATTGACTTTTTGGCAGTACGAAAATTAAGATTCTCTCACCAAAAAGCTTTTTAAAAGAGCTGTTACATTTGGCTGTTAAAATTGCTGTGAAAGCCTTCTTTCAAACTTAGTAGGTTGTTTATGAATACGACAAGCAATGGAGCCTTTTATTCATAACTTTCTTTTCCATTCTCTCTGGAAAGATTGTCAGATGTTTAATAAAGTAAAGAAAATAGACTGTGTGCTTAGTGAAAGAAGGAGTGACAAGGGCTTACAAAAAGTGAAAACACAACCAAATATAGCATACAATAATTTCCTGTCTTCTCTATGAAAAAATTGCCGTCTTATACTTCTATATGACGGCATGTTTACAAAAGTGTTAACTTCATTTTCAACTTGTCCCATTCTGTTATGTGAACAAGTTCACATAAGGCAAAAACTGATTTATTTTCATCCTAAGGCTAAGGACAGGAACTATAGGTAGAAAATATTCATTCATCAGTCTTGTCAAATTCTAACAGACTCTTTATATTGGCTTTATCTTGGGTTCGTATTTTACATAATTCAATAACCGTTGTTCAAATTCTGAAGTTTTTTATAGAAAATTCTATCCAAGCTGGTGTAGCTTTGGATGACTCTGGATTCAGACTTTTTATGAAAAATATTCACTATGAAATTTGCTACAATAGAAATTTTGTATGATTGGCTTGGTTTTTGCATGAGCCAAGTGAAATATAAAATTCATGTTTTAATTTTGAAAGATTAAGATACACCACTTTTTAAAAACTTTCCTTTGTACTCTTTCACATCATCAGATTTCTAACCTGTGAGGGAGGAAGTGTTCATTCCTGGTGTAATGTAGACTGAAACTGATGATTTTGCTCTCTCCAGTTCTCCGTCCCTCACTGGAGAAACTGATTTCTTCAGTGAAAAATGGTGTGGTTATTGCTTTTTCAGCTAGGTCTAAATATGAGATCAGACTCATCCTGTTATACAGCAGGTCCACAATGCAGTTTCTTTAAAAGTGACTTTCTACCCAGTGTATTCAGTCCCTCTGTAATTACCAGCAACTGACTTGTCATCAGCATAACCCTACTGTGTCATGACCTGACCACGGTCTGAACGTCATGACCATCACTCCATAGCTTCCCTCTGTTTAAGGAGTGACAAGCCAGACCTCTCACATGTCAGTTAGGAACAACTGTGATATTTTCATATATACATCACAGACCATATGAATAATATTCTTTTTTAAATAATAGGTGATGAGCTGTATTTTTAGATTATTAACCCTTTTATGAACTGTTCAAAGTGCCTCTGGAAAACCTTCTAGTTATAGGCAGCTGTAGGAAAGAAAAATGGAGAAGATTTCTGGTGAGGAAGAGAGAGTGGTGGTCTATCATCAGCTGAGGAGTTACTAGGACAGTGTACAAAGACAGAATTAGTTCCTGTTGCTGACAGAAATACACAGTCTGTGTAGGTAAAGAATCAAAAGAGGTTCTCATAGAGGAACCTACAGGTTATACACTTGTAAACACAAACTATTCAGGATGGGAGTCAGATTCAGAAATTAGGGATTGTACTGATAGGATGAGAGTGATGTTACTTTAATCTTGCTTCCAGGTATAGCCCTTGGATTTTCTGTGGCTTTTCATTATACCTATGCAATCATTTACATTGGTACAATATGCATATGGAGTGCAACTTTAATTTTTTTGTTTTGTTTTGTTTTAAAATTCTGTTTTTTCTTGTAGTGCAGACTTAGGGTCTACAACAAAGACTGGATTGGATTTCACTGAGAAACTTGGAGAAGGTACTAAAAAGGAAGTTTTTTTTTCTGCCAGCTTGTTTGGGTATGTTAGAGGTAAAGGTAAGATCAGTACTACTCTCACAACAAAAAGGAAGTCACGAGGCAACACTAGCACAACACTGAGACTAAACTGAGATTTGGCTGCTCCAGAGGCTTTGCCTGTTCTGTGTTTTGCAGTATCTTTTCAGATAAAAGTATAGACAAATTTTCAGACAGAAGTGCATGCTGTAAACCATGTACAAAACCTTCATTTAAATGGCCTGCAGTGTATCCAGTTTGATTATTACAGCCTCAAGCTGTCTCGTGTTCATTCCAATGAACATTTCCACATAAGATAAATTAAGAAGCCATTGCCTCATTGTCAATGAAACCTTCTTGGTCTTCAGTAAAACACAACGTCTGACTTCATGATTATAAATGTGCTACTTATAGACAAAACAAATGAGGCAAAAAATAAAAATGTATAAACCTTATAAATCACAAAAAAAATATATGGAAGCTACTATCTTCGTTTTACACAGAGCCATAGACACCCTCTCTGCTGAGGACAATACTTGCTGAAGGGAACATAGTGTCTGTCACTACTGCAGCCCTTGTGGGCACTGCAGATTGCCCACTCTGTGCCTGGGTCCCTTGCTTGCCTGCACCTGCAGCCTAAAACGCTATCCCACCTTGTACCTCTTTGACAGCTCCAGGGGGGGAACAGCAGCCTCCCTCCAGTATCAGCAGAGGGAAGTCCAGGCCAAAAACACAATACTGAAAGCAATTACATAGACTTACATAAAGATTAATTGAGTGAAAAAAAGCGACATATTAAACGGTGCCTACAGAGTTTTTCTCATTAATATTTTTATCTTTCCTCTTAAACACACACAACTACATGTAGTGGCCACCAGGATATCCAGCAATGCAAAAGATCTCTAGTAAATACAGAATTTGTGTGGCCTTACAGAATTTTGACAGAATTTATGTCTGCATGTAGCTAACTGGCTTTTGTCCTTAAGCTTTTTTCTTATGCCAAGTCTGTTTTATGTTGTCAATAAAGTAGATCATAGTTTCAAATATTTTTTTTGTGAAATCCCAGTGTCTCTCTTCTGCAACACGCTTTGTTGTTTGTCCTTCCATATTGCTAAGAAAAATCTTGGTGAAAGCTTTAAAATATCTCACTTGGCTTGAGAACATTGAAACTCATTTTTCTTCCCTATTGGAACAGAGACTAATGTATTTTTGCTTTTCCACAGGAGTAAATTCTCAATTTTCATGTTTTCATTAGGTCTATTTTATTTTTACAATGTCATTTTTATTGTGATAAACAGACCTTCGTTGTAAAAAAATAAAAACAACAAAAAAAACCCAAAACCGAAAAAACCCTACCCTTCTTGCTTTTACCAACCATAGTTACTTCATAGTACCTGAGGGAAAATAGACATGAAAGAACATCATAGATGAAATAGTGTACTGTTTGTACACTTCACCTTTCTTAGAACAGGAAGAACTCCAAAGGTAATACATGGGTTTTCTGGTTTATTGCTCCCTGTTTGGTTTTGTCTCTAAGTTCTTAATAATTAATCCTGCTTCAGTGCTTTCATGTAGGTAATTTTTCAGAAATTCTTCTGCAATTGAAATCTTACATTGAAAGCTCCTTTAAATAAGCAGGGATGTCAATAAAACTTTACTGAAACAACAAAAAAAGATCAGCAATTAATGATCCAGTTCAGCAAAACATCTAATTAAACCCTCACTTGAAGCATGTGTTTAATCCACAGACCCCAGTAGGATTTAAGTATAGGTTTTGAAGTTGAAAAATTGTGGGCCTAAACAAATAATGGCCTAATTGGTACAAAATGTTAAAATAATAACATACTTTCAAGGAAGCTAAAACAAAAAACAAAGGAAACTAAACAAAACAAATACTTCCTAATTTTTCTGCCTTGCTCAAGATACAAATAAAAAGCCAAACCAGATAAGGTTACCTATGTATGTTTTGGGGTTTGGGGTTTGGGGTTTTTTTTCCACTTTCACTACAGTAGATTGCAGGAATACGATGAAGGAGATGAAGTAAAGTAGAAGATCTCAGTTCCACTCCAAGTTGACCTAACATTAAGCACAAGATCCATTTCCAATTTGCAGTTGCAGTACAAACGCAGCTGCATTTAAGGGGAAAATATTTGAATCAGGCCAGGATCAATATTTTGTTATAATTATTTTTACTACCCTGCAAAATATGTTGATTTTTGACAGGAGTGATCTGTTTGTGGAACATCAGCTGGTTTGTTTTCTTCCAAGGGGAAAAACTCACAAATATTGCTATTTTCATGAGTAGTTATTTATGAGTTATAATTTAATTTGCACACTGGCTATGAAACTTCACAGTGAAACACAGCAGCAGCACTAAAATATTACAGTACCTGGAAGGTCATAGAATTATGACCGGATTAACTTGTTAAGGTTGAAGACCAGCAAAATGGCACCATAAGCCTCTACCTAGCCAGATTTGCTTTAGTCTTAGGGAACTAAAATATTCACACTATTCCTGACACCCGCCCTACTGTGTAGTCACTTAATTTACTTACATGCTGAGGTGTGAACTGACATAGCTGTAAATGCACACCCACATTCGAAGACATGGGTAGCAGGTAGGAGATCAGGAGAACAACTGCAAATCTAAGGACAAACTTACAGATTTGTCTGTGGATAAATGTTAATTAGTCAAGCAGAGCTCGCATAAGCTGACTGGGCAGCTAGCTGATGCTTCTTTCATTTCAGATATTTGATGTCTGTCATTATATAATCCATATCTGCTGCAACAGCAAATTTGTCCATATGTCGTATTTTATAACCTGTTTTACTTTTATTGTCCCCTGGGACTATTAAGCAAACACAGAAACAGGGAAAACTTTGTGGCTGGTACATGCAAAGACACTTCAGAGGCTCCTCCACAGTCCATCTCACTTTACAACAGCTATGGATGGAAAACAGCAACCCCTCTATAAACTCAGCTGTAAGTAATGACCTCCATATGCTTGAATAGCTTGAGGATTATTAGCTCACTAGTGAAGAGGCTTAAATAGTGTGGTATGTGCAATACTTATATTCAAGTGAATTCTTACCAGAAAGCTATGCCATGTTTCAAGTAACACAATTATATTCTATACCATTAATAGAACAAAGAGAGGTATAAACTATAAACATTCAAGCTTTCACTTGGTTAGTTAAGGGAAATATTTATTCCTGGTCCACTGTCAGTTGTTTGATTGTGTATCATCAATGATGATAAGAAATGTCCACTGAAGTAAAGCTTTCGCCTGTTTAAAGATGATGTCATGCTGAGATACAAGAAGTGCCTGTAGCTCCTGTTATAAACTGAGTTTTCTGTTTTCAGCAAGCATTACTGTTAATTCTAGTCACCAGCAGAAATGGGAAGATAGAATTTATAAAAAGTTGACACATAAAAACATGTTTTTATGTAGTTAGATTAGTCTGTTCGGGTGATCAAGGGAACAGGAAAGGCAACATTTCTAAAGAGATTGAATGACTGCAATATTTAGTCTTGAAAATCTAGGAGATTGATCTAGTCCAGAATAATTTTTCTGGAGTTCAATACAAAATTGGGAACTGAGTCTATTTTTGCGGGTTTGTTTCAGGAGTATGAATCCAGTTGAGAGGGGTCTTGTCATTTGGTTTGCTTTTCTTTCTTTACTTAACTTGAATCAGGTGAGGTATATTGTGGAAATATCCAGATGGTGCAGACTCAGGAGATTACTGTGGTGCAGGATGGACACCCCAGGAGAAATCCATTCAGTGATGTTGTATGTAAATTTGAGGAAATGTTTAAAAAGAAAAATACTTTTGCCTTTAAAATTGTTTTTATCTAATCCTGAAACACTTATGTGAACATCTTGCTTTTTTCACTGTGAACTGCTTTATGTGCTTGTCACAGACACAATTTGAGTATCTGTTTTATCACTGAAAGCCAAGGAATCTAACAAAGGCCTTCTTGCATTTAACAACCTCTAAAGCAAAAGCACTATGAATATAATTTCAGTATCAAATACAGAATATCTGTTTGAAAATAAGAATGATAGATTTGCCTAATATAAGAATAGCCAGCCAATTATCAAATTTGTTATCAGAACTGCACAATTTTCTTTAAATCCACTCCCCTCCCAGTTTCCTACCACTCTTAATCATGTTATTTGATGGTCAGCTAAGGTTTTTCTGTTCCTTCATATCTCCTGACAAGCAAAGAGGGTTAGCTGAAGAATATGGTTGGCAGAACAACTTAAGCCCCTCCCCAATATTCGTATTCTTTGTTTATTGTACTTAAGCTAGTTCTCAATTATCTCAATATAATTATTTATTAAATACATCCTTAACAGCATGTATTATTCTAAAAAAAAGTCACTAGTATTACTATCCTGAAAAAGTTATTTTGGACTCCATTTTCCAAATTAATATCAAGAAAATCTAAAATCAGTTAATATCAAAAAGCAAACAAACAAAAAAGCCTGCACATTTCAAAACAGGCTCTGTCACACACCCATCTCTCTGACTTTCCTAAGACATTTTTATCCCAAAAATCTCTAATTACAATTAGTCTTTAATTATTATGTATTATAATAACTTTTCCCATTCTTAGAATTTGATGAAAATAAATGTGTGTTTCTCTAATCAGAGTAAGAGACAGGAACAGAGGAATAATTATATGACAGAACGGAATAGTCCAGAACTGGCAGAAGGTTACTTTATGTAGTAAGACTCATTAAAACTTTATAATAAAAAATGATATATCACAATGTGACAATTAGAGACAGCTTCATAGTCAGTTAGAAAGATAGAATGGAGATGATTGCATACTGAAAAAATAACATTAAAATCAGTCCCTAATTTGATGGAGGAGAAAGTGGAGAACATTTGTCCAGCTAAGATAAGGAAGGAGTAGGTCCACAGAGGTTTTTATTAGATTCTTATTTGCAAAACTTTGTCTTGTGTTTTTCTAAACAATCAGTAAAGTCAGCATGAAGCCAGGAAACATTCAAATACCTTTAACAAAAAATGAGCCAGTTAGTTCAGTGATATGAACTCCTAAATGACAGTTCTCTCACTGACTTAATGTAACTGACATGTAAATGACAGTTCTCTCACTGACTTAATATGGTATATTATCTGCTACATAAACCACCAACACTGTATTTCTCATGTAGGTTTCTTTATGCAGAGAAATCCTAATACAACCAATGATTACAAATTTTTATATCATCCTTACCTTCTATTCATTACCCCAGAGGGATTGTCACTAGCCAGCGTGATGATGCTGAACAGTTGGCCCTTTTAAAGGGTAGATATCTAACTTAAGTCAGCTCTAATCTGACTAGAAGCCTTGCAAAAGAGCAAAACCTCCTGTTAGACAAAAGCAAGCTAATAGAAAACTTTGCAGTTATACCACATATGAATATGTAGTTTTAGAACTGGAGTTCCTACCATTTGACATATATTGAATACATTAGTTCATTACTGCTTCACAGTTTTCTCCCTAGAAACTGGAATAATCACAAATAAAATGTTGCATTCTGTTTCTTATGTAAGGCTTCTGTTTCAGGGGAGGCTTTGTATATCAGAGAGGATGTTTAGCTTTTCAGGCTGAAATAAAAAGACAGAATAATGTATGTTTAAATTAATCAAGAAATTCAAATTTCATTCTTGGACAAAGGGAAAGCACTATAACTAGGTATCAGGGCGCATTTATATCAATATGTACTAATATATGACACACAAAAGTCATGGATGTGAATAATCACTATGTGTTTATAATCTCAATCTTTTTGTGTTGGTCCTAGGAGAACATGTTGAAAAGCAACACCCTCTCTCAGATATTTTTGCCTTTCTCCAAAGCTGCACTGGAGATTGAATAGAGCAAGTTAAGTATTTGAGAGCCCGTTATTAAATGGAACTGTATTTTCTCAGCAGAATATGCAAGTTGGGTTGCAAGTTAACATTAGGCTGATATTCATGTCTTCTGGCAGAAATAGTGTCCCAACCCTGAGAAACTCCTCTCTTAGAATATAAACTTTTGTAAAAATAATAGAGGATGTTAAGTTCTGGGTATTTTTCAAACACTTGTTTGATTTTAATCTCTGACATTTTAGTCTCTCACCTTGACTAGTTCTCTGTACTAAAACTACAGTATAAATCTCTAAATATATGTTATTCACCTATAGAACTAATTTTGGTTTGCTACCAATATATGATAGCACATTGCATTTATCAAAGTCTTCACTATTTACACAGAACTTTACTTCAACCGATTTCACTTTAATTAGGCTTTGTGTAATATATTTAAACTTACCAATGAAAATGTTGGAAATGAGTCACACCTGAACCATTATCTTTTAACATCTCATCTGGAATTCCATAATCAGAAAACTGCTATTTACAATCTGTTCTTGATGCACTGCTTTATTATAATGTCTTGGCAGTCACATAGTTTGCTTACCATGATATTCTATGTGAGTTCACACTTAACTGAAAGAACATAGCATTTCTGAGGGACAATATATTTCAAACTATCTGATTTGTCATTACTGGAGACAAACTCTAGCTTTTTTTTTTTTTCTTTTAAATAGCAATTCAGTTCTAGGGATTCCTCATTCAAAACAATTTCCAAAGCATCTGAATCCTAACATAAAAGTTTTACATAAAAACGTTTAAAATTACTGGAGATGTAACACTGACATTGATAAAGAAACAAGGGCCTTGTCATTACAAGCTCTCTTCTAAAGGTGAAGCATGTTATTAAGTACATATTTGAAGACAGACAATGTGATTATGGTTTTAGGATATGCCAACCATCTGCCTAAACCTTGAAAAATGAAAAGAAATGGGTTTTACAAATTTTAAGTGAGGAAATCAAATAACACTGATTAACTGGAAAGGCAGAAACATGCTGTGCACCAGTTAAGGAATTGCTATCTTTTTAGGCAGGCATATCCACATAAGAAGCTCTTTGGCACCAAGCTGTAGCCTGGAGCTTCTGAACTGGTCCAACGTAAATTTGGAGTTGTGAGAAGCTGGTAGTTGGGCTGACTGAATTAGGAATTTAAACTTGTAGGTTTTTTCCTCCTCTCTTTCCCCTTTTCTGTACTTAGACTCTCCTTTGACTTAGCTTCTTGTTACCACTATTGTTACTCAATTTGATTAATTTAAGACCAGAAGAGACTGCTAAGATTGTCCAGTCTGACCTCCAGTGCACCGGAGAACATTAGACTTCTTTGAGTTATGACTGTATCGAGCCAAATGGTTTGTACTTGACAAAATAATCTTGGATAAATTCCTCTTGTGTGCATTTCCATGACAGTCTACATGAATTTGAAAGGATGTTCCATCACATTCTTCAGTTAATCACAGTATCTGTTAATCCAGTGTTTCCATAGTAGAAACATGGTGGATCTGTTTCTCCTCTGACTGTCAGTTCAGCCTTGGGCAAACCTGTTGACACAGGTGACATTGTGCAGCAAACACCAAATATCATTTCTTGTAATTCTGACACACTTCACAGCATGAAAATTGTCTTAGACAGGTGTCATTCCCTTCCATTTTTTTAAATGTTGTTATTTCTAATCTGTTCTTTTAAACAATCCTTCTGTATTTAAAATCACAGTCCATAGCTGAGGACTTCATGTAGGTTTGTGACAATGTAATGAACATTAGTTCCATGAAATGAAGAATGGAACATATTTCTACATCTTTTTTCATTCTTTTTGAAATGTTTATTAGATTTGGTTTACATAAAAAAGGGGAAAGGGGAAGGATTCATTTAAAATCTAATTAGTTTAATCCATATTCCTTCCAGCAATGAAGTAGAATATCATCATCCTGGATGAGGTGAATCTTACCCATTACACCGTTCTTTTATTTTTCCTGTTTCATTTTTGGGTTTGGGTTTGGGTTTGGAGTTGTTTTGGGTTTGTTTGTTTGTTTGTTTGTTTGTTTTGGGTGGTTTGTTTTGTTTTTTTTTTTCCTAACTGGTGTATTGAACACCATGTCATAACAAAAAACTTAGGTCAATTATTTTCCTTGAGAGTCATGACAAGCTTAAGTAGAAAGTTGTATAGTATAGAAAATCAGAAATGTTGTGAAAATAATGTCTGGCCAAGACACTGAAACATGGAATGTAAGTGGTGATCTTTCTTTAAAAATTAGAGTAACCACTGATAGTCATAATTCAAATTTCAGCTGGTGTATTTTCTTTTAAATTCATGAATATATAATGATCTCCTAATTTCTGAGGTATCAAGATGGCTAATAGTTGTTAAAATGAATAACTTTAAAATCTCATAAATCTTTTGATATCATGCATGGGTGTACCGAAAATGTACCTTTCATGTACCCTTACTGAGATAAGTACAAGTGAGAGTTTAACTGTAATCTAAGAATCATTGCTAGTCTTGTGTGTTGGATTACCTATCAATTTTGACATGGCTATTTCTATTTTCTGGAAAGCATCATATATTTTCTGTGGAAATCACTTTCATGAATATAGATGCTATCTTCTTTACATATATTTGTATGCATACATATAAATTAGTATTTGAAAGCTGATGATGGAAACTCTGCAAACCCTGATTTCTCACTCTAATGCATTGCAATTGCTAAATAATGCATTTTTTTAAGACCTGGGGAATAGATAGCAAGCAAGAGAAATACATACTTTAAAGTCCCTATTTCTCTAATCATTCAAGATGCTAATTATTGCCTATTTCTGCTGATAAAAATGAAAATCAAACTTTCATAGTATGGTGCAACATTATTCATTCAGGTATACATTTTCCCTTTTAATAAATAATTAAACTATTTCCAGCCTTACATAATTTAACAGAGTCAGGAAGATGTGACTGTTACTGGACAAATAATTTCAGCAAGTATTATCCGTAGTTATAGTGCAAACATGCAAAAAGTGAAATAATATGGTAATCTTGTGACAAAGATAATTTTCAGAGCATATCCTGGAGTTTTTTTTTGGTGGGTTTTTTTTCAACCTAGAAATAATAGGGACAATTTAGACCAAGCTTTGATGTTCAGAAGTGTCAGTATCTTAGCTGCTCAGACAGCTGATAGCTTAATGTCTTTGGCTTATTATCTTTAATTTCAGCAATACTCATCTTCTCACTGTATAATGAGATTTTCCCCTCCATTTAAACTTAACCAACCTAGCCCTCTATTAATCTAAAGATAAAACTTTATGTGACTAAGACACGATATGGGAAGTGCTGTAATGTGAAGGGTATCAAAAATATCTTCAGAAAAAAAAAAAAATCAGACAGAATTAGAAAGCTCATTAAATACTCTACAGTATGAATGCTACTATTTGAAATGTTGCACCTTTGTGCCCCTCCCATCATAAACTCAAAATTGCTTCATACTGTGAAAGGCATTATGGCACTAAATCAAAACAGAACTAATACCATGTCAGATAATCGCTAGCAAGTAGGGGACTGTAAGTATTTCCACCTGCAAGACACATGAACAGACTGGTGGTAGGAGAAGATGAGGTAGGCTTGTTTGATTCCAGTCTACATCATTCTCCCTTAAAAAAATTTAATCAGAAAAATAATATGCTGTCTTTTATTCTTGTGTGTTTTTAAAATGAAATATGTCTACTTCATATACTTAAACAAGATATAATTTAAGTTTACTTAATGTAGCTTTTTTGCATCTGTTGGACTCTAAGAACAGGCATTTTTATTTTGTATTGTCTTAAGTACATGACATCATGTCAATGAACTAGTAAAATTTGTAGATGTCCTGGTAATGAAGAAGTTTCTAAAAGATAAAAAGAGTTGAGAAATTGTTTTTTAAGAGAAGATAGCTAGTTCAGTTTGGGGGTAGAAGAGCTAATGTTGACACTGAAAAAGAAGATGCTTAACAAGATCAGAGTAGCCATTTGTTTTCTGTTTTCACTTTTGTCTGTATTCATCTCTGTGTGGGATAAGACCCATAAGGCATTTAATGCAATACTAGAAAAAACAACTTAGAGTAAACAATGATGGAAAATGCTTACCCACAAGGCAAGTATCTTTCTGACCAAAAAAAGTTTGTATTTATTTAATAGTTGTATACTTTAATTATGGTCTTATACTCACTACTTCCTTAAATTAATAACTTCTATATGTAACATAGGTATTGAGAGAAATTCCTTTTTCTAAAATAAATTAAGTAAAGGACTTTGGCAATTTTTTTTCAATAAAACCATGGTTTGCCTTTTTGATTCATGAAACTTTTACAGCAGTCCTTCTTAGCTGGATTATTACAATACTGATTTTTAAAATCTGGATAGTTTAGGAACTATTCATATCTATTATTAAAAAATAATAATAATAAATTACTTAACAGGAATATAATAGTTATCTGATGTTATCATTGAATAATATTCTGTTCTTCTGCATATAAAAATTGTTTATTTTTGGTTTTATTTATAGTCCACAGCCACATATAATTCCATTTCTAAATGAACCAACTGCTCTAACCATATGGGACAATGCAGCAAAAAAATCCATCTCTGTAGAAAACCTAAAGTCTAACCCAGTTCAAAACCTCTGTCAGAAGTGAAGAACAGTTGTCTAGAAAAGAGCATAAGAAATAAGCCTGAATCATTTCCCAAATAACCAACAGGCTACTTTTAGAAAAGTGACTGAAAACTTCTCTCTAAGATTTTCTAAAGAATATACGAAAACATTAGGTCGGTATAGACATAGTTAGACATCTAAATAAGTGTTCTGATTTCCAGTTTTTCTATCCATGAAATGCCGATTAGATAACAGCTCCTGTTGGAATAAAATGGCATTGAGTGACTGTCATGTCTGGTGAGAAAGGAACAATTTCTGCATTTTTTTAATGGAGTAGTAGTTTTGACATCCTTTTTCTAGACATGAATTATTGTAATAACTTTTTACTCATATTCACTATGGTGGTTAAGTGATGCATTAAATATGGAACTTCCATAACAGAACACTTAGTTAAGAAGGTAGAAACCAGTCTATTCATCATTTCACCAAAATCTCCCAAACTGAAAGGGAAAAGAGTTTTTTTGAAACATTGTTCAGGGTTTAGTTTTGTTCCTTTGAGGTTCTTCTTGAATTTTCATAGTATGACATTTTATTAAATTGTTAATTTTATATATTTAACTATGGCCCATTATAAAGTGCAAGGAATGATCCTGAAACTAGTAAAGATTTCCTCATCCTTTGGAAGGCTCAGACAGTTTATATACAGAAGAAGATGCCAAATTTCTGCACTTTGAACACTCAAGGCAGGAAAAAATTGCATCTTCATGATGACTACCAAAATTAAAGAAAATTAATATATCTTTCTAGCATAGTTCAAGTGTACTTCTAAGCTGTAGTGTGAATGTCGCTGCTACAAAAGAAGTTGCTAATGTTAAATTAGATGAGAAGGGGATACAGTCTTTGCTAAGGAATTCTTTCTTCTGAGACATTGTCCTTGAAACAGGCTGTTATAACTCATTAAGATTTTCCTCTAGCATGCAAGAAGTATCTCTACCTTTGTGTTTCTAACCATGTTAATATATTTATTCATTCATCCTTTTAAAAAAAAGAAGTCATATTTACAATCACTGAACACTAATCCACACACAGTCCAAAGAATATTGATGTATAATGTTCTTGTACAAGATTTTTTAAATTCCTTTACTCTCTCTTTTTAAAGAATAATTTTATATTGATGTACATTAAACTCTGATTCATATCTGTTTTTATTAACTACTTAGCACACACAGACCAGATGAACCACTTGGTTTGTGTGTGCATATATATATATATATATATATATATATAAAGAAGTGGGTTTTATTGTAAGAATGGCTACAACACAGTCCTTATGTTCTGCTGTAACAATTGGGTGAGAAATGACATAATTCTTTTACCACACATTTCATGTAATAAACCTTAACTTCAAGCAAATGCAAGCTATAAAATTCTATTGATGGGCTTCCCAGATGTTGCCAGTTGTAGTGTTTTAATAGATACCTTTCTTCTTTCAATACACTTTCTTTTTACTCTTTGACATATATCTTAAACAGAAATGCTTGTCAAGTGACCAGCAGGGTGCAGATGATAAACCCTGATGTATCCCTTTACTACACTTTAGATGCCATAAACTATACACTAAGATCAACTGATATATACAGCACTTACTTACTATATCTAATAGCGTAGCAGGGTACTGTTGATAGGTTTTTATGAATAAAGAGCACTTGATATTTTCTCAGTGCAAAGGTTAGCAGATTAATATACTGTACGTTTGTATTTTGTAGCTGGCATGTGTTTGCAGCTCAGCTATTACTCTTATTTAAAGCTGCCAAATGATACTACAAAGTTCACAATAAAATACAAAAATATGAGCAACTAAGTCTGCTGGGGAAAGGGGTTGCCATTTCGACTAATTATTTCAGTTTTAATAGAAGTAAATTATTGAAAAACCCACAGCTCAACTGAAAAAATGTATATCATGCAGCAACCACACACACACACAAATTTGGAAGTATTTCAAATTATTTCCTTTACTTGTCTTACATACCCATCAGCTCCTAACAATGGAAATGGAAACCTCACCTGTTACTACATTTCTTTCATAGTAAAGCAGAAATTTTGAGCATGTTTGAAGAAGCAAAGAATTTAGAAAGTTTCATAAATGGAGAATGCCACCACTGCATGTATGATCTCACTAAGAAATGGGAATTGTAAGTTAAAAATGAATATTTAACTTAGCCTACAGTGGGTGGAATCAGGGACAGGTAGACTGGGAGGATTACAGGGAAGTTGTTCTCGAAGCTAGGGATCACGTTAGGAAAGCCAAAGCCCTGACAGAATTAAACCTGGCCAGGGACATCAAGGCCAACAAGAAGGGCTTCTATAGGTACACAGATGATAAAAGGAATATAAGGCAAAATGTGGACCCTTTGTAGAAGGAAACAGAAGAGCTGTTTCCCCAGGATAGGGAGAAGGCCAAGGTGCTCAATTATTTTTTTTGTCTCGGTCTTCACTGGCAACAGCGCAAGCCATACCCCCAGAATCATGGAAGGCAAGGACAGGGACTGGGAGAATGAAGAGCCACCCATGGTTAGAGAGGATCAGATTCGGGAGCACCTAAGGAACCAGAAGTCACACAGGTGCTTAGGACCTCATGAAATACATCTGTGGGTCCTGAAAGACATAGCAGATGAGGTTGCGAAATCTCTATCCATCATATTCGAGAAGTTGTGGTGGTCTGATGAAGTTCCCACTGACTGGAAAAGGGGAAACATAATTCCCATCTTTAAAAAGCAAAAAAAAGAGGAACCAGGAAACTACTGGCCAGACAGTCTCACCTCTGTGCCTGGCAAGACCATGGAGCAGATCCTCCTGGAAGTCATGAAAAGGCACATGGAAAGTGAGGAGGTGATTGGTGACAGCCAACATGGCTTCACCAAGGGCAAATCGTGCCTGGCAAATATGGTGGCCTTCTACAATGGGGTCATGACCTTGGTGGATAAAGGACGGGCTACCGATGTCATTTACCTGGACTTGTGCAAAGCGTTCAACACCATCTCACATAACATCCTTGTCTCTAAATTGGAGCGGCATGGATCTGACCGGTGGACCTCTCAGTAGATAAAAAACTGGCTTGATGGTCGCACTCAGAGAGTTGCAGTCAATGGCTCAATGTCTGAGTGGGTATCAGTGACAAGTGGCACTCCTCAGGCGTTGGTGTTGGGACCAGTACTGTTTAATATCTTTGTCAATGATATGGATGGTGGGACTGAGTGCACCCTCATCAAGTTTGCCAATCGCACCAAGCTGTGTGGTGTGGTTGACTCACTGGAGGGAAGGGATGCCATCCAGCAGGACCTTCAGAGGGATAGGTGGGCCACTGTCAACGTCATGAAGTTCAATAAGGACATGTGCAAGGTCCTGAACATGGGTCAGGGCAATATCAAGCATAAGTACAAGCTGGGCAGAGAATGGATGGAGAGCAGCCCTGAGGAGAAGAACTTGGGAGTACTAGTGGATGAAAAGCTGGACATGAGGCGGCAGTGTGCACTGGCAGCCTAGAAGGCCAACTGTATCCTGGACTGTATCCAGAGTAGCACAGCCAGCAGGTCAAGGAGGGTGATTTTCCCCCTCTGCTCTCATGAGACCCCACCCACGGTACTGCATACAGCTCGGGGGCCCCTCCTATGAAGAAAGACTGAGATAATTTGCCTTGTTCAGCCTGGAGAAGAAAAGGCTACAGAGAGACCTTATTGCAGCCTTACAATACCTGAAGGCGCCTACAAGAAAGCTGGTGGGAGAATTTTTACAAGGGCCTTTATCACAGAATCATAGAATCACTAAGGTTGGAAAAGACCTATAAGATCATCTAATCCAACCATCAACCCATCACTACCATACCCACTAGACCATGTCCTCAAGTGCTTTGTTTATGCATTCCTTGAACACCTGCAAGGATTGTAATTCCACCACTTGCCTGGGCAACCTGTTCCAATGCCTGACCACTCTTTCAGTAAAAAAGTTTTTCCAAATGTCTAATCTAAACCTCCTCTGATGCAATGGGAGGCCATTTCCTCTTTTCCTATCACCAGTTACCTGGGAGAACAGACCAGCACCTGCCTCCCTACAACCTCCTTTCAGGTAGCTGTAGAGAGTGACCAGGTCTCCCCACGGCCTCCTCTTTTTTAGGTTAAACCACCCCAGCTCCTTCAGCCGCTCCGCATAAGACTGGTTCTCCAGACCCTTCACCAGCTTTGTTGCCCTCCTCTGGACAAGCTCCAACATCTCTATGTCCTTCCTGTAGTGAGGGCCCCAAAACTGAACACAGGATTTGAGGTGCAGCCTCATCAGTGCTGAGTACAGGGGCACAATCACTTCCCTACTCCTGCTGACCACACTGTTCCTGGTACAGGCCAGGATGCCGTTGGCTTTCTTGGCCACCTGGGCACATTGCTGGCTCATATTCATACAGCTGTCAAACAAATTCCCCAGGTCCTTTTCTGCCTGATATCTTCCCAGCCACTTGTCCCCAAGTCTGTAGTGATGCTTGGGGTTGCTGTGACCTAAATGCAGGACCCGGCACTTGGCCTTGTTAAACCTCATACAACTGACCTCAGCCCATCGATCCAGCCTGTCGTGGTCCCTCTGCAGGGCTTTTCTACCCTCAAGCAGTTCAACACTTTCACCCAACCTAGTGTCATCTGCAAACTTACTGAGGGAGCACTCAATCCCCTCATCCAGATCATTGATAAATATGTTAAACAAGACCAGCCCCAAGACTGAGCCCTGGGGGACACCACTTGTACCTGACCACCAACCAGACTTCAGTCCGTTTACCGCAACCCTCTGCTCTGCCCTCCAGCCACTTTCCAACCCAGCAAAGAGTACATCTGTCTAAGTCATGAGCCGCCAGCTTCTTTAGGAAAACGCTGTGGGTTACCGTGTCAAAGGCTTTACTAAAGTCCAGGTAGACAACATCCACAGCCTTCCCCTCATCCCCTAGTCATGTCACCTGGTCATAGAAGGAGATCCAGTTAGTTAAGCAGGACCTGCCCTTCATGAACCCATGCTGGCTGGGCCTGATCCCCTGGTTGTCTTGCACCTGCTGTGTGAGCTCACTCAAGATGAACTGCTCCATAATCTTCCCCAGTACTGAGGTCAGGCTGTCAGGCCTGTAGTTTACCCGGATTCTTCTTTCATCCCTTCCTGTAGAGAGGCATCACACTGGGAAGTCTCCAGTCTTCTGGGACCTCCCTTGTTTAACCAAGATTGCTGGTAAATGATGGAGAGCGGCTTCGCAAGCTCCTTCGTCAACTCATTCAGTACTCTTGTATGAGTGTACTTTAGTGACAGGGCAAGGGGTAATGGGTTTAAACTGAAAAAGGGTAGATTTAGATTAGACACCAGGAAGAAATTTTTCCTGGAGAGGTTGGTGAGGCACTGGAACAGGCTGCCCAGAGAAGCTGTGGGTGCCCCAACATCCCTATAACTGTTCAAGGCTGGGCTGGATGAGGCTTTGAGCAACCTGGTCTAGAGGAGGGTGACCCTGCCCATGGCAGGGGGGTTGGAACGATATCATCTTTAAGGTCCCTCCCAACTCAAACCATTCTATGATTCTATGAACCTCCAGACAAACCTTAATATCTGAACAATAATTTTTAAAGGTTAAAAAATATAATACTATTCACATCTTATAATAGTACTTACAGTGTAGCAACTTACGAGCATGCCTTTTATACAGGAAGGCATATTTCATATTATATAATGAAAACATATTTACTATAGTGGTGATCCATATTGTTTGTGTACATTTATATCATATGTTGTCTGCTGGAAGAGTATTTGCTACCTGGAAATCATTGAAATAACACCAGAAATTACTAATTAATTAGCCTAAGAACAATGACACTGAATGCCTGTCTGACTCGGGTCTTTCAGTATACTCATTACTGTGTTCAAGGATCCTAAAACCTGTATTTAGAAAAAAAGGACTAGGCTTAAACTGGATTTTATTTAAAAATATCTTTTTGATAACTTTAAGTAATTTTCTTCTTCAGAATCCCAGAGGGAGCATTCTACAAAGCAAAAACTAAATCTAGATTTTCTAAGCCCTAGTGTCTCGACTTAGCCCCAAGATCTGCTATATTGAAATCATTAACCATCCATGAATTATTTCTTTTCAGGTTGTAGCAGTGTATTACTTTTCAATTGGACATTTAGACTCTTACCAAGCATCCCAGAGGTGTTGCTAATGCATCTGACTTTTACCCTTATTACTATCATTTTAGAACCGGGGCTTTCTATCTTTAAAGACTTCACTGTACCTTGCACCAGTGCCAACTTACTGTACTTGTACAACACTCCTTTACATTTATCTATTCACATATATGTTGTAGTTTATCTGCAGCTGTACTATAACTTATATGGTTTACATACAACATATTGTAACCATTGTGGCTGTTTTAATTAATTCAATTTTCTACAACAGTTCAAATTTTAGCAGGGTTAGAGTGCCAAATCTCTAAAAGAAGAAATTTCAAATAAGAAAAAAACAAAACTGCATGTATTTTCCAGGTTTTATATCTGACTTTTAAGTAATTCTTTCTATGCTGCATGGATACTTTTTCTTTCTTCATGAATATTCTTTTCTACTTTGTGGTGTTACAGACATTGAAATAAATGTAGTTATATTAGTAAGAAATGGGATAAATGATTGAGTGAATCTAACACAAGTTTAAGACAGGAAGCCTCTTAAAGAAAGATTTTACATGTGATATAACCTAAACATAACCTAACCTAGTCATAAGCTAATCACAGGTAGGATTAAAAGCAAACAAACAAACAAACAAAAACCACTTTCTTGCCAGTTTTGAAATTAATTTGCAGTGTTTGAAGCCAAAATGGTAGTCTTTTTACTCAGTTTGCTGTGATTCAGGGATGAAAGTTCCTTTTCTCCTGCTCTGTCACCCCAAGAGTCAGTAGATATGCAAGATCATTGCTGCATCAGGAACAGCTTTTTTTTGTAATTTTTAAGGGACAGATTATGAAACTACTAACTTGCATGAAACTGAAGATTAATTAATTTCCATATCTTACCACACTAAATGTCAGGAATTAGAAGTGACAAATGACAATTTTAACAGTATCTAGACAATTAATCAAGGTGATCACTTGCACACATTACCATTTTAAACTTGCCCTGCTTAAAAGCAAATAGCAAATATGTCTTCTATTGTAGTGTATAGCATTAATTAAGCACACAGCTCAGTCTGGGACTTTGTCATTGCCCAAAGTCCCTGAGCACTCTCTCATTCCTTGAGAAAGCTAGCTAAAAGTTTTGCTTACTGACATTATAGCTGACACATGGTTACTTCCATGGACTAAAGCCAGTGCAGACTGTCCCTGTGAAACTGCTCTGTTTCTCTTGACCTTCCACTGAAAGCTGGAAATTTCATCCTGCATTTATTCCTACCAACATTTTCAAGTGTAAGAGACCAGAAGATATAGAGCAGGTCCTTCACTGCATATATGGGTGATCTAACATTACCACTAAGGATTTCAGAAGCAGCATAGGTAAGTGCTTTATGCACAGAACACATCAAGGAGGGCTGAAGATCAGTCTGTGGGTTTCCAGACACAGACAGACCACTGTCAAGAACCACAAGGACATTCAGATTTACAGGTCCTTTGATTTCAGCCAAATTTAGGATTGCAAAAACCTTCATATATCTGACTCAATTTTTTCCTGTGCTCATCTAATGAAGATCATAGTGCTTTTCCATTGTGTTGAATCAGAAAAAGATTCCTTTGCCCTTTCTAACAGTATCACTATATTTTCCCTGTAATGTACATGTTCCGAGCTTGACGGCTGGTTTATCTCTTTCTCTGATGCAGTGAACCTTATCACACACAAAGTGTGTTCCTGACACAAGGAGGAACCAAACTTTTTAAGCAGTACATATTGAATCAACAGGACACATAATAATTACACAGTCATAAATCATTGTCTCATTTATGACTCATGATTATGAAAGTATTTATGCAACATTTGTAATCTAAAATACAGCTTCATGGTATAGTTCTGTATTCACTAAACATTTTTAAATAAACATACATGCATACAGAGCAATTTCTCTATCTTTGCAGGCATTATGGCTTCCTAGCCTAGGATAAAGAGACCTGTGGTTATTCACAGGTATTCCAACAACCCATTTTATTCTTCTTTTTTCACATTTTCACTTCTTCACAGCACAATCTAGATGTTAAATGGTGTTTACTCAGTGCCTAGAAATGGGAGCTCAAATACCTAGCAAAGTCTTGGGATGACAATCTGACACCTACAATTGCAACATACATTGGTTTTCATACACTGCATATCCTTCACATTGTAAGAATAGCTCCTATTCTCTGAACCGTTATTTCATATGTAGTTGTAAACACACACACACACGAAAAAAAAAGGCGCCAAAAACCATACAACTCCCTTAGTCTCTGTTTCAAAGTTGATCTCATTACAGTTTTTTTGGTACATGGTGACCTGACAGATAGCAATCTCACACGAATTATAGGAGTCTTAGATTTATACTCCATTGTTGTTTTGCTTTTAATGGGTAAAATCATGGTAAGTTTCTGCAACCCCGTATGAAGTACATCATAAACATGACTGTAGAGGTGTAGTTTTGATGTGTACTGGTTTGTTAAATTTCTTCATAGTAGATTGCATGGTGCTATGTCTTGCACAATACATGAATGTTTTAGTTATTGCTGAGCAGTGCTTACACAGCATCTAGGCCTTTTCTGTTTCTCACATCCTGCCAAAAAGTAGGCTCGGGGTGCACAAGAAGTTGGGAAGGGAAGACAGCCAAGACAGCTGATCCCAATTTACCAGAAGGATGAAAGCTGGGGGAAGAAGGAGGAGGGGAGGACTTTGGAGTTAAGGTGTTTGTCTTCCCAAATAACCATTACTGCCTAACAATGGGAATCAGTGAATGAATTCCTGATTTTGCTTTGCTTGCATGCACAACTTTTGCTTTGCTTATTAAACTCTCCTTATCTCAGGCACAATTTTTCTCACTTTTACCCCTCCGATTCTCTCCCTTATCCCACTGCAGGGAGAGTAAATGAGTAGCTGTGTTGGGCTGAGCTTGCACATTGGGTATAAAACACGAGTGTAGCTTGACAGCCTTATTTCAAACAAAATAAAATGGAAGTAAATTTTAATCTGAGAGAAGCTAAAAAAAAAAAAAGGTATGAGTTTCTAAATTTGGAATGCCTCCACAGGCTTAACTGCTTCTCATGCTTTTATTCTTCCAACTCTGCGAAGATTAGCTCCATGCTAGCTTGCATTTAATATGAGCCATAGAATACAGCCTTTGAACTAAGTTTATTATTAAATTTACAGAAATCCTATTTATTCAAATGATTTTACAAGCATAAATGCCTTCAAGTATTTGATTCTACCCTTTCTTTGCGCATTGGTATTTGAGCACTCGTTTCTTAAAGCCTCATGTACAAAGACATCCAACACAGCCAACATTATGCCTTCTCACCCCAAGAGAGATGTAATGGTATTTTTGCCCCTAAGTAAGTCTTATGAGAAACAATGCAATCAAAATATTTGATTTAAATGGAAAACATTATATGTCTCTGATTAATAAGCACAGAATTGCAGTGACAAGGTCAAAGCAAAATAAAACTTACATAATTTGTTGAAACTATTACTAGCACATACTACAGCCTGAAATTTCATGAGATGACCTCATAAGAAGTTTCAGTTTCACTGCTTAAGTAGACCCGATCCAAGTCAGTGGGGGAGAAATTCATGTCACCTAACCATAGGCATCTTGCATGTAGATCTTGAATCTGACTGACCTAGTCTCTTTAGATTTCTATTTTATTCACTAGAAAGATACAGGCACCGTAGCCTCTGATTCACCTATTTTGGATGTCTTTTTCAGAAGGAGATTAAATCCTTAATTCTTTTCCCAATACATAAAGTGAAATCCATAGTATATAAAGTGAATATAGACAGCTAACTAAGTTACATGCTTAAGCAGTAAATACCTACATTTATTCAGATAAATCCTGTCCTAAGAGTGTTTTTCTTCATTGTGTATTTTTTCCAGGTTAATATATTTATATATGTATCTGATGCCTATGAAATATTCAGAATCTTGCAGAAATATACAACCATGTATTGACAAATGCAGGTCAGCTTCTTCCCTCTTTATTAATATTCCAAAGGTCTGCTTTAGAATAGATTGGGTGCATCAAGTCAAACTGATTCTTATGTATATAACTTATTTTGTTATGCAGGAAACTGTTACATACTAACGATACCATTCTTTTCCGCATAAACTGTCAAGCTTGGAAAATTAAAGCAGCTACTTTCTACCTGATCTGCACTGAGACTCAGGTTAATCCATCTAAATACCACAAAGAAGTGTCTAAATTAGATGAGCTGAGTCTGGCTTTAAGGTATTAATGCACTGTAAGTTAACATTTTCATTCTAGACAAGTCCTCCTTATATAAACTCACTCACTGAGTTCCTTCTTTCATATATTTCCCTTTCCCAATTTTTTTCTGGGCATGTCTCAGAGTGAAAAATTCATTTAGAGTAACTGGAAGGCAGAGAACTCTTCTGATAATTTGGCTTTTGCTGACTGAGTTCTATGTGTCTATGCATAACACACATACGTATGAGGAAAGGAAGGAAAGAAAAATGGGATGTTGAAGAGGGAATGAGAAGCTACAGACTGCCTTGCTTTCCTTTTCTACCACCAACAAGGAGCAACATCTCAGGGACATGCTGGTGGGAAGTACAAAGGCTTCTCTTCGAGCAAGTAGAACACTGCAGTTGCTACCTGTAACCACCCTCTCCTGTGCCAGCTCTGTGAAGACCACCCTTTCTGCTCAGCGTATGTCTATGACCTGGAAAGTAAACAACATGTCAGCCTATGTAAGGACTAGGATGGACAATAGCATGGGGAATATTTAAAAAGAGCAAATTATATACTGTTGCCACTCAAGGATATTCTCTGTTGTATTTTCTGGCCATTCCACTTCAGAAATTATTTCAACAGCTAAATAAATAAAACACCTATCTGAAGAGACTGAAAAGACTGGAAGATTTTTTTTTTTTTAATTTTGTCTTAAAAAAAGAAGTACTTACACAATGACACAGTAGAATTACATGAAATTATGACAGTTATATACAGAAAGTTTGTTAGTTTTCCGTGTCATAAGACAGGATTGTTCACTGAAATTATGATTGCATATCCTATGTCAAAGGAAGAAACACTTGGAAGTTCACTACTACATGGTTTCAGAAAGCAGGAACTTCATACAATATCAAATATTAAAACTTCAGTTCAAAGTACTTTAAGACATTTTAAAAGTATTTTAAATTTCAAATATATTTTCTTAGTCTAGATACCAGCAAAAGATTAATTTGGACCGTATTAATCTCAGCTTTTGAATACTTTCCCATTTAGCATTTTATTTCATGTAACGATGAATGGAATTATTAATGTTTTAATCAATAACTTAGTGCCTTGGCTTTCTTCTTAATTATGCAAAATCTAGTACATTCAGTTAGAATAGTTAGTTGTAAATGCTTTTGTGTAAAACAGTAGTTATATACTACTGCTTTACACAAAATACATACAATTTTAACTTTGGTACTATCAGACTCCTTACTGGTTGCCTTTTAGACATGATCATAACGGATATGATTACATGACATAAGTACCATATTGTAAAGTGGTTCTTTAAAGAATGGTTCAGGAGGGAGATGGAAGCAGTTTAAGTGACTCAGCTGTAGAACATCCCTGTTAGCAGGGGAATCTTGGGAAAGCAGGAGACATGCGATTGTCAGGGTAATGGACAGTAGGGTAGAAAATTGTTAAAAAGAGAGAAGGGGAACCAGGAAAAGAGATAACTGTGTCTTTACAATCCTCACTCCTTAAGAAGGGGCAAACCTTTCTTATTTCCCAGTTAATTTCTCTCTTGGTTTGTATGACTTCTAGCAAAGGGAATATCAATTTCGTTGTGAATTCTAGTAAATTGGTAGAATATGAATAAACAATTATTTTAAGTCCCAAAATGTTCTCTCACTTTCTCTTGTTAAAGTATGAAAATTACTGAAATAGTGACAAAAAATATGTGTACCATTTAGTTAGGCTAAAAACCTGTTATGCTTTGTTTCCTGCTGCATGGTGAAATTTGCTTCCTTTGTGAAAAAGATTCACTTAATTCATTAGTATATATGAACAGGATAGTGCTGGAGAAGTTCTCTGTCACTGCAAACCTGTTTCACAGACTCTAAAAATGCAAGGTTCAAGAGAGCCACTAATCTATGTTGTCTACACAAAAGGAAGGGTGATTTATGAATAATAAATTGAAAGTCTTTTATCTCTAATGTCAACTTAATGACTTAAAAATTTCTTTTGACTGCAAGAAATCCAAATCTGTGTAATCTTATGACATGCTATGAAGCAAAACCTAACATTTTTTAAAGATGTAAGCATTTTTGGTGAGAACCAGGTACTTGAAGAGGGTAAATATGAACAGTGACCTGACATCAGCAAGTGCTTTTATTCATTTGAAACTAATGTTAAGCTTCACTTAAACATCATATTAAAAGAGTTCTTGTCATAGTAGGACACTTCTACTCTTCATGAACATAATGAAGTGCTCTTATCTTTGAAGTACATCAAAGCATTTCTGAATTAGGATAAAAGTCTTTACAGTGCTTTTCTCTACTACACTGATGTAGAAATTTAAGGCAGAATATAATGTTATCCTGTGTGGATGTTCAGACTGAATGGACAAATTGATAAATGGTAAAGATAGAGCAAGCCTTCATGTTCAAAATCCTGCATTAATAAGCAAATATGTTTGATGTATCATCTGGTTACATTATGAGCTAAAGAATGGTTTCAATTTAAGTGGTTCACCTGAATGATGAGTCAGTTTTCACTTAAAACATATGAGTGAATTTTGGCAGAACTGATAAATGTGAAATATTCATAGTGGGGCAATAGCAAAAACATGATATTCTTTGCCCTCATTTGCATCGGTTTCTGCTTCTTTGTCCAGTGACATCCATAATCATAAAATGAACTTCTTTTCCTTTCCTCAGGTCCAGTCCCTGAGAACAGGGCTCCAGGCCAGTACCAGCATAATTTTAATAAAATTAATTATCACCTTTTGGCCAGTGTGACCCTGATGGCACCAATGGACCTTTTGAGTAGCCTCTCCAAGAATCATCAACCCAGTCCATGGGCCCAGAGTCCTCTGCAACCTGACCCATCCCACCACCATCACTGCTACAGACAGGAGTAGCACCTAGGAGACATCACCATGCAGTGGTTCCTTTTGGGCCAACCCTGCCACCTAGACACCCCTGTCGCACCCATCTGCCACTTGCCTATCATCCTGGGCTGCCCTGGCTGAGGAAGATGATACTTCACTGTCAAGTGGGATCCTTGTGCATACCTGTGGGAAGGGGGTAGGAAGAGCTAACCCCACCATCCTCTTGGGGTTGCTTCCCATACCACAGCCCTCAAGTGCCCCAGGTCCTGGTGCTGTCTCATATGAGCAGTAGCCTGGCTGTGCCTCACCATTCCTGCTGCCAAGAGTCCTAATGAGTGTGACAGATGTCCTCCACCCTGAGGATTGCAGCCCAGGAACATAATTACACAAAATTACACCAAATGTCACATCTCCCAGTCATGCCATGTCCTCACCCCAACAGAACCCCAGCTCTGAGAAGTATCTCAAGAAGAGTCTGACACAGAAGCTGATCTGCCCCTCCTCCTCTCCTGCTGAGCCCCCATATTTTTCATCAAAAAGAAGGATAAGGATCTCAGCCTGGAAGAAAATCAGACAGGCCAGTGAAGAATCAGTATCCCCTGTCTCTACCCTCATGAGTCCCCCATCCTGTCAATGGCCCAGTACCCTATTTCAGCTCAGGCCAGGGCTGTTCATACTTGGAGAGAGGACTAAAGAAGTTTCAACAGGTTAACATACATGTAGCAGTTGGCTTTGCATTTGCCATACTGCCTCCATAGTTATGGCCAAATTTTCCAGTCTCTCTTCCTTTTTTTTTTTTTTTTGTAATTAGGAGATATTTTAAATGGAAACAAGGGAAGACTGTCTCTTCTTTACCTACTTTAGAAAGGGTCTTTCTCAGAGGATATAATTACTCTAACAGTTTTAACAAGATGCTGTCATCAGTGGATGGAACAAGAACGTACTATGAGCAAAAATGCCTGCATTTTTAATGTTAATTTCCAGAATTTCATTTAATACATCTTTTCTTTTAAGATCTTTTTATACTAGGAAATACCATTCACTGCAATAATACTATGCCATAAACAATAATATTAAAGCTCTTGTAAACAAGGGTTTCTTGCAATAAAATCAGTACTAGATAATAGCGAACTAAAAAAATTATAGTTCTCAATTTGCCAAAACAAAAAATACTGCCAATGAAGTACAAACCACAGAGAATGTCACTCTTATATTAAATTTCCCCCATAAGTACAAATTTTAAGCTGTTTTTGCAAGATTGAATATCTTTATGCCCTCCATCTATAGCATTTCTAATTGTTTGCAGTTGAGGCTGATATATATCAGAGTGTAGTAATAAAGTGCCTACTTCATCTCTACTAAACTCAGTCCACAAGCTGCTCTCAATTTTATGAGATCTTTTTATTTCCTGCAATATTTGGGGTAGAGGAAGGAGGGAGTGGAAGCTAGAGAAATATTCAACAGAGACCTTTGCTGGTTGCCAGAGAAATGTGTAATGAGCTCGACTGTGCCTTCTCAATATTTTCATCCTGGGACAGTACAGAGCAAAGCTCCAGGGAGACATTGCAGTAATTGCCTGCAGGCACCTTCAGGATCTGCAATCTGTTGCACAGGGCAGACCTGTCTTGTTTTGCTCAACACAGTAGGAAATGGGGTGAATCCTGTCCTTGGCCCTTCAGGTTGATTCAGCCCTTGCTAGTGTCTTGTCTACAGGGTATTGCCTAATTACAATTCTTGGTGGCAAAACAACGTTATGCAAATTGTGACCACAGGATACTGAACTGTAATAGGATTACAAAAAATTGAAAAGGGGGCTGTCCCAGTTCAGACAAGTCATCCTTTCACAAACTGAAGGAAAGTAGTGCAAATCAGAGACAGGCTGAGCTGTAAACTCACTTTGTACTGTGTAGAATGGGTGCACTAGTTCAGGTGTAGGAAACAGGGAAAGAGTAGGTAGGAAGGAAACTGACTGGTTTCAGCAGATTACATCTAACTCTCATCAGATTTCAGATTATTTCATCTATTACTTAGGTACCTCTGCTGTGTATTATTGTAGTTCAAGCACATGCTTTCCTAATGGGCCAAGCAACCCAGAAAAAAGTGAAGAGGACCATGAGGGAAAGTGAATACCTGAGATATCTGTCTTTTGTGAGACATCATAGATGAAGAAAGAGCAGTATTTCAAAAAAGAAAGCTCTTCAGTATTCCTGTCGCTTGACAGTGTTGTCTTAACCAGCATCTGTGTAACCGTTTTAAGGTACCTACTACATATATAACTCATTCTTACTCTTCAGGTTTTCATCAGTCATATCAACCTCCTTTTCCACTAGTCATTTTGTGAACCACTATGATATTATTACAAGCTGAAAGTCTTTGTAATGTAGCAAATCTTCCTATAAAAATGATCTCATCTTCTAAACAACTTTACTGGAACAAGCTTTTGTTGTCTGCCCTGGGGGGAAAAATACAGTAACTAGCCATATGCCAACACTCAGTGGAAATACAAGATGAGGTACAGAATATGCAGGTTTCTTTAGCATTCAAACACAGGGAAATATTCCACTTGTTTTTTATGCAAGCACTCATAGCTAAGTGACCCACCTCAAAGCTCTCCAAAACCAAGGAATCTGGGGATTTGCACTGTCTGCATCTGCTTTGGTTAAAATACATGTTGTGTTTTGCTGCCATGGTGACAAACATGACCATCTTGATTTCACTCTTGAGAGCATGGAGGATAAAAAAGCATTAAGTTACTATAGCTATAGAATGGCAAGTGTCACAGAGAGGGTGAAAAATTTATCCATTGTTTGGAATTATAGATCTGTTCTCAAGAAGTATGTACATTTATTTTATAAATTGTTTGCAGGTCATTGCAGTGAGTGCCTTAAGAGAATATCAAGTTCCAAACAATCTGAGGAAAAAAATTAGAACTAAACAGCTTCTCAGTAGTTGGTTTTGATATGTTTTTACTCACCAAAGAGTGATTTGGGGGATTTAGATGAGAACAAATGAGAGACTGGCAAGGTTCCTTTTCACTTTTTATATAAAAGTAGAAATTCAGCTGGAAAACATTAACACAGATTTGAAACAATGGCTTAAGGTGTTCCATTTGTAGAATAACATATATGTACTTCATTCTTCAGATCAGCTGCTAATTCTGCAGATGGAAATAAAAGACAATAAAAAATGGAGGTGAGAAGGACTGATTTGCTTTCATTTAAAAGGAATAGATCTTGTCTTCTTTTCTTCATCTTGAAAGATAAGATACATTGCAAGATGCTTTTTGAAGGGTGTGATTATTATTTGATAGGTTTTCTTTCTGAAAATCAAACTCTTGAAAATTTAAATCCTGAATATATGATTATTATTGGGGAAATGGATTTCTGTCTGGGATGGAATTTTTCAAACAAATTGGTAAAATGTTACTTTTTGCAGAATTTGTCAAAATCCCACAAGGGGATGTTGGCTCAATTGTAATTTAGAGGGAAAGTGCGGTCTACTTGATAATCACCCACGGTCTTCAAAACACCTTGATGGCACATCAAGAATTCCCATATAAGCCAGCTGAGCATTTTATTGGCCTAGATAGACATTACCTAGCACAAGAATTCCACTGGGAGCCAGACACAATATCATTAGAATGGTTTATTACTCATATATAGTATGGTAGGACTTGCATATTAAAGAAGTAAAATATTTCCCAAATGGACCACAATTGCATATTGGCAATACAACCTGGAACTTCAGCTACTGTGAAGCAAGATAGTTCTGCTCTTTGATAAGTAAACACAGATTTAAGGTTATAACTCTTTTTTTTTCTTTTTGTTTTTTCTGATGTGCACCATTAGTTGATCCTTTCTCACTGTCTTATTTCTTGTATGCTCGGCAAAGCAGATATTCTTAGCTGAGATTCTACAATGTGCAATTACATGACTTGTCTCTATAAAAATTCTTCAGTGCTTACTCTTGAAGAATAAAATTGTGATTCTCTGCAAAGATTTGAGGATTTCACTGGAACGTTTGGCAGCTACTAATAGTCCATTGGAAGTTAAGAGCATCTGCAGAGACAGATTCTGTCATTTTTCCCCTCTTGAGGCATTCATTCTCTGTTGGTAGCTAATCCAGATGTCCCTCTAGATTAGTGTGGTGGGTCGATCCCAGCTGGCAAGTAACTCTCCACCCAGCCATTTTCTCAGTCCCCTGCAGTGGGTTGGTGGACAGAATGTGAAGGGCAAAAGCAACAACAAAAAAAATCTTAATGGGCCAAACCAAAGAAAGTTTAATAAGAAAAGAAAAAAGGAAAAAGACAAAGATTAAGAAGGAAAAGGAAAAGGAAAAGGAAAAGGAAAAGGAAAAGGAAAAGGAAAAGGAAAAGGAAAAGGAAAAGGAAAAGAAAAAGGAAAAGGAAAAGGAAAAGGAAAAGGAAAAGGAAAAAGGAAAAAAAAAAAGAAACAAATTATGCAAAAGCAATCACTCACCACCAGCAGACTGATGCCCAGCCAACCTCCAGGCAACATCTACTTTGGAGAAACTCATCCCCTCACCATCATTGTTATTGCTGAGCATGATGTTACATGGTGTGGAATCTCTCTTTTTTTCTGTTTTCATTTGCTTTGTCCCCTCCAAACCATCTGTGCACCTCAAGCCTACTATGTGAGAAACAGAGAAGACCTGTCTGCTCTGCGTGCACTGGTCTGCAATAGATAAGCCATTGCTGTGATAAAACACTCTTTTTGGCCACACATCGAAACCACTTCTCCATACAAGCTTCTATAAAGAAAGCTAACTCCAAGCCCAACAGGCCCAGTACAGCTAGTTTCAATGTTTAGGAAAGCTACGTTGAGCTTTATTAGGGCTGAAGTCATGTTGGGGTGGACTCCTCATGACTATGGAAAACAGAAGTATTTTCTTAGAACCAAGGAACAATGTAGGTGGAAGGGAGATCAGAAGATCATCTAGCCTGAGGTGCTGTGCCATTCAGGGCTTCTCTTTTCTGAGATTTGTTCCCCAGTGCTGTTCCTAGTCGGATCCTCTTTAGCTATGAATCAGTAAATGCAGAGGATAAGAAATGTCCATGTTGTTCCCAGAAGAGATGCTCAATACCAATATTCCATACATCCAACATGAATTTATTTTTTGGTGTTCCCATTTTTGAAATTACAAATGAGCCAGGAAACCTACAGTCAAAAATGGAATTTTCTTTTCATATTTCACACTTGTGCATGGACATACCCAGAGCCATAAATAACTTCAGAATGTGACTGCTTGTCATTAAGTGAAGCTGAGATAGAAGATTTGTGATGAAATGTCTTCCATCCAAAAGATGGAATGTGACTGCTTTGATGATCCCTGGTCTGTTCAAAATAATTTATTTCTGAGAGAACTGTCTGATAATCTCAAAACATGTTTATTAAATAGCAAAAGTTTAATGTAAAGGGAAGAAAGTAGAAAATTATTACAAGCTACTTAAAACAAATGAAAAAAAAAATGTGAACAGGAGAGAATATATCAGAATAGCTCTGGCCTTGGTTGGATTTAGGGAAATTAGAGTTTACAGAAAGATGAATGTGAGCAGGATTTGACCTTGTGTCTCTGTAATGTCTTGTGCATGAGAATTTTCTGTTCTGTATTTAAAATACATAACACCATTTCATTTAATAAGCTAAGCATTTTTAACATTGTGAAATCTCAATAATGTATTATGTCAGTGAAGCCTTATATAAATTATTATTCCAGATAGTGTCCATTTGATTTTAATGTGTTTCTTCCTCAAAATTACATACCAAAATGCAAATACAGTAACTTCAGAAAGACAGAAAAAATAATATGCTTAAACAAATTATGAAAAAGAAATTTTTTTACTGGGAGGACATGGGTTTAAAGATACAGTAATTCACGTATTACTACCCTCATATCACACTGAGAAGATAATAAGTGACAAAACTGCATATACTCAAATGGAGAGACTTGAATCTGATTTGCCAACGGTGCTGAAGAACAGGGTAAGCTCCTCATGATGCTGCTAAAGTTTTCTGACAACTAAACAGGTAAGAAGTGATGAAGGTATTTGGTAATGTCTGTGTGCCAGTGTAAGGAATCCCAGAAGCTGCTGCTTCTTCCAGCTTCTATGCAATCATGTTATGAAAATACAGAAAATAGTATTGTGCCTCAGAATTTCTTGCTAATGCTGCCTTAATGGAATTGAATCCCTGTTTTTCTTATAAGTGAGTTAATCGAAATTCTCATGAAGTTGGTCTGAGAACTGAATGAGGCAGAAATATTGAGAATTTTAATTTCTCCTTCTGATGGACTGGTTTTCTTTCATATATCCATTTTCTGTTTAGTAATGTTAGTATCATTCTTACTGTTGCTCAACATGACACTGATTAGGAAAGTATCTGGTCATAATCATAATTCCTTAGCATTTTAGCAGTAAACAAATGACCACAAGAACTTCTTAATTTCAGATTATAGCGACAGGAATATCAGCACATTTGGGGTATTTAAGTTTAACTGTGCCTTCAAACAGCCATGAGATAGGGGTGACTTTATGTCATAGTAAGAAGACAGAAATTACTTTAAGCTGAAAAAGCCCTGGACCATCTAATGCCTCTTATCTTTGCAACATTTAAATATAGGCATACACTGAATCATTTCTAGATGAACCATACTGTTTAACATGTTTATTGTTTCACCCATTCAGGAATAGTTTAGTGAAGCACCCATACTAAAAAAGGTCAAACCTGACACCATTTGTAGGGGAGAATGAATTATCCATATTACTTTCCAACACTCAGGATTGTCTATATTTGTAGTTCTGGTGGAGTAATATGTTTTTTATCTACCTAATAAGAGTTCTTTATATGTTTAATAATAACAGGAACCTAAAGCAAACTTGATAATTTCTAAATTTCTATCACTCTTTAAATCATATTACTTATTTCAGTATTTGTTTGGTAGATGTTGGTAGACTGGTTTCATAATGTTAAGTAAAACAAAGTCTGTAAACTTTTCGTCCTTTCATATGTACAGCTCTAAGAGTTACTTGCTTTTGGATTCTGAATGGGATTTGAAGGGCTCTTATAACAGCTTCAGTATTTTCAAACCTCCAAAGTTAATATTTTTGATGCAAGCCAAAGTGCAGTCTAAGACTTTACTTAAGATGATTTATTTTCCAGAACTTTACTAATTGTGTAAGCATTTTTTTTTCATCCGTGGCAGATAGCACAACAGGTTACAATAGAGGCTTTTTTTCTGGATTTCGATATCCTCACATTTCAATAAAACAAAATATGTTTTTGATCTTGGCAAAATAAGAATTCAATTTTCAACAAAAGTGGTCAGCTATTAACATAGGGGACAAGAGAAAATCAGCAACATTCTCCACAAAGCTGCCATACAAGACTTATTGTTCAAGTAGGAATTAAATAAAATAATACATACATTTATTAATATTTCAAAAAGCTCTTCTTGAGCTGATAAGTTGGAGCAGTTGCAAGCCTGATGTTAGTGAATCCACTTGTAAATGGGAAGTCCAAATTAATGTAGAAATAAAACTAGAAGCTGCAGACCTATGACCTTTACAACAGTTAAGTGTGCAGCAAAGATGGGAATGAGCTGCAGCTGAAGATAATAAAATACTCGACTCACGTGTAATTGAAACTTCTTTGAGCTTTCAAAAGACTCAACACCAAAGACTCCCCTCTGGGATCCTCAGTGCAATACACACAACTGATAATCATAATGAAACCTCAGTTCCATGTCTCTGTTGACATACAGTTGTCCAGTACAAGTCTTCTTCATCATTTACTGAATAATGTTAAATTCTGAATGCACCTATGAAATTAAAATTATCTTGTTTACAGCACAGTATTTCAAATCTCTTTAGCACTGAGTTCTTCCAATTTCTTTTGAAACATAAATTCTCCCAGGGTGGAAGATATTAGATTAGCTATACCTAAATATTTTAAGTAACAATGATAATTCAGTTTCAACCAAAGCAATATTTTTAACATACCATCTCTACTTTACCATTTCACATCTTCACCAAACACAGTTTATGTACAGTTACTATGCTTGTCCTCCTCAGATGACCATGATACCTACACTGCAAAGGAAGGAAGTGTAAGGAAGGGATATGTAAAAGAATTTTTTAAATTTTTTTTTTTGTAAGACACAAAGACAAGGAATTAGGAAAAAAGGTAAGGAGTAGAACTAACAGAGGGAAGCAGAAGAAAAGAGGAAGTGAAAGAATAGAAAGAGGAATAAAAGAAGACAAAGACTTCTTTTTTTCTCTGCTCTTCAAGCAAACTCACAGAAAAGAAACTTATGAGAGATAATAAGTTAAAAATGAGATGAGCAGAAATAATTTTTTAAAAGAACACCTAAAATCACTATGTAAAAATAAAATCTGCACAAAACTTTAGCTTTCTCTATTAGGATATATCAGAAGTATAACGCTGTGACAAGCTGAAGTTCAATTGATCTGACCACAAATCAAACAAGGTCCCAGTGGGACATTTTCGTATTCAGAGAGGATATAATACATTTTGGTTTATATTATTTTGCAATGCTAATGCTGGCTGTGCATTTCAAAATTTGTTTTGCTGAAAGAATACATGACAAGAATTTCAAGAAAGTACACTACATTGAAAAGGTATCAGAACAATAGCTGGTTTTATTTTTAATTTGAAATGTCTTTGAGTCTCTTAACTGTCATCTTGTACATAGTGTTGGAAACCTTTTTATTCTTTTTCTGCATCATATAGTTACCTCTAACTTTTCTGTTGATTCTAGAGAGATGTAGGTGAACACCAGCTTTGACTCAATGGCTTCAAATCATAGACAGAGACCTAGCAGATACCAAAAGTAGACAAAAATGATAATGCTGGTCAAAATATTGCAGGCTAGTGCCTATTTCAGTACTGAACGGGAGAACTGGGGCTGGAAGGGACCTCAAGAAGTCTTTAGTGCAGCCCCCTGTTCAAAGCAGAGGCAGCTCTTCAGTCAGATCAGACTGCTCATGACATATAGTCTATTTGGGGCTGTCTGCTCAACCACAGTGGAGCTTCAGCTCTTCTGACACCATCCCAGTATGACTGGGCCATATCTATAGATTCATCCTGTGCAGCCTGTACCTGCTTCCAGCCCATGTGCCTCCTTTCTGCATCAGGGCCCTAGACATCCTAGCGAGACAGTCTCCTGACACAGGCTGAGGAGAAGAAATGATTAATATTATTTTATAGTATTTATTAGGAACAGGTTTGTCACACGAGAAAAGGAAAAATAAAAAAAAAAAAAAGAACAAAAAAAACCCAAAACAGAACAGCACAACAAGTATGCTTACTGGTTGGAATGATTTTAGTTTCTGTTTAATCCCAATAGATATTATTTGTTTGGCCATGATGTTCCCTGCTTTCACTGGATTCAAATCTGATAAAATAGTCTATTCCCTCATCGTGACTTAATTCTAGGCCTGCAGTAAGATCCCTGGGCACCTTAGTAAAACATTGCCCGTGTTCACATTGCTATGCATAAAATTAAGCCCACATTGCCCAAAATTAATATATAGGAAGCACAAATGAGGATGCTGTGTTAATAAAGTGCACAAAGAATGAGAGAGATCTAGGGCAAGCTATAAATATCACACTTGTCTTCCCAAGTACCACCAAGTGGATAGATCCACTTCCCTCTCTTAACAGTGGTAGCAGCAACAAAATCCCAGCAGGATGCTGATGATAACTAGTTACTCCTCTGACCCTGACTCATAAACTGAACCATGCAGTCATGGTAACCCAGTGCTAAGCCTACCTGAGGAAATAACTGATGAAGGACACAGGAGATACATGATGAAGGACTCCTCGTACAAGTTAACTAGGATTTCATTTTAGTCTGTACACAGTACACTTCTACCACTGAGTTAGCTTCTTATTCTATATTTGTAGTCAATGACAGAAAAATAGGCCATTTGAAGACACCGTTCATTAGTCTTGACAGATAGCTGAAATAAACCAGATGAATTGCTCACTAAAATCCTTTTTCTTTATGTTTACTTTATAATTTTGATAAGTAGTTCAGATGTGGATTTTTGCACTGTAATATCTAAAATATGATAACATGAACCTTTTTCTCAGTGACCACCTACATTCACAGAGCTGACCGTCCTGAAAATTTATTTGTTGTGGTTTAAAGACAGGATGAGTTATTTATTACACAGCATCAAATGGTTTATATTCTAATCCTTACTGTAAATAAAGCAATTAAGCATTCTGCAGTTCAGAGGAAAAGTGATCAAGAGAAAAACTGGGTTTTAGACAGCTGATTGTGCCTATATGCCCTTCAGGCTGCTCACAAACCACAGAAGCATAGAATGGTTTGTGTTGGAAGGGACCTTAAGGACTATCTAGCTCCAAACCCCCTGTCATGGGCAAGGACACCCTCCACTAGGTCAGGTTGCTCAAAGCTTTATCCAGCCTGGCCTTGAAGACAGCCAGGGATGGGGCATCCACAGCTTCTCTGGGCAACCTGTTCCAGTGCTTCACCATCCTCTCCATGAATAATTTCTTCCTGATGTGCAACCTAAATTTAATCTCTTTCAGTTTAAACCCATTAACCCTTGTCCTATCAGTACATGCCATCATAAAAAGTCCCCTTCCAGCTTTTTTGTAGGCCCCCTTCAGGTACTGGAAGGTGCTATAGGGTCTCTGTGGAGCCTTCTCTTCTCCAAGCTAAACAAGACCAAGTCTCCCAGCTTTTCTCTATAGAAAAGGTGCTCCAGCCCTCTGATCATCTTTGTGACCCTCCTTTGGACTCACACCAGCAGGCCATCAAATCAAAAAGTAATTTAGATCTTTGTTTTTAAGTATAGATAACTTAGATGAGCACTGGAGGCTATGTATTCTCCTGCTCGAAGTGCAGTCAACTTCAAAGTTACATTAGATTTTTCTGGACATTGTCCAGTCACGTGTTGAGTATCTCCAAGGATGGAGACTCTATAATACCTCTGAGCATCCTGTTCTCCATTGTTCAAACACTCTAACAGTAAGAACTTTTTCAACTGGAAATTTCTTTGCTAAAATGTTTAGATTTATATTTTTCTATACCCACCCACAAGAGTTTGATTCTGTCTTTGGCATAAAACCCATTAGACAGTTAAAGGCAGAAATAAGATTCCCTCTGAGCCTACCCCTGTTCAGGCTGAACAATCCCAGGGCTTTGAACCTCTCCTCATATAACATGACACACTAAGGTACAATTTGCATTTTAATATCCTACTGCATATTTTGACTTGGAAGGCTGGAATTATTGCCATTCTATACTTATAACTATAGTTATAATTAACTCAGTTTTTGTCCTGGAAGTACTTGTTGAAAAGTTAAACATTTTAAGTTAAATGTTTTGACACTATGTCTTTTACAGATTCACCTTACCTTCCTTTAGTTCCCTGCCTTCCTGTTGATGTGAACTGTAGTTTGTCACAGTTGATGTTACTGCATGCTGAGCATCTTCAATTTAGTGATTCTTACTAGACAATTTTGTATTACAGTGATTATGGAATATCCAATATTTTTATCTGTAATTTCTGGTTTAATATATTTTAACAACACTGTCCTTATTTTCAATTAAAGACAATTAGCACTTAAACCATAATATATCTTTTTGTTGTTGAACATATAAAAACTTCAGCATTTTTATTTTGTATTCATGTTCACTTACTTTCTGTTACATTAAACTAAAGGTATTGCCTACTGGTTTACAAAATATTACTCGACTATACTCACAAATGTGTTGACATGATCAAGGATTACTTGTCCTGCCTTTGGAAGACTGTGAACTATTTCTTCCTAAAATACTCCAGAAAGTTATTCATGTCTGACACTTTTGGGTGATAAATAAATACATCTATATTTAACCCAAGAAGACACTTCTTTTAAAATAGATTTTTAAGGTTTCTTGGTTGACACTGTATTTTCCTTCTACTGTTTAGTTTCCAGTCTATTTGAACTTGTGAGATATTAATCTGACCACCCAGATGCAGACAGCTTCTGTAGAAGAAGATTGTCCAGAAAGAATAACTAGCAATGTTTCCTGAGATGTATTGCTTGTTCTTGCAGACAAAGAGGAAAGTTTTTCAACAAAATGTATAAAGATTACTACCAAGAGAAAACTAGAAATGGAAAACAAAACATCTTATATTGTTTACTTTAGAAAAAGGATACAAATTTGTCCAGTTGTCAAGAAACTACTACTATATGGAAAAATAATATGCTTATTCTACTTCTCCTATTTTTAATTGTTTCTGCTTGCTCTGTAATGCTCAGAGCCAACAGGTCAGCATGTTCATAAGGATTCAATCTACTGCTCTATGCACCAGGGAGTTTACTTGCATGTCCTTTGAACTGAGATTAATAGCTTAGCTAACCCTTGCTGATCCTGCCATTTTGAAATGCTTTTAGGAATATCCAGTTGAACCCATTTCACTATAGAGGCCTCCTCCACCTTCTACCTCTTGACAACTTTCACTGTTATTTTTTATGTGTGAAAGGGTATGGGTCCTACTGGGTTCAGATTTCACTGCAGCTGACCTCCATCGATAACAGAAGGAGAAAATGTGTGATTCTTTTTTGTTGATGATACTGGGTTCCCTGTATGAGTGACTCTTTCTTGGGGAAAAAAGTCTAAATTTTAATGACATACATATATATGACTATAAAATGCACTTAAGCTGCCTTGTGTTGACATTGGGTTTCTTACATAGCACAGCTTCCCTAGAAGAAAGTAGTCCCTCATTGACCTCACCCCTTTGAAGAAGACTTCTGTAGTGCCAGTTCAAGCACCGGAATGCTAAGTGGAGCCTTGTGTGTACATGCATGGTATGGGCATGAGATGGGAGAAGCCAGCCACTTGCAGAATGCAGTGATTCTCTGCTCAGTGTACAAAGTCTTCATGGTAGTTTTGGAACACAGGCTTTTTGCTTCTAGATCAAGAAATATGCAGTTATTATATCTTGTAGGACTGCCTTGAAGAAACATACTCTGGTCTTAAACCAGGAGATAAATTCATCTGTTTTCTCTGGCACATGAACATACAAGGTGAATTCTCAAACATTCACAGCCTGAACTCATCTCTATCTCAGTGGAAGACAAAGAGAATTTTACAGTTGATCTCAGTAGGAAGAGAGAGCAGGAAATGCCAAGCCCATTTTTAAATCACCACTCCCTCACTTTACACGGGTGGATCAAAATAAGCGGAACAGAAATCTGTACAGTTCAGAGCATAGAGTCATTATAGGAATCTAATTTGATTCTGTTGCAAATCCAATTGCACTGCATCACATTTCCCCAAGCAACAGATGTTTCTTAAATTAACAAGTTTGGCACATCTCTAAATATGATCTACAGGCCCCAAATGTCAACTACCGTTCATGTCATTTTACAATACACTATTGAATATTTTAAGCTAAATACAAATCTTGGACTTTTAGATGCACAATGCTAGAAGAAACAGCTACATTTTGATAGCACATCTGCAATCAGATGTCACTAAGGAGAAATAAAACAGCGTCCTAAGGGGGCAGAACTTGCCAGCAAGGATGCCTATTGCAGTCCAAGAACAACATATGTTGTGAGGCACAGCAAAGGATAGTTGTGGAAATGGCAGTGCATGATTCAGTGTATTCCCATAATACGTTTTATGCAGGGACAGATTCCTAAGCTTAGTCCTTTGTGACTAAAGTAAAAAAAACACCCAATATAGGCTTATATTTGCTCAAATATAAACAGTGAATATAGGTTTTCTCACACTTCCTATTTTGGTCTTTCGGTTGTTCTTGCTGAAGTGAACATTAACATTCACCACAGTGGCAAAATAATTGAAGGTAATAATGAACATCTTGTGGATTTTCTAACAAAGTCATGTCATTTTGCATTTCACTTTTTACCATAGGCACAATCCTTCCATGTTATGTGTTACCTCTGACAGCCTTTTTGTTCAGTACCACAGAATATCAGAATTCTGCTGCACTACCATAACACAATACATAAAGTTTTGATCCTTTACTTCATAATAACTTCTTATTAATAAGCCCATTCTTCAGCTGAAGGAAACTAAATAGACTCCTGATTACAATAGAGAGAGAGGGATTTACAGTAGAGGAGGATCTACTTTCCACATTTGCCTTGACTGTGTAGCAAATGCACTGTTTATCAGATAATTATAGATTTGTTCCTGAAAATTTTGAAAAGCCCTCCCAGAACCTGTAGCAGAAACAGAGTGAGACAAGAATGGTAATGGTTATGGAGAAAGGCTAGTGTGAGCCTGCTCAAGGAAAAGGCATCCAGGGAAATCAACTCAGTCAGGATGGTGTGAAACACCGCCCTGAAGCAGTTAATTTACAGTGGGGATACTAGTTGCCTGTGTTGTTTGCACACAGGATCCTTCTAGGATGGGATGAAAATGTCTTTTGGGTTGAATGTTTCAGACATTGAATTCAAGTAATACCACATTTTAAAGCTCAGGAAATTACTTATCTTCACCTTGCGGATGGAGGGCTAGAGATTCTCAGAGATCCCCAAGCAACTCTGCTGAAAGATAGAGATGTTCACAAAATGGGCGAGGAAACCCATATCCAAACGTGGATAATGAGACAGACATCAGTAACTAAACAGCACAAAGAAAACATAAACTTTCAAGAAAAATACCCAAATCTAATTAAACTCAGACCATTGGTAGAAAGCTGGGGATACAAAATAAATGCTGAATGGAATTATGTTAGTCAGACTATACAGAAGGCACTTGGTAATCTAAAAAAAGATACAAACATCCCCTCCCCACCCCCCTCACCCACCCACCCAGCCTCCCCAAGAAGAAAAGATACCTTATTCCTTTGACTACTATATTAAATAAATTCAAAGATCACTGACTGACTGGAAAACCCTGGGAAAAAAAGTAACCTCTTTTATTCCAGATAGGTGGAAACTCATGCAATATAGAGGGAGGAAAAGTGCATCTGTGACACGCAGCCTGCATGCAACACCTTTATTATCTCTTTCAAGGATACAGCTCTCCCAGCAACAATATCCTGAGATACTAGAGGTGAACAGAGGTCATTCATTCAGCAGGGTAGTGTTTGAGCCTAATTCCTGCCAAAGATGGTACTGCTAACTGTAATGACCAGACCAAAATTGCCAGAGGGATAACACATTGCTGCAGTCGAATAAGAATGTTTTGCAACAGAGCTTGAAAAGTTGTATGCTAAAACTCCATCTGGTTCACTTGAGAGAGAGAAAGAAATCCTTCAAACACATTGTGACCATAGGCCACAAGAGAGAGGTTTTTGAGAGCCGCTGCTAGCTGCCCTCAAATGACTTCAAAGCATATGCTTTGAAACTCCACTGCTAGCAATTGGATGTACATCAGAAAAATGAGACTAAGATGCACATCAGTGACTTTTTACTCAAGTTGCCTTAGAGCATGGAAATAGAACATCTGAGTGAGAGTTGGACGGAAAGCACAGAAAGACATGGGAAACATAAACCAAAGGAGTTAGATGTGGCTGCAGGCTTCCATTTGGACCCTTTAAAACTGTGCTTCTACACTGTCACACAGTCAGCAAACCAATCAAATTCCACAGTATGCTGTTCACTAATTGCACTTCTATCCTGTTTGGGGAATATTGATAGCTATGTTTTTCAGGAGTGGGAAGCTTTTCTACCGCTTCTGATTGATAATGCAGCACAGTAGAAGAACACCTCAGCACACTGAGGAAAGTTTTATTAATTAAAATTTCTATCCTGTCTTTCCACATGGTCTACTATTGCCAAGTCAATAATAGTTTTTCTGACCGTAATAGGAAATTTCAATATATGCAGTCCAAAAATATGGGACATTTAAGACAAAGACATGCTCTAAGTGACAAAAACATAATGGAAACAAGAAATCTATGCTATTTCACAAAGTAAGGTAGTTACAGGTTGGCTTGTTTTATCTTTACTTTCTTTTAGTAGATATTTATTCCTATTGAAATTTTAACATACCTCTTTTGATCATGTAAGTAGGAGAAGTATTATGCTGAAATAATTATGTTCATTCCATCATCTCCTCCCCACATCTAAATATTGGAGTGAAACAGCCAGTACTTGCAAGTGAATTTTGGGTTGGGACAAAAATTTCTTGAACTTTTAAACTCAGGCATAGAATTCTTTCTTTCTGACTGAGACATGATCATCCAGACACTTTTATGTGCTGTACCTGCTGAATGCTGCCGTTGAGAGTAAGCACAACCCTAAGAGTAGCACAGCTGTCCCCTCAGGAAGCTTATATCAACACAGGGGAATATTTAATCTGAAAGATGCATGTCCAGTACCTGAGTGAGAAAGAGTACAAAGACTTGCGCAGTGGATTGCTGTCTGCCCTGGCAGTGAATCAGGCATCTACCTACTGAGGACATGGTGAACATCTGTAAAATTAACAAATGTATGTAATCTGACTGAAAGTCACCTTTGCACTATCAGTATAAATTATTTCTATTCATACATTATACAGCTAAGGAACAAGCTAATATGGCACAAAAGTTTCTTCAAAATACTTTCAGCAGAATGAAACAATGTCAAGAGTTGCCACATACTAAAGAAAACATGAATATGTTTTGCAGTGTGCTTCATCACCAGCATTTTCAGAAGGCACTACATCTGTAATAGTGCCTTCATCTCAAGAGAACAGGGGCTCTGTATTACAGCTGAAGGAACCGGCCTGATGAATCTGATAGGTAACCCAAAGGGTGACACCTCCTGGCACTTGAGCCCCAGCAGACTGTTGCATCTCTTTTCTGGGAGGTTTTCAAAGCTAAAACCCCAGTATGTCCTGAAACCATTGTCCTAATTTCCACCAGAAGCTGTAGCAGAAGAAGCCCTAGAGATCCCTTCCCCTCAACATTTCTGTGAATTTTGTGATACGGATTGCTCTTTCTGGATATATGGTGATGAAGAGAGAAACATCAAGGAGCAGAACATCTGTGTATAATAAAGGGCAGTGCCAGTCCAGAAGCAAATTTTTCTGACTCGCAATAAATACATTTAGGCTGAAAGTCAGAACAAAATTTTTAAGCATGAAAATGGTAAGATTCTCGTGTAGTTTTTCAGTAGAATTAAATGAAGGCAAACGAGTAATTATTACTAAAATGGTTCTTAAGTTGATGTAAATGACTGCATTCAGTGATATTTCATATAGAGAGTATGTCTACCGCTGGGGAATTCATGTGGTGTCCTTTTGGACAAATAGTCTGTATAGGAGTGACCTGGAAGTAAGAATAAAATACGCTTGAGTGGAAAACACCAGGCTGCCTAAGAGGGGCTTTGACTAAGCAGATATCGCTGAACAGGAGGATGACAGGCTGGTTAAACTGCAGCTGTGGGCTGCATAGACTTTTGGAGGGTGGTGGTGGGAGGTAAGCGACATTATCTTGAAGTGTTAAAGAAGCAAGAGAATTTCCAAAAATTGGAGAGAGGGAAGTGGCAAACCAGGTTTGACACTGAGATAAGTCCCTGGCACTGCAACCTCTGTTCAGCACAGGCAAGGGCTACTTATGAGGGCACCACATGAGACACACTGGGTGTGTTTCTCTTCCACGTGGGTCAGTGGGTGGTCAGGAGTGGCAGGGGCTCATCTGATGCTGAAGTAGCCACATACTCCACAGGGGGGGAGAATGAGGGAAGTCCCATTTCGGGGTGATGGTGACCCGCACAGCCTGGGGGTGTGCAAACCTACCTCTGCACGTGTGTGTGCTTCTGTGTGTGTGATTGAATGTGTGTGTGTCACTAGAACTTGTGGGGATTAGTTACAGGAGAGTGGTTAGAAATTTTTAATTGTTTACTAACATTTGGTATGACCGCAGTATTGTGAGTTAGCTGTTCTATTCTTGATATTGATCCTGAACATACAGCTTGCTGTTTGCTGGTTAATTACATGTCATTAATAAGTCAATAAACCACTTCAATACTGATTTGATTTAAAATGATTTTATTTAAGCTGAGTCGTTTTCTCCCACAACAGCGGTCACCTGTCAATTTTCCTTACATAAAATTGTCAAAATCATAGCTCCAAGATCTGATTTCAATCAAAAGACTCTTAATGTATCTGACAGGCTTTAAATCAGATACAAAATCTTTACTACCAAAGGAAAATACATTAGTATAACAGTAAGCATATGGCAGGGGAAGGAAATGTTATTCAAATGAAAAACTTTATAGAGTTAAAACCCTGGGCTTTAGCATAAAATTAATACAGTGACACAGCATTTTTTTACATTCATGCTAGCTCATATTTGTCCACATCACAGAGTGCAGCTCCCTCTTAAGTGTTTTCTCAATATCGCTTGAATTTTCTTCAGGTTCTTTTTTTTAAATCTTGGAAATAATTCAATGAAAAACTAAAGACATTTTGAAAAAAAAAATCAAAATATGAAAAAATGCTAAGCTACTAATGGATTTCTTCATTCCATTTTTAAATGAATATAATGTAGATAACTATTTTTAACTTTTCTTTGCTTGCTGGAAGAAGCCAAGCCTCTGATACACTATACTCAAGCTAGAAATAAATAGTTAATTTAAATAATGATTTTTCAATGCAGTGATTCCTCTGTTGGCATGACCCTTTTATTTAAGAGTTTCAAAATTTCCACTTGCTTAGTACACTTCAACTGAAGTAAAAGGAGTGGCTCATTGTTGGTTGTCTGGTTTTTACATGCATACTGAGCTATGAATTTGCCTGTTCTTGCCCTAGTCAGTCACTGACTTCCCAGCATTTGTCCAATACCACTTCTTAGGAAGTTTGTCTTGCTTTTATGTGGTGGGGGAAACAGTATTCAGCCACATTCACTGCGCTCTGCCAAATGTCTCAGAAGAAACAATGGTGCTTTTCATTCGCAGAGACTACGCCTATACTAGCAGGGATAGAGGTGCTTCTGAATTCCTGGCTCTGGGCTGGAATATACCCCAATTACCTCCTGTTTCCATACGGGGCATGACCTGGGCATGCACCAACCTTCCCTCTTCATGTCTGCTTTTACAATGAAAAGAAATGTGGCTTCTGCAGCCAAAGGGAAACCAAACAAGTCATCATCTGTTGGATCAAGTTCCCAGACTACTTACAGAAGGGTGCAGGCAAAATTTCTGTAGTCACAATTTTTCCCTCTCTTTAGAAATCTGAGTGCCTAAACCCTCATATTCCCTGTGAATTCAATACTAAATGGCAGTTCTTTCATATCTAAGGTTAAAATGAACACTTTGAAGTAAAACACAAATGCTTTTACCTGTGAGGTATTAATTACCACTCTAAGGGTATGATCATGTGGTCTAAAGAAACCAAGTCACTGAAATGTGACGAGTGACTGCTTGTCAAGTGAGCCATTGTATCAGAGAATGTGTGTGCATTTACTTTTTCTCGTCAATTGTGAAGTGAAACATATTCATTGAAGTTACGAAATCCAATGAGAGATATAGTTATTACAGCCATTGGAAAAATATGTGTGCACTGCAAATCACCCCACGCTTTTCATATAATGTCAAGATTTAAGAACACTACAAAAATTGGATCAGCCATAGGTCTTCTCCAGGGTGGCCTTCTCCCGTTCTCTTTCCCTTTTGTCTAACAGAGAGCTGGAAACGAACTATTTCAAATGTAAGCCATTAAAAACCATATCCTGATGCTTTCATTTGCTTTTGGATGACTGCCATACATACATTGCTCCTATTCAGTAAGCAAGGATCCCCAGTCTCTGTTAACTGAGTGCTTAGCTGTATGGTGACATACAGCTCTCAGAACATTTCACCTTCCTATCTAAAACTACCTTTGCACACTACATTAGGGCAAATAATCACGCTATTTTCAAAACAGCATAATAAAATGCAAAGCTCCAGCACTATAAATGGCTTATAAACTTTTCCTCTCTGTGATTAACTCTTGGCCCACTGTCTTCCCTTTTCTCCTATGACCCTTTTTTCTTTTCTCGTTCCTTACTATATGTGCTCTTTGGAACATGCTTGGTTAGTTAGGAGTCCTGTGAGGCTTGACCTGCAGCTCCACTAAGGCAGATCATTCACTGAATTCATCTCTCCTCTCTATGCTCCTAACTCAAAGTGTAATCCCAACACCTGAGAGACTTTTTTCTTTTTGTCTTTTATTCCATATGAATTTGACAGGAAAAGCAAAACTTTAAAGAAAGCCTCAGAGATACTGACAGTATCTTGATTAAGCAGCTCTCAGCAATTTCCTTCCTTAATATGAGGGTACTCTTAAAAAGGAATTGCTCTTTACCCTCACAGGTTACATGTTTTTTCTAATGACCTTCACTAAAGGCAATTTGTAAGTATGTGTATGTTTTTAAGTGAAAACTGAATTATGACATTCCTGGTTTTTTTCTGATTTTTTTATTTTTAATATTATTTATTTACCTTTGACAAGGGTCCTGAAAAAGTGTGGTTTATTCATTTAGTCTACTCTTTAGTAATATCTAGCCTGAGAGGCTTTATCCTTCTGATATTTATGAACAACCATTAACAAGTCTGAGGCTACCCCCTGCAATAGCCCCTGTGATAGCCCGTGTGATGCTGGAATCACCATGTTGGAGATTTTCTTTTACCCTCTTCATTAACAAAGCACAGAAGTCAGAGAAGTGGGTAAAAAGTAACATTGAAAAATTACAATATAAGAATTACTGACATCCTGCCTAAGTGCATTTTCAATCAACTGATGTAAAGAAAATCTAACACTGTCAGTTTTACTGATTTGAAAAACATCATTTATCTTTTTAAGTGCCAGGGACATTTCCAGAATCTGTGATAACCTTTGGAATTAGGAGAAACTCTTTGGTTGTGGTCCGTCACTTAATCTGTTTTCCCTTGTGTCTTGTGATAACCATAATTTACATTTGCTTTCCACAAATCACCATTCTTTACAGCTTAAGTTTGTCCCAGGACACAACTTTAATAAAGGGTATGGTGAAACAGAAAACCCCTGTGGTGAGGGAGGTGTGAAACAAGATTTCAGGCTTGTCATGGGATTTTTTCCTCTTTGCAGGTCCTGTTTGAGTGGTCGTTTTTCTCACCTCTCACAAAAGCACAGCTGGACAGTCATATCCTTATAGCAGATGGCCGTGGAAATGGCACATTCTGTGTTTTCTCTGCATATGACTTTTTGTCTTCTTTTACAAAACTTTTCATAATAGAAAGCCAGTATATAGTTCTGTCTATATAACCCCATTTTCTATCCAAGGTTTTTCCAGCCTCACATTTATTTTTTTCCAGATTTAATTTTCTGATCTTTATTTCCTGCCTTATGTGACAAACTTCAGCATCAAATTGAGAGTTCTGGGTAATTGGGAAAAAAATTTAATAAATCAATCTAATCATAAGGCATTTAAAGCTAAACTTACCTATAGTTTTGTCCTGCTTTTCATAAATCTAAAATATCTATGTGTTCCCAAAATAACAGTTTTCTTGCTGGAAACACTTATTTTTTCCTAATCTTCTTTGAGAGATCATGTTTTTTAAGAAATATTATTAACCTTATAAAGCCAAATAGCACTTTAAATGTTTCTCTAACATTTAAGTATTTCTATTTCCTATTCAGGAAATTAAGCTTAGCACATTTTACACCTACATTATTTCATAATACATCTGTTGGACTCAAACATAAACAGCCAGTGGAAAGAGAGCCATTTGTGCTATGTGTATGTTAACTTTATCTATAAAACACTCTCTAGCCATTGGCAGATGGCTCCTAGTCAGAATACTAATGTCCTAGTGTAACAACATACTCACCTTTGTGCTACTTCTTCACTGTCATCTTCATTTAACCTCATATTTCTAGGTGATCTTACTGTAGATTCTTGAAGTTGAAATGAGAAAGACTTTTCCTCAGTCAGACCTGCTAGTATCCCTAAAAGGAGAGCTTGACTGTCCTAAAAGGAGAGCTTGACTATCCTTCAAGGTCAGTGTCAAAAACTGACTTTTGAATATATCAGCCTGACTTTTCATGGCAGTTGTTTAGTTAAAGTAGAGCACCCTCTCTAAACCCTCAGGCTGGTGGAACATCTTTAACACAGCCACAGGCCCGGACTGGAGGTATTTTAGTACAGATTATGTTGAGGAAGGATGAGGATGACAAAGCAAAACAATAGGACAAAATCTTAGAAAAGAGTCCAAATAACATGATTGTAACTCTTCTAAGGAGTTACTCATATATTTGTTCTTCAACTTACTGACCTCACCATTAAAAGAAAAGGAAGCCTCAGAGGAAAACATTTTCTCCTCCTATTCCCCAAAATAAGGGCCAAAGTATCATCACTTTAGCAGAAGTGAATCAGTAACTCAGAACCAAGTGCCATTACCAGATTTTAAGTAGAGGGAGGGTTTTGTATTTTAATAAGTTCTAGCTTATTTCTGGATAGGTAATAAGGTGTTGCCACGTTACTAATAATTTTGCAGGCTGCTGGTGTTTCAACACACTTTACATGAGAGAAACACTTTCTTTATGTTGTTCCAAACGTATTTGAAGTAGATTCAAACCTTTTAAATTGTTTCAGAAAAAAGTACTTATTTGCTTTAAAGTGTTAACCCACACCTGAAATCATATCCTTACCCTTTTCCCCATGTTATAAGCACCTGAGATGAGGTGCCTGACATGAAACAAAGTGCTAGACGTGGGGTGCCTGATGGTTCAGCATGGCCCACAGTCAATACCTTGCTGCACTTTCCTTAGAATCCTGCTAATTCCCATTGTTTGACAAGACCAGCATTTGAACAATCTTTGATGAACCACGGACAGCACATTGGAAATTTTTTGGGTTTTTTATTTAGTGTTGATAAATATTGATAAATTTTTGATTGTTCAGACTCCTCTCTTTTATCACTAGGAATACTGTGGATATACCATGTATCAGAGATCCAGTGCTGTGACTTCTCAGACCACTGAAAGACTGTTAGTAAACCAATTCAGTTATAAAATGGGAGAGGGTTTGGATTTTGGTTTGGGGTTGAAGTTTCTGTGTTTTCTCTTTCAGAATGACAGTTACCTTTTTGATGAAATAATAGTGACAGTTATCTCAAAGTAATTCCTAGATTAAGGTGTTTTTTTTTTTTCCTATAGTGCTCCTGCATTACACAGATGAACTGATATATGCCAAGATCAATTTAAAGCCATATATGCTTGTGGGAAGTTGAAAAATTTTACATATATAAAAAACGCTTTTAAAAGTGGCGTGATTAAATCCACAGTCTTTTATCCCAATGTCAGTCAAAATTACAGCTCACAGCTATACCCTTGTGGGACTAATTTCTTTTCAATTAATTTTTAAACTGAGCGTGACCTGAAATCATTTTGAATAACTGAAGAGCTGGGGGGTTTACGGAACTTGGGCATTTCATTAAGAAGCAGAGACAACTTTGTATTCTAACATCCTTAACAAACAATCTTTAAAGGAGTGCATTCTTATATTCTCTAGAATTATTCTTTTCTTCTTTATAATGAATGCAACAGCTGTTCAGAAGGAAATTATGTAATAAACTTACACAGAAAGAAAGAGACAAAATCTGTTTGGGTGTGTGAAGACTAGGTGAATCACACTGATGGGCAAATAGAGCTTATCTCTTTACTTTATACAGGAGGAACCATGTGCCAAACAAAGAAATGCCAACTCTCAACACGGTACACATAGCACAGAAACATAGAATCATACAAATCATAGAATGTATTGAGTTGGAAGGGACCTTAAAGATCAGCTAGTTCCAACCCCCCTGCCATGGGGAGGGACACCTTCCACTAGACCAGGTTGCTCAATTTGCCAGATCTAAATTACAAGATTTAACAATTAACATGAATTCAATAACACAGGAAAATTGGGACATCTTTGGTCTGTAACATTGATTTATCTGATGAATTTTTACTTCTGACTGCCCAATGAAGTCCCAGTCTCCTGAGGGCTCTGGATGACACCACTGCCAGCAGCCCACAAAGAGAGAGAGGGTGGTCTCTTTGGCTATAGGGCAGATGTGTCATTTGAGGGAAACTCATTTCCAAGAGGATCCATATGTGAAAGACTTTTTTTCTCTAAGAAAAGTGGCCAGACATGTTGGACCATACAAGGATGCAATGTTTTCATTTGAACACTCAGAGCTGCTTCGTTCCCTCTCTGTTGATTTTCCTCTCTGCTTAGAGGGTAATATTGAACTCACTTTTGTGATTAATTGTAGCAACTTAATGTGAATGACTATCTGAATCTATTATATTAATATTTTTATTGTTTTTATGATCACACACACACCCCTTTTGGGTTTAGGTTTGTTGGAGGTTGTTTCAATATTTCTTCAATATTTCTCTAGGCTTCAGCGGATTTCCACTAAACAACAGACTTGCTGGGGATGGCAAGAATGTTACACTGTAACACTGAAAGTAAAAAAGTATTCTTTTTTAATTCACTATGAAAATGTTCTTTAAGGTCTTTAATTACATACAGTAGATCAAGACCAGGGTCAGCGTCTGCCTTCATTTATTGGATCATTCAGTGTGCCAAAGCAGTAGGATATAAGTTTGGAGTTATTCCTTCACAAATAACAGTTATTTGGCACATAGCATGTCCAGACATTTTCCCACTTCAGTGGTGCCATAGACACTTAGCAGTATGTTCTGCTCTCCAGAACATTAAGTTTTGCTATCTCTCCTGAATATCCGTTTTCACTTGGAGAATGCAGGTTCCAAGTATGTGTCTTTTCATCCAAAGTGAAATTATTTCCCTGTTATGTTCCCTTTTGTTGAGAACACAGACATTAACTGTTACTCTTTGTCCCTCTACAAATAATCCTTATACTGGGATAGTAAAATAATCTAGGAAAACTGTGCGAAAGAAGATGCTTTATTTCTGTATCTTTATGGTATATTTCTTCTGAAAGGTTTCCTAGTTTTGTAGTTATTTATAAAACCCCATGTTCAGAAAGTGATAACTTGAAGATGTTTCCTACTTATGAGCCAAAAATTATTCCAAAAAGAGATAAACTCACATGCCAAAATCCCATTTTTATGAGTCCAATAAATGGTTTTCACTTCCTAATAGACAGTTCTGCTGAGTTATTATCCTAAGATGTTGTGTAAGTATTACAGAAATATGAACTAAAAATAGTATTCTCTTTTTTAATGTGCCAGGTAAGGTTGGACATCTTGAAATAAATAATTGAATCAAAGTAGTGTAGCCATGCTTGAAGTTTAGAAAAAAAGTTTGTTGCTCTCTGAATTCTTCACACAGAGGGTGGTGAGGCACTGGAACAAGTTGCCCAGAGAAGCTGTGGACATTCTACCCCTGGAAATGTTCAAGGCCAGGCTGGATGAGGCTTTGAGCAACCTGGTCTAGTGGAGAGTGACCCTGCCCATGGCAGGAGGGTTGGAACTAGATGGTCTTTAAGGTCCCTCCCAACCCTAACCATTCTGTGATTCTATGAATTATACAATAGTCTGTCTATCTCCCAGTGCCACTGGAATTATGCTATGCCTCCAGCTGTGGGATACATACTGCCCCATGTATCCCAGCTCGCAGGTGCTCACCCTGGCCCCAGATAGCTGTGCATTGAACCAAGGCCTGAGTCCTATCCCCTAACTGTGTAGGTGCTTTCAGGTGAAGGTCTAGATAAACATGAAGGGACTTACAGCTCCCTGAGTGGGGTGTATCTGAGGAATAAGAGTACACGGCACTCTTGTCCAGCAGTGCAGATGCAGCCCTAGAGTCGAAAACATGCAATACACTGGAGCAGAAATCTGAGAAGGTCCCTGCACAGCACTCTTATGCCTACTTTCATAAAATTACAGCATAACGGCCAAAAGGCTGTTCTTTCTCCATGACAATATGTTGGATGACTTTATTTTTACTTTCTTTTAATTTTCTCCTCTTTTGTTTGTTGGTCTTGCACAGTACACATTTACACTTACTGTAAATGGTAGTTCTGTTTCAACCTCTAGTATTTAATTTATAAATTACAGAGTCTAATAATGTTATTTAATCTGAGAAGAAAAAAGGCCCTGGATGGTATTGATGAAAAGAGCAGTTTTAAATTAATATTACAAAAATCAATAAAAATAACTGAGAACCAGTATATGGCTAATGTCATGGATATGAGAAACTAAAGACCTAAAGTATGACCCCAAGAGTGATAACTTCTTGCAAATTAATTTTTTTAGAGGGTATATTTATAATTCTTCATGCTTCATTATACTGGCGTGCACATGACCTGCCACTATAATTCGCAAGTGAGCATGATGTCATTTTAATGAAACATCAAGCAGGGTAATTCAAAAGGAAATGCCTACTATAAAAGAGCTATTAAATAATGCTTAGCAATTACAGAGTGATTTTCTACTTCAAAGCCCTTCACAAACAGTCACTAATGAATTTGCATAACCTCTCAGTGAGGAGGAGGAGTAGTATCATTGTTCTCTTCTGCAGGCACAGAGCACAGAAGCAACTTGTCCAAGACCACAGAGGCTGTGAGCTTCAAAGCCCAGATCAGAACTCAGGACTCGATGACAGACAGACATATGGCTAGAACATTACATCAGACTCCCAGCCTAGCAGGGGCCTTTACAAAGTCCTTAATTCCTTTAAATAAAGGCTAGTATTGATAGCTCAACCTCAGCTGCAAAGCCAGTGTGTGTACTCCAGGTTATTTTCTTGCCTTGGCACATGGCTGTTCAGACTAGGTTCCAACACAGTGCCACTCCATGACCTGCAAACCTGCAGCCCCATGTTTCCTTGCAAAAGAGTATGCAGGGAAATGGTACACCCCATGGACTCATCCGGATAGACTGCCAGAATGAAAACTGATACATGCATCCAGACTCAACAATCGGGAGACACTGCTATTTACCCCAGTTTAGATATCCTTCTCATAACTCGCCCTCCCATGCCCTCATAGTGTCTGCAGTCCAGCAGAGAATGAATGTTTTAGCCCCTTGAATCTCCTGGGGTCTCAGGAAATCCGGTTTTAAGACAGTAGTTAACAATAGTGCGAGTCACCATCTCTGCACAAGTTTCTCTTTTTATTTTAATACCAAGGAGCTGGTGTTTGGCAAACCTCACTGACATGTAAGACCAGATGCCATTTGTCATGCATGTAGCAATTGTTTAAAGTTCTTACATTAATGGTAGCAGTTGCTCTTATGATGTCAGACAGTCACTACTTACTTTGATTGTGGTATTTTTCTTTGCTCACAATAGAAGGAATCATATCCATTTTGAAAAAGAACAAATTTTCTCACTGCATTAAATATTAATAACTGTACTTTTATGTTTTTTCAAACTTACAGTAACAATACCTATAAGTGTAGATAGACATTCTGAATCAGGATAATCAATCCATGCATCACACAATCTTGAGAATGCAAGAGAATGTGTCATCCTTATCAATAATTTTAATAATTCATACCCCTATATAGGGAATATATTTTACAAAATGCATTTGAATACAGGTGTTGCATTAAATAAATAGCAAAGATTTTCTGATGAAGTCTCTGAAGTACTTTGGAATACTCAGATATTCAACATTTTTTAGCCTGTCTTTCCATTTCCTTCTAAAAGCCTTGAGATCTGCTTCTTTTTGAGAAAGCACTTTATTTGGACAGAAGCTCACTGGGGGCAGTGTATGGGGTGAGGGAGGGGGGGTGTCTGGAAAGAACTACAAAAAAAACCCCCACAAACATTATTGACTATAATTCAGTTCAAACATTTTTGGGAAAACATAAGTCTGGATACCACTGAAATCCTGCAGATCTTTCTATACGTTAATCGTCTTGGGTTTGTGCATTTTCCTTGTACAGTGGTGAAAGAGGGAATCTTTAGGAGATAACTCCCAGTAACAGCAACCTTTGTTCCACATGGACACCCAGAACAGCAACTGGGAGAGGTATAGTAGAAATACCTAATACAGACATTTGCAAATATATATATAAAATTTTTTAGAAATTAAACCCCACAAATTAAGTTTGGAATCCTTTCATTTCTCTGTCAGGTCCGTCTTTACTCATACTAATAGTTCAGGTCCATTTGAAAACATTTTTTTTATTACAAATTTCAGAACTGAGGAAAATTTTAATCAGAATTCATTTGCACTTTAGAAACTTTAATTTCACTTCAATATGATGATCATCAAGCAATTGTAGGAGGACTACCTGAAACAAGGTGTGGTTATTTATTTGAAGGCAACGCTAAACTGATTTTATGGCTAGTTCTTACCAGGAAAGAATAGTCATGCTTCAGATAATATGTGATAAAAGCATGCACAGTTATTAATACCAGTGCTGAAACATACATTCTTGTCTCATTGTGTGGGGTATTTTCACTATAAATATACACGAGAATTATTTCATAACTCACTCATTAGCTGTCTCCTCACAAGAATAATGTAATTTAAATGCACAGGAATAGTGTAATTTAAATGTTTTTGAAACCATGCTCTGTGTGAATGCATGCCTAAGTATTATTGTCTTTCCCTAAAACTTGCCTTCGTTCTAATGAAATGTAAACTGGAAAGTCCTGGAGCAGCTCTGTGTCTCATCTGCCTCTCCAGACATACTCTTCCAAGCTGCTGGAATTCATCTGCCCCGCTGGAGCCCTGAATAAACAAGCTTGAGAGGGCTCACAGCATGGCTCCACAATGAAATGTTTGACTAGGGTTAGGACATCTGGGAACAGTTTGGGGACAGCTTCAGGTCTGGAACTATCTATTTGAACCAGGATAATTTTGTTTGGCAGTTTCGGTCTTGATTTGAGCTTTGCTTTCTGCCAGCTGGGTAAATCTACTCCTGGCTGGGTGTACTGTGGCGTCTGTGGTTTGCAGATGTATGTTCTTCTAGATCCTTCTTCACTGACACACCCTGTATTGTCTTCTTCCCTTGGAAGACATCTGTGTAGCTAAGCCTTTTGTTAAGCTTGAGAGCATTTAGAAATATAACCTTATTTTCATAATGTAGCAAAACATTTATGAACTGAGTTTAGTATTAATTGCTATTTAGTCTAAACTACTGCAGGTTCTGGACCTGTTACTGCTAAATTTTATTAATTTCCTAATTTTATTAGATTTTCTAAAATTTCATAAAAATGAGAGACAACTTTTCTGATCATCTTGATTAGACTGTTTCCATTTTCTCAAAACCTTTTTTCCTATTAGTAAATTATAAATAGGGAGGTTTGGTTTATACTCCATTTTAACTGCATTTTTAATATATTTGTAAAAATCAAAGGAGAGAGACACGTTTGGAGGGAACCCAGGAAAGAAGACAACCTGCATCTAATTTTCTTTTCACTTAATCAGGTTTTACAACACTAAAATGAACTCCCTTTGGTTTTCACAAGCCTGAGAAGAGAAGAAAGTTACTTATCTGTCAAATTAAACATTCCCGTGCTGACTTATCTATTAATTTTCTAGTGAATTTGATGATTTAAGGAAACTATGGGCAAACCTGAATATATCCACCCAATTGCAGACCCTCAATGATATTGAGAAAAATAGGAATTAGACCCTAAAACATTTGAGACCTGAGGAAAATGGTATACAAAGTGTAAATTTAGACTGATACATGACTGACAAAAATGTCCTTCTATAGTGAATGTATACATTTGTACCAATATATTGCAGAAATTAGAATATTTGAGAAATTATAGACTTTTGACTTCATAGATATAATGCCTGTTTTAAGTGTAACTGTCTACGTTTAGCTTCCATTTTCTAAATAAAACACTGCATTAAAAATCAGTTATTTATCATAACAGGCTATTTGGCCTGCAAGAAATTTATTATGAGCATCAGAAAGAGATTTATCATTTTGTTGCACGTTTTACAGCAGTTTTCCTCTATTGTCTTTTGCAAGATAACTTCCACTTTACACTTGTAAGAAAAAGAAAAGAATATGACCATAGAAGTATGGTATTATTCTGATGAAAAAGTTCCTTTCTGTCTGGTCTTAGCTTATGGGACACCCACATCAATCTAGGACCTTTGTCCTTGATGTCAATGGACTGAATTCAGTAGCAATGAAATTCATCTTTCTTAAGTAAACGTTTATCACTGAATCAATTTATATTAGTCATTCTTCATAGTCAACAGAATGAAAAAAGCATTTCTAGGGTAGGATTTACCTCATCCTAATGACTCATATGAATGTCATTGCAGACATCTGAAATTAGATCAGATTTATCTCAACCTTGGAATCACAGAGTATGGTCTGCTTTGGATGGGGACCATCTGCAGAAGGGCAAGTGAGAAATGGCCTCTTATGACTGTAAAATTGTGTGAGACTTCACAACTGTGAACATTTAAGAACAGCTGCAGGGAATGAGAGAAGAGTGCTTCAGATAACTCATGTACATCACTGACAATTTTTTCATTATACCTCTACATTAGTCATGGATGCCCAATGCAGTCCTGCTTATTGGAACACCTCAGGTGCTAAGTTAAAAATCTGGTGAGGCATACACCACCATGCCCTGTATATGACAACCATTAAGTCATAATTTGAATATATCTCACTGAAAGCACTTTCCTTGCTCTCAAGTAATTCCAAGTAACAAGAACATTTCCATAATTTATCAAGCCTATTTTTTTTCACTCTGTTCATCTGAACTCTCTTTACTCAAAATGTCAGATAGAACTTTCTGTCTCCTAGACTTCAGCTCTGGAAAATTTCAGATCCAAAAATAATAGTTTAAGGTATATAAAACATTATCATGGTAGGAATTATTATTCAGTCTTTCGTGTAGAGGACACATGAAATGGCAGAAGGCACACTGAAAACCTAACTGAGAGATGACTTAGAAGCTTAAATGTGTCCTAAAATTTAGACAGTGGTCCAGCATGTCTATTTTCCCACACTAACCACATAGATAATTCTTCATATAATGTTTAAAACCTAATGCATACTTATGTGTTGTGACCTTGCTCAAGACCTTACCACTCTCTACAGCTATGTGAAATGAGGTTGTAGCAAGGTGGGTGTTGGTCTCTTCTCCCAAGTAACAAGCAATAGGATGAGAGGAAATGGCCTCAGGTTGTGCAGAGGAGGTTTAGAGGAGGTTTAGACTGGATATTAGGAAACATTTCTTCACCAAAAGGAATATTTATTAAGCATTGGAAGAAGCTGCGAGGGAAGTGGTTGAGTAATCATTCCTAGAGGTGTTTAAAAGATGTGTAGATGTGGCATTTAGGGACCCAGTTTAGTGGTACACTTGGCAGTGTTAGGCTAATGGTTAGACTCTGTGATCTTAAAGGCTTTTTCCAACTTACATGATTCTATGATCCTACAATTCTATGCTCAAGGCTGAAAAGTAAGATATCAGAGAATCACAGAATGATAGGGTTTGAAAGGGGCCTTTGGAGATAATGTAGTCCAGCTTCCCTGCCAAAGCAGGGTCACCTAAAGCAGGTTAGACAGGAAGGCATCCAGATGGGTTTTGAATATCTCCAGAAAAGGAGACTCCAAAACCTCTCTGGGCAACCTGTTCCAGTGCTCTGGCACCCTCAAAGTAAAGAAATTCTTCCTCATGCTCAGATGGAATTAACTGTGTTCCTGTTTGTGTCTGTTGCCTCTTGTCCTGTCACCAGGTACCACTGAAAAGAGTCTGGCCCCGTGCTCTTGACACCTGCCCTTTAGATATTCATAAGCATTGACAAGATCCCCTCTCAGTCTTCTCAAGGCTAAACAGACTCAGCTCTCTCAGCCTTTCCTCATAAGAGAGATGTTCCATTCCCTTGAGCATCTTCATAGCCCTCCACTGGACTCTCTCCAGTAGCTCCCTATCTTTCCTGAATTGGGTAGCCCAGAACTGGACACAGTACTTCAGAGGCAGCCTCAATAGGGCAGAGTAGAGGGGAAGAATAACCTCCTTTGATCTGCTGGCCATCCTCTTCTTAATGCCCCCCAGGAAACCATTGGCTTTCTTGGCCCCAAGTGAACATTGCTGGCTCATGTTCAACTGATTGTCCTCCAGACTCCCAGGTCCCTCTCTGCAGAGCTGCTTTCCAGCAGGTCAACCCCCAGTCCATACCGGTGCATGGGGTTATTCCTCTCCAGGTGCAGGAGTTTACACATACTCCTTCTGAACTTCATTGTGTTCCAATCTGCCCAACTCTTGAGCCAGTCCAGGTCTCACTGTATGGTGGCACAACCTCCTGATGTATGAGCCACTTCTTCCGATTTTGTCATCAGCAAACTGGCTGAGGGTACACTCTGGCCCCTCATCCAGGTCATTGATGAATATATTGAACAAAACTGGGTCCAGTCCGACCCCTGGGGAACACTGCTAGTCACAAGCCTCCAACTAGGCTCTGAGTCCCCGATCACAACCCTCTGAGTTCTGCCATTCAGACAGTTCTCAATCCACCTCACTGTCCACTCCTCTAAACCTACACTTCCTAAGCTTACCTATGGGATGTTATGAGAGACAGTGTCAAAAGCCTTGCTGAAGTTGAGGTAGACAACAACCACTGCTTTCATCTCATCCAATCAGCAAGTCATGCCATCACAGAAGGCTATATCAGATTGGTCAAGCGTGACTTTCTCTTGGTGAATCCATGTTGAACACTCCCGATAACCTTTTCTTCCTCTACATGTTTAGAGATGACATCCAGAATGAGCTGTTGCATCACCTTTCCAGGGATGGAGGTAAGGCTGACTGTCTTGTAATTTCCTGGGTCTTCTTTCTTGCCCTTTTTGAAGACAGGTGTGACATTAGCTTTCCTCCAGTCCTCAGGAACTTCTCCTATTCTCCATGAGCTTTCAAATACGATGGAGAGAAGCTTCACATTAACATCTACAAGCTCCCTCAGCACCCATGAGTGCCCTGGGCCCATGGATTTGTGGGTGTCAACTTTGCCTAAGTAATCTCTAACCAATTCTCCTGGACCAAGGGACAGTCTTACTTTCTTATCTCCAGGGTTTGAGGTTCCTGAGGGCCAGCCTTAGCAGTAAAGTCTGAAGCAAAGAAAGCATTCTGCAACTCCACCTTCTCTGCATCCTCTGTCATCAGGGCATTCAACCTCATTCAACAGCAAGCCCACATTTTCCCTAGTCTTCCTTTTGCGACTGATGTACTTGAAGAAGCCCTTCATATTGTCCTTGATGTCCCTTGACAGGTTTAATTCCAAGTGGGCCTCAGACTTCCTCATTGCATCCCTGCACTCCTATATTCCTCCCAAGTGGCCAGCCCCTATTTCCACATTCTCTAAACTTCCTTTTTCCACTTAAGTTACTCTGGAAGCTCCTTGCTCATACATGCAGGTCTTCTGCCTTCTTTGCCTGATGTCTTACTCACAAATGTGCATTGATCTTGAGCTTGGACAAAGTTGTGTTTGAATATTAACCAGATCTCTTGAATGCCCCTTCCTTCTAGAGGCTTAGCCCCACAGGACTTCTCCAAGTAGGTCTCTGAAAAGGCCAACGTCAGCTCTCCTGAAATCCAGGGTTGTAATTCTACTTTTCACCCTGTTATTTCATGCAGGATCCTGAACTCCACCACCTCATGGTCACTACAGCCAAGGCTACCCCCAGCCTTCACATGCCCAACGAGTCCTTTTTAGAGGAGCAGCACACCTCTCTTCATTAGTTCCTCCACCACACACATCAAAAGTTATCATCAATGCTCTGCGGAAACCTCCTGGACTGTGCGCCCGGCTGTGTTGTCTTTCCAGCAAATATCAGGGTAGCTAAAGTCCCCCATGAGAACCATGGCTTGAGATTGTAAGGCTACTTCCAGCTGTCTGTAGAAGGCCTCATCAACTTCCTCTTCCTGATCAGTTGGCCTGTAGTAAACACCCACAACCTAGTCTTCCATATCCACCTGCCCCTTAATTTTTACCCATAAACTAGCAACTCATTCTTCATTCAACCCTAGGCAGAGCTCCATACACTGCAGTTGCTCTCCCACATAAAAAGCAACTCCACCACCTCACCTCACTGTCCTGTCTTTCCTGAAGGGTTTCCATGACAGCATTCTAGTCTTGCAAGTTATCCCACCATGATTCTGTAATTACAATGAGATCATGGCCCTGTGACTCCACACAGATGTCTAGTTCTTACTGCCTATTCCCCACGCTGTGTGTATTGGTGTACAGGAATTTCAGAGAGGTAGTTGAGTGTGCAAGTTTCAATGTGGATGTGCAAGAGGATCCACCACAGCCATACACGCTCTTGAGGTAGTTGGCCTTCCAGATCTCATCTTGGGAGTCAGCTAAGGAACACGTGTTACTGCTATGGTTGGCCTGGCTTATTCCACTGTTGGTTATGATTGCATAAGCATAGCCATCTTGGACACATACTCTCCACCCAATCTCCCGAGTCCTTCAGTTTAAAGGCTGCCTCACTAAGTTGGCCAGCCTGGTGACAAAGATTCCCTTTCCTCTTCTAGACGGGTGCATCCCATCCTTCTCTAACAGGCCATATTCATCAGCGTCCTGTTGTCCTTAAAGCCAAAACTCTCACAATGGCACCCTCCACATAGCCAAGAGTCGATATACATTATCCATCTATTTCTGGCTGCTCCCTTTCCTCTAACTGGTAAAATGGAGAAAAAGAAATTTGGGCCCCAATTTTTTTCATTTGCACCCCCAGGGCTTTAGAGTCTTTCTTATTTCTGCCCAGGTTCAGACTTACACTATCATTCATGCCCATATGAAAGAGTAAGAGTGGGTAATAGTCTCTACTCCTAACAAGAGGTGGCACCCTCGCAGCAACACTGAGAACCTTGGATCCTGGAAGGCAGCATACCTCACGTGACTCTCTGTCAGGATGGCAGATAGGGCCCTCAGTGACATTTAGCAGAGTCACCCACTGCTATCAGTTGTTGTTTTTTAAGATGTGTGCTGCTGGTGCAGTTCCTCGTGGTTATTATGGTACTAGTGATTTTTCAGCAAGAGTCCAATGGCCACAATACCTATTCAGGGGGTGTAGGAGGCACAGCTCTAGCCTGCAGTCCCACTCAGGAAGATTGTCTTTCTTTCTCCACAAGGACTCCCATAACTACAAAACTGCATCGTCTCCCAGTACCATGGTCTCAGGTGCTGCTAGAGTGGGTGTCAGACAGAAAGCAAACAGAAGAAAACCTATTTGGGCAGAGTGGGTAGAGTAAGGAACTTAGGTAGGAGCTCAAGAAATGTCCTTCCAAATTCTTCTGTATGGAATATCCTTACTTTCCTTATTGTTCTTAGTGACTCTTTGTAGCTTCTTACGCATACATCCATTCAGGATGACAGAAGTAGCCCATAACAAAACCATACAGATAGTGAACGCTTCTCCAAATACTATTTATCCTTATTGTCCCAAAATTAAACTATTTCAAAAAGTTTGAGATAATTTCAGTTTAGTACATGGAGACTTGTCTAAGCAGTCTAAGAATACCTTTTGTGATACCAGAAGTAAGTTAAAAACATGCTTTGTTTTTTTCTTCTAAAAATGGAACAAAAAGGCCAGCAACAAAAGAATCTATGTTTTAAACACACATCCTTATGTCAAAGCTGCATGGTCCTTGGCAAATGAAAATATACTGAATAATTTTTTCTTCTGCTTTGGGGAAAAAAGTATAAATACTACAATTCAATAATAATTAAAAATAAAATTAAAATGTTATTTCATGTTATTTTAGTTTTATTGTTAAATGCATCCCCACAGGTCAATATATCACCATATAAGGACCAGTCACTCAAGCGTGCCTGATTTCCTCAGACTAATACTAGCATTTGATACATACACAGATCCTTCTCTTATTAGAGATTCTTATGAATTTCTGAGGAAACTGCCAAATGTATTTTCAAGGAACCCTAAGACATAACTACCCAGTACATTTCTGATCCTTGGGAACTGGAAAAAAATAACTTTACTTAAATGAGTGTTAGTTTACGTTTGAAGAAAAATAAAAGAATTATACATATACACATTAATTTTCAGATTTGCAACAGATGTTTTAATCATCTCCAGTTTGCAATGGACTGAAGAGTAAGCTTGATCCAAAATTCCAGACTGAGACAGCCACAAATCAGGGGAAAGTGTACTCTTTATTCCAGAAACTTCTGATATATTCAGAAGAATATTTTGTATTATGCTCATAGAGGTTTCTTTGGAAATTTTTAAATTTCTTACCTTTTTGAGAGAGATTAAATAAAATGTGGCCATTTCTTGACTTCTCAGGTCATCTGGCAGTTTGGATCTACAGCTGTAGGTAAATCATGCACTGTTGAGTGAAATACCCCTTATAACTTTAAGGGGAACTGGTTACAAGATAGTTTACTGACCATCAAGGATAGTAGTAAAGTAAAGTATGTGCATGATTTGCAGATGTAGCAAATCCCTTTGACTTGGCTGTATCAGGCTCCAAAATATTCCCTTATTTTCCCCCCTATTTTCCCCACTACATTTAAAAAAAAAATATTTTCTCTAAAGAATTAGAAAGTTAAAATAAAAGGAAACATATTTCCAACTTTTTTTCAATGTTGTGCTGATTTTGGCTAGGATAACTTTTCTCCTAGTAGCTGGTGTAGTGCTGTGTCTTGGATTTAGAATGAAAATAATGTGAGAACACACTGATGTTTTGCTTGTTGCTCAGCAGTGTTTATACTAAGCCAAGAACTTTTCAACTTCCCATGCTCTACCAGCAAGGAGGTGTACAAGAAGCTGGGACAGCTGACCCAAACTCGCCAAAGGAATATTCCATGCCATATGACATGATTCTCAGTAGATAAAATAGGAGGGGTTGGCCAGAAGGCAGCAACCATGGCTTGGGAATGGGCTGGGAATAGGTCAGTGGGTGGTAAGCAATTGTGTTTGGCATAATTTTGTATAATCTTATTCTTATTATTTTGTCTTCTCTTGCTGTCCTATTAAACTGTCTTTATTTCAACCCACAAGTTTTACTTTTTTTTTTTCCTGATTCTCCTCGTCATCCCACTGCAAGGAGGTGGAGTGAGTAAGTGGCTGCGTGGTGCTTGGTTGCCAGTTGGGCTTAAACCATGACAAATGTAAAACACAATTAAGCATAAAGTTATTCTGAAAGAGATGGAAGAATCTAAACTCATACTAATAGAAAAGATATTGTATTCCAGTGTGTTGTATAAATATGTTATGGATGTTTTTATTTTTCCACAGCTTATCAGAAAGTAAAATAAAACCATGACAATTATGTAAAAGCTGATGGAACTCTTGCTTTGCAAAAGGTGATCACAGTCTCCTTAAATCTTTGTTGTAATAGCCAATCATCAGATACATAACTTGGAATACATTATAGAAAAGGTTAAATCACAAAATCAAAACAACATTGTGTTTGATATAAAAGATGGTCTCTTTCCTCATAAAAGAATCTTGGGGGGGGGGGGGGGGGGGGGGGGAGTGGGGGCCAGGACACACAAACTGCCATCAAACCAAAAACATAACTGTGCAATCTTTTCACCTTCCTACTTTGGGCACAGAGGTTAGGCATATGACTCAGGATATCGGAGTGATTCTAGCTGCCATAAGTTATGAAAGAGAACCATGCAAGTAGATGCGATACGGTCATGACTCACAAGTGGAACATACATTCTTCACAGAAATGACTGACTTCCCACTGATGTCACTTTGGGACACTCAATTGAGAACAGATTCATGGCTACTTATCAAAATTTGTAGAACCAAAATAGTTGAATAAATAAAACAGAAAGGAACAAAAGTTTCAAGGCATAGGAATCTATTAGTTTTAACTCTTTTGATGTCACTAAAGGGGAAAAAAGTACCATTAGTCTTAAAATGTAGCTGGAAAAGTTATTATCTCCCCATCTTCGTACAACAGTCTCCTGTTGTTGGTTATCATTTTGTGAAGTAGTAGCTGGTATTCAGAGTTTTGAGATTAGTTTTAAGACGCACAGAAAATTAGTGTTGTGGGTTCATGGAAACCACTTACAAGCAATTTGCCTGATACTTCATGTAACTTTTTTGACAGGAATATGAATGTCCAAGAAGAAAGTGGTCCAACAGCATGCAAGGAAAGTTTTTTATTCTGGGTTTTAGACCCACATAAGGTGGGTGCATGTAGGGGTGTTTCACAGACAGCAGTTCTTAGAAGTCTAATTGAAGCTTAAAATAGAAAAATATGCTCCCTGCTGCTTGTCTTCTGGTGAAGTGAAAAAAGCAAATGGGAAAAACAAAAAGTTTCAGTAGTACCAGATATTCTCAAAATAAAACTTGTTCCCTTGACAATTCCAAGCACCATTTCTAACACAGTTCTTGTGATTGCACTGGGGATAACTGTCTGATAAGGAGAGTCTATAAATAAAACGTATGTATTATATTTAAGTATAGGAAATAATTTAAGATTTTCATACTGACATAATAAAGTTTAAAAAAAAAATCAGGATAATTAAATAAAAGTAAACAGTGTTGGTAACTGTTATAACTGTCATCTTCCCTGTATGGTAAGAAGGCCTTCCTCAGGCCATAAAAAGAAGGTTACAAATCAGCATAATGCATGCATCCATTTGTTTTTAGCTTGAAGACTAAATGCAAAGTTGGCTTGTAAAACTGAAAAAACTGTATTAATAGAAACAACTTCCAAAAAATATTTGAATAAACATATTTCAAAATGGATTTTGCCGCTAAAAAAGGAAAGCTTCACAGCAATTGGAACACCTAGTTAGAACTGAAAATCTGTGGGGAAAAAATAAAGTTTCACATCAAGTAAATGATTTGTGCTTCCTATGACGCTATTTTTTGTCTTTCAGCCATTTTGTCTTTCATTTTATCTTTAATTTTTTGTGTTAAACTCAAAAACAGTCCATATTTTTTCAAGAAACATTTTAAATTAAGATATGCAACCTTTTGAATTCTTTTAGAATCAATGAAGAAGAGATGTTTCCTGAGAGCATTCACTTCTCTTCTTCCCATTCAGCCCTTAAGTTTGTTTAAAAGCATAATAAACTTAATTTGAAATATACGCAAAATCAGCCAATGATCTTGCTGAAGATGTTGCCATTGTACATGCTGATGCAAACCTTCCCCACCATTTCAAATATTGGAAATATTTTTCCCAAAACTGGTTTGATCTTCACATGTCTAGTCTTAGAGATCTCAGCTTTTGTGATGTTTTATTTAGCCACAAAACATTAATATGAGCTACTGATGAGATACTGTCACATAAGGAGGTTCACCCAAATATTTGGAATTATAGAGTTAGAGACTTACTTTTACATTACTGGAGAAGCAGGATGCATGGACATTTTGCCTTTTAAACAATTAAATCCTTTCTGGTGGCTCAGCATAGCGGTAGGAAGCCACATCATTGGCTAGAAGGAAAACAACTTCTAGTTTAAGGCTAACACAACTTTTACCATTTACACACAAGAAAAAGTCACATCAACAACAAACAAAAAATAATCTTTGAGTGGGTAATTGTAGAAATGAATGATATTTAATGGAAAACTGTTTTGGAAAAATCCTGTTTCAGACTAACAAAACACAACCATGATATTTCACAGATGTATTGTCATATTAGCTTAAATTCAAATAGCAAAATTTATTGTCTTTCCCATATATTCAAGTCTTTTTATTTTTACTATGACTTTTCACAATTGAAGAAAACTTGCTGGAAATTTTGATTTATAAAGGATTATCAACTTTTGGGGTCTGTTTCAGAGCTATTGCAGCACCACCAGATATATATTTATATCCAGATTTGTCTTCACTAAATCAGTTGTCCAGGCAGGACTACACAACTAAATCTGGTTTTGTAATTTATCTCAGCAACCTCCCCATGGTCTCAGCAGCCACTTAACACTGTAATCTGCTAGTTGTCCAGGTTCAGACATGCAAAATCCCCAGGTGTTCAAATTGGTTACTTTATACGTGCACACAAGCTTCCTTGACCACTTCAGCCAAAAAACCTCTTTGTAATCTCTTTGCAAATCCTACTGATATTTTTCTCTGCTGTCATTTTAACCCTGCCCAAGTGTCTGCAACACTTTCCCAAGCCTTGGAGTTAAAGGACAGTGCAAAAAAGAGGCAAGAGATAATAAATCAATTTTCTGGATGAAAATTGCATAAATTGGATTAAAGTACATATGAGGCTAAACAAGGATGAATAGTGGTACGTTACAGTGAAGTGAGAGGCTAAACAGGAATCAGACAGGATATGTGGCTAAAGACTAGACAAGTGTACATCCTGGTTCTGCAAGGCCAGGTTATTAGCAAAGGGGAACAGAGAGGGTAGGGGAGCACATGGGAAGAGTCAGGGGAGAAGTTTAGCTATCAAGCTTTCATAGCTACACCAGTTCATTTTTAACAAGTACGAGGTCAAAAGGCCATAAAATATGAAATTTTTCAAGCTATGTCTCAGTTTCTTTGCATTCACCATGGAGATTGATTTGGAATCTTCTTTGAAAGAGGCAAAAGATATTCTCACTTTAGATGATAGCTTCCCTGGGACATCTGTGAATGTTCTCCTCATCAATATGGCCTCCACCAGCTCCTTTCTGCCTACATTTCTCATCATATTTAGTTAATTAATAAGCTAAAAATTCCAAGGAAATGCACAACTGCTTTTCAATAATAAAGAAAAACTGTTCACAAGCTTCCTCATGTACCTGACAATCTGTATAATTTTCCCTTTGGCCAGAAGGACTCTGTGCTGCGTGTGATTGATAGTACCTAAAGGTAAATATACATCTGGCACTCACCACAGGCTACTAGGTATTTCTAATTGCTGTCTGTCCTCCGTGTTTCCCAGAACAATGTCTCATGGGCATCACATTACAAAGAAGTTGGTGGAAGCAGACAGCGGCTGTGCACGCAAAGCCCTTCTGCAAGATGGAGCTTTACTGTTTCGATGTACACAGTATTTCATTCAGGGGCAACAGAAAAAGGTGTTCATGGGAGAATGGCAGGGGACCTGCAGAGAGCAAGCATTAGTGAGCATCTTGCATGCCTAAGGCTGCCAAGCCATTCATGGCAAACTGAATAGATAGTGTGCACACAGGAAAAGTGGCTGTCTGGCCTGGGAATATTGTTTTGCAATTAAGAGGAAAAGGATGAAAAGGCAGAGCTGACTAAAAAAAATTTAGGTGTCTAATTTATAAAGCTCACAATGAAGACATTTTTAAGTCCTTGCACATCCCTTTTCTAACTTTCCTTGAGTAACATGCCTAATACAAAAGACAAGTGCTAGGTGTGTTGATCTTTGTTTTTTTGCACAAAGGAGTCCATAAGCTCTTCTCATTCACCTAACCCTCTAAATGAGCAGTACCTTTTATTTACCATTCTGAGGGTCCCTTTCCCTTCTAGAAGTTATGCCTATTGATCTATAGGATTTGATAAAAGGCTAAAGGCTGTCAGTGCATCAGCAAGAACACTAAAGCAAGGCTTTTGTGCCATTATTTCTGCCACCAGTACAAGAGCCTGAGAGATTCCTCTCTCCTCCTTCTTTATCTTCCTAGTAAACCTAAGATTAACAGCCCCTTCTGCCAGCTAGGTAGGAGAAACAGAGCTTGACAGTAGGAACACAGGTCCCATCCACTTGTATGACAAGCAGAAATACACCACCATGAAGGAGGAAGCTGATAAGCCACCACAACCTTATCACAAGTGGTGGGATCATAGCCAAGACAGTCTGACCCAAGCAGCCAGTCAGTTCATCAGCCTGACTGCCCTTAAAGCAGAGTCCTATGACAGCTCAAGCTCTGATTCTGCTGCTGTGCAGGACATGCATCTTAATACATTGCATTTCTTGCATTTTAAGGCATCACACTGGTTGTATTAAATATTCCATGGTGAAAATGAGTTACACAACCTTCAAACTTTGGAGTAAGGAAAGTTTCCAGTTATTCCCCTCAAGCCTACTTACCTGAAGATAGTGGATTTGCTTCTAAAGAGTCATCAAATATTTTACACCAACCAGTCAGTTATATTCTTTTTCTTTGGACTTCTTTTCAACTGGCCTGAAATAACACTGTAAATTATTCTGCTGTGTATGTTTGTTATACTTCTAGACTTGTTTCAAGATGTTCAGATGAAAGCTCTGTAGAACAGACTAGATGCTGAAAAGATGTGGAGAGTTAAACCTGAAAAATCAGATTCAATCAACATCAAGATTTTTCTTCAAAGTAATTGCTGAATCCATCAGGCAATCACTGAATATTTCAGTTGAAAAAGGTGTTTTTAAACAAAATATTCATCCTGAATTTTGGAAACAAAACATCTTGTCCTTTAATTTCAAGATGACACTGTGACAATAAATCTAATAAACTGGCTACAGAATAATCCCTTTTTTAGTCTACCTTTGGTAGCCTTTTGTACCCGTGGACAGATTTCAATCAAATTTAACTTTAGGTTGATGTCTCAAGTATTATAATGTTTCTACAGATTAAGAAAAAGGACAGCTTGATAGAGAAGAAAAAATGTGGAACCAACAGTGTTGAGATTGAAGAAGACATGAGGGGGAAATGGGCTGAGCTTGGCCCATGTCAGATGAGGAATCAGCATGGGTTAATTTATCAAACAGCACATGCAGGACTCCCCACTGACCACAGCACTGCTAACTCTTGCTCGGTGGATGTGTTACAGGAAATTGGGAAGGAGCAGGGTCTGTTGCAGAACAGAAGAGGTGGACAGTGGGCCCAACCACAAAGTAAATCCAGCTTCCCTAGGGTATTGCTCATAAGAAAACTTCTGTTTTCTCAAGGAGCAAAGCAAAGAGAACAGAAATGAAAATAGCAGAAAAAAGAATTCAAGAAAATAACAGGATACTAATTTGATATAAAACAAAATATTTGCAGTTTTTGTTCAGCAAGGAAAAGGAGGCTCCCTTGTTTCAGTATGACCCAAAACAAATCTATTTTCCAATTTTTCACTTTGTCTGCAGAATCAGTCATTCACACAGAGCTAAGTACATTGTGTAACTGTCAACCAAGTGTAAACAGCCATGCCAAAAACTGACATAAAGTACCACACAGCAGTGCAAGCAGAATGCTTGAAAGAAGCATTGCATGTGCCAGCGTGACAGTAGCCCAGCCGCACAGAGCTGGTTCCTGTCCTACTGTACCAGGTAATGGCCAAATACATTTTTTTAATTAAAGCTGTGATAACATTAACAATGCCAAGTGTGAAGCAAGTTCAGGAATCCTGATATGTAATGTTTATAGAACAACAATTTTTCATATCTTCTTCCTGGGCTTTTTCTTCCCACTTGCAAGTTCAGCATATGACATGTAAAATAATAAGTTTACAGGAAAAGCATTGAGTATGAGGACCTCAAGATGACAGAAATAGAAGTCAGAATAATGATTTTTTTCCACTCCAAAATCAAATATTGGCATTTTTATTTACTGTGGATATAAAATCAGCTGTACTATTTTTCCACTTAGGGCACAATGCTAGATGTAGTGCAGAAATGACATTAAGTTAATCTTCAAAGATACTTTTTGAAATTTATTGATAATTTCATAATTACACTACAGTATTATGGCAACTGGATGTAAAAATTGTACAGGTTATGTGAAATTATAGATTAAAAAGACAATTCACTTGTGGTAGTTATTGTGGCATGTGTGTACATGCATGATAGTCAAATTTTTTAACCCGAGGTTGAATGCGGTGATGTTGAGTAAGGAAATGTTTGACACTTTGGTATCTCAAGTGACCCTTAAACAAAAATAAAATTATTGTTTATTTACCAGCCATACAACATATAGCTTTCTAAGAAACCTATTCTTTCAGTTACACTTGAAACACATTGCAGCAGGGAAAATACCATCTTAAGTGTAGTAAAATAAAATTTGCTTATAAATATTAGTTATATGTACTATACAACTTCATATTGAAACACTAATAGCTTTCCTTATGGCAATGTTATTAACCATTTCTTTTGCAAGAAAGCTTGCTGTCACTGAAGCGTCTGCCTCAGATGGTGTTCAAGTTGCTACCAAATATTATATCAAGTTGTTATCAACTTCACAATTATCATTAATTTTGGTTTACAAATCAACAAATTAGCCTAACAACCTGTGTTCCATTTTTTTTTTTTAATTATTATTTCTTTGGCTATGTAAAATAAATTAAGCTAAAGACTGAGGTGTTAAAACAAGGCCAATCTTATCCAGGTTGATTTCTTCAAAAATCCGTATGTCTGTAAATTTCCCTAGCTAGTGAGCTATCTTTGTCATTCTGAGAATGTGCTGAGAGGAGTCAAAAGGATTTTAAGAAGTCTTAAAAGACTGAAGCACTATTTTTGAACATCAGTAATCTCCAAGCAATTCTCTCTGAAGGGAAGTGCTTTGTAGGAGAAATAGATGCTTTACAGTGCCCTGACACAGCAGAAGCAGATTAACTTGCTGCTTAAATTCTGGACCCCACTGGAAAGGATCAACATTCAAGTCACAATATTTTGCTAAGCCAAAAACCTAAAACCCGGAGCATACATCCTCTTTTTGTGAGTATAAATTTTGGGTATGTAATAAATGTGAACTTGGGCAAAATTATAGCTTTAGACTCGTTTAAATACGGAAGTATCAACTTTGCCCTATAAAACACCATATTAATTCTAAAGAAGCATCCTAGCTGGCACCTGAGGTTAAAAATACTTTCAAAAGCTGTATGCAAGTGTAAGTATTATGTTCTTACCTAAAGCCATGTGAAATAATATTTTTAGAAAAATGAAACCCCATCATGTTATTTCCTTTAAAATTATTTTAATAGTAAATTTTTCTTACAATAGTCTTCCCTCACTAGTCATCATTTGTTCTTTAATTGAAATTATTAAACTTAATGTATAACTTCATATTTCTGCCACAGGTCTGACAATTATGCATTATGATTTCATGGTGCAAAAAAATTCACAGAATGTCAAGATAACAATTTTAATTAGAAAAATTTAATGAAATGAGAATGGCAAAATATGTTGGAATACTTAATTGCAGTTATTTATGTATTTATCCAATGTCTTAATTATCCACCTGTTCTTACCTAGATTATAGTGCTGTATTAACCTAGTGAGAATGATTCGCTCTTTAGCTAAAACCTCTTTAACTTTTCATTGCTGTTCTTCAGAGTTGCTCTGGTAAGAAAAAAAGACATGTAGGATTTTGTATCAATTTTTGTATCTATCACATTTCTAAGAACTGCATTTGGACAAAAACTATGCTCTTTGGTACCAGTTCAAATATGGGAATATCTTTCTATGTAAACAGGGATGGTCATGAAAGGCTTTACTGATGATAACATATGACCTTTCTATGTTTTTCACTGTAGGAAAGAGTTACAGTGCTTAAGGAACTGTAAAAGAAATTTCCATATGGTTTTAAGTATAAATTTTTCTTCAAATATGATAACATGTTTTCTTGAATATAAGCCATTTAAATGGATTTTATTTAGAATGTCTTATTTTCATCCTGGTTATAGTCTCATTGCTCTTGTTTTAAGATGTTTTCTTTAAAATAATAAAAATCTCAGCCTGTTCTTAATTTGCTGCCTTTTTTTTTTTTCTTTTACATCACACAGGACAAAGCCTCAAACTTCCATTAAATGTTGATTTGACAGGGAAACGAATAGTGGTTTTTAAATTCATCTTTAGAAATTCAGTGATAAATTTATGGTATATGTCAGGCTGTTCTGAAATGTAACCATGGGCCACAGAGATAAAAATCTGCTTACTCAGGAAAAATTATTAACAGACCATGACAGAACAGCATATAACAAAAGAGTTTTAAAAAAGAATCTGGATCTCATTTCATATCTTCACATCACAAATCAATTTTAAGCATATTCTATAGATTTTGGTACATAATATAAAAAGCCCCAAAACTTTCTCTTTTTTAACACTTAACAGAAGGCAAAAACTTTATTTCTTGTATGCCATATACATTTTATACATAAAGCAGGGCTAAAACTACCTCTTGGTCTGCTGTTGATGGGACAGGGTAAATCCCGTAATATTTGCCTGGTTGACAGGGTAATTAATATGGGACTCACCCTGTCTAATTCAGGGTGAAAACGCAGGAGGAGAAAATCAACAATCTGTTAATGTTGTCTACTGGCATAGCATCACCTGCTTTTCTTTTCTGCTCTTGTATTAAATATTAAATGTGTATGTTCAGAACTAGAAACACCTATGGCAAAGAAAGGTTAGGAGTATTTTTTTTGTAATACCTTTTTACATCTATTCATAATTCTTATGAATGCTTTCTTTGTTATTTAGCAATCAACCCACAATCAGTAAATGCATCTGTTGCTCTTCCTTGCACTCCAAGAATTACAAAATTAATATAATTGATGCAAAATTAAAAAAAAAAAAAAAGTGAAATTCAATGAACTAGACAACAAACAAAATAACAGCAAAGAATTTATCAAGCATGGCAGTATTACTGAGTTTTCCCTGTAAACTTCACCTCATTCTTAACTTTGTGTGGGTGGATCAACATCAGAATATTTCCCTAAATTAAATAAGTCTACCCTGGGGTCACATATTCTCCTTCCTTTCCCTTGGAACATATCTGCACTCCAGATTACCTTTCCTACTTTAATGATTCTCTCCTACTCAAATTGATTAGGCAATTTGACTGTTAATCTTTGAAGACACCAGATGCTGATAATTCTCTCAACAGTGTACCAGCAAGTACTGCAACTGGCAATTTGCTTTTGACAATGCATGTAACTCTCTTGGGACAATAGATTTGTACAAGCCTCAGAAAAATCCTCTCTTCTCCCTTGTTATGTTATCGTTAAGGAGAGAAGATACTTCAGTCAAATATTTCAGGCTTCTCTCTAAAGTCAGTGTCTTAAACCCACAAGTTAGCAAAAATCTGCTGAATACACATGGCTTAGAGTGACTTCAGTAACATTTTGGATTCCTCACACTTCAAGCTTTATTTGTGATAAGAAACTTAATTTCAGGCAACTTCATTTTTAAAATAAAGTCTGTTTTCATAGAACAGAGTCTGCCAGACTGACTTGTGACTAAGGTATTTCCCAAAAGACTGCTTAGCATTTGCGCACTAGAATAAGCTACAAATCATTTAGGAAAAGATGAATCACTAAGTTTTGGCTTTCTATTTTATTAAATCCTATTTCAAAGTTACTGTAAGTCAACCATTTTCATTCTTGACATCTTCCCCTTTCCACCCTATAAACCCTTTCCTTTTTACATTTTTTTTTTCTTTCTGTTCCTATATATTTCTTCCTGGTTTTGAGACTATCTACATTTCATTTTCTCTGTGTTGTCGTCTAAGAGGGTAAGTGCACACAGCAGCTATTGAACCAGAAACTTTCTATGGCAAGGAGAAAAATCATATTTAATATTAGCTGAATGATGCAACTATCAAAGTTGTATGGAAGGTGGCAATCAGCTTTTGTCCAGGTTTTCATTCAGTTTGATGAAGATTGGAATAAAATTCATACATTTTCTCACCTTTGTCACAATCTCTATTATTTAATTAGTATTTTATATAAGATTCTCCAAATTACTTCAACATTTTTTCAAAATACTTTCCACCCATGAAGTGTTGCTTACTCAATAAATCATCATTCCTATTCCTTATAAAATCCCTTAGGTAGATAAGTCATGAGTTATTGCTCATATTCCTAATATGTATGGTTGAAAATTGGAGCCTGACTCACTGGGACACTTCGGTATGTCTATTCATTTATAGTATCAGAAAATTAATGCAGGTCTGATATACTTTCATAGCAAAGGAAAACAGAAGGGCTTAGAGCCAGTATGCCTTCATCTAATGCAGCTAAAAGTGGCTATAAAGAAGTCAGCATAGAATCTCCAAAGAATCTCTACCCCCAAATTCAAGACATAGGGTTCTGCTCTCATTTACAGGTCTCTCATTTTCATATTGCTTAGGTGTCATCATACACCTTGTCTTCCATCGTTATAAATAAAATTAAAATTTATATTTAATACAAACTTTTAAATAGAAATCTGAATTTAAACCAAAACACAGTATGTGCTTAGATTTTTCCGTTGAAATTATATTAGAAGTTAAGACCATACTTAATTAGTAGTATTTATGTGACCAGTGTAAGAATTTCCCATGCCAGCATTTTCTTGGGGTTTTTTTTTGCCTCAGTCTTCACTGGCAAGGGAACAAGCCTTACCCCCTGAATCACAGAAGGCAAGGGCAGGGACGGGGAGAATGGAGAGCCACCCATGGTTAGAGAGGACCAGGTTCAGGAGCACACAAGGAACCTGAAGGTGCAGAAGTCCAAAGGACCAGAGGAAATACATCCATGGCTCCTGAAGGAACTAGCAGATGAGGTTGCTAAAGCTCTATCCATCACATTCAAGAAGTCATGGCAGACCGGTGAAGTTCCCACTGACTGGAAAAGGGTCATATTAACCACCATCTTTTAAAAGGGAAAAAAGGAAGATCCAGGAAACTACAGGCCAGTCAGTCTCACTTCTGTGCCTGGCAAGATCATGGAGCAGATCCTCCTGGAAATCATGCTATGGCATATGGAAAATGAGGAGTTGATTGGTGACAGACAACAGGGCTTCACCAAGGGCAGATAGTGCCTGACTAATACAGTGGACTTCGACAATGGGGTCACGACCTTGACAGATAAGAGGATGGGCAACCAATGTCATGTACCTGGACCTGTGCAAAGCATTCGACAGTGTCCTGCATGCCATCCTTGTCCTAAATTGAAGGGGCATGGATCTGAAAGATGGACAGCTCAATGGATAAAGAACTGGCTGGCTGGTTGCACTCAGAGTGTTGTGGTCAATGGCTCAATGTCTGAGTGGAGATGAGTGATGAGTGACACTCCTCAGGGATCAGTATCGGGACTGGTGCTGTTTAACATCTTTGTCAGTGACATGGATGATGGGATCAAGCGCACCCTCAGCAAGTTTGCTGACAACACCAAGCTGTGTGGTGCAGTTGACACGCTGGAGGGAAGGGATGCCATCCAGAGGGACGTGGACAGGCTGGAGAGTTGAGTCCCTGCCAACCCCATGAAGTTCAACAAGGCCAGGTGCAAGGTCTTGCACCAGGGTCAGGACAACCCCAAAAACATGTACAGGCAGGGAAAAGAATGGACAGAGAGCAGCCCTGTGGAGAAGGACTTGAGGGTATTGGTGAATGAAAAGCTGAACATGAGCTGGCAGTGTGTGCTGGCAGCGCAGAAAGCCAACCATATCCTGGGCTGTATCCAGAAAGGCATGGTCAGCAGGTTGAGTGAGGTAATTCTGCCCCTCTGCTCTGCTCTCATGAGAGCCCACCTGTAATACTGCATCCAGCTCTGGGGCCCCCAACATAAGAAGGATATTCACCCATTGGAGCAAGTCCAGAGGAGGCCACAAAGATGATCAGAGGGCTGGAGAACCTCTCCTATGGGGACAGGCTGAGAGAGTGGGACTTGTTCAGTCTGGAGAAGAGAAGGCTCCAGCAAAACCTTATAGCAGCCTTCCAGTACTTGAAGGGGCCTTCAAGAAAGCTGGAGGGGGGCTTTTTACAAGGTCCTGTAGTGACAGGCCAAGGGGTAATGGGTTTAAATTGAAAGTAGAGACATTTAGATTAGATATCAGGAAGAAGTTCTTCCAGGAGAGGGTGGTGAGGCACTGGAACAGGTTGCCCAGAGAAGGTGCAGATGCCCATCCCTGGAAGTGTTCAAGGCCAGGCTGGATGAGGCTTTGAGCCACCTGGTCTAGTGGAGGGTGTCCCTGCCCATGACAGGGGGTTGGAACTAGATGATCTTTAAGGTCCCTTCCAGCCCTAACCATCTTATGATTCTTTTATTACACTTTTATTACATTTTTCATAGCAACATAATGATGTAGAGTTAGTATGTTGCTGGCATTCTTTTCCAGAATTTGTATTTCTTCATATGAACCTCCCAGAGAATGTTATTTCCCTCATAAATTTGGCTTTCTATATGGAATAACATGCAACTCTACGAGAGCATTTTCATCATACAATAGACATTTTAATTGGTCATACTGCAGACATGTTGGCTGAACAATGTAGGGAACCATACTTTTACCTTCACTGCTGTTACCTACTACCTGGTTTCTTTACTATATATTTAATTAGCTTAAAGAGAATTTAAAAGTGCTTAGTAATAACAATGGTGTGATGAATGGAAATTTAAGGTACAGGCATAAATACACAGTGGGTAAATACTTCTGTTAACAGGAATTTGTGATTGACTAAGTTATGGGCTGAGGCCCGCATTTCAGAGTTTCACATGTGTGCTATCCTTTAAATCTTTCCTTTGAATGTGAAAGCTAAGCTTTGATGGTCTACTAGGAGCTGTCACCTTAAAAGTAACAAAAATCTTCAGCTTTAAACAAGATATTCTCTTTTATTTGCAAAGAAACAGAATTCTGAGGATCTAGAAATTGAGCTAAAGCAGCAATGTATTCTTTTTCCCCAGTAAAAAGTGCTATGTTTTTACACATAACCACTTGTTTGAAGTTGTTGGGCATGTGAAGTTTTTAATATGTAAGTTACCGTAAACAAGTAAGGACCAAAAAATGTTCCTTCCTGCAGCTACTTTTTAAGTTTCTAACGGCATTAATCAGTACCAGCTTTAGTCACCTTTAACATCTTTTGAGTATTAATTTTCACTTTTCACCACTGCCAGCTCCATTACTCTCAGCAGATGCTTTGACATTGTTTTGGCTCAAACAAGCCACTGACTACTTCTGATTTTGTTTTAAAAACATACTTTTATTCCCATGACCTATCTCAATTTCAGATTGCCTCTAAAGACAGTTGGAACTGTAGTCAGAAAAAATTTTAAAGGCAATTACACTAAAACCCTATTTTTAAAAATTATTCTTCACATCAAAATGTACTACTCACCTTTATTAGTGTGACTTCTTTAGTCAAGACAAAGAAGGGTAGAAGTCATCTACTCCTAAGACATCTAGAATAGGTCAGATTTGCTGTATTTTAAAAGTCTCTGCAGCTTAGATTCAGACAATGCATGTATCTAAAAAGAGGTGAAACACCAAAATTAGTAACTGTGAAATGGTTTAACTACTGTATTTCCATCTTTGCTTATTGCACAGGTATATATATGTATAAAAAGAATTGAAAAGTTAAGCCATACAATAGCTCATTCTTTCATCCTGGACTATAGATAAATACTTGGAGCTTGATGCTCTTACCATGTACTGTAGACTGTGTACCAAAACTATATTACTATTTCCATTAGAAATGACAATTTTTATCACATGTCCTTTAATTGACTTTCCATAAATAAACAAACGTTTACACAACCACATATTAGTTCATCATCTATTCGTGATCAAGATGAAAATCCAAGAGTGAAATGTGGTTGCAGTACAAAGAAGCTATTATGATGGTTTCCATTTACAGGGAAGGCAGAGGTTATGAAACTTCAGGACTTAAATTTTGACATCTTTCTAGTTTCAAGGTAAATTAATTTGTTTCTGTTATTTGCAAGTCTAACAAGGATGTTTTCTGCATGCAATTATGCTCTTATAAGACAATCACCAAAAAATTATCACATACGATATTTATAGACACACTAAATTCTGTGCACATTTAACTACTTTGTATCCTGGCATTTGAGTGGAATTTTTGTGTATTTCTGAAAGACTCACTCCTCTTTAAGAACAGTAAACAATAGAAGGCATTTATTGCAGAAAGCCTTGGGAAGGTATTGCTCTGAATGGTTTACAGTAAATAGAAAACTTATGAAATGCAAAAACTTTTGCATCAGGAAAAAATTAGACACTTTTAAAAGCCATATCATTTAGAAGGGTGATATATTTTGATTTCTGGAAAGAAAAAACATTTATAAGACCTGAAAATCAGATCAGAAGTTTAATTCAGTTCTCCCAAATAGTGGGGAATGCTTCTTTGTTCTAAACAATTACCCCCATTTGCCTTACTCTCACTTTTGCTCTGATTTTTGTGAGCAATTCCATTTTCACAGAATCACTAAGGTTGGAAAAGACCTATAAGATCTTCCAGTCCAACCATCAACCCAACACTAACATACCCACTAGACCATGTCCTCAGGCACCACGTCTATACGTTCCTTGAACACCTCCAGGGACGGTGACTCCACCACTTCCCTGGCAGCCTGTTCCAATGCCTGACCACTCTTTCAGTGAAGTGGTGTCTCCTAATACCTAACCTAAACCTCCCCTGATGCAATGGGAGGCCATTTCCTCTTGTCCTATCACCAGTTACCTAGGAGAACAGACCAGCACCCGCCTCCCTACAACTTCCTTTCAGGTAGCTGTAGAGAGTGACCAGGTCTCCCCGCGGCCTCCTCTTTTTTAGGCTAAACAACCCCAGCTCCTTCAGCCGCTCCACATAAGACTTGTTCTCCAGACCCTTCACCAGCTTTGTTGCCCTCCTCTGGGCAAGCTCCAGCATCTCTATGTCCTTCCTGTAGTGAGGGCCCCAAAACTGAACACAGGATTCGAGGTGCAGCCTCACCAGTGCTGAGTACAGGGGCACAATCACTTCCCTACTCCTGCTGGCCACACTGTTCTTGATGCAGGCCAGGATGCCGTTGGCCTTCTTGGCCACCTGGACACATTGCTGGCTCATATTCATACAGCTGTCAAACAAATTCCCCAGGTCCATTTCTGCCTGACAGTTTTCCAGCCACTCTTCCCCAAGCCTGTAGCACCACCTGTGGTTGTTGTGACCTAAATGCAGGACCCAGCACTTGGCCTTGTTAAACCTCATACAACTGACCTCAACTCAAAGATCCAGCCTCTCCAGGTCCCTCTGCAGGGCTCTTCTATCCTCAAGCTGTTCAACACTTCCACCCAACCTAGTGTCATCTGCAAACTTACTGAGGGAGCACTCAATCCCCTCATCCAGATCATTGATAAATATGTTAAACAAGACCAGCCCCAAGACTGAGCCCTGGGGGACACCACTTGTACCTGACCACCAACCAGACTTCAGTCCGTTTACCGCAACCCTCTGCTCTGCCCTCCAGCCACTTTCCAACCCAGCAAAGAGTACATCTGTCTAAGTTATGAGCCGCCAGCTTCTTTAGGAAAACGCTGTGGGAGACTGTGTCAATGGCTTTACTAAAGTCCAGGTAGACAACATCCACAGCCTTCCCCTCATTCCCTAGTCATGTCTCCTGTTCATAGGAGGAGATCAGGTTAGTTAAGCAGGACCTGCCCTTCATGAACCCATGCTGGCTGGGCCTGATCCCCTCGTTGTCTTGCACCTGCCATGTGAGTTCACTCAAGATGAACTGCTCCATAATCTTCCCCAGTACTGAGGTCAGGCTGACAGGCATGTAGTTCCCCAGATCCTTCTGGCTCTTCTTGTAGATGGGCATCATGCTGGGAAGCCTCCAGTCTTCTGGGACCTCCCTTGTTTAACCAAGACTGCTGGTAAATGATGGAGAGCAGCTTGGCAAGCTCCTTTGCCAATTTCCTCAGTACCCTCAGATGAATCCCATCTGGCCCCATAGATTTGTAGGTGTCCAGGTGGCGTAGTAGGTCGTTAACTGCTTCCTCCTGGATTATGAGGGGTTTAGTCTGCTCTCCATCCCTTTCTTCCAGATCAAGGGAGCTGATAACTGGTCTGTCTGTTAAAGACTGAGGCAAAAGCAGCATTCAGTACCTCAGCCTTTTCCTCGTTCTTTGTCACTACATTTCCCTCCACATCCAATAAGGGATGGAGATTCTCTTTGACTCTCCTTTTGCTGCCTATCTATTTGTAGAAACATTTTTTGTTGTTTTTTACAACAGTGGCCAGATTAAGTGCCGGCTGGGCTTTAGCCTTTCTAATTTTCTCCCAGCATGAACTTACGAGATCCCTGTACTCTTCTTGAGTTGCCTGTGCCCCTTCTTCCAGGACTGGTAAACTCTCCTTTTTTCCCCCCTGAGTCCCAGCAAAAGCTCCCTGCTCAGCCAGGCTGGCCATCTTCTGGTATATGGGGACAGCCCTCTCCTTTGCCTTTAGACTTCCTTTTTGAAGGACAAGCAGCCTTCCTGGACCCCTTTATCCTTCAGGACAGTCTCCCAAGGAACTCTCTCAACCAGTGTCCTAACCAGACCAATACCTGCCCTTCAGAAGTCCATGGTAGTGGTCTCGCTGACGTCCCTCCTTACTTCACCTAGAATTGAGAACTCTGTTAATTCATGGTTGCTAAGCCCAAGACGGCCTCCTGCTACCGCATCCCCCACCAGTCCTTTTCAGGTGAAGCAAAGCACATCCCCTAGTAGGTTCACTCACCAGCTGTGTCAGGAAGTTATCTTCCACACGCTCCAGGAACCTCCTAGATGGTTTCCTCTCTGCTGTGTTGTATTTCCAGCAGACATCTGCTAAGTTGAAGTCCCCCATGAGAACAAGGGCTAGCGATCATGACATTTCTGCCAGACGCTTGTAGAATGCTTCGTCTGTCACCTCATCCTGGTTGGGTGGTCTGTAACAGACTTCCAGCAGGATGTCTGCCTTGTTGGCCTTCTCTCTCATACTTACCCACAAGCACTCAATGTTATCATCCCCATCACTGAGCTCTACACAATCGAAGCACTCCCTAACATACAAGGCTACCCCACCTCCTTTCCTTCCTTGCCTGTCCCTTCTGAAGAGCTTGTAGCCATCAACTGTAGCATTTCAGTCAAAGTCATCCCACCATGTTCCTGTGATGGCAACTACACCATAGCTATCCTGCTGCACCACGGCTTCCAGCTCCTCCTATTTGTTACCCACACTGCATGCATTGCTGTACAGGCACGTGAGGTGGCCTATTGAATGTAGTTCCAATTTGGCCTTCTGTTCCTAGGCTCATCTCTAGTGAGCTTGGCCTTATCTCTTTCCCCCTTGGAACCCAGTTTAAAGCCCTCTCAACAAGCCCGGCCAACTCATGAGCAACAATCCCTTTCTCCCTTTGAGAAAGCTGGACTCCATCCATCACCAACAGGCCCAGCGCCGTGTAAACCTCCCCATGATTAAGGGAACTGAAATTCCACTGTTTGCACCAGCCTCTGAGCCACATGTTAATCAAGTGCATTTTCCTGTTCCTTTCCATATTTTCCTCAATCCCTTCAGTGGCAGGAATGAATAAGACCTGTGCTCCCAACCCCTCAACCAATTGCCTCAGTGTTCTGAAATCCCTACTGATTACTTTTAGGCTTCTCTCGGCAGCCTCATCGCTGCCCACCTGCATGACCAATAGTGGGGATGGCTGCACCAGACCAGGGAGTTTCCTAGTGATGCCTCTGACCCGAGCCCCAGGGAGGCAGCAGACTTCCCTGTGGGATGGGTCTGGCCGGTATATTGGGCTGGCTGTTCCCCTCAGAAGGGAGTCCCCTACAACAATCACCCTCCCCTTCTTCTTAACAGAGGAAGTCTCAATGCACAGCACTGACTGACTCCCCCTGGATGACCCTCTTACCGTATCCTCACTAGCCTGGCCCTCAAGTTCCAGAGCCCTGTACCTGTTGTGTAAAGGGAAGCAGGGAAGGTGAGGGAAGCAGGGAAGGTGAGGGAAGCAGGGAAGGGTTTGCCTGCTGGCCCGAGCAGGGACCTGTTCCCATTTCCCCCCATCTCTCAGGTCTCTTTCTCCTACTGCCTGGTGGCAAGAGCAGGGTATCCTGTGCTTTCTGTGAGGCCTCCACCTGCTGCCTTTCCCTCAGGGATGACAGGGTGTGGCTCCACCAACCCATCTCCCTCTCGCATTCCCTGATACTCCTTAACCTCTCCACCTGCTCTTTCAGTTCTGCTGCCAGGCTGAGCAGGTCACCTACTTGGCCAACCTGCACACAGGGGCTGTCTCTGCTGCCCCCGATACTAGTGCCAGGCTCAGGCAGTCCCTGCAGCCGGAGCCCTGGGCAGCTGCACGTCTGCGAGGGAGCTCCGGCTGGGTCCCCACGGTCTTTTGGCTGGGTAGAAACCATCGCTTTGTTCTCTTCTGGGCAGGTGATAACCACTGGGTGAGGTGGGCTCCTGAGCCCGGAGGGGATGGCGTCCTGGCACGGCCTGATTGCCCGCTCTGTTCGCCGCCCTCCGGGTCCCTCGCGCTCCCTGAGCGGGGTTTAAATCATCCTCTGTTGCTCTCGGCGCCGCCCCCGAGTGACGTCAGCCCCTTTCCCAGGGGTTAGCGGTACCACGCCGGCTGCCCGGCTCCATCTCTGCTCGACGGGGTCCGGGAACCCTCTGCTCCCCTCGATCGAGTGCCGAGCCACAGCAGGAGCTGCTGCCACCGCCGCGCCCCGCGCTGACTGAGCGATTTTCATACCTTTGTATTTTACTTTGGTTCCCATGGAAATTTTTACTTACGAAAAATCAACATATTCTAAGGACAAAGCTGTCTAGAACTTCCCCAGAGTTCTATTATGCGTTATACATTATTTGCAATTGTTAGCTTAGTAAGTAAATATGGAAAACATAATATTTCATGAGTGTAATTTTAAAAGTTTAGAGAAAATGTATTTTTGTTATAAAGACTAGAAATGCTTTGAAAATATTGCCACTGGCAAAGGTGATTATAAGATAGGCTAAAACATTAAAAACTCAGTCCACCGAATATTTGTACCTATCTTAGCTCCTATCTTTCTAACAACGGTAAAGGAATTTACATTCACGTTTGGACCACATAATGCACTGCACGTGCACAATGGATGGTAGTGCTTGTACAATTTATATAATTCCTCTGTTATAGATGTGTGTATGGGTACAGCGGAGAAACAGGATGTCTAAGAATAACCATAGTAGGGACTAATATAAACTGGACCAGATGGAATGGTTGATCTGTTCTCGCATTGAGTTCTGCAGACAGCATTAGAAATGGGAAATAGCTACAACTTAACTTGGACAAACTTCAAAGGACTACATTTTGGGTTTGATGAATAATTCAGAGGTTTTAAATTTAAACTTCTGATCAATCATGAGGAGTAGAAAACCTATCAAAACAGTGTCTGCAGACAGTTTTCAGTACTCTCTAATGTCTTAATTGCTCTTAAAAAATTACCTTTTTTTTGTTTTGAGCACCATATAGTTTTGAGTCAGTACTGAGTACTTTCTGTCGTCTCAGATAAAATACCTCACTAATCTGATTGATGCATCTCAGGGTATTCAAAGCTTCTTACAGACAAGTTGTTGTTTACTCTGAGATTTCATTTTAAATCTCCAGTGTACTTTTCCTGTAAGACCTCTGACTCATGAGATAAAAGCACAGCAGGATTATAGGTGACATTTTATCTGGTAAGTATTTTGGTATCAGCATGATTATATATTTAATTTTCATGTATTTAATACCCAGTTATGTTAATATATAACCTTATTTTCCATAGTGACTTCATATATTTAAAACAAAAATTTACTAAGCAACATTCTCTGGATAATGTTTTTCCTTCTTCAAGAAATTCTTCATGTCCCCTGGACTTACTTAAAAATCCAGTGGTATTGGATTTATTTTATTTCATACTTTCTGATTTAAAGTTAATACTTCAACTAAATGGTGAATTTATATGTGTCCCTACTGTATCATTTTTAGCTTCAGATTGCTTATTTTGATTACCTCTCAGTTTCTTAAATAAAGTCAGACTGAACCTGATGCAAAGTTAATTGAAATCAGTGTGAAATATTTTATGTGGATGAGTTTTTGACTGAACATTTATTTAATAAAATTCTGAAAGAAAAATGCAGTAAGATAATTTTTTCAATTAAATGTGTTTAATCTATTTTTTATAATTAAAGGAGTCATAATTATGATTTTTTCCAGGTTATCTGAGTGTCGTCAAACTGCGTTACTTTAAGGTTATTTCACTGTTATTTAACAGTAAAGCAGTATCTTTGAAGTAGGGGTACAGCACAAATTTATCATCTAAGTGAAATAATAATTATTTTCAACCCTATTTTTCAATTATTTATATTCATTTTTTAATACTGCATAAGAGTATCAAAATTTATTTAAGGGAATTACATAATCACATTTTGACTGAAGTGGGTAACGCAATACCAATTCTAAACCCTCTGTACTGTCAACCAACATATTATCTGTAAGTGCTTTAATGTGGTATGTATTTATGTCTTCAAGGTCAAATCAAGTCAGCTTTATACATTTTCTTTCTATTGTTTTATTGTTTCCTGCAGTCTGAACTTGCCAGATGGTTTCCCTTGGGGTAACATGTAGTTTAGAATTCCAAAAAAACCTTTTATTTCTTATTCCATCTTTCCAAATATCAAATACAATGGGCAGTTTAATAACTTTTCTGTTTATATCTGTTAGGCCAAAGCTGTTTGTCTGTTTTTCAGATCTTTTTATATGAAAAAATTAAATTTAGGTCTTGTCATTACATGTGTAATGATAGTAATGTCATGCATTAGAAGAATATAAATTAAAAAAAAAAAAATCATAGCTCATGAGTGGATTAAGTAAACATCCAGTGATTCACAATAGTGTAGGAATGATCTTTCAGGGGACATGTACAATGTCTATCTCTACAGGCTCCTTGTCACGTTTCTTCATGAAAAAATGATTGCATCAAATACTGGCCAAACTCTAATCTGTAGTTATGTCTAATGAATATGATTCTACCAAACATTTTAAAGTTTAAGGTTTTAAATTTTCTGCAAACATCTACAAATTAAATTAGAGCTTTGTCATGATAGCCAAGTCATCATTTTCAGTACTTAATCAAAAACTATAAGAAATAACTACTATATCAACCTCAGATGCAAGTATGAAGTGTAAAATATTTAAGAATTCAAAGATTATTTTTAGAAAAGTTCAAAACAAAGAAGAAAGCTTCTGTTCAGGGAAAATTATAAAAATCATCAATATAGCAGTGGTCTAAGATTTCTAATAATTATTAATTGATTATTAATAAAACAATATCACTTTCACTCTATATCTTTGAAATTCATTATAAGGACCATTTTAACCACTGCCTGCATTAAAATGACTTCTTTTTAGTAATTTTCTTTAGATAAGTAAGGGAAGAGTTTGGAGCTAACCAGGCTAAGACCCAACCCAATGGAATACTCTATCAAAAATGAAAGGAGAATTATTTACCTTTGACACAAAGAATATTTTGATTTTGTTAATGCAGCAGTATTATAATAAAATTTGGAATATGTTAGTTTTAAAACTTTAAGGTACTGATATGTAGCATTTATCTCTTAAATAAAAATAAACTATTAAATCATTACAATATGGTACCCTGTTTATTGTGGGGTCTGCCATTTGTCTTCAGTGTCAAAGTTTTTCTTGACCTTTGCTCTTTTTTATTTTACTTCTTTTATTAGTTAATCCAAAGACTAATGATGGCTTTGAGCACAAGTTTATAGCTCTGCAAGTGTGCACATCCTTCTAACTCCTCACTTAACACAGCCTAGTTCAATGATGCCAGAATAAATAATAGTTGGTATATTTGTTCACCTCTGAGAGTAAACATCGTGTCACTGAAGTTTATACAATAAAATCTCGTTCTTTCTTTTTACAGTTGTGGAATTCTGGATGAACCCCTTATCTTGTTGTGAATATTTTCCACCTGAAGATGTAATATGGTTATCCAGCACGTATTAACAACATTGCTGATCTTTCTTTACTATGTTGGGTATTTTCTTATCATGGTATAAGCCATGCGCAGCTACTGATATCTCAGAGTCTCTTTCTGACACCGTTTCTAAAATCTGATGCTTCACCTGTGAAATCTCAGCCCACATCTTTGGCAAATGAGTCTCTTATCTTGCATGATGAGACACTGCCTTCTCCAATTCTTGGGTAGCTTTGAATCAGTGAAGAGTGTAACTCCATTATGTACTCCAATATAAATACCAGTGGCCATAAACTGTTTATCTTGCCAGGATAAAATATGTCTTAGCAAAGTTACAGAATATCTTAAGTCAGAACATGATTAGATTTACATTTTTTTATGTTATCGTCAGCAAGCACTACAGAGTTCTGAAGTAGGAAAAAAAGCACATTTATTTCCTTCCTGAAAGTGACATTTTTTAAAACTGTTACAAAACCTCTGTGTAAGTTAAGCATGTTACAGGGTCTCACAGCTTAGGTTTCCGTTGTGCTCATTTAGGTGTTTCATCTTCTAAGGCCTTATTTACCTCTTTGCCCCTTGATTCAGAGAACCCTCATGACTTATAACAGCTGGAACTAAGCAGATATGGTTACTTTGTCTATGATAAAAAAAGCATTCTTATTTCTCTGCTTTTACATCCAGAAATGAGCATTTTAATGCAGTGAAAAATCCAAATATTGTAAAAGGAGATATTAGTGCTGCATGGATTAAGCTGAAATATGTGGGTTTCTCATGCATATTTATAAGGCGGCATCTTGCCCAGACATATCCAAATACTGTAGTTCTTTTACACAAGAACAGACTAGGTTGTTAGATCACAGTTTATTTTTCTGTGAACCTATATTATCCCTTGGGCTGTCCAGGCTACAGTTAGTTTATTTTCACCTTTGAAGACTAAATCTTCTCTTTCTAGAACATATTAAAATGGTTAAGGAGACTGAAGATATTCTGATGTTTCGCTGGGAAAATGGTATTGAAATTTTAAATATCTCTTAGTAATAAATATATGATATCTCTTCATGTGGTTATCTACACAGAATACAAGACACTGGATTTATCTCATGTTGGAACTGGAAAATGGAATTGAAGCCAAAATTTCTTGAATTTTATGTATTGCTCAGATAAAGTTTACTCCATCTTCACTCCTGAGAAAGTCACTTAATTGTTGAGTGTTTTCTTAATGTATGCCCCATAAAGTGTGGGTAATGCTAATTACTTTCCTTGCAGAGTACTATAATAGTTAAAGAGTTACTATTTGCTTGTTAGTTTGTTTGCTTACCTCCCTATTTTTGCAACAGACCTGTCTATAATTCTACAGGGTTTTGTAAGCACTGTCTGTGAGTTAAAATTACTCTAGTTATGCCTCACTGATAGAATTGATAGAATGAATGGGTTGCTCTAGCTGAAGAGATGCTGTGGGAAAAAATCCTACATGAATTCAACACTATGAACATGAATAAGGATACTGTAAATTATATTTGAATAAAGATGAGGTAAGCTGCAAACTTTAGGTTTCCCATCTTGAGAGTTTACAAATTACACTTTTTTTCTTGATGGTGTATACTCCTTCCATCTTCTTCATCTTGTCTATTTGCAGAAGAGACTGTCTGTTACACACTTGCTACAAGCTTGAAGTATTTGTGCAGCAACACTGCCATAGGGAGGACAGTTTAAATAATCAAAATTAACTACAAATGTTGTGTACAGGGTAAATAATGGAACAACAAAGAAGATTTGTTCATGCTCATTCTTCACCTCTTAATTTGTCTGTATCTTCAATTCACACATCTGGTTGTTTTCATAACAAAAGTAGGCCAGGATGCCTTTTCTTCTTTACTGGTCTGTAACCAGTCAATACAACTCTAGTGTGTTTGTTCTTTTCTGCTTTCTTTCACCCCTGCTTACTCCATTTTAATTATATTTTTATTTTCATGTCTCTTTACTCTTATCTTCTTTCTTCTTATGTGCTTTCTTCCTCAACACTCCCAGCTGTGGCTACAGAAGCATTGAATCAAAACTGAATTTTACATTCATTCTGAAGCTGGGGAGTCAACAAATATCCTGTTATTTTACCTCTTCTAATGCTTCAGAGACTAGGATTTGTTTGTCACATAGCCCTGTCTTACACAGTTACAATTTCACCTTTAAAGCATATGATATTCTAAAGTTCACCTGGCTACTGTGGAACACAATTTGTAGAAGAGATTGTTGCATTGCAACACTTAGCAAATCTCCAGCATGAGCAGAGCCACTCTACAGAAGGTCCAAAGATTAATGGAAAAGTCTGAGCACAGGTACAACACTACATGGAAAATAACACTACCTCTCGTTTCTGTACTTAGTGAAACATTTGCAAGGATTGTGTGCTCAGGCACAAGCTATAAGGAATTATAAGATGTTCAGACAGAAATTAGAATGACTGGATCACCACAGCCAAAAAATCATGCGATTGATGGTGTTTGGCTTTTTGATTAATCTCATTCTCAAGATGAGAAATTCTAGGGGAGAAAAAAAGTTCAAAGAACCACTCGGACCATCCACAGACATGACATTAAAGGTGCATATTTCTTTCATGAGGTGATGTGATGGTATTTGCCAAGGCCTTTCTGTAACATCTACCGACTAATACACTGAAAGGGCTTGATTTTTAAAAATCAATTTCTCACTAATATCTACATTTTAAAGGGAAGAAATGGAATGAGAAATCTTCATGTTATAAAAAATTGTCATTTTTTTGGTCAGAAGAAAGTTATTCTTTTGCATCTTCTTTTCTGTCCTTAGAGTGGACTATGAACATTCTGGACATTCGAACAAGTAGCGGACCTGGAGATTGTTAACATTAGGAGGTAATTTGAAAGTAGTTTCTTGTAAACTAGACAGGTAGTGATGTGTTTTCAGACACCCAAAAGATTTTCTGCATCGGTTGAATATGAATAGTTTCTGTTGTAAACCATGACAACATGAATTCAGCATATTATATGGAATAGTCCATAAAGATCGTAACTAAACAAGTACACTGTGCTGGGTTCAGTCAGAAAAGAGTTAACTCCCTTTACTGTGGTTGCTAGGAATCTGTGTTCCTGGACGCTGAAAGAAGCACTGATAAGGTATCAGCTGGTGCTGGACCTGTACTGAATTCAGGGTCTTTCTCCACTTCTGATACTGCAGCTGACCCAAACTGCAAGGAAGTATTTCATTCCATAGTACGTCATGTTCCGGGTCTTGGGCAAGGAGGGGGTCCGCTAGCCATTACTCTCTCCTTTACTCCCTTGCTCACTTACTCCTGGTCACTTTCTAACACTCTCCGACTCCTGCATTAGCTGCTTTGCTAACTCCTGTGCTGGCTCAATCGTGAGGGAGTTGGTGGGTTGTTTACCAGTCATGCTATCACTGATAGGGTTCGTTAGGAGTCTGCTGTGACAGCTCTCGGGCTCTGGCCCTGGGGCTGTGGCTCTCAGGCTGCTATCACTCTCGGGCTGTGGTTCTTGGCTCTCTGGGTCTGACTCTCACTACTCAACACCTGGGTGTGCATTGGTCAGTGGGTGGTGAGAAATTGTATCATATTGTACAATATTGTATCATATGTTTTATTTTCTATTATTTTAATAATTTATTATTAGTAGTATTTGTATATATTGATTTAGATTTAATTAGTAAATAGTCCTTATCTCAATTTTATGAGCTTCCTTATTTCTTTTTCCTCCAATTCTTCCCCTCTGCTGGAGGAGAGGAGGTGGGGATTTGTGAGAGCAGCTTCATGGTATTTTGCTAGCCGGAGTAAACCACGACATACACACATACTTTAACTAAGGATTCATATCACTGATCTTTTGGCTGACAGTTTGCTGCAGGATCCTCTCTGTTCCTGTCAGGAAATATTTATTTCTTCAGGAATTGATATAGAGAAAGAAAACAAACAGTTTTATACAACCCATTGATATTCCACAGGGTTAAAACATACAGCTCTGTAGAAATCATCTAATCTCCACTTGTTTATTTTATGAACAAGAGGACAAAAAAGCTAGCTACAGATAGAAAAACCCATTCTTCTATTATGTCTGAGATTCTTCAAAGCTGAATTATAAAGCAAGTTTCCTGGCCCACCACAATCCCTAAATGTGTTATGTGAATCAAAAGAAGTTATTACAAAAAATAAATAAACCACCACGGTGCAAAACTGGAACCATACAAAGTTCATATAAACTCAGTGTAAGAGCTCAACATAAGCACTATGAAGTTAGGTTCACAGTCCATCATAATGTGAACAAGGCCACTCTCCAGTAAAATATGGGTTTGTGCAGATAACTAAGCCTCTAGGTCTACCTAATATAAGGCCACCTAAAATACAGAGAATCAGCATGAAGTTTAGAGACATCTGTCAGAGGATTCAATAGGTAGAGAATGTTGAGTCCTGAAGAGCAGGATGATCAAATACCATGACTGAACCTACATTTCAATTCAGTTCTTACACAGGCAGTGTAAGAAGTGTTCATAGATATTTAATGAGTCAGGGAAAATTCATTCAGAAGCACCTTCACACAGACCATCTGCTGCAGAAAACTTTTTTGCTTGGGGTCTTCACTCCCAAAGCACTTGTGTGCACAGGGGAGGTGTTATCTGAAATTCATTGATGGTCTTGTTACTAAGGTTTCCAGCTGAACTCATGTAGATAGATGAGATCAACCCTGTCTTTTGCACCACAGACAAAGGAGGATCAATGTCTTGGAAGGTGGAATTGCAGTCTCTTGGAGGTGGGACTACAGTCAAATGCCACAGTAAGGAAAAGGTCATGGTCTGTAAATTCAAGGTACCTCCTTGCAAAGCTGGAGGATAAATACTGGAGCACTCAGTGACATCAGCGAGACAGAAGTCAGTAATAGCAAATAATCAAAATGTAATTTGTAAACAAATCATTGTAAGTTTAAAATTTTCAGTAAAACTTGTAGTGACGGTGGAAATGTTTCTGCGAGTTTTTAGGATTATAGATGGTGGTTGCAGATCAGCAGAGCAGGTTGCTGCAAAAGTGGAACAGATTGCTTAAGGGTAGAGGGGGGTACTTCAGACTCCCTCCTTGGTGAGGACTCTGCATGTTCCCCTGTATGCACCATGGTGATTGTCATTCATTTAGTTGGTGGACGTGTCTATTGTGTACCAGTTCAGTTGTTTGACGAGCAAGGGTGAAAAGGCGCTCTTAAATGAAGACATGGTAAATGTGCTGCTATCATTACTGTTCCTGCGGTATGAGGGTTCAGACTTACACTGGTGAAAACTCCAATATGGAGGGATGCTCATTTATGCAGGCCAGGCACTTCCTTCATACTTAGAATTGCTGGTCTTGGGAACTCATAATCAATTAATTTGCCAGCTGCTAAGCATCTTCTCACCGCCCAGCAGTTTACCACACAATCTTGAACCTGACAGCACAAACACCCCCTTTTTCTTGTTGTCAGTAGGACTTTCACAGGCTCAACCAAACATCCTAGCAAACTTGTTGCATGAACAAAACCAACACACTTGACAATATTTTTTCTATTACTTGGCATTTTTGATCTTTTTTCATTCTTAAAATGAATGATTTAATATGAGTTTAAATTTAAAGAGTTTATTTGAAGAAATAGAACTCTTCTAATGTATATAAAGTGGCATGTAATATTATGACACCACTGTTAATTTGAATTGTATAGTAACCGTGGTGATATTAAGTAGCTTGTTTCTCAAACATCTCTGAAACTAATTAAAAATACAGAAATATTCCCCTTTTGTGGATTAATGAATACTGTGAATGACTGAAATTCATTTCTAGATGAGTACTTGTGGTAACTGTATGACTTCCAAGAATATATAAAGTACAATAATATTTAGCTAACAGTGCATTAATTAACAGTGAACAAAATTATAAAATTCTTGAAATGGAATGTTAATGACAATGGTGGATCTGTGAGGAATTACAAGCAGACAACAGAAAAGGCTGTGGATTTTTTTTTTTTTTTTTTTTTCCCCTCAAACATACTGTGCTGTGTGGGAGGAGGAGAGCAGAAAGGGACTTTCCAAACTGTGGAATTTGTATGGGGGAGTTTATTTTGTTTTCACATTCTATTTATTCTCAAATTTTTACAGGAGTTACTTCTGAAAGCCACTCAGAAACACATATTTTTAATCAGCTATAATCAGTGTTAATGAACATGGTTTAAAAATTGCATTCTTATTCTAACTTAAAATATAATCATAAATGTCTGACTTACTTAAAATATAGCCACAAATATCTGAAATGTCTCAAGACTTGAAAAGTACTGTGGAGAAGTTCTTTATCTGTATGCAAGTGATCAGCAGAATTATTTCCTTAACTATATTTTAAGAACCTTGTTGCAATAAGCGTGCTGAAAGAGTAGAAAGGTAAACTATGATCAATGTGATTTTAAAATATGCTGATAAGGAAAGGATTAAAATTCATCTTTAAACAAGTTAACTGAAAGGACCAATCAGCTTACATCTGTAAAGTGAATCATGTCACAAAGAATAAATATCTGTGGGGATCCAGAATAATACAAAACCTAATGGTAGCAGTAGTATAACAGTAAAAGATAGGACTTCCATATCATAATGGAATGGTCAGACATAAGAGATAAAATCTCCACTTCTGAAACAGCCTGGCCTTCAACTTTGTGCATAATGAACTATGATTCTATGATTATTACAAACACTGTATTTTTCTATAATGTTTGTTCTCACACTCTCCATGAGCAGAAAGCATATGAGTAAGCAACTAAATTTCATCTGTTCTCCTTCAGCTATTGACCAACAGATAATGTTTTAATTTTAAATGTTTTTTATATGTGCAGTATTTGTGCTCCTTTCTTTTCTTCTTGGTTAATTTATTTTGCATTATGCTGACGCATATCCTTTCTTCAGAATACAGGGAGACCTTACCAGCCGACACATCAATGGGCTGAGGCAACTGCTGATGTTCAAGTTGCCGTCTTTGAGGTACCAGTGGTCTACTGTAAATGGAAATGAACAAGTACTAGTTTCTTTGGTAATCACTTTGCTATGTGCTACGTGAAGTTGTAATAACCCACGATATAATAGGACAAAACTAATCCACACCATAGTGTAAACTGATACTACAGAAGTAAAGCTTCTGATATGTTTCTTTGGTGCTGTAATATTCATCCAACCTTGGTTTAGGCATCTACAATATAGTTGCCTAAGGCCAAGCTTTATATCTACCTGATATGAAAGTCAGCTGAGAGAAACCCTTATTTGCAAGGCATGATTTACCTGATTTATTTTAGTTCTGTGTGTTAGGATGATTTAAATTGTATCTTCCAAGAGGTTGTATCCATTGATACAACAGGTCTGAGGAACCATTTCATATTTGGTTAGGTGAAATGAATCTGAATTACTTTTCTACCTAACAGTTTTTCTCATTGGGTACGTCTGCACTGCTAAGCAAAAGAGATCCCAGGAGGAACCTTTTCACTTTATTTCACATACTGTCTTTTTTTTGGAACTGCTCCCATACGGTTTTCTTTTTCCAACAACTGTGCTTTAGATTTAACCCTCCTGCCCTCCAAAGTCCCTATAATACTAGCATAGAAAGGCTTTGTCTTTCAAACAGCATTTTGCTCTACCCTAATTGTGTGGTACATGCTATACTTAACACTACAAAAAATGTCACTCTGATAAACAGCTATATAATCCTCACATTATTTCATATATTACAAATGAAAAAACATTGAAAACAAAAGCACTAAAGGGAAACACAACATCATGCAGGGTCCAGAAAAAAGAATGAAGGTCTAATCTGCTTTGGAGAGAAAAAGCTAGAGAGTGTGAGGTAAAAGAATCATTGCTATTTGATTTTTAGGGCCAAGGATCGGTCCCTGGCATTTTTTTATTTTTTTTTAACCACAGAGACATTGTCTTAGTCACTGTCCTTAGTTAGGTTACCTATTAAATTACATCAATTTAATGTATGACCACATTATCTATCCCTACTCCGTTATTGATTCTTTACCGTATTTTCTTTCTGCTAAACAAAGTAGGAATGGTCAGAAAAGTTTCTGAATTGAATTCTTATTGTTAATTTCTAAATTTTTATTGCAGTTGATATTATTGTTTTCTGGTTTACTCACCAAATGCGTTGCCTCAAAGCGTTGAGCATAAGACAGCCCTCAGCATTGCTTTAGCAAAGGATTTTGATAAAGAACATTTTGAATCATACTTCAGTGTATGTGAAATCTTCACTATAAGATAGTTAAAATATTCCTGTATTCCAAAATAAAACTAAAAGTTCTTACTTCCCACCCCCCTCAATGTAATTCTGCATCATCCTTTCCTACCATAACATATCCATCTTTCTATCACTCCTGAGCCCATGCTTCTTTATCCATAATACCTCACATCTCCTTCCCACATCTCATGAGGTCAGCATCATGCATGTGGCAGATGCCCCTGCCTTGATCCTAGCAGCCCAGTCAGGGTGCCGAGGAGCTTCTCTGAGGGATTCAGGACATGTGCAAGACCTTGGTGCACATTTTTCCTCACCTTAGACAGAAGTCCAAGCACATGGACAGTAAGGAGATTAACAGGATGTCAAAGGCTCAGCAACACAGTAGGAAGCATCAGTCCCCCACCATGTCTGTGGATTTCAGGAGATATTCAACCTTTTGCCAGGTTATCCATTATCAGGTCAAATAATAGGCAGTTTTGTACAAAACACAGCAGGACTGAAGAAACTCTACACTAGAGTAATATTTGAATCAGCTCAACAGTTGGCACTAAAGCTTATGATACCAGCAGTTCATTACAGTTGTGCCATGACATAGAGTGAGGTCCTGTCTTGGGGCAAGTTACCTTCTGAAGGGTTGTAATGAATAGCATAGGACCAAAGGTTCGAAAAAGCTCTATGTGGTGATTTATGTATCTTGCAACAGAAAATAGACTTTCCAAGTATAATGTCTGTCATAAGAATGACTTTTCTAAATAAACCAGTGTTCCTTTTACTTCCCTGTACATATATCAGAAACTATGGTAACGTACAGAGCATAAAATTCTAAAGAAAATAGGTAAAACTTTTATTCCATTATTTTATGCTGTGATTTTTATAACAAGCTTGTAACAAGGCAACAATGTCATGTTTCCCATTTACACCATGATATCAAATCTAGTTGTTACTATATTATTGTTCTTTATCACTTCAGATTACAAATATATGACCCAACAAATTAGGTTTTCACTGCTTAGAAAACCAGCCCTTATTTAATTACATGTTCAAGACTCCACTTTAATTTTCTTTCTGGCTCCCCCGGAATACTGTGGCTTGGAGTGATGAAAGATAAGTATGGAAAGAAAATCTTAAAGACTACTTTTGGTGGCACAACATATTTAACCTACGTGCCATAAAGTCAAGTTCTACTTTATTCAAAGCTGGAATATAATTGCATACTTGGTCAGCTTCATCTCACTTGGTCTAATTTTCCATACACTAGAAACAGCCCACATATTTACATTTCAAATTACTTCTATTTTAAGAAAATGAGAAACAACAAAGAACACAAAATATAATTAAGGCCTTTGTCAAGAAATACAGACATTATCAGCTAAAAGTATGCTAATGGAAATTAAGACAGGAATGCACCATGTAAGAATCCGAATAACTAACGAATTCCTTTAACCTCTTTAGTATAACTTTCTCAGGCTTTATGGTATGTATGTATGTTTCCCAAAACTTTTCCCTCCAAACTTTTAAATAAAGGCATGTGAAATGAGTAACCTTAAACAATTGCAGATGCCAGCTGTCTTTGTTTTTCAGATCCAGTTGTGACAGCAATTTTCTTAGTGATTTTGGTATTCATGTGTCAAAGTTAACAATTGTTGGGATACAGACCTTCAGCTGTAAATTATATTATTTTTATTTAAGTCAGTAGAGCTAGGACAATGTAATTTTTCTGAGGATACTCAAAAGTCCATAAGGAGTTATTACAGTAAATCTGAAGACTGAATTAAGTCCCTAAAGTGTGTAATGAATAGATTTAATCAACTCAAAGTATAAATCTCAAGACAAATTAGTTATAAACAATTTCATATTGATAACGAAGAAATGAATAGTCAAACACTGCAGGAACAAAATGAACACAATGTACTCCAATGCACAATAAAATGTAGAATTACTGTTTTCCTGTCAAATATCCAATTGGCTTTGTGAAATGTCCAATTGGCAATGGCTCTAAAGGGGACAGATTTTTTTCCTTTGGTTTCCAGTACCAAATGTCAGGTCCTTCATTCTAAATTTCTCTATTTCACATTTCAAATGTGTAAAATTTCTACTATCAAAATTAGCATATAAGTCATGGCAATGAAGTAGTTAAATCACTCTGCTGGGAAAACATCAATCAGATAGAGCACTTAGAAAAACATTAAACTTTTATTTTTTATATTCTCTCTAGGATATATTTTACAAGAAATTCTGTGTGTTGATAAAACCACTCCGTCCAAGGGAAAAATTGAAGCCATATTTCTCTCAGCGTAGTTTTGATCTCTGGAAATGGAGTTTTGTAAATAAAGCATAATTGAGACCATGTCATTCTTCAGCAATAGAAGGAAAGGAAAACAGTCAGGTTTTCCCTCCCAGTGAAATGCTAAAGTTGTCTGAGCCTAGAACAGCATCTTTCAGTACCTACTTTTAAAAAGTATTACCTAATTTTTAATAATCACCTGAAAAAGTTGTCATCAGTGTGGTACTAAGACCAGAGGCTTCACTGCCCACTTCTAAGTGAGGTTTCAGAAGCCCAGAATTTTTATTTATCTATCAATGAAAACTGCTTAGGCTCTGGATTCAAAAATGGGAGATGTGCATCTAGTTACCCTGCAACATAAATTACCTCATCAGCAATGACAATTACATATCATTCTCTTGAGAAATCTTTCCCTACTACAGAGAAGTGAGGTGACTGACAGCAAAGTAAGGGGTGATGCTTACAGAAACAAAGCTCTAGAAGTCATGATTGTATACTTATATGCTCAGATGCTCTTTTTCAAGTGATATGAAGATTCAGGTAGGTTTTACACTTCTTTTTTTCAATACAATGTAAATTGTTTGAAACTCTATTGACAGTTAGATAATATATTTTTGGACATCTTTCAGAAGTTATGCTGTCTTATGTATCTGTGTACTTCAGCCCAAAATCCAAGAGTTACCAATCAAAGTACATACCTCAGTTTAAGCAGAAGTTTAATTGCCAGCATTAAGTCTTCAGAATGCATACTTCCATGCTTAAACTTAAGCAAATACTTAAAATCAGAAGTAAGATCCAGATCTAAGAATGTTGGTCATTAATTCTTCCCTTTCACAAAAGAAAATGTTTATGTCAGGTACACATACTTGTACCATTGAAAAGAATACTAGATAGTCCAAGTGAAAAAAACACGTGATTTTCACAAAGCTGTCTTGTAATGTTTAAATATCTGTATCCCTTAGAAAGATTTAAGCAATGCTGGAAACATTCATCTAAATCCAGGAGAAAATTCTTTTTCATTTATTCTTTTGAAGTGCCAGGAAAATGAAATTGTCTGTGTTCTTTACATATTTAATTGGTGAATTTAATACAAGTTCTGCTGTTTAATGCAAGACTAAATCCACTGAGAAGTCATTGTGAAAGAGACAGGAAGACTGTTGTGGGGAGCTCTGATGTTAAGACAAATCACCACTGCATCCCCACTGATGGCAATTTCTTCAGAAAAATGGCAATTTGTCTCAAAAAGTGCCATGTTACTAGATGAGAAACAGGACCAAAAAAAAAAAATCCCAACATTGCAATCCTCACATCTCTTGTATTTTAGGCATAATCCTTACCCACAAACAAATTTCTTAAGTCTGATTGTACAGCCTTGTTTTCCTGCTGCTAATGCTGCACATCCCACAGAACATATGTAATACATTTCTCTTCTTCTTTGCATGTTCCTCTTAATTTATAATGCATACAAATAAACTAGGAGCAAGCCCATAGTTTCTGTTTGGTTGTTGGCTTTTTTTTGGGGGGGGGCCTTTTTTTTTTTTTTTCCTTTCTTGAAGTACACCCATGATCTTTGAAAGTCCATTTTGGACAGAAGCTATATTGCCTTCAGCTGAGTAGGCTGTTTTCTGTACATGAGGTCAGACTTACAGTAATCCAGCTGTGCCTACCTCAGTCACCCTTCAAACTGACTCATCCATCAAACAGCTAGAATTATTTTGGTAAACAAATTGTCACTACAAAACACAGATCATGAAAATTAATTGTTTTGAATTACAAGCTCCAATGCTTATTTTTAGAGTTCTGAGCAGTTGCTGAAGAAATTTTAATGCACCTTTCTTCAGAGAAGCGTATCTGAGGTGCACTTTTAAAGGAAAAGATTTTATATTTCTGTTCTTTCTGGCTTCCCTTGTAGTCTGACTACAGAATAAATTTAAAACTTAGATTATGCATTTCTTCCTGAATAGGAAAACCCATGCAGCTGTAATAGCCATGAAACGTGTTCTTTCTTGTTTCATTTTTTATTGCAACCATGGAAAAGATGTATATTAACTTCATATAGTCACTTTGCTGTTCACAGAATAGTTTGATTATTTGGTTACAGTTCTCCAGAACAGCCTGTATGGATGCAAAACTAGTGTGTATTAGGCCTGAGTTAGAAGTGATAGCAATCAGAATTACCCAATTAATAGTAATATGATTATCAGGTTAAACACTATGTTTGAATCTCTATGCATTCCACATAAAGAATGAGATGTGACTTGAGATATCTGAAGACATATTAGAGAGGATGCCCTTTTATTCCAAACAAGAATGACTTCAAAGTTAAAGTCCTCAAAAAAACACCTCAGGGAACTTACCTTTCCTAACTTACATTGCAGTACTCCACAAGTTAAGACAAATGGGCTAAAGGCAAACTAGCTATTAGGATTAACTATATCTCAGTCAACAAGAAACTCAGAGAAAGTATGTGTTTTTGGCAACATAAGAGATCACACATACACATTGACATTTTGGTACCCAAAAGATGTTAACCTCCTCTGTGACTTGAAATTTTAAAAAACACAGAGAACAGCAATTGTTGTGGTGACATTGGTGTGGTGTACAACTCCATGGGAGCAGACAAGATGCATCTGTGAGTTCTAAAGAAACTCATGGGTGAAGTGGACAAGCCACTATCCATCATATCTGAGAAGTAATGGCAGTCTGGTGAAATTCACGGTGACCAGAAAAGGGCAAACATATCTCCCATATTTAAAAAGGGGAAAAAGGAAGACCCGGGTAACTATGGGCCTCTCAGTCTCACCTCTGTGCCTGGAAAGATCATGGATCAGACTATCCTGAAAACTAACCCCCAACATAAGTAGGACATGTTCCTGTTGGAGTGAGTCCAGAGGAGGGCCCCAGAGATGATCAGGGGGCTGGAGCACTTCTCCAATGAAGAAAGGCTGAGAGAGTTGGGCTTGTTCAGCCTGGGGAAGAGATGGCTTCAGGGAGACCTTATAGCACCTTCCAGTACCTGAAGGGGGCCTACAAGAAAGCCAGAATGGGACATTCCACAAGGGCCTGTAGTGACAGGACAAGGGGTAATGGGTTTAAATTGAAAAAGTAGATTTACATTAGATATAATGAATAAATTCTTCACTAAGAGGCAGTGGAAAAGGTTGCCCAGGGAAGCTGTGGATGTCCCTTCCCTGGAAGTGTTCAGGGCTAGGATGGATGACATTTTGAGCAACCTGACTGAGTGGAAGGTGTCCCTGCCCATGGCAGGAAGTTTGGAACTAGATGATCTTTAATCTCCCTTCCAGCCCAAACCATTCTCTGACTCTGTGATTCTATAATGGATTTCTGAAACATAAAACCTGAGTCTGACCACATAACAAACTAAGATATTCATCCACAGGAGTCAGTTTTCAGTCACAAATCCAATGTAATTGTTCAAACAATATAAAAGGGATTTATGTCAGTAGCCTAAAGGTCTAGATTGTAATAAGTTGTGACAGTCCATTAAAGCAGCATTTCATATTCCTATCAATCTATCATTTGTTTCAAATTATTGCAATAAGAAGAGGTTAACCCAAATAAATAAAAGCTCCGTAAGAATATTTTTCTTATTTGTAGAGTTTATCTACCCGATGATTTTGTGCTTCAGAAAGGCATTAAGATGGGGCATTAAGAGCAGGAATATAAACCCATTTATGTGGATTCAACTTGCAATGAGACCTAATGTGACCACAGCTTTACAGCCATAGAGACGCTGTTGGTTTTGATAGAAATTTCAATCAAATTTAGGATGATCATCATTCTGTAATAGTCTTGTACCTGTTGTGCTAATTTGCTGAGGCTCACTTCTCAAACTGGCTGAGAAAGCCAAGTGTTACCTTTTATTTAACATTATATCCCCAGCCATGTCATTGGCTCCTCAGGGTTCTATCATCAAAGCAAACAATGAAAAGTTTGTATTTTCTTTATGAAAAGTAAGGTCATGGAAACTTAATAAGAGCTTCTGAGGAGAAATTCTTTCCCAACATAATATTTTAGCCTTTTTTAATGGTGTTTCTTTACACACACACATGCAAAACTAAAATCTTTTTTTTCTTATTACAGGAAACCAAAAGCTGTAACTACTAAGCTGTGATCCAATAACAACTTTTCATCTATTATTTTCAGAAATGTATGCTAAAGGACAAGCAATAAATAGAAAGAATAGAAAAACATTGAGTGTTCTGAGCTTTGAAAAGATTCAGTGAGTTTTTCTCTGGCAACAGTACAGGATACTATTTTTTCTTGGAGTCTTTGAAGTTTTCAGGCTTTAAACAGGTTAAATCAGAAGACAAACTGAATACTATCTAAAATACTTTAATCTTTCACCCTCATTCTACCAGCTAGAATAACATCATCAGCTTTAAAAGATCTTTAGTCATAGTTATTTACCTAAACCAGTATTCTCAAAATCTCAGTGACATTATGTGCTGTAACCTGCTGCTGCCCCACTGAATTTCTGCCTCACCTGAGTACTTCTCTTGCTTCGGCCAAGCACGTGACAGCTACAGATTGTGGGAAATGTATAGCTCAGAAGTGGAAAATTTAAGTGACACTCAAGCACACTCTGATATCAATTACATTAGAGCACACAATGTAACACAATGAGTAAATTTGCACTGGGACATGGAAACTTATAATCATATTTAAGGCATGTTTTTTTATGTTTTGACAGCATATGGGCTATGCTTGCATCTCTTTCTCTTTTTCTAAGCTAGATGTTAGAAAGAGACAAAGCACAAAGAAACAGACACTAGTGCAAAATTACAAAAATAAAAGGTTTGTAAGTCTACACTACAGCCAGATTTGAGTCAACCTCTGGTTTTACATGCTTGGCATTCATCACCTTTCCTTACTTTTATAGTGTCCTTCTGAAAGCATCATTTCCTAAAGAATTTGTTCCTCTTCAAATGTCAGACAGCTGGCCGGATATCCGGCAACCAATACTTGCAGAAAAACGTCCCATATGAATAAACTCAAATGACCTGTACATTCGTAGTCAGTTCTTCATCACAAGCAAGGTCAAAGTCTTCATGAAGAGGGAGAAAGATTTTTTAATCATTTATATAAAAATACTGTCATTAAAAGAAATAATCAAGAACATGGTAAAGTTTTTTGAATAACCACTACCAAAGCTGACACTAAATTTACAAAGTGTAAGAATGAGGGCCAAGGGACTATATATCCCATGAATGATTTCACACAAAAATAGCAGTGATGAGCATTAGAGAGGACAGAGCTAGCCACAAATGGATCTGCAGAAGAAGTGGCAGTTACCAAGAAGTAGAGTTAAACAGGTACAGAGTAGGAACAAGCTAGACAGCTAGGAGTGTATAGCTGGAAGCCTGAAGAGAAAAGTTTAAAGAGAGAACAGAGGAGGGAGAAAGTTGATGCATGTCAGTGGAGTGTAAAGGTTTATATCTGAGAGTATGGAGTATATGAGCTGTTCAAGCAGGCTTTTGTTTAGTAGTTTTCTGTCTTAATCAAAAGAGTCTCTCCAAAAGACTGGATCAAGAGCAGATTTATTTTTAGTTTTAGAAATACATTTGTCCATTTAAAAATGGCAGTAGCAACACGAATAAGAGAACTTCCAGTCTCTTGGAAATACATGCATAGGACTTTCTCTTGTACTTATCCAATAAACTGGTCTAGAAAAACAAAGCAGTAACTTTTATACAAGAAGATTATTATTAGCTTTGAAAACAAACAGAAATAAAGCTGATAGCAAACTATTATGCATTCTAAGGAGGATGCATAATAAAAGGGAGAAAGACGTGAAAAAAGCATGAAGAAAAAGTGTGTTTTTTCCCTGCTTCAGGGAAAATTTTTCCTACTTTGCAATAACAACCTCATTCATGGAGATAATATTGCTTCCAATATGCTTTGTTCGAGCATATTCTCATTTCACGCTAAATGAATAATGCAAAATAAAAATATGAGTATTTCCATTGGTTGTTGAAGCTGATTACTTTTTTTTTTTTTACCTTTTGCATCATGACAATTAGTCTGCTCAACTGCATTTTCTCTTAGAACTTGGAAGGAGGGGGAGGTCCCATACCCATAGTGCTGAGTTCTGTGTAAATTAACCCCTTTCTGGCACCATCAAAACTATTTTATGTTTTGTATATTTCCAGTCCTGCTGAAAAACAGTAGGTCCTGACTTAAAGCCAAATCTGAACTTTTTTTTACAGCTGGATACCCTCGTGACTAACCACTCAGGAGTGATATTATTGTATTCAGTGCCAAACTCCTACAACATGCAGATAGATGTGTTTTTATTTCCTTCAGTTTCTGCTAAACTGTCATGCATTCCACTGTCCTGACAGAGGCCTTTTCAAGTAATAATTTCTTTAAAGGCAAAGAAAAATCAATTCAAATTAAAGTAAGAGTATGAGATAAAAGTTTCTCATAATTAATTGCAAGCAATAAGTCATTAAAAAGTTAATAACCCTAAATGGCATGGTATTTTGGTGATCACCACTGTAACATTAAATTTTAAAATGTGTTTATATAATCTGTGCTCATAGATTAAGCATTCATATTCTGTCTCCTTCTGATGAGCCTAACCCTGAAACCAGTTGAGATACCTCCAGCACCAGCTACCTACCTGCCTGAGCACCTGTCTTCCTGGGTACTGGACAGACCTCACTGGTGGGGCAGGCTTAATCCACTGCTCTGGAAAATCCTCCAATATCCTTTACACCCAGATCACAGGTAACATAAGTACAGGCAAATGTGGTGTTTTCTTGCTATTTCATGAGTGTTTTAACTATACTATAATAGAGAAAGTAAAGAAAGAAATGGATATCAAGCAGCAATATCAAATGAAACACAGTGTTGAATATAAGTTTTAAATGAATCCCCTCAGAAATTAAAGGACATAACTCCACAGATTTTCAATAACCATTCTGTGATACCCCAGTAAATGTTGGTTCCAATGGAACATAGGTCAGGATAGGTCTCCAAGGGCAGCTGACAAGAATAAACACTAAGTGCCTCCTAACTAACACAAAAAGGACATAGTGAAAGGCTACTGAGGATGGGCTGTTTATCTTTCTGGGAGAAATTTCCCAGTGTCTTTGTGAGGTGGGAGAAGTGGCATCATCCAAGGTGAAAAAGATGGGCTGTATAGCATATAGACAGTTTCAACACTGTCATGTCTCTGTTACAAAGTCCTGTGTGGCCTGCACCTCATGATTTCTTCAAAACAAATCAAACAGTATTGTTTGTGTAGACATCTTTTCCATGTGGTCAAAAAAACACCTTAGGTTAGTAAGTGAAAGAAGGAATTGCGGAGAAAGAATTAGTGTACAGTATGGCATTCAGTAAAGAAAGTCAAAGAAAGACTTCACTTACTAAAAGTATAAATATGACTATAAAGGGCAAGCTTAGCTATATACATAAGGAGCTAATTATTATGTTCTCTGTTAATTTGATTTAATTTATATAACTATCCATAAGATACATGACATACTCAAAAACTTAGCTTGTGTAATCAAGAAATAAAACAAAACACAGGATAATGTTGCTGTTATTATTATTAATAATTATGTAGGGGATTTATTAATGTCTAGATGGAGCACAGGAAAATTATTCATCTGTTGGAAGTCTTTGGCTTATGCCTTTGTGTGACTTACTCCAGTGTTTAAATTACAGTACCTCTGTAATCATGCAACACTATTCTAAATTACCAGACTACGTGTGATGTCATTTCTATTTATTGAGAGTACTAAAAAAATCTAAAGCTTTCAAATGACCACCAAAGAAAGGATATCTTCATGGAGAGGGTGGTGAGGCACTGGAACAGGTTGCCCAGAGAAGTTGTGGATGCTCCCTGCCTGAAAGTGTTCTGGCAGAGCTTGCTTTGATTTCTCATCAATAACTCAGCAAACATCAGCTGTCAAAGACGCCTAATCTTTGACAATGTCCAGGCTGACTAAATACACATGTTCTTTATAAACCGTTTTATTCTCTCATATGTGGCAGCCTTTCTCTAAAGAAGCGTTAACACTGAAAATCAATCTTCCCATTTTATGCTGCGGTCAACCTCAGAAAGAGTGGTTATTCTAAGTGTTTGATTCACAAACATTCTCTGTAACCAACAATAACAATATCTGGCTGAGGTCTGGAGTCTGCACATAGCTCTGTGTGCTCACACACATATGTATCCATACTGTATACAACGCATTTTAGAGGTGATAGCCAGATGGTATACTTCAAAGCAAAATATTTCTGATAACCCTTTGTGTGTAATACAACACCCTGCAATGAGGTTTCACCTGAGTTTATAATGTTAGAAACTATCAATATTTTTAAAATAATATGTGTATCTTATCCTAAAATCACTGCAGATGAATGGAATGAGACAAATACTCTTTTTAGTAAAATGCTTAATGGCTTTGTTTTCGGAAATGCAGGTTTGTTATTAATCTGTATTGTTCACAAGAACAGTTTAGACATTATCAAATTTACTGATGTGCTGTTTCATATTTTTGAAGGGAAAAAAAGATTTTCATAGGAATTGGATGGGGACATGGATCAACTAAGCATGTCATAATAGTCAACCCTCAAGCATTTGGATTTGGTGGGACATAGACAGAATTCATTGGCAAGTCTGAAGGAAAATTATTCACGAAGGTATAGCTTTCTAGATAATTTGGAAGCTTTCAAGGCTGTATTTGTCACTAACCCTGAATTTAAAATGTCTGGAGCTTTAAGATCAGATTTATTCTGTTGAGAAATTAATAGACTACTAATGTGAAGAAAGATAATATATGTCAGTCTTTTCAAAATGACTGTAGCTATTTGGAGTCACTTAGAATTTTGCATATTAGAATAATCTCTTCGGGGAAAGATTAGTAAATGGCATGCAAGAGAAATAATACTCAAGGCATGCATGGGCTCCAGATCAAGGATTCTACTGATTATCACCTGGATGCAACATCTAGGCATAAATAATGGGCTATCACAGTCATGCAACTATGTATGAATTGCAAGATACTCAAGAAAATGGAAAGGGTTAGTTTATTTTGCTATAGAGATATTTCATTAGAGAGTCATATGGTTCAAACACTGCATCTTTGACTCCATTAATCTGTATGAGTTTGCACTAGCTGAAGATCTGATTCATCAAATTTCATTTCCTGTGGATTCTGGGTCTTATTTTTAATTTAATTGTTCAACCGTAACATTACAATAAAATAGCTGATTTATAGTAAGCTCATTACTTCTAGACTGTGTAGTTTAAATTTTATTTCCTCTAAATAGAGGAAGCCTTCTCATATAATGAATTCTTGCTTAATTCCGATAATAACTAAAATCCATTAACTTCATTGAAACTACTCATGTGCAGAACATAAAGCATGTGTATATGATTTTTGCAGAATTTATCTAATTTTATTCTCATTAAACTATAGGAATGGGGGTGGTTTTTGAGAAAAGAAAGGCAAAATGGGTATAAGCTTCTAAAACATACTTGTTTACTGTCTTTTATCCTAGTAAGCCAGAACAAGCAAGATCAAGGAATAATATGTTTTCCTTTCAAGATTATTCAACTACCTGTTTAGAAATGAAAAATTATAACAGTAATAAGTGATAAAATGTGTTCTATCATTTAATGCATTACATTAAGATAGGATTTTAAAAATATTCCAGGAATTAGATCGATCAGTGTTGTTATATGACACATCTATACTTTGCAGTACAGAAATTTCCACATTCTTTCGGTTGTGTATTTTCTTGCTTTTTTATGCTGAAATAGTAAATGCACTTTTCAATTAACTGACAGCTTTTAAATGTGAAAATAATTAAAAGGAAAAAAATACTGGTTTTCTTTAGGGTTTTTATGTTCTTTTTTTCATACCACAGACTTCAGATCTAATTCTAGATCACAAACCCTGAAGTGCTACAGGCATGCTCATAAACAAAATTTTTTGTCTGGGAAGATACAGTGTGAAATCAAGTATTTTACTATTTAACATATTGGACCTGGCTTCCATTATCTGTGCTCGGGAAATTTTCTTTTCCATATTATTTCACTTACTTGCTCTCCCTATCTCCAAAAACCTAGCAGGGTGTACATACGCCAGTTCATTTAACAGCATTCATTAAACATTGTGGAGACTTTGGGCAATATTGCACATGAATGTGCTGTTGCACATGAAACTATTCAAAATGTGGCAGCCAAGAAGTGCTCTCCGTGGAGTCATAAGCTAGGTGATGAAGGGAAGATATGAGATTCAGCTAGCCTAGAAAGTACCTCAGCTGGGAAAGAGTGAAAATTTTTTCAAATAAGAGACACTGGGTAAAAAAAAAGAAAAATCAATGCAATTTTCAAGAGAAGAATTGATAAGTTATTACTAAAGCTTTCAAGTGTAGCAACACTGAGCAAATAAACAGTTTATGTTGCTCAGAGTACTCACAGTGAAAGTGGCCAGGCTGAGAACTTGCCATCCAGTATGGAGTACTCTAGTGCGTGAGGAAGGACCAGGCTCCCTCCTGCTCTGCTCCTTCGTGCAAAGCAGCAGGGAAGTACCCTCACTGCCTTGGGATACACATCCTGGTAATCACTTCAGCAAGGTATCTCTAGACTGTTTAATTTAAACTGATTAGAGTTCACACTTCAAATACACCCAAAGTAAGAGTTGATGTTGCGGATAAAGGTCCTTCTTATCACTCACGGGAAACTTGCAGAGATGTACTAAATTCCCTGCTTATATCGATTCAAGCTCTTCCCTCTCCTGATGCTGGAAAAAGCGCATCTCAGTATACATTCTCAAGTCTGTAATGTTGCACAGAAACCAATGAAAGATGCATTGGGTAGATGGAAAAGAAGGCAGAAGCATGAGTAGCTTAATGCACTTAGGCATCCAACTTACAAAGCAGTTGTACTTTTAAATTTCAAAATAGTTGAACAGTTCTGGGAGACAGGATTAGGACCTGGGCTAAAAGCAGGGCTATCCTAAATGAAGTGCATTAACCATTGCACGGTGAAATCTGTTATGATGTGCAAGACCGAAGGACCTGCACTATTTTAACACTTAGTACATTGACAAGGTGCTGCCTTGCACTCAGTAAACAGGATAGCTGGCATTCCAGAGGTGCCTGTGAGTGCCTCAGCCAAAAGTCCTCTTCAAATTTCAAAAAGGAAACCATAGCATCCATCTACATCAGATGTGATTTCTCAGATGCAGTGCTAAGCTGTAGCTTTTTGTGTCGGCAAAGAGGGAAAAAAAGAAGAAAGAATATTCTGTGACTTCGTCCAGTGTTTTTTCTTCCAGTGTTTTGGGTGGGAATATTGCACAGCAAAGTCTTTGAATCTCTCTGTGAAATTACAAAATTGTTAAGTATTTTTCTGACTCTTCGCCATTAGGACGTGTTTTATCAGTGGGTCAAAAATCCAAAGCTTTTTTCTAGCTTTAAAACTTCAGACCAAAGTTGGAAGAGGCATTTTTACTGTGAAACAATAATGAAACAAAACATATTCCAGAACACAGCTTTAAATTACAGAAAACCCACATTTACTGAAAAAAAAATATATAGTAGCCCAAGAAGGAGAGAAGGGAGTAACTTTTCCAGTTGCTGATTTATGCGTCACACAAAGGTACTAATATAATTAAATCATGTGTGAAATACTTTTAAAATGCGTTGTAGTTTGCAGTTCAAATTTGCTATTAAGTGGAGGGATTTAAAATGTTCTTTCATCTGAAGTGGTATCAGACTGTCTAAGAGAATCCAGCCTAAAGGTCAGATAATGCTAAGTGATGATCGGTCTTCCCCTGCAACCTCAGTACAGAAAGGTAGCTAGCTTTGATCTTCTGTTATTTACTTGAACTGACAAGACTTTCTTAGCTCCTTGAAGACAGAGCAGATTTCAGTTAAATTCATGTCAGGGGCCAAGGCTGAGCCTTAACCCCAGCTGGGGACTGAACTCCCAACCTTCCAGTTCAAGGATACGTTTGATGCCAGGTCATTTGCTCAACCATTGTGTCATGTACGAAATTGCATGCTGTTACTCAACTAGACTAGATTTATCTACTCATGTAGCTTAACTATGCTCCTGAGTCGAGCCCATAGAAACTATCACATCCAACCCACTTGCAGCTTTCTTCACTTTTACAAGTCACTTTCTTCCTCGACAGGTATATTGACTAATGTATTTTAAAGAAGCTATTTTTTAAAAAAAAGTTGTCTGTTTTATTTGCCAGCACCCATCATCATCTGCTCTTCATGAGTATCATACTCCACTTGGTTTTAATCATTTAAGAAACAGAGTCCTCCATTTAATTCCCTGTTTTCCAGTCTGGAATTTCTTGAATAGCCCATCTTACATATTAGTTCGGCATGCTATGATCCTGCTCTGAGCATTTTTTTACCTAGTACCAGTCAATTCTTCATATTTTTTTCACCTGAGTTTTTTTTTTTTTGTCTTACTGTTTGCATCTAGGGTAGGACAGGTGAGACAGTGTGCTGAGGACATCCTTTTCTGGAAGACCAGAGAGCACTCTATTTCCTTATGCTGTAGCATCTGTTAACATACATATACTTACAGTTTCAGCTTCTGCATTGTGCCTTAAACCCTACAATATGAACAGAATTCAAATGCAAATCTAACCATAAATTTCAGATCTGATAAAAATTATCCTTATGATTCTTCGATTAAGTCAGATTCAGAAGAAATGTTTCCAGAAAGGCACTGTTTCTTGCCTTGTCTCTTGCTCCACTTAGATATTATCTCCATTTCTATCCTCCTCCTTTACTGAAATTTGACCCTTTCTAGACTCCTTCCTCAATGCTGATGCTTCGTAGAAACTTCTCCATGAATCCCTGCTGTGTTGTTAAACCAGGCCAGTGTCAGTGAATGAAATCTTGCCTCTCCCTCTGGAATCCAGAAGGGGAAGATTTGGCCCATGAGGACATTGCAACAAGATCAGCAGGAGTTTGCCTCGTCTCAGGAATGTATGTGGTACTGTGTACATTAGCCATGTGCATAGCTGAAACACGTAATGCACTGCCACAGTCGGCAATGAAGGAAACTTTACTCAATTCTTTTCAAGAACAGGAAGAATTTGATTTGGAAAGAAAAAATGGGGAGCGAGGATACTTCAAAGTCATTGTGATTTGAGTTGATTCATTATATCTGTTTTCATTTCATGGGGATACATCGACAAAATGGCTATTACTTAGCTATTAAAGTTTTTCTGTAAGAAACTGTTGAAGAACATTAATTTGGATGTTTATAACCTGTGGACTACATTCTGCTATATAGCTACTTGTTTAATTCCTGCAATGTAAATTGAGGTTTGATGATATGATGACAGAACACAATATAGTCCTGACTTCACCATCAACAAGTTGTGTTTGTAGGGAAGAATAAATAAGATGATAAATTCTTTGACAGTGATAGGAGTTCTTATTCTCCGAAACAGCATTGTTACAGTGTGAGCTCTTGCTTTCATGTGGGAGGTATAAATAAGACAAAATCGCATTGATCTTTTTTATTAAAGGAAAGTATTCATCCACAGTTGCACAGTGTCTGAGGGGTGCAAGGAGTAAAATTCTTCCCTGTTCAACTGTAAGTCCTAAACAATGAGAAAAACCTCCAAGGATACAAAAAAGATGCTGGTCAGACTGAGTAGGATCTTTATACAAGCTCTGACTTGGTTCGACTGGCAAAACAGAATACCAGCCAAGTCCCACAGATGCCAAGAACTGAGAAAGAAGGCTTTTGATGCACAGTCTACTCTTATGACTTTAATTTGTATTTATTTAGGAAATGTATTACAGACAGCTATGTAGAACACTTTCACAATACTGTATTTCATTAGAGCTATGTTCTGAGGCTGATGCAATCTGGGCATGAGCTAAAAAGACCAGGAAAACAATAATTCAATCAGTAGAGCAAAAGGCAAAATGTGCTTATTCAGTGGTTTCTTAAAAGGACAAACAAAACATATTTTGGTTGAAAGTAGTGTGCAAATTTCACTTCTTATTAAAAGAATTTTTTTGGTCTTTTTAACCTTTAAAAAAAGAAGGAATGGGATACATTTATAGTTCTATCCACACAGAAAAATACAAATTCATATTTACAGCAGGTGATTCTCAGTATGTTGCAGGAAATGCTCTGCACATTCCAACACACTTAGAATAGATATGTGAAAGTTGTATTATCAAAATAGATGAGCAGTTTTCAAGCTATTTAAATGTAGATGCCACCCATCAAAAAGAAGACAGAAAGGTTTCATTTGTACATATGCTGGGAATGATACAAAGTACTCATGAGCACACAACGTAAAACCTACTCTGCGTTTGAAATCATATTCCAAATGGCAGTTGTACGTAACTCTGTAGTATTAGTACCCTTCTGCATCTTTCTGCAGTACTCTAGGACACCCTACAGTGATTTGAGACATTAACAATCCCATCACCAAAAGGCAAAACTCAACACTACAGACTTTCTGACAAAAATAATTATCTGATAAACATCCCTACGTAAAGTGCTGTAAATGTGTTGTTTTCTCCTGAAAGGACAGTTCAGATGATACTTATCATCTGAGTCTGAGCTAGTCCCTTCAGGACTTCTTCACAACTGATGGAGAGGGAAAAAAAAAAAAAAGATTCATATAAACCATGTCACTCTAATTTATTAGGGGGAAAAAAACAAAACCAAAGCCACATTTCAAGAAAAAAATGAGGTCAGATAAATTGTCTACTGAGATCTTCCCTCTAGTGAAAGTTTATATGATGACTGGTTCAAATTTATACCCAAGTTTAGGTGAGTTAAATACCACCTTATGTGGCCAGAAACACCAGATGCAAGGTCATTGATCAAGAATTAAGGTTGTCAAACATAGCTATTCTTCTGCAGAAGTTTTCTGAGAAGGAACAAACAAACTTGCACAAAATCAGAGCTGATCAGAAAGATGTAAATCCCCTAGGTCCTTAGTTGCTGTGCAAAACTGGCCTTCCACCCTCTGTTTTTCTGCTAGTATAAAACAACTTTTTCTCTGAGGCCCATCTTTATTCCAATTGTTCCAGTGTGGGACATTTTCGGAGAGTTTTACGTTTCCCCAGCCATTCAAATCTCTGTCAGTGAACAGAAGCCCTGAAGTTCTTATAGGAGAGAACCGATTTTTGTTGTTGTTGTTGTTGTTGCAAGTAAGAAAAGAACATACAGAGGCATTTGTATTACACTTTGATGATTCACTAATCATGGCTTCTTGCTGGTCATGTTAGCAGAATGACAAACAGCAGTGTCAGAAATATTTCTTGGTGATCTCTTCTAAAGTGAAAAATTTAGATAGTTGTATTGCCCATGAAAGTTTCACCCCTGTTCCTAAAAAGATAAATTAAGCAATGATTACTTTGTAACGCTAGCTAAGCAAAACCTTAAGGAGCTTTCTTCCTTCTTGGGAGGCTGGAAAGATGCAAGCATTAGTGGCTATAACTACCTCACTAGATTTCACAGGCAAGGCCATATTAAAATGCCTAAGTAGCAATATGCCTACTTCTACAGAAGAATCTGAAGACCACAACCTTGGTCAGTGTTCAAGTTCACTTAAAACGCTGTCCCTGAGCAAGGATATAAGTCATAGGCCAGTCAGGACAGATTTCTTAAGGAAAGTGGTTTAACATAATAACTTTATAGCAGTGTCACAACCAAAATATTTGGAAAATGTAATTTTAACCAACAATGACATTGTGAGATCTCACAAGTTGCTTAGTCTAAGGGTGATTCAAACATCGCGGTTAGAACAACAAAAGGGAAAGAAAAGTTAGGGTCTGCTGTCCTATATGAGAATGTTTTTTCCCCACTGGTTTTAGCATAAAATGGGATGAGGAATAAATCTTAATGATCTGAGATCCATTGAAATCAGAGAGAATATTGCTGTTAATTTCATGGGTGTGACCCTGAGGACTAGGGATCAGGAGCTGTGGATCTGGGCTTGTGTTTGGGAAAAGTTCCCCTTCAGTATCTATATACTACTGTCCCCAAGAAGTTCTGATTCTCATATCAGTGGCCTATGGCTGGGGCACAGAATCTTGTATTATGCAATTCAACTAAAATATTCACAATTGTACCTAAGAAGTAAATGAAAAACAAATGTTAGTTACTTCACTAGGCTAGGTAATTCACACAAAACTTAAAACACACTTAAAAGATTAAGTAAATGTATCTACATACACATTACAGACACAGCCCCCACACCCAAATATTTAAGTTCCTTATGATCTAGTATTAAAGTTAAAACCTCTGTAACTTTTGAAATTGCTCCTTATTAAAGGTACAAATAAAGTTATTTCATTTGTTAGTCATCCTTCCATTATAACAAATATCGCGTGGCTGCTGCTTCCTCACTCATCAGCTCTAGGTGAAATACTGCAAATCAAATTAGTCAAGGGTATGCTAGGAACTCCCAAGGTTTTTTTAAATTTAATCAGTTTCTCCAGACAGTAACGTCAATTTCATGATAGAGAACCAAGAAAAGAAATAAATATATCACAGGCCTGCCTAAAACAATCACTACATTTCATTTCTCAGACCAAGAGATACATGCCTACACAATATGTGGGTTCCATGCTGGCCTGACTTGGTTTGACCATTCACTTTAATGGGGTCAAGATTTAATTTTAGAGGCATTGAATATTCCAGTGTATTCACATTTACTTCAGTAAACCTTTGTTTCTGTATAGCACACTTCAGTCAAAATGGTTCCGATCCTAAAGCAGAATTCATAGAAATGACAGACAAATATTTTAAAAATGCTGCTCTCTGAATAAATGCATGGATACACTATTAGAAATGTAAGTTAAAAAAAAATATATTTGGAAAAAATACAGAAAAAGTTATTGGAATCATATTTTGTCATTTTTATCAGAAGATGTTTAGATGTATTTTAGTCATTAAAAACTCACATCACAGATTTTTTGTGCCTTTTTGCACTTCACAATTGATGCTCAATTAGTCACAGCTAAGAAGCCTAGGTAAATCTCAGTTAATCTTCTGCCTCATCGTTTCTGCCTCTGTAGGCAGAAGCAATGCCTACATAGTTTTATGTATTTCAATAGTGCTACAACTATTTACTTCTTTTACTTAGTTTACTTCATTCTTGTCTATTATTATTGAATGATAAAATATTAAGTTATTATTCCGAAAGGACATTACATATATTTATAAAAATGTTTTTTTCTGACACCTCAATTGTCTTCTTAAGATTTCACTTCAGGTTCTTTACTTTACTACAAGCTTTCCAATATAGTTTAGGGAAACATTCACAGAGAAGGCATTACATGTTCTCTTGATTACATCTGTTCTTTAAAAAAAAAAAAGCCTGACAAATACAAGAAGCTTTGATATTCAGCAGTTACCAAATAACTGTTCACAGACAAACTCATCAATTATCTTGAAAGATCACAAAGAATCACCATTCAGGTTGGAAGGGACCCTAGGAGGTCTCTACTCCAACTCCCTGTCCAATGCAGGGGCAGCTCTGGGGTCAGCCCAGGCTGCTCAGGGCTTGGACCAGTGAAATCCTCTGAGGATGGAGATGGCACAGCCTCTTGGCTGCCATGAAGTCCTCATGGGGAAACAGTTTCTCCTTATACCCATCCTGAACCTGTTGCAGCTTGTATTCATTGTTTTTCATCCGCCAGCCCCGCAGTGCTGTGAGGAACCCAGCTCTGTCTCCTTGATGACACTTCATAGGTGCTGGGGGCCTGTTAGGTACCCTGAAGATGTCCCTTCCCTAGGATAACCCAGCCCAGCTCTACCAACTTTTCCTCACAGGGTAAGTCCTCCAGCTCCATCACCATGGGGGTCTTTCTCTGGGTTATGCAATTTCTGTTGATCAAAAAAAGTTCTTTTTTTGAAAGACATTGAATCTTCTCTTTCACTAAAAACAGCTATTCAGAAAAATTCTTTCAGAAGTTGTCTAAATTTCTGTGACTACAGCTTCATTCACTTAGGTAACTCCAAGTCAAGGGACTGTAGATACACACAGAATATTTACATACCCAACTAAAATATACAAAATCTTTAAACCATAGTTTTACCTTAGAACAACCATAAAGTTCAAAGCTACATAAATTCCATTCCAAGCTCAAAACCACACAAGAAAATGGCTGCAACTGCAAATTACACACATATACATACACTGTGCATTCCCTCAAAACAGTTTAAGATGCTACATTATTTCATTGGCACTTCTCATAGTTAAGTCTACCCTGAAGCTCTTTCCTTCAGTTCTGAATCTTCAGAGAATTTTTGCTACTCATTTATAAATAGCTGGTAATTGAGCTAACTGTGAAAATGCTGACACAACATCAACGCTCTTGGGATAAAGTCAAAACGAGAAAGACCTTGGACAGTGTAATCAGTGTCACTTGTGTATATGAATTCAGTCCCTGTGAAATTATGTGGTAGGACATAACTGTGGAATATATTTAAGGACCCAGAATAGAAATCTCATTTGAGAAAAATGGATAACTCATGTAACAATAAAAATACTTAAATTAAACAAATGGTTGCTATTAGTACAGGGAAGTCCCTTCCCGTCGTTGAAAGGAAGATTACAATCATTATTATGAAACAATAGCAAAAACGTGTTGTTTTGAAAGAATTCTTATGGTTGGTTATATATTGATTCACCTAGCAGTCTTTATTCAGAAGCATACACATGCAAGCAATAACAATTTTGAAGGGCAAAGACTAACACTGATTTATTACCGGAGGTCAGTGAGTGCTGGTGTTAATGGAAACATTTACAAGAATGAAGGTCACTGGATTTGATGCTGTGCCAATGTCGCGCTTTAGCCTTATCTGGTAATTAAGTACCATGCAGTCACTCTATCACTTTGGGATGAAGGAAGGAAGAAAAAAAAAAACAGGGAAGCTCGTGGAAGTTAAGAACTACTTAATTATACAAAAGGAAACTTATAGTGATACTAACACTACTACTAGTAAGTAATTAAAAATTAAAACAACAGAAAACAGAACATATGATACAGTATCTCACCACCTGCGGACCAACAAAGCCGCATTCCAAAACAGCAACCAAAACCTAAGTGCAGAGGAAAGAAACAACCCTGAGCCCAAAAGTTGAGAGAAACTACCCCCCACCCCACCCAAGAGCCCAAGAGCCTGACAGCAGGGAGACAAAATACTACAACTCCCCAACCAGCATAACAACTTTCACACCTTGCAAACTGTGCGTGCACCCAGCCTGACCACCGAGGCTGAGGTGTCATGGAAGGAAACAAGCTCTCTCGGCCACTCTGGACCAGCCAGCTCTCTGTGGGAGAGCAGCTCATTCCTGCCCGAAACCCGCACAGCCAAGAGCAGGAATATCTTCTCTTCCAAGATGGACCTGCAGCCGTTTGCTGCAAGACTGTGTTGAACTCAGCAGGCCAGGATGTTGCCGGTTGTGCATCTCTGATCCTCCTTCCAGAGCAGTTAACAGACACATGTTGAAAGGGAGATAAAGCAGCTTTCTATGTCCCTAGCGTAAACACTGAACATGGAGTATTAGGGAATCTCTGGACAGCATCTGCTTGCTTCGCTGTGCTGCTGTTGTCCCTCTCTTTATTCCAGCACAATAATAATAATATTTTCAGAAACTCTCACTATTAGCAGTAATTAAATTCTATTATTAAAATTATCTAGATAATAACAAATACTTTGTTCTGATGTTCGCAGTATTTGATATAAAATTCTATTAAAATAAGCCTGCAATTAAGATGGGCAGATTAGAAGATGCAACAAAAATTAGAACAATATGATATTGTGGTCACTATATATAATGGTACAGTATTTTTATGCATTTTTTTAACTGACCTATAGCTGTCTCATCTGTCTTTATTCATAATACAGTGTCTCATTATTTCATGTTCTTTTCTCAGGTCCTTGAGATGAAGTACTTGGAGTATGTAATTCAGTTTCATCTTATTTGAAGGCAGTTTTTCTCTCTGAAAATATGAATTTCTTTGAAATACCCACAGGACCTTCCAGATATGCAACAGGTTAATTTCTGTAATATTTATGACATCTATTTGTTGTTTCTACTCTAAGTGATGGTGCCCATGAAGCTACATGATATTAAAGCTCTTTTCTGTGGGGAGAATCCTTTCAAATTCATTTTAGGACTTATTTCATATAAATAAACACCTGAAAAAAAGCACATAAGGTAAATTATAAAATGCTCCATCAGTTATATGACCCGCTCTATCAAAGTCAGGATGATTTCTTGCTGGCATAAAGTAGCCCAGAATTTCAACCATGATTCTTCTGTTTCTTCACAACAATGTGAATTTTCTAATGGCATATTTATTGCACACTCAAATATGACATTTTAGTAGGTGAAAGGAACAAGACAAATGCTTCCATTAAAGCATGTCTTTTTAGAATTGCATGTAATGAACAAGTTATCCTGTTTGTTTTGACATATTTTTTTTTTAAAACATTGTGTTCTTCAAAGCAGTACACCAACACAAACCCACTCCTGTCAGTAAATTTTAATCATATTAAAGTTACTGTTCAATAATGTTCAAATGAAATGTTGTGTGACAAGTTTTTCAGACCATGATATCCTGAAAATCTGGTTTGGATAAGTCTAAAGAGAATCCATATAATATTGCATTTGTCAACAGAGAATGCCATAAAACAGTAGCAGCTCAAAAGATGGCAAACAGAGAGAGTGTCAAAGTCTCAAAAAATAAAGTTCAGAAGTGAAGAAACAGAGCTAAAATAATATCTCCTATTTTAGAAAGCTATTTTTTTTACTGCAATATGAATGAATCTGAAATATGCGCAAGATACTATTCACATTTTCTGAGGATTAAAAGATATCTTTTTTAGCATTTTCTCTGTTTATTTTTTCTTCTTCCCCAAGAATGTTTGTAGGGAAAAAAAAAAAAAAAGTGATATTTGTGTGAATGTGTATAGAGGTATACTGCTTGCATAGCTCCTTAGAATCTCAAAAAGAAAGCCAGAAAAAAAGGTTTGGGGAGATTTTCTGCCCAGTTCCTGTTCTCCAAGTTTGAATAACCTGAATGCACATGATTCCTTCCATGTCAGTCACACTGCTGACAACCTACAAGTCACTATATGATTTCAGAATTCACATAGAGACTGACCTGTGTGTCACTGCCACTCTGTCAGAAAGAGGTTTCAAGGCCATCATTGAAGACACCTCACTTCACCAAGCTACAAGACTAAGATTCAGGACAGATTGAGAATATGAAATACAGACACTAATTATTGTAGTGAATACTTTTCAGATAACCCATGGGTTGAAAGGTATTTGCAAAGAAACATTTAGATGAATGCATTTGTAAATATTTAAGTCTGTTCTCAGCCACGAGGAGATACACTTTGGCAAATGCACTGCTGTTTTATTCATAATGCACTATAAGGCTGGAAAGATCTCTGTTTTCACTTCTACAGGAAAATGTAAAAAAATCTCAGACCTCATTTTTATGAAAAGGAATGTAGCTGTTGGTGGGCTCAGCAACAAATCTGGTTTTGTTAGATCTTTTCTTAATGGAATTGTATGATAAAAAAATTCGGTATTCATAACTATTCTGATAGTTTTATCTCTTTGGGATGCCTTGGTGAAAAGAGGTTAAGATACAGAAATTATGTCTATAAATGGCAAATGCATGTAATTCTTTTTAAAGATGAATGACAGAGAGAGGAAAAAAGTACCTTCTTCCCACATGTTAAAGCAACACTGTACTAAAATACACAAATATCACAATATTCACATTATTAATAGCATTATGAAGTATTGGAAAATAGGAAACATCCCTTGTCAAATACCTTAACAATCAATACACCTTCCAAACATGTTATGCAACTGTCATTACATATTATGTCAAAATGCAGTTTAAAAAGCTTTTTTTTTTTGGGGGGGGGGGGGGGGAGTGAAGTAAAATGTGTTTGAGGAAAAAAGAAACAGTGGCAAGTAACAGGTCATTGCAAATCACACATTCCATGACTAGTAATAGAAAACCTTAGGTCAAATTATGGCACATGGTCCTTTTGCTAGCTTTAGGCTTTAGCTGTAGCTTGTTAGACTGCTGTGATTTTAATAGGAGTTATAATCCTCAGATTCATTAACAGAAATAATGATGACAAGTATGTCATCTGTGGTTACTGGAATGTGGTAAACAATATTTTGTTTAGGTTCAAAACTAATTTCCTACTCTTTGAAAAACATAATAGAAATTGAAGTTACACTACTCACATAATACTTTAACAAAATATATTGGGATGAAGGTATTATCATGGAAATTAAATACATGGAAAGAAACTATGGAAATTTATCATAAAATATATCGTCATACATTACAACAGGAATCTGGAAGCCAATTTTTACTGGATGATTACTTAACAGAAATGGCATTAAATAATAAGAATGAAAAAGGATTATGAAGAAGTCTAGCATGTTCCAATTCAAATAAACCTCTGAAAAATATGAAATTTTATAGAAAAATTACAAATGATGGACAGAAAAAAATAATTTCCTTGGCAATTGTGAGCACAGTCTTTTTCATTTGTTTTTGACAATCCCACCTCAAAAATATTGTCATCCTTCAAAAAGGTCAACACCAGTGCTTATAAGAAAAACCCAGTTTATATAGCTTACTTGATTGTCCAAGAGTCATTTATCAGACCAGCAGAGTTGCATATGCATCTGTTCTGTGATACCAGCTACTCAGTTCTGAGTAAATTTGAAGTGTAAGTGTAGCAGAAAGTTTTATTTCCTAGAAAAAGCTTGGCCATAACCATAACCAATCACAGAATCATAGAATGTTTTGGGTTGGAAAGGACCTTAAAGACCACCTAGTTCCAACCCCCCTGCCATGGGCAGGGACATCCCCCACTAGAACAGGTTGCAAATGAGTATGTAAGCACAGAGCAGTAACAATACATACCTTATCTGAATGGGTCAGTGTACACTAACGTTCGACAGAACACATCCTTTTTAACTTTTGACCAGATGGGCTTTTAAACTGCTGTTGTTATCCACAACGTTTGTCTTGGCACTCATGGAAAATAAACCGCCAAGATTACACAGCACGTAGCTGAAGGAATGAATTCACTGACATCTCCTACAAGCTTCACAGTAACTGAGCTGCTGAGGGACTGAGCGTTCAAGCTAACGAAGTCCCTCTGCTAACGCATTGCTATTGTATTCAAACAACTTCTTTTATTGTGACCTTCCATGTCCCTCTTTTTTTTTTTTTTTTGCTATCCCACATCACTTCTGAGTGACCTTTTGATTTATTCTCACTCTTCTCACTGAATATTCCTGTCTGTTCAATAGAGGTTCAATTATTATTTTTTTCTTTTCAGTATTTCTTTGCCTGCAAAATAACCCAAATCCCAGTTTAAGAAGTACATGTGTTGTAGAAACACATGCCAAAAAGCTATAATTGACTCCAATGTGCATTGCTTCCTCAATTTTCTGATAACATGGAAGGCCTGGAAGTGCCATAAGTGCAACATGAGAATAGCAGAGCTAATAAAAAGAGCAATTATAATTGTTGCAGCTGGCCACTATTAAGGTCATAGTTCCAAGAACATCAGCACTGGACAACAATTCATAGATTTGTCTGCAGTCTTCATTTCTCAGTTTTACCTAAGGTTTATGAAAAAATACAATACAAATAAGGCTTAACAAAGCATACCAGTAATCCACCTGGGTCTGGAGAATTGATAAGTGCTAGCAATGTATTAATCTTCAGAAGGGAAAAACTAATAAGAAAAATAAAGAATCTCTGTGAAGTTGAACCACTTACCCTGACATTTTTGGTTTATAATAAATATTCCTTACCAAGATTGTATGATTGGACTTCATTATGCATTTGGTTTTGCTGTCTCTATTTAGAATCTTAAATAAAGATTTAACTTCATAGCCCTGGTGGATATATCATTGTTGTCTTCAAATTCTGTTATGATTTATATTTGAGCAACAACTGACTTCCCATTTATTACATTTCTGTGCTGAATTTCTTCATGTTATTCAGCATTTTAGTATATGTAGAAAAAGCTGACTTTTCAAGACAAAAAATGTGATACTTCAGAGGGAATTATTTGAAAATTTGAGAGTTATTTTCTTGTTTATTCTTTTTTTATTAAGATTTTAGCTCCCTTAATTGCTGCAGTCAAGGTATATAAACTTCCGAGCAGCTTTTTATCTATATTGAGAAAATACTATGCCTAGCTTCTCAGACAGAGCCTAGTACGATCGGTACCCATCTCACCATTGGCTTCTGGGTCCAGAAATTCCACATGAGATTGCCTTTCCTTCAGGATGTCTCAGGCCGAAAGAATCTCTTACAAACCTGCTGGAGAAAAATTTCCTGTGAATTCCTTGTTTCCAAACCTATTTTACTCTTTATTTGTTCAGCCAAGTTGGATACCATGTTATTGCTCGGGGAAGTGGCTTGAATTATTTCTCTTCAATGTGACAAGATCAAAGTTCTGTCTGCATTTGATGCTCCCTGGCATTCCCATCAAGTGCACTTCCAGGCTGTGTTTCTGCTGCCCATCTTGAAACAACGCCACATTGGTACCCATGGTCTTGATCTTGCCTCCCACCTTCAACAGCAACAGAGCACTGGTCTCACAACACAACTGCCAGCATGTTACACTGCAGCATCTGAAGGAATTAATCCCCTAACTACTCAGTCAAGCCGTTTAGACACCTCTCCAGCAAGCCAGCCATATTTAGCAAAATTTAATATAAGATTAATTATATCTTTAAATTTTGATTTTTAAGTGAGGTGAAAGTCTTATCTGTAATTGGGCCTTAAAAGCTATTTTTATATGCAACTTAGAATTTTTAAATATTTATAACGTTATTCAGAAGAATTAGATCAGCATTTACCTAAATTGTGTAAAAATGAATCAGAATTACACAATTGTGATACTGTTATTTTCCCAAATTACCTTCCCAGGTGGTTAACATAGCAAAGTGCAGATATACTCGAACTAATTTGTTTAAAACTTGAAATTAGGGGTCAGTCAACTGGTGCTCAACCTAAACTGCAAAATCTACTTCAGCAGGATAAATTCCTCTCCTTTGAGCTCTGTTCTGCTCTGAAAGCTGCACTTCAGAATCAAGAAGACAGTGCCACCCATATGCCCACTTAACTCCAGGTCTTCCTACAAGCCTCCAAGATTCAAGAGATGCCAAGATGATGGAAAAAACATAGAGACCTAGGATGATCAGTTTCCTGCCCCCTTCCCGATGCTGCAGTATGTGATATTTTAATGTTGGAGACAGACAAGAAGAACCGCTGTACAACCACTGCAGGGGAGCTGAGCTAAATGCTAGCGAGGGGGCTGCATCTGTAGTCTTCCTGCAACCCTTGCTGTGCCTTGTCCTTGCTCTTTACACGCACAGGCTATGAACTCTGTTGGATACTGGCTCTACAGCACAGTGTTTCCTTATCCCACAGCTTGGTAAAACTTGACATCAGTGTGTATTGTACATATATCTGCTTCTGTTCCTGGTTTACCAGTAGCTTATATTCTGTCTCTTTCAGTCTGCCAGTGTGGGCTGGATGACAAGTGCCTTGCTGACCTGATGAAAAGTCCTTTCTCATCCCCTCGGATTGTTCTGGGTTGGTGCCGGAGCATGGTGCTGTACCCAGGGGCACAGGAGGTGGCTTGAGCACTCCATCCACACCATGTGATACCTTCTGCAGCAATTGCTCTGGGCAGGGATGGCTTCTGATCCGGCCTTTCAACAGACCTTCCCAACTAGACCCCCATCTGCTGCTGAGGCATCGTCTGAGCAATACTCACAGCACTTCCCAAAGTGAGTATATCTGCCCTAGTTTTTCAAAGCTTTCTTCCTTCATGCTCCCTTGATATGTAATTTAAACATTTATGTCTTTTTTGCCTCATGTTTGATCCCGCAGTAACAAATGTTTATTTCCTTTATTTCCATGGTTGAATTAGGCAGTAAGAAAATTTTTAAAAAGCACATGAATTTTTATTTCCCTTCCAAACCACACCAAGAGAAATCTTCCCTATATCAAAGTTTTGGGGGACTTTGTGATACAATTTCAGAGCTCATCTGGAACTGCAAAATATTCTATGTGCTTTTGAACTTAAAAAATTAGTCTGACATGGTTTTCTTTTGCTTCAATATTAGATGAGTTTCTCCTGTAGTAATATTTCCAGGGAGTAAACTTCAAGTTCCCCTAAAAGTTCCTGAAGATTTGGAACATTAAAATGCTGACTGCAAACACTTGCACAAAGATGCTACAGATGATTGCAACAAATGCATTGTTGACTGCTGTACTCAAAATACTTTTTCAGTGCCCTGTCTCAAAGACAATTTTAGGCTCCAAAAGGAGATTTGACTTACACTTTTCATAGACCCAGCTGCAAATGCACATATTTTTACCTTGCGTCAATGTGCCAGAGAATATTAACATTAAACTTTGGTTTTAACTCATAAATAGCATAGAGTAAAACTTACTTTAATTAGGCTCCAGCTAAGGTTTGGCATAGAATAAAGCATGTTTAAAAATTCTGAAATACCTCTTCTGTCTTACTTGAAATTTCAAAGAGGCCCTTGAGAACTTTGTGTAAGACATAATATACCGCAAGAACACTGATACCTAAGGCCTTCTATCATTTCTTCTGAGGTCAGGACCATCTCTTATTATATGCCTGCACATAGATTCATACAAACAGGCTCTGATTTCAATTATGGTTGCTAGGTGTTACTCTGATTACTCAGAATCAGGTATAGCATATGCTTTATGGAGTTTCTATAGGTTTAGTAAATGGTATATGTTAAATATTTATATGCGCTCCTTTCCACATCCACATAGGTAACAGCACCATAAATGAGTACCATATGACTCACTAGGTCTTGTCAGCAATTGCTGTAATATAATACTGCAAATGCTGTCCGTGTTTCCAGGTGAATCTTTGTGCTGAAATTCACTTGTCACTCGTAAGGAACAAGCACTTGGAAGGCTTAGATGTCTCTGACGGAGAACAGCAAGCCCTTCTATTGAACTGAAGCATATTTAGGAAGCTTCATTGTACTCACATTTAATAGGACCTGGGATCTTCAGTCTTTAGCCCTCCAAAGTATTAAGGACTTAGTGGAATTTAATCAAAGGTAGTTGGACTCCCAGCCACATGTGAGAAGCTGTGTCCAACTGATCAATTAACTCCTGAGGATGTGTGTTTGAGGGATTGCAAAAAAAATAAAAGAAACCCATACTTATTATTGTCTCCTTCACTTAAAATTCAGGTTTGCAGAAACCTTTCTTATATACTAGTATGGGTTTTAGACCATTTTCTGAGAAAGCAAAAATCTGGGTTTAGTTCCTGATTCTGAGTTTCTATGGATAGTCAGATCTCCCATCTACAAGTTCTCTGGTTTTTTTCAGAATTAGACATTACATTAATTTAGAAAGAAACAAACAAAAAAATTAGACATTACGTTAATTTAGAAAGAAACAAACAAAAAAAAAAGGAAAAAAAAACCCACCCCAACAAACAAACAAAACACCACACATCCAAAACCAACAACTGCAGAAACAAAACCCCCACAACCTTGGCAGCAGGAACCAGACTCAAGCACTCTTGTACATGAGCTGAACACTATTACAATGCTGTTGATGCCAGATGTCCCAGCTCTGCAAGAGTACCCTAACTGGATGTGGCATCATATCCCTTCTCACACGCTCATCCTCTAGCTGCAGCTCACTAGTATTAGCTATGCAATTAGCTATGCAATTCCCCTCTTCTTTGTACTTTGTTGAGAAGAATCCTTTTTTTCCTGAGCTTTCAGTTGTAGGGCATGTCACAGATATCGACGACATTTTTTCAAGTGACCAGAAGGGGTTTGATTTAGAGGGTTTGGTTTACACCTAGCCAGACTTATGGATGCTAGGAAATGAGCTTTTGAGGTCAGGCAGACTTGGTTATGTGTGTAGAGTTGAGCTGCAGGTGCAGGGGGAAACTAGTTGACAGAGGGCTTCCCTCATCAGGGATGGAAAGTTTCTCTAGATCACACTTTTCAATGCAAAAGCCTACCACTATTTTGGATTTGATCATAAGTCATTAAGATATTATTACCAGAGTTATTGTATCAGACTCAGAGGTGCTTTCTGAGTGAAAAGATATTGCTTTTATTTCTCCTCTGGAATGTACATATGATTGCCTTTATTCAGTCTGCTGTCTTCATGCTAACACAGCATCTTTTTTCTTTCCTGTTTACTCCCATATGGTTTGTTAATTAACTTTTCTTTGGAACTTATGAAAAATGTTCTCCATATTTGCTGAGTCTTTTACTAGCAGTGCTCTCTCTTCCTTTGCCAAAGTATACATAACTTAACAGGTTTGAAATAACCAATTTATAGTGTTAGCATGTGGTGGAATATCTGATATGCTTGGTACACAATGCAAAAAAGAAAAAAAAAATAGAGTTTGAAAGCTGAGAGCAGAAAATAGCTTGTTTTGCTAGAAATCCTCAGCCCTGGTAAAAACTAAGATCTGCTTAAGACACCAAGAAATTAAGTTAACTTTGTATGTCATATACATAAATATTTGATTCTCATATTTTGGTGGGGTTTTTCTGTATGACATTAATAGAAAATATCTTTGAAATCAGATGTAAGATAAATATTGCTAAAAGCCTTGTTAAATATAATATACCTTTTGAGGCTATATGATGAACAAGTCTCCTTTTCTGGATATTTAAGCCAGTCTGCCTTTTGGATGCATAATTTGAATGAAAGTATATACTAATTTACATGTAATTAGCATTTACATTTTACATGCCAGGCTGATACATTTTTATGCTTCTTTTGGTTATGGATTGTAAACAATCCTATATACAGAGCATTCTGACATAGTGGGGAACATACTGTGTGCTTTTTTTTCACAAAATACGTATCTGTTTTTTGCAATAAATCTACTGCCATCAAAGCATCACGTACAGAAACGGCCGCCACTTTCCTTTGGTCCTACTGGGGCTTTGTACTTCTATCATATGTTGCCCTCTGTCCTTTTTGTCATGTATACTTGGGTGAATTGAATACCAAATGCCACTAAATACGAGTGGAAACCTTTCACATTTATTCTGAAGTGGCTACAAAGGAGGGCAGAGAATCAGATCAAGATTAAACTTCTGTTTAGCTTGCTTTATAAATTCAAATGAAGTATAACTTTTTGAATTGAGAGAGAAAAGGACATTAAAATAGACTTCAAAAGAGGGAAAATGTGAAGAAAAGTTAACTCTGAATTGGAATTTCTGTTATCGCAATCAGTCTTTTCACTATGAATCACACTGTTAGCATATGTCTCTCAGAATAGCCCTGCTGATAGAAATGGAGTTATAAGATTTACATAAGATTAGGATGCAACCCAGTATTTAGGTGTAGTATCTGCTTACAATTAGCCATGAATTACTTTACACACACAAAGCCAAAGACATATTATTTTAGTTTCTTCTGTAAAGCTACTCTTGCTTGACTATTAACAGATGCCATGTATTTCTTCTGCCAAAATTGATGTTATACTGGCAACAGAGCAGGGAATCACACGTTTAAATTTGCTGTAAAAACACTACTTTAATTAGCTTCTGGCCACTCCCATAGACAAAATACTAGACAATACGGATCTCAAGTCAGACCAACTATGGCAAGCCCTTTGTTTCTAAATACCTCTATTTTTCATAATTCACAAGTATATTGAGGACTGTTGGCAATTAATTTTTGTGGAGCACAAAACTACATCTTGTCCAGTATAGATACTCTTCAGCTAAAAGTCTTTTTGCTCTCTTCTAGCTTTCAGTGGACACCAGAATAAAATTTAAAGAACACAGTTCAGTGGAGAGAGATCAAACACTCAATACATGCAAGAGGGGAAATAAAGAGGATACACAATTCTGTCCACTACCAAGATCAAGTAACAAACACCTGGTTATGACAGGGAAAAAGAATGTCTCTTGTGATTTCTTCCTTTACACCAGAAAAACATTGAGGCCTGTCTCAGGCACACTGACATCAGCCAATCTGGCTATTAGCACAGCCGTTAAAGTGAAATCATAAGTCTCTTGTGTTTCCTTCTTTTCCAGCCATAAAAAGGTGAGGCTTGGCTCGTGCTTGTATCAAATGCTACATTTAAATATCATAGTTTACTTTCTCTTCAGGGAAATCACCCACCAGGGTCACCAGGCTAATCACAGCTCACTTTAAATCACTGGAAATTAAGGGAAAGTAGGAGTGAGAGAGGGAAAACAGACCGACATATTGTTAGTGACACATCCCAGCTTTGTAACTGATTTTCCTCTGAGAACTCTGTGCTTCCCAGCAGCTTAGAGAGGATGATTCCTTGTCCCCTGAGCTCCCATTTCCAAATGATTCTGAGCCAGAGACTTTCTGAAGAAGTTTCACAATTCCTTTTTCCCTGTAGTTCATTTATTCTGCCTTTCTTTTCTTTCTTTTATTCCAATGTGGTGTCTCACTGTCTGATTCGTGGACGCCTCCCATCCCACCTTTTAGAAGTGGGAGCATAGCAACCGAGTGACACTCCATCAATAACCACTCTTGCTGCTGCAGAGATGATCTTTCTTGTTTCTTCCTTGCTAGCAGGCATAGGAATGTACCCAAAGAGATTACGTCTGACTTGCACTTAGAATGAGATATTTCAAAAAGTAAACTTAAACGAAACTAAATATAATAAAAGCATTGGTCAACTGAGACAGTATTTCCTTCCAGCATCACCTATTTATACTGATCCCAGATATTCAAACAGCCTTTCTCCAAACTGCTCTAAATTGCTAAATAGCCTGGCCTGGATAAAAATAAGCTTTCTAAAAACACACAGTATTTTCAGCATAACAATTGCAATGACAGATTTTACTTTTTCTTACAGACAATTGCTAATTATTGTCTTGGTCTAGAAACACAAATGTCTATTGAGTTCAATCTTTTCCAGTCCCACAGAAAATTATCTACCTTATGTTGGTACCATAGTCCCGTCTCAGGTCCCACCCATTCATTATAAATCTGCTGCTGGGAGAACTACCAACAACTACTCCTCCTTAGTAGGGTACAACATCACAGTCCATCTTGAGGCTGTGAATCAACAACTCATTGTTGAAACAGACAAGAGACCAGTCCACAAACCGAAGAAGATTATTATGCTGTTATTTTGAACCATGAGCTTCTCAATAACTGCAGTTGGATCTAAATATACGATCCATTAAACTCACATTCTTTAGCTTAAAGTACCCTTTGATGTTTAACTGGAAGGGATTTTTGTGAATGAATTATGACATAATGCATAAAGGTAAGCTACAAAAATGAAAAATGGCATAAACTTAACAAAGAAAAGAATGTAGGAAAACTGAACCCACGATGACTCTGGATTCACTTCTTTTGTCACTGTGCTCTGTTTGCAGGATCAGGCTAAGGTAAAAACAAAGTAGAATGTTTTTCAGACTTAAAATATTTGTTCCTTATTTAGAGAAGGAATAAATGGTGTAAAGTGAGAGATTTTTTTCAGGAGTGTTTTACTCTACAGAGGTTTTATTTCTTTGAAGTCAGATAGCAACAAACTTCATACAATCAGCTTACTCCAGAAGAATTCTAAAACAGTACATCTTACCCTGCCTTCAGATCAGCTCTCTGTTACATTTTAGGCCTCTCTGGCAATAAATCACATCCCAGACAATACCTGTACATTTAGGGTCTGCACTGGATAAGCAATTCAAATGTTCCTACCATGTTTCAGATGATATTTGAGGAGGGTGTGTGTGAATCATGCTTTGCTATTTAACCTTATAGCCAGAGAATGGTTCATAGCCTCTCTCTTTTTGCAGAAAAGACATGGTCTTTCTCCTTCAAGACCTGAGAAAAATTCAATCAATTTAATTATTTTCATATTCTTAGTCACCTGACTATTATAATTTGGAAAATTCCTTCCCCCAGGGTTTTCTCCAAGGCAACATGATCTAAAAAGTATATTCCAGATGTCTGTCACACTCTGAGGATCTTAAATCCCTTTACTGGTCTGTTATACCAAAACAGTTTTCTCCAAAATCACTGTTTACAGGTAAGTCAGAGGAGCACTGTCTGGTTCCTGCATCTTTGCACCTTCAAATGTCAGATGCCATCTCACTCACATACACATCTCAAGGGTAACTGCAGCGTGTTTTACCCATCCAGATCATGTCATGATAACACAGCAGAGAGCACCGTTGTCTTCAAGGGACGGGTAGTCAGCTCCCACCTCAGAAGTCACCAGAACCTGTGACCATGTTTTCTTGAACACAAGATAGAAACTAAAACAATAAAAGGCAAAGCTTTAAAGAAAATGGCACCTTACAAGAAAAAAAGAAAACAAACACACCTTTCCTTATTATGTTTCGAACTTATTTACTTCAAACTTATGTATACCATAAGTGTACCTTTTTACTTCCAGCAACCATACACTTCAATTATCATAACCTTCAGCTTGTTATTTAAAATTATACTGAAGTTAATGTATTTCAGTACACTCTATCATTAATTCATATAACCCATTACATGTACAGTTGCTTCAAACTTTTCTGAAATATAAGAGCCATAAAGAAAAGGAAATAATTTCTTTCCATTGCAGCACATTTTCTTACCTGCAAGTAAATAAACAAAATGATGCCAATAGAATGAAAAAAATCATAATTAAATTGATTTGAATTTGAAGTTTAGCTTTAATAGAATTGATATTTAACAGGTTTCTGCAATCTGTCCAAGCCCTTTTATACACTGCACTTTCCGATGTTGTGTTGGAAGTAATAGTAATAATAATAAATAATTATGTACATAATAAATTGTGTAAATTCAATTATATTCAGATAAGTTGCTTTAGGGGACAGACCTGTACTCCATGTTCTGTGAAAGATTTCTGGCCCACACAAACATGTGGGTGGGATTGAGTGCACCCTCAGCAAGTTTGCCAACGACAGCAATCTGTGTGGTGCAGCTGACATGCTGGATGGAAGGGATGCCATCCAGAGGGACCTTGACAGGCTGGAGAGGTGGGCCACTGCCAACCACATGGAGTTCAACAAGGCCAAGTGCAAGGTCCTGCACATGGGTCAGGGCAATCCCAAGCACAAATACAGGCTGGGTGGAGAATGGATCGAGAGCAGCCCTTAGGAGAAGGACTTGAGGGTACTGGTGGATGAGAAGCTGAGCGTGAGCTGGCAGTGTGCACTGGCAGCCCAGAAAGCCAACCATATCTTGGGCTGTATCCAGAGAAGCATGGCCAGCAGGTCGAGGGAAGAGATTCTCCCCCTCTTCTCTGCTCTCGTGAGACCCCACCTGGAGTACTGCGTCCAGCTGTGGAGCCCTCAGTATAAGAAGGATATCAACCGGTTGGAACTAGTCCACAGGAGGCCACGAAGATGCTCAGAGGGCTGGAGCACCTCTTCTATGGGGACAGGCTGAGAGAGTTGGGCTTGTTCAGCCTGGAGAAGAAAAGACTCCGGGGAGACCTTATAGCACCTTCCAGTACCTGAAGATGGCCTACAAGGAAGCTGAAGGGCGACTTTTTACAAGGGATAATGGGTTTAAATTGGAAGCAGGTAGATTTAGATTAGATATCAGGAAGAAATTCTTCACGGAGAGGGTGGTGAGGCACTGGAACAGGTTGCCCAGAGAAGCTGTGGATGCCCCATCCCTGGAAATGTTCAATGGATGAGGCTTTGAGCTACCTGGTCTAGTGGGGGATGTCCCTGCCCATGACAGGGGGTTGGAACTAGATGGTCTTTCAGGTCCCTTCCAATCCAAACCAGTCTATGATTCTATGTGAGTGCATGTATAGACATGTGTGCACACACACACATGCAAAATCTCAGTATATAATATTCCTCATATAAATTATTCATACCCAGCCCTTCATCAAGATTCAACCCTTCAATAGTGCTTATGATCTCTTGTAAAGTTAGCATTTCATTCAGAGATACAGCTAGGTCTGGTTAGACTAATTATGCCTGCTGTAATCATAATATCAAGTCAGGAGTATGAGAACCAATATATGGCATATCTTTCCATATTGCATCCTTTGCCATCCTTTGCCATGATAGTGTTATATAAGAATTACATTCACAAACTCTTCTTTTTTGTTGTTATAGTATACCCTTATGCATTCTGTTATAAACTTTAACATGTATGAGATTAAGTAATCTGGATTTTTAACCTGTATCATGAAAAATACCCAACTTTGTTCTGACACTGTTCTAAGAGAAATATAAGCAGTACTCAGTCACTGAAGAATAGCTTCCCATTCATGAAGATTTTGGATTAGCATCATACATCAGTTTAATTATAGAAAATGTTTGTTATCCTCCTGTGTGAACAGTTGCCTATATAAATTTAAAAAGGAGTAAAGTTTTTTTATTATTATTTTCTTGAAAGTTACACTAGACATGCAGTCATGAATTTCTCTGTTTATATTGCACATCACACAGTCTTCTGCATATGACTGACCTTTTACTAATTCCTGCTACCTACCTGATGGGTGCAAATCAATCTCATATGCATTCTGCAAAATTCTTGATGTTTTAGTCAGTTATTATGATGTGCTGCTGAAGCACCACCATTATATTCACTGTCATGATGTGCTTGATCCATACAGGGCTAAACTTCGCCCACATGAAATCATAATTCATCCTGATATCATGACCACCTTGTCAGCTCTGTACCTGTCATATGTTAGGCTATGAAAACCAAATAATGTCCTTGCAGAGATAGTGTTAAGACTACAGTAAGTATAGGGGAGAAAATCATTATTAGACTTGGAACAAACTGGTTGTGTAGGTAATATTTGCAGCATTTCTTTTAGACTACATTAATCTGAAAACACTTTTCAATTTCTTTTATTATTTTTTTGTGTGTGTATTTGAAGACTTTTCTTCATAGAGTTTGTTCAGAAACGTTTTTTTACAAGTAGTCTATAAATGCAAACTCTGAATTTTTGAAGAACTGAGCAAATACAACTTTGTTGAAAAGAATGAAAAGACATTTCAGTAGCTCAGCATTCATTCTAGATCTTTGCTTAATTCTGGTCAGGTTTTTAGGGTGGAAGCAGTAGTGCAAAATCCAAGGAAATCTCTATCCCTGTTTATCCACAAGAGTGTACCACATAGCTTCAGAAGAGAAAGTGCTATTGAACTTCAATAGGAGTTCATATCTTTTTCCAATTATTCAGCACTGTCTCTGAAACCATCTTTCTAAATCTTTCTCAGTGGCTTGGGATTCACAAGCAACACAAGACTTAAGGGCTTCCTGAGGGCTGGACTTCTTCCCTAAATGTAGTTTGATGATCCTCTACCAAAAATTCATGAAAAGTTCCCTGAGGTAGCTACGTGGTACATAAATCCAGCTTATTACCATGCTTCAGAGCTCTTTACCGAGGAATAAGAAAATTGTCTGCATTCTTCAGAACGAGAAGAAGCAGCACAATATAAATCAATACCCATAGTACTTTTATTAGCACAATGCAGTTTCTCCCTGGAAATAATCATAGAATCATAGAATAGTTTGGGTTGGAAGGAACCTTTAAAGGTAATTTAGTCCATCCTCCCCTGCAATGAGCAGGGAATTCTTCAACCAGAGCAGGTTGCTCAGAGCCCCATCCAACCTGACTTCGAATGTTTCCAGGGATGGGCTTTCTACCACCTCTCCAGGAAACCAGTTCCAGTGTTTCACCACCCACATCGTAAAAAATATCTTACTTATATCTAGTCTGAATGGCTTCTTGGAACCTTCTTCCATAGTGCCCTGCATCAATACTGCTAAATATATAGCAATTGCAATTTTATTAAGCCTCTGAGCTCTAGTGAGAAATGGGTAGGTAAATAGAAGGTGTATGTATCCCAGCACTGATACAAAATAATCTGGAATACTGACATATTTTTTTAATCTTTGCAAGTTTTATGATTCAGGGGACCCAGCCCCTTCTTGATAAGAAACACATCATTTTTAAGGGTAGTTCCAATAGCTCATCCAGCAACCTCAAACTGATTAGTAGGTGTCCAGGTCATTGAGCTTATTTTTAGAGTATTGCTGAGGCACTATGTCACTTCGGCTCCAGAGAACTCTAGGAATGTTATCTTAATTTGAATTACCCCATATCCTTTCCCAGCTCTGTCATACCCAGTCCCAACAATTACTTCCAATTGGTTGACTTCAGAAAGCAAGACCGTTTCAGAAGAAAGCACGGTTTACTGCTCTGTTTTGTCTTTGCACTCATTTTTCCACACATCTGTGGTTGTTTCCAAAGGTGTCAACAATCAGATGAATATACAGTTGTTTGTTAAAATATATTCATCATTCTGTAGGGATTAACAACCACCAAGATCCCAAGACAATGCAGTATTTCTTCAGCACTGGCTAACATCAGTTAAAAATGCAAGGGTACAAACTGTAAGGAACAAGATGAGTGGATATGAATTACGGAAATCTTTTTATATGAGTCCAGATTTCAAAATTGTAAAGGATACCAGTAGGTGTATAGCAGCACAACAGAAAGTAAGACAATCAGCCAAACACACATACAGTTATCTTATGTTTAAATCCAAAATACATTACTATATACCAGTGAGATCCTCAGCAGGTCCCCAAATCCCAGAGGAACTGTGCACTTCTTTAGAAAGCCAGTTCTTTGTGGAAAGGGATATTTGCATTACCTGCCTTTAGGAAACTGATTAATAGGTCTAATAACCATACCTGGAGCAAAGCAATAGGAAAGTTAAAAAGCAAAGTTAAGTTAGACATATAAAATTAGGCTGTGGGGATTCCTCACAGCAATCAAAAGGAAGATAGCCTGAATATACAAACCAAACATGGTGAAATTTCTGTGTTTAAAAAAAACTAGATTGGGGGAAACTGGGGAAAAAGAAAAAAAAAAAAAAAAAAAAAAAAACATAATCTGGAACAATTTTATAGTTGAATATGAACCTCCACTCCTTAAAACTGGCCACAGTACCAAACTTCTGGGGAGGAACATAACAGCGAACCTTCAGGTCTTAATTCTGTAGTGCCTGCATTTTCTGTAAACTTCGCCTTTTGAAAGCAGACTGATAAGTGATAACACAGAAGTTGGAAAAAGGCAGAGGTGGATTAAATGTCTACAGAAGAACAGAATTTCTAATAACTGTTGATTAAAGGTTCCCCTATCCTCCACAGTGCAGGAAGTTCTTCCAGAGGGATGCAGCAAAGAAAGATTTGTAATTCACTGTTGGGCTGAAAGCTGGGCTGATTTAAGGAGTTCCAAATTTCTGGGTTGTGGAAACGATCTTTTTTGCAGATGGGATCAAAAAAATCTGATGTGTTTGTTCACACAAATGGATTAGGAAGGGGGTTGAAAAATATTGTAACTTCCTATAAATAATTCCCAGCACTGTGTAGAACTGATTTTAGATGCTAGACATCTGGGTATTAGTAACATGTTGGTAGTAGTCAAAATGCTGCTAGGACGACCATCATCTCTATATGTCCCCATTACTGTCCTGCATGAAATCTAAACTGATTGCTTTCCTTATGCTACTCCTTATGACCTGCGTGTCACATCTAATGCACACTTATGACATAGGATTCCCACCTTAATTTTACAGGTATTTGTAATTTTCATTGATCACTAGTAAACAGTTTGAAAATAATGTCAGAAGGCTTTGTGGTTCCCTGATTTTCTATGGGCAATGTCTATTCTACTAGTGTCAGGCAAGCACATCAAATCTCAGTGACGTGTGCTTCACAGCAGGACTTCCCAAGTAAAGTCACATATTACACCTCACTAATCCTTCGTTCCAGAGGCATTTATAGATGTTAAGACCAAAGGTTGTCAACTTCTAACTGCTGGAAGATGCAGTCTCCCAGATTTTCATGTGGCTCAGAATCCTATATGCCCTCAATGCTTTCCTTACCTCCTTCCAAGCCAATCCCAACATATTTATTATTCTTTTAAACTTCACAGAATCATAGAATGGTTTGGGTTGGAAGGGACCTGAAAGACCATCCAGTTCCAACCCCCCTGCCATGGGCAGGGACACCCTCCACTAGACCAGGTGGCTCAAAGCTTCATCCAGCCTGGCCTTGAACACTGCCAGGGATGGGGCACCCACGGCTTCTCTGGGCAACCTGTTTCAGTACTTCACCCACCTCTCCGTGAAGAACTTCCTGATATCTAATCTAAATTTCCCCGCTTTCTGTTTAAACCCATTACCCCTTGTCCTGTCACTACAGATCCTTGTAAAAAGTCCTTCCCCAGCTTCCTTGTAGGTCCCTTCAGGTACTGGAAGGCTGCGATAAGGTCTCCCCAGAGCCTTCTCTTCTCCAGGCTGAACAAGCCCAATTCTCTCACGCTTCCTCTTTTAAGATTCCTGCTTGTAGAGGGAAAGATACCAATATTTAAACTGTCTTTACACCTGCACTAAGTTGTCTGCCACCTGCCAGAATTGTTAGAGCAGTTTTGGAAACATTGCTGTATCTGGGGCTCTATACCAGCATAAGGTATGGAGACAGCCAGAGCTCTCTGACATAATGGATAGTAGGAAGAAGGTAAGAAGTGAAATGATTAATTATTATTCCTCGCAATAAAACAAAAATAGTTCTCCAAATGAAATTACAAGTTTAAAATTAAATATAATTCTGTTACTGAATTCACTGTCACAGGACGCCACATAGCCTACACTAAATAGTTTCAAAAAAATAAAATCCAAATACTAAGCTTCATCAGTGGCATCCAGACAGATTGAGCAGGACGCCATTACCAGCAGATTTTAAACTTCTGATAGCCAGAAGCTGGGTTGTATGGTTTATTGACCAGAATCAGCAATTCAGGGTACTGAGCTAATGGAGCTTCAGTCTGAACCAGGTAGTCACACTTCATCTTCCTATCTTTCATGCTGTAAGATAGGCAAGTAGCATATTCTTAATTTAATAGTCACTGAGCTAGGCACTGACCTCTGGATAAACAAGTCTGCTTTTACCCTGAAAAATGCTTAACGGCTGTATCTAATTGGGAATGCGCTGTGCAGAAGTGCAGTTTGTGGCTGGCACTGACTACCTGTATCTGTGTAGTACTATCAGCTGACTCACATTTCTGGACTGCCTTCGGTCTTTCTTCTTGATAATCTGTGAGCACTTTGCACAGCCATCAGAAGCCTACAGATTTGTCTGTAGGCATCTACATTTATCTAAAGCAATTTAGAGTTCCTAATTTTTTAAAAAAAATTCACCTTATTTCCACATAAATTGCAAAATATTTCTTCTGCAGCTAATTTAAGTTGCTGAATCCTCTTCTCTATCTGCCTGTTATATCTTCACTGATTTCTTGTACGGTTTTATGCTCTTGTCTGTCACACATTTGTAAGTAAGTATATGTTGTTCTGAGTAGTGCATAAATGATTCTGCAGTATGACCTCTCCTGTCAATCCACAGCTATAGTAAGCGCAATCTCTTATTTTCTAATCTAAAATCAAGGGTCCTTTCTTTGTCTACAACATAGCAAGACAGAAAAAAAAAAAAAAAAAGGAATATATATTTCAAGTGTTTCACTGAATAAGCCATTACCTTGAATAAGGCTTTTGTAATGCCAATGCACTGTGACTCATGTAATTCAGATCTGAAGCTAATATGCTGTTTGAAAATGTACCCGCTGCTGAGATGATTCCTAAACAGGGAGGCAGAGAAGTGATTATTAGATAGGACAAGACATGAGCTGAATTACTGAAATGTGCAATAAAGAGATCTCAGCCTCTACAATTTGCCTGTCAAAAATGAAGTTTTTAATCAATTTAATCAGTGTAACAATATATTAGCTCAGCAGCCTGCCATCTCAGCATGTAATTTTAACTATAAAGAACATTCTACAAACACTATAAAGCCCCAAAGTGCTCTTTAAAAAAGTCTCTAAAACATAAACAAGGTTTTTAATAGCCTGTGTCAGCAGGACTAGAACAAATCACAGGAATGTAATGAAGAAGCTTTTTTCTTTTTTTTCTCCAAAAAGGATTCTACACCCCTTGCTAGATAATCTGACTACATTTCTCATTCTTTTGTGAAGGCAAAAAATTTAACCTTGATTTGTCGTCTTCTTTCCAAAATCTCACTCTTTTCCATGCCTCATGGAACTACTTATACTAATCTTCATTAGTTCTCTTGGGGTGCTGAAATCATCCATTCCTAATTCCAACAATGTCCTGGCATACACACTAAAACACAAAGGAATGTTATAAAACAGTATTAAGGGCAGTAAAAAATTTCACTCTCAAACTGCAGTGTTAGAATAAATTTTCATAGGAAAGTACTACTGTGTCTTATCAGTAAATTGAAGGAAGGTCAAATCATCAGTTATATTATTTTGTTGCTTTAAAACATTTCAGTGGAGGAATTACTGTAATTAACTTTCCCTCATGTTTTCAGTTTCCCAGTGACTCACTGTGAAAATTGCCTCCCTGAACCTCCCACATGCACTCAAGTCGCCACATATTTGAAAGTGAAGAAAACTAAAAAGGATCTGGCACATACACAAGAGGGATTGACACAAAAAATGGCATATATAAACACATTTTTCTATGCGACCATGAATGCTTGCAGTAGTATTTTACTGCAGTATGGTCTGCAAAATGAACTTCAGGTTCACATCATAAATACACAGTTTTCTATGTGCAGGTGACTATGTAAACTATTTTCTGCTCTACCACCCTTCAATGCACCTGGCCTACATTACAATTATGAGAAAGGATGGTCGTGGCTCTGAGTTTGTGTGGTGCCTTCTCTGTTTCAGAAGTCAAGCTAGGGAGCAGTGACTGAACTTGCACAGGGATGGAAACATGTTCTGGAAATTGACTTTCCACATAGCTGAGTATGCTGAAGAGCCTAATGCAAAGTAGCCCCTGAAGAAAACTGTTTGTATCTTTGTTCTGTAAAATGAGAAAATTAATTCTTGGTCCTCAAAGGAGGAGGCAACATGTGCAAAAGGCCAACAGCTGCACCATCACTTTTGAATCTTAAAAGTCTATCCAACTGGAGAAATAGATGTGAATTTGGAATGAATTTGAAGACATGTCTCTCTCAGTGCACCAGTAACAGGGACATAGAAGGCAGCAGTATAAGTCCCAGGACTGCCATTTATGCCTAGGTAAAGCATATATGTAAACTACTACATTTAAGAAGAGACATTTTATGGTTCTGTGAACCAACCTAATCAGCAAAGGGTTTCCTCCAAAATCAGTACTTTCCAGCTTTATTAGAAATGTTCACAAAGGAAAAATAAGGTCATGGAGGTAAAGCACACAGGGCCACATATCAAACTCAGTGCACAGGTTACTTTGACAAAACACTCTGCATATCTACATGTAGCAACTGCTCTACCTATAAAGTTCAGTGGGATCCTAACAAGTTTACTACTTCATATTTGTTGTGCAACTTGATAAGTTGCTTAGAGAAATCATTGATATTGTCATCAGTTTTATAAGATGGCATTGCTGCTCATTCACAATCAGCTGTTAAGGAATAATCTGGGTTTAGTTTTCTTAGTTCTTTCATGAATACCTCTTACCACATGACTACATATGAGAACATATGTCAGCTTTGGTGAAAACAGCCAGTGTGAATTTACTTTCATGGTATCTATAACCCATTTTTTTCATTTTCAGTGCCTAGCAGTGTGAATATAGCCATGTATGTGTGAAAGAGTTTGTGTGCGTATTTTGTTCACATTTGTGTATACATATTATATTATATACAGACTCTAATGGAATAATTGTAGCAATAACACAATAACTGCATCAAGTGTTGCAGCTTCACTGGTGTCAGCCATCTTGAACTCACTTTGATTTCCCTCTGCATTCCAAATGTTTTAACTATCCAGTCATAAGTACTGGAGGACTAATAATTATTACAAACAATTGGATTTTTTTTAATTATTGTTTCTGTTGGAAATTGGTGATGTGTTTTTAAATTATATACATGGAAAATCTATAATAAACAAATCTATAGGGCTCGCATGTGGATATTTAATAAGTTTTAACAAGGTTAAACATACTGAATAAATCGTTCACTTCAAGGAGTTTGCATGGTTTACTTCTATTTTAGAGCTTTGCTTTGTACAGTAATAAATACACAAATAAAGTTCTACTAATAGCCACTATTAGGCAACTGAAATGTTTAATCAAACCTCAAAAGATATTTCCTATTTACATGTTATATTAATTTGATTGGCCATAAACGATGTGTTAGTCCAGTCAAAATAAATCCCACAGCACCAAAACCACATCTGGTAGGGAATTCTAATATTCTACACACGGTTTCTCCTGTAAAATAATCCTTCTATATCTATCAACAGCTAATTATTTTAGACAGCTAATCAATTCAATTATTAGCCAAATATTTCAAATCTTTGGCTTAGGAAATCTTCATTTACCCTATTCCCCAGTCTCATTCCCCCCCTCCCTATTCTAGCGTTCATTCTCACACTAATGCTTTATTTACCATCCTTAACACAATTGCTTATGAGACCACAATGTAAAGCAGGTCACTTAGATAATTTTGATTTCAGAAACACCAAAAAACTTTTCAGCATTCCTGCTTAAAGCACAAAACAAGTAAGGACACAGAAGATTGTGATGGGGGGCAGAGAAGTGCCTTCAGAAAAGGCATGTCTAGATCCTGAACTGCAACCAGCCTAAGACTATTGAAATACATGTGGCTTATTTCCCAGAAGAATGCTTTAATTAGCTGCATAAAAAAATATCTGGAAGGAGTCTGATGTCAACCTGGTAAACTATTAGGCAAGAAGACAGAGCCAACAGGACTGGGAAAGCATGGCTGGCAGTGGCAGGACAATAGTCTGGTAGGACTCCATGTCCTAAACTTACACTGAATTTTCCACTTTTTCATTCCAGTAATAAAATATAAACAAAGCTAAACTTGGCAACTGAAAACTGAAAATACAAGTCTCCTTGTATAACTCAGTACCTAATCATCACAGTGAAAGAGCTGTGTTTGTATTTATTTGGTCCCTTACAGATCTATTCTTCTGGCGTCTTAGAAGTGGGCAAAACAGCAAACATTTTTGGGTTTAATGTTCCCAATCAACTGTAATGGCTCCCTACTCATGATCTGGGGTGTTAGATGCTACCTATCTGAGGACTGAATTCCCTCTACTTTATCTGTGATGATTAGGTGTTCAACTAAATTTCCCTGAGACAATTTGCTTTGCTAGGGCCAGGTGAATAATTCTTACATATTTTTTGTTCAAACATCTAACTTCCCCTCTTGGATCTTGCTCAAATCTCATGGTATTTTTGAAAAGCTCAAATGGAATGGATTCTAGAAATGAGGTCTGCCAGACAGGCAGACCTGTAGTTCCCCAGATCCTCCTTCTGGCCCTTCTTGTAGATGGGTATCACATTGGCTAACCTCCAGTAAACTGGGACCTCCCCGGTTCGCCAGGACTGCTGATAAATTATAGAAATGCCTTGGTAAGCACTTTGCCAGCTCCCTCAGTATGCTTGGGTGGATCCCATCCAGACTCACAGACTTGTATGTGTCTAAATATAGAATCATAGACTCACAGAATGGTTTGGGTTGGAAGGGACCTTAAAGACCATCTACTTTCAACCTCCTGCCAGTGAAACGGATGATGGGATTGAGTGCACCCTCAGCAAGTTTGCTGATGACACCAAGCTGTGTGGTGTGATTGACACGCTGGAGGGAAGGGATGCCATCAAGAGGGACCTTGACAGGCTGGAGAGGTGGACCGCTGCCAACCTCATGGAGTTCAACAAGGCCAAGTGCAAGGTCCTTCACCTGGGTCGGGGCAATCCCAAGCACAAGGACAGGCTGGGTGGAGAATGGATTCAGAGCAGCCCTGAGGAGAAGGACTTGGGGGTACTGGGGGATGAAAAGCTGGACATGAGCTGGCCGTTTGCGCTGGCAGCCCAGAAAGCCAACCGTATCCTGGGCTGTATCCAGAGCAGCGTGGCCAGCAGGTTGAGGGCGGGGATTTTCCCCTTCTCCTCTGCTCTCATGAGATCCCACCAGAAGTACTGCATCCAGCTCTTGGGCCCCTGACATAGGAAGGATGTTGACCAGTTGAAGCAAGTCCAGAGGAGGCCATGAAGATGATCAGAGGGCTGGAGCACCTCTACTATGAAAAGAGACAGAGAATTGGGTTTGTTCAATATACCTCTTTACTCCTCTTTACGGATTGTGGAGACATTACAGAGAACAGGCTCTAATATAAACTTTCACTTGGTCAGATGAAACCTACTATACTACAGGTAGCTCCTATGTCTTTATACATTTGTTGTTTTCTTAGCAGATACATGACTATTAATCTTGTAAATTTTTTTTATATGAACAAATAGAAGGGAGACAACAAATTTATTTTCACTTTCTACTTGACTGGATTCTGCATTCTGATGTCCTAAGGAGTTCAAAAACCACCATATTAGGCCAATTGTTAGATCATCAACATATATGTCTTTAGAGAACCATATGTCTATATAGAGACAATTAAGCATATTAGATATGCATCTGTATTATATATCCTTAAAATATTATGTTTTTAAATGAAAAAAAAATACTATGTATAAGAAATTGAGGTTTTAAGAACATTCAAATTACACTACATAGTAGCAGCAAATAAATCTGTATTAGGCTGATTTGTTAGCTTGCTTTTAAAGAAAGGCCCAAATTCTAATAGAGTTTCAGGAAAGATTGCTAATCAATATTCTTTAATGGTTCAGTGTATCAACCTTTATATATTCTAAACATCATTTTAGTTTTTTTCCTGAAGGTATTCATGGGGAAACTAGCACAAAAGATATTATAAACTAAATAGAAGTCTGGTAATTAATGTGCAAATGCTAGAATTACTGGACATTAATTTTCTAGAAATGACAGTTACAGACAAATATGATGTGATTTACATGTCAGGGGCACCATGTAACAGAAAAAGACAAATGTTCAAATTCAGTCTCCCTGCAGTAATATTCTAAAAGCCTGACACTATTAGTTTTTGCTAGGTACTCGTTAATCTCTAACACAGAACCTGTGGCTTCAGTTTCAATCCCCCACAGGCACAAAAAATGATAAGATTCTTAGCATTATATACAGAATGACAAAATTAAGAAGCAGAAAAAAATGTTCCTTTTGTCTTAAAACCTGGTAATTAGCATATCTTCTATAGCCCTGACATTAAATGCCATCCCTCCAACTTCTTACCATTTACAGCAAGATCCATTTATCCCACCTACCACTCTGTTAAGACGTTTGAGCAGAGAGATTGCTCCTCCGCATAGGAATGTGGAGACAACTGTTTTCTGAGGTCCTGCAAAACATCACACAGAGCTCTCTGTGGATCTCTGAGTTGATCAGTGGCCTCACATTCATTCTCCGGCCACGAGTCTTCAGCTCATTTAATTTATAACTGTTCTTTCAGTTCAAGACTTTATTCTCATGTCAAAACTTTCCTCAGTATACTCAGTCAAAGGTGATTCTTGGTTAACAGCTTTGCTGAAAATGCCAACTTTGTATGTTTTAATGTAATAACAAAAATGGAAGGCTTTGTGTTATGGGAGAAAAAAAAACTAAAAACATAAAAAAGCCCTTGTCTAGACTTCCCTGCATATTTTTATTGCCAAAGCTACAAACAATGCTGACCAAGCAGCATCTCAGAAAGAATTCTGCTTCAAAATCAGCAATGCAGTGAAAATGACATTCCTATTTTATGACAGATACTTTAAATATAACTTCACATACATTTATACAGTTACAGATACAAAGCATGTCCATACTTGCCCTATTAATACAATTCTGTTCCTACTGACCTAAGAATTAATTTTTTCCTTGACTAATTTAGAAGAAAGGGGAGGCAAGCCTCAGCTGAAGAGGGGAAAGATATTACAACAAATGTGGAATATTCCCGAACTTTTCTAAAAATACTGTATTACTGCAACCTCATCTAAATTAACATGATGGCAAGAAAACTCAAGGTGAATACAATGGTGTAACTAAGTAAATAGATATGATTTTAAAACATTGAAAAATTGCATTAATTTAACATTATTTCTTAGCACATCATCCATGTGTTTGGCCTGGACCTAAAGGGCACCATAAGTACTGCCTGTCCCTGACTCAGATCTCCAGGGCTCCCCCCACCCTGCCCAGGACCCCATGTCAGCTCTCTGTGGCCATCAGCCACTGGCCCAGTGATATACTAAGGCTGATCTCCAGCTCCCCACAGCCCTGCCCTGCCTGGCCATGAGCCCCGCTGAGTTGGGTCTACCTGTGGGCCCATGTCCTGGACTGTCCTTGGCCTGTCCCTGTTGTCAGGGAGGTGCACAATGCCCAGGGACAGAGCTTCCCTTTTGCCCCCCACCCCACTACCCTGCTCCCAGCTGGGGCTGGAACAGGCCCTGCCTGTCAGTCCCTGCCCTGATCCACCATGGGGAGGCCCCCACCAGCTTTGGAGTGCCCTGACAAATTGAATTAATACACAAAGAAATTTACCCTACTTTGTGAATTTTAAAGTTTTCTAATAAATATCTTTAATATAAGTGATTAAATCTCAATGTCTTTGTTCTTGTTTGTATTTGATTTAGCAATAAAATAGAGGAGGGTTGTTTTGGTGGTTTGTGCAGTCAGTACATCTGGAAGGATTTGGTGTTTACCTAACAAACTGGTTTAAAATGTTGTTTTGTATACTTATGGACATAATGCACTACGTAATATATCCATAAATTGAAAGCCATGCATTTAAAAAACCTGAAGTAGCATTTGTTACAAATTTCCATGAAATTGTAAGCTGCAGAAAAAAAAATTGGTTTAAGATTTCTGTCATAGTAAAAACACGCAAATTGCAGAACTGTTGGTGTTTTCTTGCCAGGACAATAATGAAAAAAGTAAAAGAGGAAGTTTACCATCACATATAAATTGAGGTAAACATAATGAAAAAGCATGTGAAAGAACTGTAATGAAAGCAGCCAAAATGATAAATAAAACTATGCTAGTATGAATTTTTAATAGACCAAGGGAGAGAGAATGAAGATATATAATCCTATCTGCAACTTAGTTTTTTCAGTAGAGAGAAAAATAACCTCTCTAAGTGTCTGTCCATGTGGTGATGCCCAGCCTGCAACACGACAAATGTAGTTAGCTTAAATACAGATATGTTTATTCAGAGGTAATGGGATTCTTCATACGATGCATAATTTTAGAAGTTGTCTTAATGTTTATTAAATAGTGTATCACATTATATTTAAGAAATGATGAAGTAATTCAAAAAATCATAAACTCACTCAAAATCCACAGTCTGCTTTCTCCTGTTGAGTACTTATTTCCTTCCTAGCAGGACTGCAACCAAACCATGTATTGTGCCAAGTAGAAAAACATATAAGTCATATTTATCTCTAATCAATACTGAAAGTTATTCCCAATCAATCATTCATCACCGTTATTATACATAGATATACATCCTTACCTTGGTCGTACATTTGTTCCAAAGGTTTTGAGAGAACTCAGAATGAGAACTACTGTAGCTCTAGAAGAAACTGACCTTACTGTCCTAAACTGAACCTCTTCTAAAACAACAGTGGGTACAACTATTGTGCAGGACATCTTTGCAGAGCAGTAACAGATTTAAACAAGGTACACATAGAGAGTAAAGAGTAAAAAGAGTAAATAGGTGTCCTATATTTCTTTTCCCCAACACACCAGTATGTACAGTGAAGCAGCAAGAAACCATCTTCAACTTTCCTGTCCTTACTGACTTCAGTTTTGCATATTTCCTTCTTTGCCCAGAAAGACCCATCTCTTCTTTGAAGCCATCCACACAGTTCTAGTCCAAAGCCGAGGTTAATATTCATATTCATCCCTGTTTACAGAACTTACATCCTAGGGAAAATAGCCATTTGTATACTTTTTCAGTATAATGTATACAAATTTATGTTGCAGATTATATTATTCAAATCAACATGAGATATGAGTTGATATGGTTCATCATACAGTAACTGAAGTCTATTCAATAAATCATGTAATAAATGAGGTATTTGTTTTCTTCATCTATCAGTTAATGTAACTTGATTTTGCAGGGAAAATAGAAGATTTAAGAAGATTCAGTCATCTTCTGTTTATTCCAGTATAAATCAAAAGTAATCTGATGAAATGAAATTCATTTTGCTGATGTGAGATAGATGTGAGAGGACCCACAAAACTGAAAACTGAAGGTCTAACTTAGGTAAAAAAAGCTTTTCTTAAGTGCATGCAGACAGACAGAAAGAGGATCCACAGTAACAGTGCTGAGAAGGAAACAGCTAGAATACTCAGGAGAACATGAAGATAGAAACCAGAATGCCTTTAGTTTTCACTCTTTACAGCTCTTCTGTTACACCATGATGTAACTCTAGCTGCAATGCACAGTATTGATCAATGTCCTCCAGTTAAGCCTTTTTCACAAAATGCAGAAAGAAATACATACAATTAAAATATAAATACATATGGGCATCATAAGTATATACACATCCATTGTGAATTTACTTATGTCTTAAGTGCATATATAGGTACGGACAGTTTATTAACTAGCAGTTTAGGGGATCACTAGTAACTAATCAAGCCAGTCTGAAGGGATGGGAAATACATGGACTCACCAGAGTGTGTTGAAGTGTTCCATTTTGAGGGAAAGAAATAAATTTTCATTGGGCCAGAGAGACGAACATGTGTGAAAGGGTGACCATGGCTTGTTGGTAACAACATACTCACATGGGTTCGGATTCCTTTTGCTGAGAGCTGTGAGACATGATTGAACACCTTACTTTTTTTTAGGTAAAACATGCACACCTAAAAAACCAGCAGCAGCTGATCAGGGGATTTCAGGCTGTATTCTAGGAATGATAATACTCATAGAAAAAGTTTACCACCTAGCTCGTACTTTAATCCTCCTATTAATGAACTGAGCGTATGACAAAATGTTAAGCATTTTCCCAAAATTTCCCAAGTTTCCTACAGCTCAGCATTATTAAAATAAAGATCAAATTAATAGTCTTGACTTAATGACTAAACAAGCAGGTTGGACAGAAAAGGTGGCAGGTGTTCAAAGTAATCTTTTAACGATGGTAAACCCAAAATAAAATTACGAGATATACACATACATATGAATATATATTTGGACATATATATAAACACACACACATATACATACACACTGGTGGATGGAACTTTTGTTCCAGGACTCTTGACAGCCAACTGCTTGGAATTTCACTTGAGAAAGCTGAACAGCTGAGGATCAAAGGCACTTTTTAAGAAAATAAAACCTACAGGTCAAACAGGCACACTTGGAGGACAAAGAATGTTAAAAAAAAAAAAACCAACATATTAAGAACTACTTGTCTTCAGTCATAAGTCCTGTGCATATCAAAATCCAAAAGCTTACCAAACCCTGCAGATAGTGGATATTGGGAGTTATACATGTAGATATTGTTCTATCTACCTGTATATTATGTACAAACGTCATATATAGATATAAAGTTCATTATGGGTTAGAATTATTACTGATTGGCACACTAAATTATATTTGCCAGACTTCAAAAAAAGACATAACACTCTGTAAGAGGAGCTAACACTTTAAGCACATTCACTGTGCAATTGCAGCATTATTAATGCATCAATTACAAATTTAAAATACATCATGCTGGAAGGAAGAAACCCATTTTAACAAAACAGTCATTAAGTTTCAAGGGTTTACACATACTTTGAGTGTACAGCCCTCAGACCTAAGAGCATCTGAGAGGTTAATCGTATGGCAGAAAGGCAATAGAGACTCTCTGCCACAGGTATATCTGGAGAGAGTTTGCTGGATGTTCAAATGGTATAGAGTTTTCCTTGGTGAAATGCATAGATAACACATGGAACAATGTAATCAGAAATTAAAACTTAGTGCTATGGATAATGAGGCCACACAGAGAGAAGGGCATACACATGTACATAGGGTTAATTGTATTAAATAGAGTAGTGATAGAAAAATATTAATTAGGTTAAGTCAGCAATTTACATCTTCCACTTATATAGGTTCTTGCTTTTGTACAGGTTCCTTTAATATAGGATCTAGATGAGTTCTAGATCCAGAACACATACGCATGCTATGGAGAAAACTGAAACATGGAACTGAATTTAATTCCATGGAAAAGACAAAATAAACAGCCCTTGATTTCTGCTCTTTAAAATGATACACAGGTATGCACATTTTAAACTTTGAATAGACAACTCACATCCCTTCTGTAATATTTATAATGTTTGAAGCTTTTTCAATCATTGTAACAGACACAAGCTTGTTATAAAAACAGAAAAGGCACATAAATTCTGGGAAGTTTAAAAAGTTGAAAATGCAAAATGTACTCAAGACAGATATTAATATTTTTATAATGTATGCTCCAGTAATAACTAGAGATAATTATTTCCTCATGTTCAGACTGAAGCTTTTGTTTTCCAGTTTGTGACCATTGCCCCTAGTCCTGTCACTGGACACCACTGAGAAGAGCCTGGCCCCATCCTCCTGACACCCACTCTACCACCCTACTCTTCGCTGGGTTAAAAACTGGCTGAAGGCAAAAGCACAGGGTTTTGTGGTAAACAGAGTCAAGTCTGGTTGGCAGCCAGTCACAAGTGGTGTCCCCCAGGGCTCAGTCTTGGGGCTGGTCTTGTTTAACATATTTATCAATGATCTGGATGAGGGGATTGAGTGCTCCCTCAGTAAATTTGCAGATGACACGAGGTTGGGTGGAAGTGTTGAACTGCTTGAGGGTAGAAGAGCCTTGCAGAGGGACCACGACAGGCTGGATCGATGGGCTGAGGTCAGTTGTATGAGGTTTAACAAGGCCAAGTGCCGGGTCCTGCATTTGGGTCAAAAGAACCTGCGGCAGCGCTACAGGCTTGGGGAAGAGTGGCTAGAAAGCTGCCAGGCAGAAAAGGACCTGTGGGTGTTGGTTGACAGCTGGCTGAATATGAGCCAGCAATGTGCCCAGGTGGCCAAGAAAGCCAACGGCATCCTGGCCTGTACCAGGAACAGTGTGGCCAGCAGGAGTAGGGAAGTGATTGTCCCCCTGTACTCAGCACTGGTGAGGCTGCACCTCGAATCCTGTGTTCAGTTTTGGGGCCCTCACTACAAGAAGGACATAGAGATGTTGGAGCTTGTCCAGAGGAGGACAACAAAGCTGGTGAAGGGTTTGGAGAACCAGTCTTATGCGGAGAGGCTGAAGGAGCTGGGGTTGTTTAGCCTAAAAAAGAGGAGGCCGTGGGGAGACCTGGTTATTCTCTACAGCTACCTGAAAGGAGGTTGTAGGAAGGCGGGTGCTGGTCTGTTCTCCCAGATAACTGGTGATAGGACAAGAGGAAATGGCCTCCCATTGCATCAGGGGAGGTTTAGGTTAGGTATTAGGAAACACTTCTTCACTGAAAGAGTGGTCAGGCATTGGAACAGGCTGCCAGGGAATTGGTGGAGTCACCATCCCTGGAGGTGTTCAAGGAACGTGTAGATGCGGTGCCTGAGGACATGGTCTAGTGGTTATGGTAGCGTTGGGTTGATCGTTGGACTGGATGATCTTATAGGTCTTTTGCAACCTTAGTGATTTGGTGTGATTCTGTGTGAAGAGCTACAGTTTGTAATGACTTTTAACCATCTATTCTAGTGGTTAATATAGTCCCCTAAGAAATGAAAAATGTAACATATATCTTAATCACTCTTTCCTCATGAGGACTCCTCTGACTTCACCAGAGGATTGAAAGGAGAAAACTAGGCTTCAGCTACAGTTTTCATATTTCCCACTAAGAAAATATGTTGCATCAATTTGGCTGATTCCTGAAAAAGAACAACTCATGTCAGGTTGATTGGCCAATGCTCAGCTACTAATGTTTGGTAACACTCAAAGAGCTGTATTTACAATAAATATTTTGGTAAATGCTAACAGGCAGTCCTTGAAATTGATCCCAAATTCCTTATCTGATGCACACATCTGGTGATGAAGAGAGTATTGTATGGGGATAGTTTTTGTAAACACTATACTTCTACATGGTAACAGTGTCTGACAGAGGATATAGGTAAAGCTGTGCAAACATTAAAAATGTAGCCCAACTGCAGCAGCTGTCTCTGTGGAGCCTGAAAAAAATCTGATCAAAATACAGGGCTAAGTTAGCAGCAGCTGAGAAGAAGGAGCCTATAAGAGAGCAGATGTTGAAAAGGCATGATCTTACTCCACAGATCTTGAGCTTGTTCTGTGAACACCCTGTCTCAAAGTCAGGGAAGCTACAGTACATTCTGTCTAATGGTACTACTGATGTGACACAGCAAATGAAGATAAAGAGAAAGCAGTAACATCATGTTCCCTTGTTCTAGCAATGTTTCACATACTCTCAGAAACTTCAAGTTTGATATGTGACCATATCTGTTGACTATACCACCGGAAGACTGTCCTCTCTGAGGAGTGCCAATAGCCAGATCTGTGCTATCACAGAAGAAAAAATATATACCCATCAGTACATGTGATGCATCATATCGGTTACACATTAGAATTTCATATTTCTTATAGAATTATAGGTCACGTCTGTATTATTAAATTAAACGGATCTACAGAACAGTTACTTAAAATAAGCAGTCTTAGTTCCAAGCACTGGAACTTGATCTGAACTGTTAAACTAGTAGAATCCCTGGTATGTCCTTTGTACGTTTTTGGCCTTCTCATTTTGCTCCCAGATCATTCTTAGGACTAGACAAGAGTTGACATGGGCTAGGAGCCACTCAGAACAAAGTCTGGATGCAGTTTCCTGGTTTTGCAAGACAAAATTGTTTAATGTTATGTATGTGACCTGTTCCACATCATCTGTCCTCAGTGATAGACAATACTCCCCAGCACATTTAATGCCCAAGACAGAAACATAATTTGCAACAGGCACATCTTGCAGCAGAGAGATTCTGACTATATACAAGGAAAATTTCTTTGTACTATAACAATGGCTAAGGACTGGCACAGGTTGCTCAGAGAGGCTGTGGGATCTATCTCCTTGGAGGTTTTCAAGATTTGACACAGCCCTGAACAACCTGATCTGCTTCAAGGTGGGAATAGTATTAAATGAACACCAAAGGTCCCTTCCAACATAAATTATTCTTTGATTTTTTGATTCATGTTCAGATTCAAAATCCACACCAAGCTGTGCACGTAGGTAAGGATAATTTCATCCAACAAATGCTATTATTTCTTAAACTGGCACCATGGATCAGAAGGATGAATTTTCCATTCACTTTTATGACAGTAACTTACACAATTTGAATCCCAAACAAGACCATTTTAGAAGGATGACATGAGCATCATGTTACATAAGATAAACAATAAAACTTTGCGTATTCCACCTAATGGATGCATCCAGTCAATACACTTTTGTCAGATGTAATTAATGTAAGAGGAGACATGAGGAAAGCTGCCAAAATCACTGAACTCTATAAGCTATGCTCCTGAATGCAGCTGAAGAGGATCTGAGCAGCCCTTCATAAAGACTAATTCACATCTCTACCACAATAAAATAGGTTTGCACAGACACAATATGGGTCATGCATGAAATTTGATATGTCCACTTTTTTAGTCTTTTGAAATTGTGACTTAGATTAGATTGGTATGTTGGGGTCCTCATTTTGCTGAGTAGAGTTTTAAAAAGTACTAAAATTGCTGAGTAAAATATGACCCATTTTCAAAAATAACTCACTCACCTTAGAAGCATTTCCCACTGGAAGTCAAAATGGCCATTAGTTTATACATTGCATATAAGACAATTGTATGTGTTTGTGCATATTTCCCCCCTTTCAGGTTCATCTCAATCAATTTGTGCAGAAAGATTTCATGTAAATTCCCTTTGATGGCAATCATAATAACTGAGGTTGTAAAGATATGAAACCAAAGTTTTCGTATCCAAGTTCTTGCAAGAGTTGAACAAATATCATGAAAATAAGGACAAATACTAAACTTTTGTTGTGAAGTTATAAATGTTATGTCAGCTTTATTTTGTATAGATTTTTTTATTATTTTTCTATGGCATGACATAATTAAAAGTACAGAGACATTTCAGTGAATTTAATATATTTCTTATATTAAATTTATCACCACCACTTTCTAGACTCTGTGATCAAATTAAAATACGTGATAAATAGTCATGTATTTTCTGGATCATTTACAAAGCGTACAAAAATTATTAATGATCATATCTCTTCATGCTTACAGAGACCTTACTCACATGGGTCACTGGCAAAATAAACTACAGCTGAAACCATGTCAATGCATATATAAAGTCCTTAATCTGCAACTCTGCAAATGAACTGAGTCCACATATGTTGGCACGCATAACATTTTTCAGTACTGGAACGGTTGATAGATAAACAAAAAAATTTAATATTATGGAGTATTGACTTCCATGACTTCCTTTCTAATATAACACCATTTGAAGATAAGATTTCACACGCAGGAGAGTAAAAAAGCTGAATAGTTAAAGAAGTATTTCCTTCCCAGTTTGAGCAAGGAAAAGGAATACTGGGTCAACTAAAGTAGAGACTTAAAGCCTGTGAGTCTGGTAGGGACAGCTCCACTCTGTGGTGAGGCACTTCATCTAGTTCCCCCTGACCTCTCTTCTCAGAGTACCGTTGGTTTGGCTTCACTCCAGCACTCCCTTTCAGACCTATTTCTTTCCCCTACACTTTCTTCATTAATTTGCATACCCTTCTCCTTTTACTTTATTTAAGCACTTAGTTAATCATTTCCTACAATTTCACTTCCTGAAATTATACCCCCAGCATGGTGTTGTCTGCCACAATGCTGATCTTTCAGCGTGTTTTGCTTCTGCTCTTTTGATCTTTCTTCTCTTGTTTATTTGGACTGTATAAGGTTAAGGACGGCATTATGGCACCTAATGTAATGTTGCTCCATTCCTGATTGATCACAAGTCAACAGGAATTAATAATAAAAACTGTGAATCTTAATAAAAATTTAACAAATATGTTTTTCAAGAATAAGAAATAAAATCTTCCTTTTGAAAGTTCTAACTTTGCATTATATGCCTACAACCAGCTTGACATAGGCAGTGCTATAAACCACAGCCTTTCAGGAGTAACACTGGAAAGGGTGTTTCATCAGAACAATACTGGCAAAAGCACATGCTTTGTAGACAAATAAAAAGAAACACAGAAGAAAGGAAAACTACTAAACTGCCGAAGGAAACTCTTAAATAAATAGTGTGTTTTCTTATGTTTAAGAACTTACATAAGAAGAATGCATCTGCTAAATTACATATGAAACACATAGATTTCATTCAAAGGTCCAAATTCTAGTCTATATATTAAACATGATCATCTTCTTCCCCACCCTTTTATTATATGTTTTTAGAGAAGTATTATGCTTCCAAAGAGGATTAAACTGGATTTGAGATCCATGATGGTCCTATTATTTCAAGGATTTAGGTGCAGCCTTTTGTTTTTGTTCAGCATTAGGCAAACCGACAGCCTTCAACTTAGCCTTCCTGCCGCGGTACGCTGTGTAATGTCTATAGTCTTCTTAGCTGGGGCTGCTATCTGGATACCTGTCGTTCTGGTTTTCTCTTAATGTTGTCCATTTTCAACATTACAGAGAAAGACTATGAACATTCAATTAAAGCTTATGTAAAATATAGTTTAGTCTATCTAGCAATCTTAATCTTGGCCCCAATCCAGCAAAGCTCTTAATATTTCTTAATATTCTCATTACATTCAGCCAAAGAATTGAAAATCAAATATATACCTAAGCATGGAGTCAACTCAAAGCTTTCAACATCATCTGTGTTATAACACTGCAAATAATAAGAACACAGAAAAAAAAAAAAAATAACCCACTGTAAATCAGGAAGGGCTTAAGAAACATTTTTAGATTAGGTTAAAAGAAAAAGAATATACAAATTTCATTTTTATGCTAATTAATGTAGCTTGAACACAGACTTAAAGTAGAGCTAGCTACATACTACTGATACTGATATTTGCTTAAAACGTCTCTCTCTCATCTGGAGAGTCAGATGTCTCACTGTGGATAAGGCCAGGATAAAGATCTCTCTGGGTACCTCTGTACTGTACTAAAAAAGGGCCAGAGACTGAGGTCAGCACTGGACTATATTATCCTTAGTCCCTAATTGTTAACAGTACTTCCTGGCTCTTTTTTTTTTTTTTTTTTTCTTTTGAATACTCCAGCTTGCTCCCTCCAAGACAAATTTCTTACAGAGGTGGTTAGTCCTAAACACTGTGGATCAGAGCCAGTTGGCAGCACTCAGCCTTTCAGCAAAAGATCAATCCCAGGGCTTTTATTTAGCAATATAGATGGAACTTCAGCCTCCATGGTCAGGAAACAGCTCAGAAAATTAAGCTCCCTTTGTGAGGTGCCTTGCTACAGATCACATGTCTATCCTTCCTCTACTTTTTCTCTTCATGATCTCTCTCTTCTACTGCAAAGTTTGTGAATCTTTTTAACTCTATATATGAATTTCTCTCTGTCTTTCTACAGCTAAAATAAGTTACCTTGAAGAAAAAAGACTTTGAAATGAGCCCTTTTAGGTTTTTAAGTAGTCCTTTCTATGTTACAGGGGGTTACATAACCAAAACCTAAAAACAAAAGTTTCATAGTATCATCAAGTTCAGAAGTTGTTTTTATTATTTCCATCTTATACTTGACCGTCTCCCAAAGGTCTAAATCAGATCATGACACTGACAAATATTTCAGTTTGTTGAATGTTTTGTGTGATGCATTCTGTAGTACCAGTTTAGCCTTATCAAATTGATAATGACCAACTGAAGAACATAATAAATGTTCATATTATTCTAGTGATTTGAAGCACTTAAAACACAGCTAAACAATGAGAATAAAAATAATCCAAAACAAGTAGATCAACTTCCTCTGGATGTTCTAATAAGATGCAACATAATTTCCTTCAAGATATTTCCAATAATCATATATTATCTACCTCAATCTGTATCTGAGAAATTCTCAGATGCCATCAGTTTTTCTTGTGCCTGACACCGAAAAGAAAGTCACTCTCTATGTTCATTTGTACCTTCAACTGCGTAGTTCTGAAGTTTGTGAATAGATTATGCTGTAGCTTTGGATACAAATTATTTTTTATTATGCACAGATAGAAAACATCCTCTTGGTCTAATTATAATTATAAAGATAGTTTGAAGAGCAGTGAGTATATCAAAGAATAGCTGATATACTTCTAACAAAAACAAGAAAAATCCCCACACCAGCCACAAAATTACAGCTCTCAGAAAACAAAACAAAACCCCCAAAAAAAAAAAAAAACCCAAGGATTTTTAGTGTATACACTACATATATAGCATCTTGCTAAGCAATGACTTGAACTGAAAGATGGTGTCTTAAATAAAATGAAAATATCTCACTAAATGCAGAAGTTAGCTATCACTTCATTTAAGTGATTTGTTTGTAGGCAGGATAACATGATTATGATAGTTCAAAGTGAGTGAAAGAAAGCTGAAATAAATTCTTGCCATTCAAAATGACATAACAGTAACAGTGGCTCTGGAAAATCGTGAGACATTATTCTTGAACAGTTGCTGGAAAGTGATACATGTAATTATGCTAGATTCAATAAAACAGCTTTTTCTAAAACAAGGAGAGTGGGTTTATGGCTATGACATGCGGGTGTTGACATTCATTTTCCTTAATTTATTGACTTGTATAAGATATCTTGTACATTGGCAGAAGTATATCAGTCATGAAAGATATAATATTGACTTTAAATATGTCTATCAACAATTGTCAGAGGCACGATTATACAATGCAACTAATATTAATGGGCTTGGTAGCCAAGTGTAACCAAAAATTGCTGTTAAAGGAGTCAAGAGCTAAATGTTTTCATTGATATGGATTTCACATACCAGGAATCTAGTAAAAATAGCATTGTGTATACATACTTCAGAAATTGTTCATAAAGTATCCAAATGAAAGTTTATATGTCAGGAAATAAAATATGAAACATCAGTCACACATCATTGGATATGTGTTTTTCTTGCCTAATTAGATGGATAAGCAAGAGCACTGATTTCTGTTTTTGAGAATATCTGGCATTAGATACAACTTGGGAGTCTGCTAAGGATCCTAGAATATGATATATAATATTATGAACAGTAACCGTAACAGAAATGTTTTATTTTTCCAGGCACTAAGTCAAAAAGACTTATCTACCCTACCCTCTCAAACAGCAAAGGCACGATAATTTGCTTTAGTCCAGCTGATCAGATAGAAACTACAGTTTCTTCTGGAAGGAATATCATCAGAAATGTTTAAGGTCAGATACAGTGTGAAAGCCAACTCTCCAAAGAAAACAAAAATTCCCAAGAAATACAAAGAGATACTGCTGAATCAAGCTGCTCAAATTCAACACACAAAAAGTAATCATATATATGCCACCTCAAAGTAACAGCAAATGTAAGAGAAAGCAAGTTCCAAATGTTTCTCAGGTGAATCTTTCTACTCTCAGTTAAGACGTTAATGACTCCATTTCAACTATACAAGACAAATGTCACCTTAGAGAAAGAACACTGAAGTTTGTTTAGGAGTGTCTCTGTTTAGTAAATCCAATATAATTGTTTTTTCAAAGTAATCAAGATGACAAGAAAGTATTCTGGTGACAGCAGGATCTTGGGCTGTAGCTGTGGTTAGTTTCAGTCCTTTTGTAATATGCTGTAACAGTCAGGACAACACATATGTACACGGGGTGAAACCAGTGGCAAGCGATTCTACATGTAAGAAAATCATGTCCAGGAATCCAAAGCTCAGATTGCTAGAACATTTTTACATCTGTAAACATTTCTTTTTACTTATGAATTTTTAAAAAGTATTTTTAAGCCATAGTGGCACACAACTATTTTAATAAGAGTAAGCTGAAAATTTTCTCAATTTCCTTTACATATTATCATGATTCTTGTTTACAGGGAAGGGGAGGAGATCGAAGTTCCCATATCCATCACTCCTTAGTGGGTTTTTTTTGCCTTGCTGATCAAGTGGTCAGGCCACCACAAAACAAGAATAAACAGAAGGTGGGGGCAGAATGAGAATGGAGCAAATGAAAACGTTTTACTTTGTGATTTCCCGAGCTCATTTCAGAAAAGCAGATACATTATATAAAGGTAGCAATTTGTCTAAATATTAATGCATTTGCCACATGTACGGATTTTCAGAGTTAATGGAGTTTCATATTTCAGAGTTGCTGAAGATACATTTTTTACTCATGAGTGGAAATACTAAAATGGCGATATGCAGCTCATACAGACTGGGACTTCCTCTGGCCCTAAGCACACAAGTAAAACTTCTCTACCCCATTTCTAGGACTTTTTTCCTTCTGTTAGCATTTTGCACATTTGACCTCTAACCTAAAGCTTGCTACAGAGAGACCTCATCACACCCTTCCTGAGTTATGAAACAAACATGAGAAAGATTTCCTTCTTAAGATTCTGTTATACCTCATTCATCTTATCATTGTTTTTCCTCTGCAAAGATACGTTAAGCTTTTTTCAAGCCCCTAAGGCAGCACAACAGTATTACAATAACATTTGCTGAAAGCCCTCAGAAAGACCTCCTACACTGCAATTCCTAGTTGACTGGCACACCCGTGTGTCAGTTCTTTCAAATCATGTGTCTCAGCAGGTTTTACACACATACTCATTCATAACGTATAAGCTTCTTGGGTTTGGGGGCTCACTTTCTTTTATCACAGATTGACATATTGTTGAAATTAATCATAGGTTACTTTCCCTCATGTCTGCTGCTGGGAAGTTGAGCATGTTGGAAATCCTGTTGTGATTTGGGATAAAATATTAATGTCAATAGCAGCTGCTTTGTGTTATAATGTTATGTAGAGTTAAAATAGTAAGGCAATTAGTTATATTAGAAAGCTATTCTGGCAAATGACCATGCTATTTGTTATAATGTGATACTTGATCTGAAGAGGTCTTAATTATGTTTTTATTTCTCTTTCATATGCAGGTCTTATTTCCATATAAGGATTACTTTTTTGCAACAAGCAACTATCTACGACTCAAAGTTCCTTAAAGAGACAGTGTCCACCCTTATCACCTTTATAGAACTTTATCCCAGTAAATCAAACCCAGGCTGTTCTGAACTGCATTTAGATCAAGCACATGTACAGTTGATGATCACTGGGCTATCCTGTGAACAAAAATAACAGTTTCTAATGTATCAAACCTGAATTCTGCTCTTTGAGTGCATAATCCCTACAACTTAGGGGTTCAAGCTCAGTTGGTGCTGAAAGCTATCCAATTTTAAAAGAATTTCAAAAGAGGTGTTTGGGAAAAAAAAAAAAAACTAAAATGGTTGTGTCTTTAGGATATTCTTCTCATCAACAGCCTCTCCAAGCTATCATTGATTTAAATGGAAAACAGATCATGCTCCGAGTGAACTAGAGAATAATTTGCTGCCTGGAAGCTAGGCTAGAGATAATGGTCAGGCAATGTATATAATAATGGATGAATATTCAAAAAATGACAGAGACCAAGCTAAGAAAAGGAGAGTAAGAGTTATTACACAGACAAGGAGATGCAAAATGAGCTGCTAAAGCCAGAGTTATGACTAATCAATCAGCCAACACATTTATTGAGTCATGCAATGGCATATCTCCAGTTAGAGAAACTGGAGGAAGTCCAAAAAAGTCCCCCAGAATACCTAACCTGCACACATACTCGTGATGGAATATTGTTTGCCTCAGGAAAGTGGAAAGGTTGTTTTGGAAAAGGACATACATCAGACATGAGATAGCTGTGAACAGCTGTCCTGCTTAAATTTTTGGGCTTCTTTTTACACCAGAGGTAAAAACACAAAGCAAGAAACAGTCATTGCTGTGTCATATCCTGGACAAATGCTCTCCTGAAGAAGGATGAGCTAATGTGACCTTTTATTTGTAGACTGACACAGATCCTGTTTTTCGTAAACCTTTTTAATATGTGACTTTTAGACAAACATTCCTTCAGCGTGTACATAATAATGCAAAGGTGGTAGGAAAAAGATATTAATCTTTTTGACCAATTTTTTACTGTGCTGGGAAAACATTGTTTTGCTGCTTTTGCTACTGTTATTGTAAGAAAATCAGACATAAAACATTGCAAAAATAGTAGGCCTGTAGTCCTTGCTTCATATCTGCCTTTTTTTTTTTTTTCCTTAAAGAATCAGATGATTGGCTCTGGCAGCCCAGTCATCACTTTCTGTTTGAGAAAGTGAGAAGCTGATTTCAGATACGGAATCAGCTCTAAATTATCAGATTGTGCCACACAGCTGATCCCTCAGCCCCTCAGGCATCAGTGGCATCTTTCTTCTGAGGTAACTTCAAAGTTTGCTTTTGAACCACAACGTTATTCCCAGTATCTACCAACCATGCCAGCCTTTATCAGATATAACCTCTTGTCCTGTAAAAGTATTTCCACTCTTTCCTAAAGACCAATCAGAAAGCAAACATGTACTGCTATTAACCTGTCAGTACGAACCACTTCCCTTCAGGGTCCTTCTTAGGACTCTTCCTGCCCTTTGCAGCCCCAAGAGTAAACGTTGGGGCTAACTATACAGGAAGATACCTCCATCTAATTTACTCAGTCTTTTGTCTGAGTGTGAATTCTGCACCAGTGTATAAGCAGCTTCATGTAGGCTGGGAATCTGTGTCTGTGCTAGCATGATGGAGATTTCCATTGTGTTCCAGGTTACGTTGTACAGCTTTATGAGAAGCGGCATGTCTGCGCATGGCTTTGATTAGTTTTGCATGTACCATTAGCCAACTCAGATGTCAGCCAGTAAACCATTCTTGCGATATTTTGAAGCTAGAAAGAACAGGGGTTACAAATACATATGAGTATTCCCCAGGCATTAGATAAAAAGGGCAAAACTGTGCCAGTAAAAAGTATTAGAAATTACACATAGATCACAGCATTAGTTCTAGTGGTGGTCTTAACCTGCTTACCTGGAGAACTTCTAGAGACAGGATATAGGGGATCTTTCATGTTCCAAATCCCAGACTCAGAATGGACTACCTCCTTCTCTCCCACTGTTGGTAAGAGATGTTATGTTGTTGAAAGCCTGAATCTGGTGAATGATAATGAATGACACTTGCACAGGAACTGCATCATCCTGCAGAGAAAGAGAAATGAGACTGTGACAGCTTCGGCATAAGTAGCTGTCTGTGATGAATGAAGAGCCTTTGACACATCTCCCAAGATAGTCAGGACCTGGACACTAATAAAGACTGTAGAGAGATGTACAGCTGCAGCTGGAAAGAACTGCACACAAAAGTTAAGAGAATATGCCATGTTTTGACAGATAAAATTTTGCTTCAGTGTGGAAAGGTGTTCATATAGATACTTCCTGTATGCATCCATTTTTTTCCTGACCTTAACTTCCAATGTAGCAAATTAGAGGAAATCTAGGTGACCAGGCATCTGAGACATAAGCCTTTCCTGTGGACTGTGCCACGGAAAAATAGATGAAAGAGAGTGTGGGAATTATGTATGCAGTCTTAGAACTGAAAGAAATGCCTGATTAGGGTATATATGCCTCCTGGCTCTACTCCCATCACAGGTAGCTCTATTCACTGGCCAGATACTTCTCTCTTGCTGCTAGTGGAGTGTAGTACTCACAGTTTAGCACATCTAGGTTCCTTCTAACTTGCAGTAGTCTGTGGCAAAGAATTAACAATCTGTCTCTTCAAATGCAACCTCTGGGAAGGTGACTGTAGTTTGTCACATGCCATGGCCTTGATCGGAAAATCTAAGACGTGGCTAGATTTTCACCAGCACCTGACAGGTATTACCCTTTGCTACCTTTGCTCAGTGATGCCATTATTTCATGGTGTCAGGGAAAGAAGTGAAAATAGTAGGCATACATCCAAGGTCTTTTTTGCATAAAGAACTGATGACAATATGATGAAAAATTCAGACATGGGGTGAGGGACAACTTTATTGGTGTAAACTGAATTCATCTTGCAGGCCTGAGACTGCCCAGATAGCTCAGTTTTTATCTTCTCTGGTTATTTAAACAAGAGTACCGTCAGATTTAAAGGCAAGCTTGTTGACTGACTGGTCTGGGCATCTTCCATAATATCTTAGGAGAAGTTCATGTAAATGGGACTCTGATTGTGTCAGAATTAATCTGCAGGATGGGATACTCTGTATACCCCTTGCTGTTATTTGCAACACTGGGGAAGAACACTTTTTTTCTCATAGATCTCAAGCAATTTATAAAGGAGCAGTTGTGTTATTGAAAAGAAAACTGAAAAGAACAAATCGTGCTGTCAGTCTCAGAACAGCTACGGACCTGATTCACCAGAGTATGTGACAGAAGTAACCTATGCTGTGTTTTCTAAAAGAGATTATAGTTTGAATTTTTCTGCTCATTGAACAATTGGGTTTTAGTTTTAAAAAATACCATGTTTTGTTTTCCTTTGCATTTATTTAGCAGAAAAACAGCCATTCTTTAACACCAATTCTTATCCATAGGGAAATTTCTCATCCTGTTTAGAAGTGCAGATTACTGAAAGCCACCTGCAGAAGGTGTGATTAGAAAAAATACAATAATATTGGGAATATTTTTTATTGTTGCATTGTACAACTGCATTTTCTTTTAAAATGGGAAGAAACAGCATAGTATTAATGTAATGAACTAAAAACCCTGGATGATACTTCTGTGCATTAGGAAATTAGAAAAACAGAAAGTTTCTTCGTGCTTGAAATGCTGTGTAGCTCAATTCAAACTAAAACAGTTGAGACAAAAAAAAAAGTTTAAAACATTCAAATTCATACTGCAAGTGGTGACAGATTTATACTATGGTCTCTATATGTGTGTCCTAAAATGAGACACAAAGGATTGAGCAATCCAAGCAAAACACACAAGATGGGCAACATGAAAAGATGTTCCTTAAGACAGACTTTATATGAGACACAGTAAAACATAAAATGAATATAAGCATCATAATAAGAGTAATAAGCAGAGCCTAGCAACCTAACTGAAGAATTTATGCCTTCAAATGTGTCCCACTTGCCTAATTTTTAATTTGTGAATACCATTTTACTGCTTTACCTGTTAACAGGGTGAGTTAATAACCTAGTTATTAATGCAAGCAATGCAAATGTGCTCTAAGTGTATATTAGCTGTCTCACCTTAGTGGCAAAACACTCAGTTTTGTCTCTGTCACGTCCTGTTTACCCATTCTCACTGGTTTCAGACTGTAGATGTAAAAAAGTGATTTTCCACTCTGCTCAGCTTCCATATCAGGCTTATGAGTAACAGAGGATTTGGGAAAACAGGTGGCTGGAATTGCTTTGATAAAACAAGGTTTCAACATAAAATACTGTTTTGTCAAAACTAAAACTTGGTACTTTCACCACTGCTAACACAGCAGAGAGAGACATCCACCAGAGGAAAAGTAGAAGAGTGCTCAAAAATTATATCCCTCATGGTTTTTGAAATTACTCAGATCTATAAAGTGTCTTGTTTTAAAACCTAACACAAATGAGAATGATGTTTAAATACATGGGTGTGAGTCTTTTCAGGCACAAAAGGTACTAAAATTGAGCTTTCCAAATTCTAAATGAGTGCTATTATATGGATGCAGTAAAAAACCCCAGACTCCTCTACTATTTTCAGAAATTTTTAAAAATTGCTATTTGCAAAATCCCTAATATTGGTTCATTTTTAAAGCCATCTCAGTCTGGAGAAAGTTTGTTGCTGTAAATTAAAAGCAGAAGTTATTGAAAGACACAGGGTTAAGAAACAAACCCTATTCTCAAGGTGTGCTCTCAGCTTAGTTTAGGTGGCTCCTCACTCCGCATGCTGACCATCAGCTCTGAACTCAGTTCTGCACTGCGCTGCTCTCAGACTTCAATTAGAGACATTTGTGCAGGATTTTATCCTTCATCAGAGACTTCATAAGTAACAGAGCAGTGTAAGGATCCTTGTTACCTCTTCTGAATTCATGTTTTATTATCTAAAAATTATTGTAAGGAAATATCTTTTGTTAGTAAATCTGACTATGAAGTCTTGATAACATTCAACAGTGCACTGTATGATACATGTATGAATGCTTTATCAAAAACTAAATGAAACATTATTCAGTGTTGTTTCTCCATCAGGGCTTTGGGCCTGGCAGTAGAGTCATAACTTGTGTGATCAGAAGGCAGCTGAACAAGTAATCTGAAAAACACTGCTCAAATTATATATACTTTTGGGGTTTTTTTCCAAAACATTCCAGCCTGTGACATTGGCCTTATTTATCTACAGTTTAAAATAGTTTTATCTCATCATTAATACTTAAAATGGATTTCTGGAGGTGACTACATAGGTTCACTATTCAGGAGAAAAAGAAAGGAAAATAGGAAATCAATGAAAGTGTTGCCCCTCTGAAATTAACAGGAAAACTCTCATGGTGTTAAATGTTTAGAAATATTTCAAGTGATGAAATTAGATGTTCCATATCATATTTCTGCTCTCTTAAGCTATGAAAAAATTTGGATGTTAAAGAACTACATGTAGAAGTTTGTGATACGTGCAGATTATTCAGAATTAAAAATACTTCATTTCCCTCATATATATTCTTTACCTTTTACTGTACATAGATTATGCAATTGTATAGAGTGTATGGGGCATATGTGAAACAGTGGTATGATAAACTTTTTGTTGCATCATAACCTGCATCATTATTTCACACAAATTTTCATGAAGAACACTCTGAACATCATGTGAACTCAGGACTGAGCATTCATGTTCCCTACACAGTATAAGTTAGAAGTTATTCTATAACAGCTCCTTCTGATGAACAAGTGGTAACGAAAACCTCACCCCTAGAGATTCCAGTAAGTGATGCTGTTCTATCTTTTGTCTTAATTTTTTATGAACTTTCAGCAATTATGAACATTACAGCCCCCAACCATCATTGCTGAAAGCTTTTTCAGCAGTACCACAACCACATATGTCAGTTGAAGTTAAGAAACACAAAGATATTTCCATCCCCTTCCATAAGGGTATTATTTATACTGACTAAAGTAACACAAAGTGACAAAGAACTTGGTGTTTGCTGGAGGTTATTTCTAGCAAAAACAAAGCAGATTTTTACCCTGTAAACCTACAGTTGTATTTCTAAGACAGAAGATTCCCTAATAAGGGTGGTCTATTTTATAGGACTTCCTGCATCTAGAAGAATCCAATCTTTGCGCTTTGCATTTGGAAAGTTAAAAAGCCAACACACAGGTGGCCAGGAAAGACTGGACTAACCTTTTCCAATTATGAACTAGCTGGGTCATTGAGAATGCCTGCTGGCAGACATTATGTTATGCGGGGCAACTGTTTGATGGCAATACAACACTGCCCAAAGTCAATTTTTAAATACAAGCGGATTTGCACAAATCCCTAAGCGTATGGCAAACCCATACACTTTTTACCAGAACTGTGTACTCTTGGATCATGAATCATTCTGGTATCTCTGGTCTAATACTGATCATTTGGAGTCCCTGTATATTCTCAACAGGAACTACAGAGTAGCATTTTATATTTCTTCCAACAGCCACCATGTGTTTTCAATAAGAGCAGCAGTCTGCAGGTGCAGTTATCTTTTGCAGTACATAAATTTTAAGGAGACTGAATTCTTTTTCTCCCCTAACAAAGACCTCTGAGACTTGCCATGCAGTTGAGACCTTGCCATTGAGGTGTAACCTCTGACCTCCAGTGCAACATGCAGCAGAAGAAAGCAAACTCCCTGGTCTGTACAGAACACCTGCCTCAAACATCTGCAAGCAGCAGAGTCAGCAATTTAATGAACTGGCCTGCTCACAGCCCTGTGATTGCAATAGCTCTGGAAAGATTCTTTAAGGAGGCCAAGACTAAAATTTCCCAGGATAGTATGATTTATAATACTAAAATGTTGACCTTTTACAGACTTCATATGATCAAGCCTCATACTTCAGGTTGCTGTAGCCTGTTCAAAACAGCAACCCACTTGCCTGTTGCATGCTAATGCCATTTTTTTTTTATTCTTCCTTTTACTTATGGACTGGCACCCATTTGGAATACCTAGTGGAGGAAAACCCCACTGTAAAAGTTTGGGGAGAACCTCTGTTTTCCCGTTTCATAATCTGTAACAATGCTTATACAGTGATTTGAGAACCCTGAATAAAACTGGGGTTTTTTTTCTTAGCGTTTGTACAACCCAGGCCACTGTAAGGATGTCTTATGTAAGTCCCCATAGAATCTAGACAAAGTCCCACAGATCTGTCTTGCCTCTCAGGCTTTCTGGGAACTCTGCAGTGAATAACATTGTATTTCCACCCATGGGGTTTTTTTGGAGGGGGAGGGTGGAGTCAGTTGGCTGGGGAGAGGGACGGTTCCTGAAGGGAAAACAGTATGTAATTCCACATGTTTTGGTTGTTCTGGAAGCACAGTCTGCTTGGGAAATTGTTCTGTTGTGGAAGCACACAAAGCTCCTTTGACACCTTTGTGGGTCACTTCTCCCCACGTACCAGGGTCTAGATGTGTGCATATGATGAAGTCAGTGGCACTAGTTCTAACAGCTCTACACCACCTGGCTATACTTTGGGACAGTTTAGTCAGATATAAGCTCCTTTTAATAGTATATTAAGTAAGCTTGCTAAGTATGGCAATCATGCCATACTCTGAGCAGGACATCTCCTACTGAAGTTCATAGTTTTCACTTGCTAAGAACCTGAAGCCATACCGAAATCAAGGAACAATACTGGTAAACAGAAAATACTATTCAGGATAAGGTCCAACATGCCCTTGATATAAACACAGTATAACTCTTCTTCCACTGCAAAACTTGTACAACAATTTTCTGCTGAGCCTTCGCCAAATATAAATCTTACTTAGTTATCTAGAGCATCCTAATTGAGTCATTAGCTCTTCCCACTTATCTGATCATTGCCAAGCTTATCTTCCCTATTTGCCACAACTTCTTCTTTGCTTCTTTCTACTGTAAGAAGTGCACAACATATAGTCCATCTCTTTCACTCCAATAAGACTGATAAGCCCCTAAGGTCCCTAGGTTTTTAAATGAGGAGAGCTTGCTCTTTGTTAGACCGAGTGTTTGGAAGTTCGTTCCCAGGTGTATTTATGTACTGCAAATTGCAATGTTGCAGAGCATAACTTGAGTTCCCAGCCTTATTTTCTCAGACAAATTATTTTCCTAAATCTCTTAAAAAGTGGGATTTATCCAGTTGTCCTCTACAGTAACACCTGTAACGCTCATACCCTGATCATCAGCCAAATATACTGAAGCTGCCTCTCTGTTTAGGTCCTAAATCTCATTCTATTTAATCTAAGGCATAAGGGTGGGATAGAACAGGTAGGAGACTCAAGAGACATGTTCATTTTAACGTGTTGTACTGTCATAGTACAACAAAAGGTGCTTAAGATAACTTTCAAATTATATTGAGAGTGGTAAATAAGTTGTTTTGAGTATTAAAACTCTTTAATGTCATGGGAGGAGGAAAATCCATTAAATAAAATTTTCTTTAGTTATATAATCTTCGATTTCCAGCTCAGTTTTTAATGTAGCAAACACTCATGGTTTCTTTTAAATGTCCCTGATTTTTTCTTCCTATAGTTCTGTTGTGAGAATTACTCTAACCTAATTAGGAAACTGCTTTAGTCTGATGAAAATGTTTTGAGCATTTAGAGACAGAAATGTCTGAGAAAGGAAAGACTTTCAGGTTCCCAGATAATTTCATTCCAGAACAGAACTGCTAATGCCCCTCTTTCCCACCTTTGAATCAGGTGCAGTGTAAATTTTATATTATATAAATCCTTAAGATAAATAACAGAAAGACTGTCTTTCTCAAACGAATTTCTAGTCTCATAGTCATCTACAATAGTAAAGAATTAAAATGGTCTGCAGAAAGTGTATTCACTCCAAATTACATCAATAAACACCAAGTACCTCAAAAATGCACAACCGGCTTTATCCATACCTATGTCATTAATAAATGTTGGTTTGGTTTTAATTTTTAATGGAAGAACTATCCATTGTATAGAATTGAAAATCCTGTCATTAGGCATGTACCTAGGGATGGCTACTGGCTCCTGTACTGTTCAACATCTTCATTAATGACCTGGGTGATGGAACGGGCTGCACCCTCAGCAAATTTGCAGACAATACAAAACTTGGATGAGTGTTTCATACACCAGATAGCTGCGCCACGATTCAGAAGAAACTCAGAAGGCTGGAGAAATGGGTGGAGGAGAATGCACAAAGTTCAGCAAAGAGAAAAGCAAAGTCCTCCACTTGAGGAGGAATAAACCTTGTACCTGTACAGGCTGGAGGTTAACTGGCTGCAAAGCAGCTTAACAAAGAAGTATCTCTGGGTCCAGGTGGACACCATGTCGACCATGAGACTGTAATGTGCTCTTGTGTCAATGAAGGCCAATGGCAGCCTAATCTGCGTTATGCAAAACATTGTCAGCAGGCCAAGGAAAATGATCCTTCCACTTTGCTCAGCACTGGTGACACGTATGTGGAGTGCTGGGTCCAGTTCTGGGCTCCCCAGTACAAGAGACAGGGACATAGTGGAGTGAATGCAGCAGAGGACCACAAAGGTGATTACGGGACCGGAGCATCTTCAACATGAGGAGAGGCTGAAAGAGCTGGGACTCTTCAGCTTGGAGAAGAGAAAGTTTAGGAGGAATCTTATCCATGAACATAAATATATGATAGGGAGAGTAAATAAGAGTAAGCCAGACACTTCTCAGTAGTGTCCACTGACAGAACAAGGGCACAAACTGATACACATGAAAATATGTCCAAACAGCAGAAAACGATTTTCTACTGTGAGGATGACTCAGCACCGAACGGGCTGCTCAGGGAGTTTGTGGAGTCTCCATCCCTAGAGATATTCAAAACCTGACCGGACACCATCCTAAGCAACCTGCTGTAGTTGTCCCTGCTTGAGGAGGGAAGGTGGACTAGACAATCCCAAGAGACTAGACAACCTAACATCATCTTATCACTGTAATTCTGAGTAATCCAACTTTTTTGTGTTACAACTATGTATCTGTTCTGGCATCCACCTTACAGGCCACATGGGACAGATGGCCAAGTTGGCCCTCTGATCTCAGTGTTGAACGCACTGACTCAGCAGTGTTAACAACAATTTCATTTCTCTCTCTGTGCATAAATTCTCTGGCTGCACGAAGCATAGCAGGCCAGACGGAGTCATCCTCTATGACAAGTTGACACTCTACCCACTCTACTTCAGGGTGGATTGTAGAGAAATGGGAAAACCAGAATCTATTCTTAGGTTAGTCAAGGGCCTATATAGGACCCAGAAAAAGTTCTTAAATGGGCTTAAATCTAATAATTTTTAAAGTTAGGCAAAAGTAGGCTAGCTTCTAGCACTCTAATACTTAAGAACTTTGAGTAAACATTGATGTGATAAGTTAGCAAAGCTCTTCTCCCTCTCAAAACAGTTGAAAGGGTAATTGTCTCCATAAGCATAAAACAAGGTGGAATAACTATGTTGGAGGTCCAAGATGGTTCTGGCACTACATTCAAGTTTCCTATCAGCTACTTCATCCTCAGTCATCAACAAAGTAACCCTTCCCACATGACAACTGAAGCGATGCTTCCTTTTGACTTCATTTTAAAAACAATACTTGTTTTTAAAACTTGAACATATGTTTTTTGGGTGGGGTTTTTTTCCCTCCTTTAGCAAATGTACAGGTTAAGAGAGACATTTACTGATGGAAAAGACTGTTTTTCACTAGAAAATACTGGCATGATAAAACAAAACAAAGTCCTTTCATAGGCTTATTTTCAACAATTTTACCTTTCTCACCCTGCAAGTTCTTCAGTGCTTTTTAAAAACTGTATTACATAAAGCAGAAAGAAATAGTCATTGCAAACTAAAACGATAGGATTTTACTGAAATTAAAAAAAATCAGAAATGAAAGAATATATTGTGAAAAGTGTATGAAGTAATTAGTCCATTGAGCTGTTCTGAAAGCTGCTGGCACTCTTTAGAGATTAAGTCAGCCTTTGGCATTGCTGATCATTATTTTAGTGTTGTATTTTTAAAGGGGGATTTTAATTAAAGGCTATTGGATTAGTAGTTTGGAAAAAAAAGTTTACTTTATGGAGTAAATTTATAATGAATATCCATGTTGGTGGCAAGGGCAGCAAAGAGAACATACCTCTGGTAATGCAAATTGCTAGGTATGCTTTATGTTGAGGTTTTACCTGAAAGTACAACTTTAAACAACAGCTAGTTCATCTGTGACCTTGGGAAACAACAAAATACTTTCCTCTGCTTAATAAATAGAACAAAACGAACCCAAAACAGGTTCAAAATGTAGCTGTGAGAAATTTGGCAATATTCTTTTGAAAGGGAATTTTAAAAGAGTGTGTTGATTCCTGGAGATCTGTCCCAAGCCATTTCCTAATTCACTCTTTTTTTTTTTCCTCTTTGCAGTTTGAATGTTGACTTCTTCCTTTCCTCACAGAAAATGGAATTTTTAATTTTGTCACTTGCTGGCTTAGATATATGAGAAATATTTGACAATCAGCAAGCCTCTCAAAGCAGAATGTCTGAGTTACCAGGTATGGGTTTTATCAGGGCAATAACCATTAATATCTGTGAAGCAGTTTGTGAGGACAAGGTAAGTGAACCGCACTCAGGACCAGCAACATTTTGCTTCTGTTTTCTGTTTTTTCTGTTAACATTTTATGCATCTGTCTAAGCACAAATACATATGGAAAAAATAGATATTGAAATTGAATTCATATCACATGAAGCAATTTCTAAATTTAGATGGGATGCACTAATTCACAGGAGACACGTTACTGTATATTCACTGCAGATCCAAGAACACTGGGGAATCCCTACCTTAAAGATAATATGACATACTAGATCATCAAAAACTTGGAACTAAGCATTAGAAAAGAATCAGTGTCTTTGTCTCATTCCATCTGTTCAGATTACAACAAAAATACAGTTTAAGGAGTATTCATATTTTCTTCTATAGGAAAACATATAAAATCCTATAAGCACAAATGATGACAATTTTTAGATTTCCAAAAATCCATTTCTATTTGGACATAGTTAAATGCTGCTCAGCTTTAGCTGTGATCTTCAATTCCATTGATTTATGCAGGTTTGAAACAGATCCAAACATACTGACCTGAATTAAATTGATCTCCCAAGCCTCAGCTAACATAATACCATCAAACATACCTCACCAACAGAGAAGCTTGCAAGTTAAGTTTAGGACAAGGTGTTTGTCTTGATGCAGAATCCATAAATAAAAGCCTCCACAGTTTGAGAGACATTCAAAATATTTTCAGTAACTTCTCTGCTTTTCTTTTTATGCAGGACAGAATGCTTTGGAAAGCACTTTTAGCAATACTTTGAAAACATTTACTGCTATTTAAATACTGTTATCAGCTCTACTACTACAAGGGAATAGGATGCAAAAGAGACAGGGTAGTCCAACAAGGCAGAAATAAGGGGTTTTTCTTTCAAGAGCATTTAGAGAGAAGATGAAATCATTGAGAATTCTAATGTTTATGGCTTTTTTTAAAACTCTTCCGCTCGAATACAAAGTAAGTCATGCTGCCCAAAGAAATCTCTCTTCAGTTTATTCTTCATATTCCAACAGGGACTATTATAGCCATCATAAATAATGATAGATCTCAATTTCATCTGATCAGATATTACAAGTACAATGAAAACCAGTTTCCTTTGGGACAAGAAGCGTTTATTGTGAAGGTATCTTAAAAAGAAATCACTTCCAGATTATAAAATGAAAGATGAAAACACAGGCTATGTTTTTTTCTCTATTTGATGTGTTGCCATAGGCAGTCTTGGTAACCTTGATTATTTTGTAATATTTCTAAATCACTTTGTTCTTATTCCTTTTATAAGCTGTTGCAAGCTAAAGTAATTTTGAGTAATCAGAAGTCTTTTTCTAGCTACTTTATACCATCAGCTCCTAATTACATCAAAAAATTAACATTCCTTAGAGAACTTTACTTTCACTAGGATGAAGCTGAGTCTGAGATTTACCATGTTACAAAAAAAATCCTGTATTCTGACTTAGAATGAGGTTTTATCTGTGAACATCAGGTGATGCAGATTTTTAAAATTCAAATACATGCAACGAAACACTCCATAGAGATTTCAGCTGTAAACAAAATTATTCTATTCATGATTTTATATTAGCTTCGCATTAATATGGTAATGTATGATTAAGTATAAATGTAGTGCATAGAATCAAAGTAACGATTAAATAAAAGTAAACAACTCTGTCACAGACTCAATCTTTTATAGATATTTTCCAGGTGACTAGTATGCCTCACTGTTAAACAAAGCAAATATGGACCATTTGGAACTACTTGGAAATCCTTTCATCATTTGCTTAAAAGAAATGTGTCCCAAATACTTCAGCACATCATTCTCTGGAAACCATTTAACTAATTTATAAAAACAAGACCACTGTTGAGAGTGTGGCCTGCATCTACCAGGCATAATGATGCTGCCTTATGTTTTGTTCATTCTGGAAACAATCAGTCACACACATGCCGGGAATAATAGTTACTACATGTTCAGAAAGTACGCAAACACCAGAGACACATGTATCTCATTGACTAAGTGAGGAGTATATATCTACACCAACAAGCAGCATATTCTGGTATTCCTAAAATATTTTAGTTCAGCTGCTGACAGTTTCAGATCATTTCTGTATCTAATGCATCACAGTTCAAAAATACCATGGAGATAAAGCATGTGAGTGAGAAAAAGAGAGGGCTGTAGTGAACTGAGAAGTGAAAGCTGCAGGAAAAGGACAAACAGAAGACAAATTAACAGCTTTCACAAATTTTCAGAGCAGCTGGAGATATCTAGTAGACACCAGTAACAAAATAACCCATTTCTACAAATTCAATGTTATATGCAGTTATTACAAAATTAAATTCACACAGCTCAATAATATCTGTTAAAAATTAAAATCAAGATGTTTCAGAACTTTCCTGAGACTACTAACAGGAGTAAGTGTTGTACAATTTCAGGTAACTCAACAGAATAACTTCCATACAATTCTTTTAATAAATAAGTATTACTAGCAGGAACTTGCTTCCCTAAAACTCCCTAATAATCATTTTAGAAAACCAGCCACTCATTCTACCTTCTTCTAAATCTCTTCCATCCCAGTGAACAGAGTAAACTGGGAAAACATTGCTGTATACGAAGAAAAAACAATAGTGAGGACTGTATAAATTGTATCTGATTAGAAAGGTTTTGTTAATACCTTTCCAATACATTACATGTTCCTGTGGACTACAAAGTCTTTCTCTTTAATTCATTCAGCATATGAAGAATCTCAGCCCTGGTTGGAAATGGAAGATATTTTGCCTTCATTGGTGACGGACAGCCACAACGCACTAGCATTATCAACAACAGTCCCTTGCAGCCTTGTCTAGTTCACAAAGTATTTATAGGAATACATCCTCTGGTGACAGGATTGGCAGCACAGTCTTCCTTTTAGCATTTTGAAGGGAGAAAATATGTCCCTTTAGTTATGTGATTTGGTTTAATGTACATTCAAAATAACTACACATGGGTCAATAGGTTGAAACATATGTAAATCAGCATGCCTGAGTCAGATTTAGTGGGTGAACTAGTCAGATAAATGTATTTTTACTCTGAGGCATTAGACAGAAAACACAACTGACCTACTACTGGCAGGGTACAGAAGGTACTGTCTAGGGGCCCACGGGTTGCCTTAGCATAAAATCAATGAGGGTTCAGATTTGATCTCACAGGATGAAAGGATTAGTGCATCTGAGAAATGTCAAAGAAAACAAGATTACAATGCATGTGATGCATAAAGAACTGAGGGTTAAGTATGCACAGGGTCTCTGCCAGGTCAGTTTGCTGGATCTGCTCCTTTTCTCTGAAGGCAGCATAACATACCAGCAGATCTTGGCTGAAAATGCATTAACTCTGCTTGCAATATGGTTCATCTTATAAGCACTATACATTTCATATTGAGAGCTGCATCTTTAAACTGTGGTTAATACAGAATTCCATGTAGGTAAGTTAATGGAGGACTTGATGGCTGTGATGAGACATACAGCCTCGCACAGCCTGGGAGTGACTGATCGAATGGGATGATACTATTGGCTCCTTGTGGGACTAGAGGCCACCACCAGCCCCCAGGTCTTCCCTACCCTGGTCAGTGCCCAGGACCCCATGTCAGTCCCCTGGTTGGCTGGCTCACCACCACGCCGCCAAGGGACCATTATGATTCTATGATTTTTTCTCCCTGCTTCCTGCACCATCATTACCACCACGTGGTTTTTGCACTAAACTTTCTGGAATAAGAGGAGGATTGTGCTGTAGCCTGCTAGAGTCTTTTTCCTATAGAAATAGATTGGGGGATAAGTACACTGCCCCAGCTGCCATGTGAAGGAGTGCTAGGGTGATGAGGCTGGGGAATCTAAACTGTGTGGTTTAACACAATAGCCTGGCTCCATCTTTTCCACACTGCCTCTGGAGAGTAGTGCCAATAGAAACTTATCCAAGCTCTGGGCTTTGTCCTGGGCTTTGCTAGTGCCAGTGGCTCAGTCATCCTCACAGTAAAAAAGTGTTTCGTGAGGTTTACAGGGAACCTTCTGTGTTTCAGTTTGTGCCCATGGCCTCTGGTCCTGTCACTGGGCACCACGGAGAAGAGCCTGCTCCCGCCCTTCAGATATTTGGAAGCATTGGTACCTATTGTGGCTTTGGGCTTCGGAAGGAAGAAGCAGAGGCAGTGATTTCTTCTGTGACAATGAGTTAAAGACACAGCATGAGGCTCAGGACAAAAACAACTGACTTCTTATTGTACCTCCAGAAGTAACTTAAACTCTGGTATTTCCTAATTTTCAAGTACTCAGCTTTCCTACTTGAATATAGTTTAACAAGTTTTGCTGTGTAATGACATACACATTTATCTCCAGCTATAGCACAACATAAAATTCAACCAGTATCTGAGTTTTTGCACTCACTTAACAGAGTTAGGTACATCAGCCACTGTGTTTGACTAATTATATCTTTACATTAAAGAAGACTTATTTTAATATATATTATCATTTTAAAACTTTGTGCCAACCACAGTCTTTTCTCAAAAGCATTTGTGATAACATAATCAGCAATAAATTTGCTCTAGTCTCACCTGGAAAAATCAGCTTTAGTGTCATGTTTAACCCACAAACTGAAATGCAGTACAGTCTTTACTTTGCTATTTACATAATTCCTATTTTACTTGAAAAGAAAAATTGAAATAGTGGCAAAAATATTTATTTCTATTATGCAGTTATTATTGTGAATATACATAGACACCCTTATGATATGCATGAATACACATGTTCTTTCTAGATATGGTGACGTTTTATCGATAAGCAAAAGTTATCAGGCAGAATCTCTGACCTGGGTCAAGCTGAAGAGGAAAAACCGATAGGTCATGAAGGTCAAGACTTCTTTCAATTAACCCCACACCATGTGAATGGCACTAGGTAATTACTGGTTTAGATGTGCCAGGGTGGATTAATTGTGTGTCTATTAATATTTAGGCACTGAAGTAATTACGAGGGAAACTGACAGTATACTACTACTGGTACTTAAAAATACTTTTAACTACATAAATTTCAGTTTCTAAGCAGTGAATTAGCATGACGGCCAAAATACTGTCATTAGTCAGTTGAACCTCCCTTCAAGGCTTCAGAATGAGGGGTAAGCACGCTACCAGTTCATTAAAGGAGTAGCTATAGACCATTATCCAAAACAGTATTAAAGTCAATGATGACAAAAATGTGAACTGATGAGAAAAATATGGGCAGTCTTTAAAATAATTAAAGAAAATAAATTTTAAAGAAATGTATATTATTTATGTATGAATTATAAATTTATTCAATCTGGCACCATAACTAGGTTTTTTTATGGCTAATTGACAGATTAACTTTTCAATATTCATCAGCATCTTGATTTTACTTAAGAGAGTATATCTATGCTCATAGTTCCAATATTTACAAATAATTTTGAGCAAGCAAACCACAAAGGGGTTTTCACTGAATTAGTGATCAAAAGATTTGTTTTACTTCTTTCTCTACTAGTACCCATTGGTTAAGAAAATTTCATTTCCCTCCTATGAGAAAAGAGAAAAAAAACAGGATACATGAGAAATGGAGAAGTAGGAATATTTTGAAAGATTTGTCTCTTCTCCATTATCAGATTCCACTTAGGGTGACCAGTGACACTAGACTACTAAATTGGCACGCTGCCGCTGGGTGCACACAGAATTACAGCTGCCAAGCATTCAGGGGCACAACTTTTAGTTCTCACCTGGCTTGATCTGAAAATCGCAACTCTACTAGTATCTACAGTTTAGGCCACAAAACCATTTTGTTAGCTTCATTAGTAAGTCAGGAAATCTCAGGGCTACATAATCACTTCTACAGAACTCATCAGTCTGTATGTTTAGATGCTAGCAGATCATTTCTGTATGCTGGCTTCCTCCCTGTGTCAAGACATACGACACACGAAGAGTAGCCTCCAGTCTCTGCAGCTGTCCCTGCCTCTGCTCAGGACCAAGGCAATCTGGAGATCATCTCTCCCAGTAAGTGGGCTCCTGGTCCAGGAACCGTCTGCTGGAAGCAAGACCAGCTGTGGTATGAGACAGCAGTTAGAAATATGCTTCCTTCTTTCAAAGGGGAAGATACAGGAAGAAGAGCCCTGGTTAACAAACCAAAGTACTCTACTTATGCTTGTGTGCTCCAATAACAGTGAATGACGTACAGCCTAAGGCCTGGAAACCAAAAAGTGAAAATAGAAAGCTCAGAGCATATGAACCAATGGTGCCTCTTGTGCTATAGAAGAGTGGCTGTGTGTAGATACTTGGAAGAAATCTGAAATCCAAAGCTCTGTAAAGCTTTGGAGCACTTCTATCCCTCTAAATAGCACTGACCACAGTAAGGGCTCACAAGATAAGCTACTGTTCATGTGACAAAGGCAGTCTAGTCCTTCATCAGTTTCCTGAAGTGACTGATTTTACATCCATGACATGAGCATCCATTAACAGCTGTATCCACAAGAAACGGTATGTGGATGTTCATAAGGGAGAGACTACTTCAACCAGAGCTGGCTTTAGGCTTTGCATTTTTATAATACAACAAATTAGATCTCACTATTTTCAGAACACAACAGACAACTGGTGCTTGGCTTAGCTCTCATTCAGTTGCTCATCTATATGCAAACAACCAGCACACAAACAAAACTAAAGCAGAACCATGAAAAAGCCACACAAAACACCTCCATATCCAGCCCATTCTGATTTTTCTTCTTTCTGTACCTCAGCGAGCCATTCTCTATGGAAATTTAGGGAATATATTTTGCCTAAAAAGGACACTTTTCACAACATTTCTACATCTGAAAATATTGCCTAATATAAACTAAAATCTCTGCCTTAGTCTTTGAATTTCTATGTATATCGGATGAAAAAGTTTATCAAAACGAGATTACAATTGCCACTAAGAGGAGGAGCAACACAAAGGACCACCTCACAGAGCAGAGTTGCAGCTGGGTCTCCACCATTGCAAGGAGATATTTGAGCAATAAGATTTTACTTTTTATGGGCTGGATGGCTGCTTTTCCATGGCCAGGCTTATTCCCCTGTATGAGGAATAACTATGGAGATTCTCTGAACAATCCTTGCTTTTTTTAGGTAGAGGATTTGATAAAGAGAGAAAGAGAGACATGGTGCTCCCTGTGGGATCTTGTGTTTGGGCTGTGCTGTATTTTTTACTTCAGTGTAGCTAGTAATCTCCATCCCAAAACACAGGGAAAGAGACAAAGTGGCTTATAACAGTCCTTGCCAATGTTTTATTTCAAAGACTAATGCAACAGGATTATTGACCTCTTCTCACCTTTTGACCTCAGTTAAATACATCTTTTAAAAATACCATTTGCTCCATGCATTTTTCCCCATGAATGAGGGTAATTTTTTAACCTTGTGATATTTATTAGGCATAGTTCAGTTAGGAGTAGGGAGAAAATAAATGGTTTAAGCATAGCTGGTGGCATTATGAATTCTGAGATTTATCATTGTAAAAGGAGTCTACAGATTAGTCTTTTTTTTTTTAAACTTTGCATTATGAAAAAAATATTATTCTTCCTATCAGCTTGAGAATAGAATTAAGAATTTCAAGACAGAAATAACAATCTTTAGGAGTTACACACAAACAAACGGGAATTATCATTAAAATATATAAGTAGTCTGGTTATACTTTTTGTTAATCACTTAAAATGAAAACAGTACATGTCATTGTAAGTTGTAGATCTTTAGAAACGCAGTATCTTCTTTCATTTGATGTCCCAGCTTCTTATTTTGGATATTGACTTTAGTGACAGAAATCACAAAGTTGATGAGAGAATGAAAGGCTGAAAGTATCTAATTCATTATCATCATTAAAACAATTCATGTTTCTCTTATACATGGTGTGTGTACTTACATCTTAACTGAAATCGAATCAGCACTTCCATGTACTTTTAAAAATCAGAATTATTTTGTGAACATACAGCAATTTCCATATCAAACCTTTTCCATTTTCTTGTTCTGCTAGGACCCTGCCACAATGAAATATTTCTCCTTGTTCAGTTCTTTATGCAAACACTGACTTTAGCAATACCCCATCACAGTTATTTTTGCCCTTATTCCAAAGCCAGAGAAACTGTACTGAACTGTTTTACTTGTGCTTGTCCTCAAACATTTTCTTATTTAGAATATCACACTATAATATTCCATTCATATTGATGTTATATTTGTATGTAATTATATTGCCTTTACAGTTTCAGAGCTAGAATTTTACAAAACTGAGACATGATAGAATATGGACTTTGCTGGTAGGAACACCTCTATTGCAGTCCCATTGTTTCACTGAGCCCTGACTTGGCGGATTATAGATGTAGTAAGGCTTCCAGCTACTAGTTTAATTATAGAAAATATGAAGGATATAGTGCCAAAGATGTTTTGTTCTACAGGTAGTACCAACACAAGCCTCAGCTGCACTTGTGGTTTCTGACATTTTTGAAATTCACTTATTTCCTGCTTTCATTACATTGCTGATAAAATCAGAGCTACCAGGGCCTGTGAAGAGTAATATAGTTAATAGCTAAAGCTTGCTCTTCTGTAGCAAATAACGTCCATGACCGTAATAAAGTATACTGTTTTACAAACATGAATAAAAATCTGTCACATATTTTAGTGTAAACCAGACAAAATCTCTGGTGTTCCTGAGTTTTTAGATCAATCTAGCCACTTCTGGATGAAAAGTAAATGCTAATCACTCTCAAATGGCACTTGTGAACTAAACAGCTATTTAACTGGGAGAAAGAGCTGAACAAAGGATAATACTTCCACCTCTGCAGGTTTTCCAGTCCAAAAAATGGAAAAAAGTCTTTCAGAGGTAAAGAAAGATAGAACATACTGTATACTGTATCAATTGATGGACCAAAATATTTATCAAGTCAAATATTTACCTATCTGATAAGAAGGAGCCAATAGTTCAGGAAAGTATTTGTCTCTTCTCTAGCCCAAACTGTTTGTTTATCTGGAATTAATTAAATCACTCAGTATCTCCTTAATCTTGGTTGCCTTTCCAAAAAGGACATAAATCATAGCTCTCCATCAACTAAGATGTAATATGATTAGGTTAATGTTAATGAGTTGTTCTATAATCTGATCAATCCATTTCTTCCATAAGTATTCCAAAGCACCATATGTCCAGTCCTTGAATTAATAAATATGTAAGGAAAAAGAGGGGAGAAAGGTAGGTATTTGAGAAACTAAACTAATCAAAGTGGTTTCTTTTAATGTTAACTTCATTTCTCTATGCTAGACCAAAAAACCTTAACACCCACCCTCCAGGTGTGCACATTTAACAGTGTTTAGGTTTTTTGCTGAAACGGCAACAATCAAGGAATGCAACATTAGTAATTACAAAGTACAACTGCTCTGTGCTGATTAATGCTAATATACTAGTATGCTGCTGTTTGAATCCAGAGGTCATGACTTGCAGTGAAGTTCTGGTAGATCTCTTCAATATTAGTGTTTTTATTTTGATAGAAAGACAGAAATTTACAGGAAATTTTTTGAAGTTGTGTTCATATCACACAAACTCTGATGCTGAGTGAATCACATAGATATAATAAGACATGAGTAACTTTTCTGGGTTTATTATGATGAATTACTTTTTTTGTTTTGTTTTGTTTCTGTGCACAATCCCATTGCATAATTTTGTTATGCTGAAGATGGATACTTCCTTTTCCTACTATAAAACACAAGAGACACACTCCTCAAAAGAACACCAAAGCATCAGCAATATTCTTGTTTATTTGTTTCTAGAATAAGTGACTGGAGTTAAAACCCTTGGTGGCCTTTTTAAAGATTGTTAGTATTTTATAAGTGAGGGAACCATATTTAGCAATGTGGTTCTTGCAGTGTAAGGAGTACTTCATGAATGATAGAAAGGTTTAGCTTTCACTTCAGATATGAACTCAAATCTCCATAAAAATTTTCTACTAAAGCCCTGATCTATTAGTTGAGTCTTCATGCTCTTCATATTTGGACATCCACATCTAGTGTGATAACATTTTCATTGGTGTCAGTCAGAAACTTAGTATATTTTCCCTGGGTGTTTAAGCCAAAAATCCAGAAGAATAAAGGTAAGGATTTATCTTTAGAATCAGATCATTTATCTTATTACTTCTTCTCCTTTTCTTTTTCTGAATATATTAGCTAGTGCAGAAATTCCAACATTTTACTAGAACTTTTAAGCTCCTTCAATGCCATTCAGAGCATTAAATCCTAACCCCTATATGTCCCTATTTTACCAGTTTGTGAAGTGGAACTAGAAAACTTCACTATCCTCTCAGCTGAATATACAAAGCCTGAGTGTTAATGAGCCCTCCCATTATAAAGGGCCCTTTATGAAGGGTCTGTGAAATATCCAGGGAGAAAATGTGGCTCCCTCCCAAATCACTCTAAAAATCTTCCCTTGCATCATAAAATCCCTGTATTCCACCACACGGTGATACAATTTAGAGGCTGCTTCAAGGATTCAGGGGAGAACAATCATTGATTACTGCTTTATTGGCTTGTTTTCCTCTTTTGGGTTGTGCAAAGCAACAGATTATAACAGAAACTGGTCTGGAAAATATCCAGATTACCAAGCATAATACCTCTAAAGTACCACCATATTGTTAACAGCCAGAAATAGTTCTGTTATGTGTTTCTTCTGAAGTAGTAGCAGCAATTTTTGTAAATGTTTCATTATGTGATTAATATATTAATCAATTATGGAATTAATATCACTGATCATCCTTCGACAGTATCCTGTAAAAGGAGACTATGAAGTGTAGCAATAACATTTAGATATGCTTAACTAATTAAGATGTAGGAACATACTGAAATACTACTATACTCAATACTATGTTTGTCATTCTAGAATGATTTTTTTTCTTACTGTTAAAATACTGGTTTGTGAGCAGTGGCAGTGATCCTGCTCAAATGCAGCATCTGCAGTTCTGTGACCATCTGTATCAATTTTTTGTAACCATCTGAATACCATTTTTACAACAGCTAAACTGACTTCCAGCCTCATTAGTTTGACCTGATCTATGAACACACCTTTTACATCCAGCACATAAGCCTTTTGCATAGCTTTTGATGAATATACACCTAACAATACAACTTTAACTAGACGGGGCTGTTTCTCACTTCTACAGTTAACTTGCCTACTGAGGGCAAGCTTTCTATGAGCTTGGAGGAACACAGTATTTATTTTCGGTGACATGCATTTTTAAGCAAATTCAGTCCACAATATTTAGTCCACCAAAATCCTACAGTATGCATGCTTAGAAAGGTTTAAGGGGGCGGGGGGTGGGTGGGGGTGGGCAGTGGCATGTGCCTAGAAGCTTATTTCAGGTAGTAGCAGTTCAAAGCATTTACATCAAAGTCCTAATTTTTTTGCAATTAAAGACTGTGGAGGTGAGTTTGGCAGATGCAAAGTCTTACGTTCAAAGCCAAAGGTATATATCTCTAGGCTTGTTCCGCTCATGTTTTTATTAACTGCAAAGAATGTATTGCTTTAGGCTTATTTTATGCTATAGATAACAGAATCATCATCCCTGGTTGTCTTCAAGGCCAGGCTGGATGAGGCTTTGAGCAACCTGGTCTAGAGGAGGGTGTCCCTGCCCATGGCAGGGGGGTTGGAACTAGATGGGCTTTAAGGTCCCTTCCAACCCAAACCATTCTGTGATTCTAGGATTTCAGCAGAAGCCACCCATAGAATCATCTTAGATTCAAATACTGAAAAATTTTGTAGTCCCTGTATTGCTATGAAAAAATACTTCAGATTTCTCTTTACCTTTTACAAGAAGAGCAATGCCCTTCACCAGTAGGCAGTAGTTGTGCGCTCAGCACCTCTAATGGTACTAGTCTTTGAAATTGTTCTGTGATGGGTAAAAGAGTGGAAATGCTCTCTGGAAATGTGAGGAAAAAACTTAGCAGGGATCAAGTAATAAAAAAAAAAAAAAAAAAAGGTATTTTAGCAGTTCCATGGCTCTAGTCTACTATGTAATTATGGATAATTACAAAACTTTTATTCTTGAACCTGACATACCTGCAGCAACCCATGTTGGGCCCATTAATAATAGCAGATTGTCAGCACCTCTGTTGGATTCTCAGCTACGTGTGAGAAGGGACAACAGAAAGAAGGGCATTTTTGTTGACAGAGTTTGTTATCTGTGGGAGTTGCAGTGACAAGTATAGGGAAACTAAGGAAGTAAGAAAGAAAAATAAGCTGTATGTAAGCCACCATTACAACCTTCAAAGTAAAAAACAATTTCATTCCTTCAGGAAGGAAAACTGTGGATTTAGACAGTCTTATTTTCATATGCTTCTAACACAACATTCCTAGTCACAGCTAGAAAATATCATAACCATACCAAAATGTGATTTTGGAGATGACAGTTAAAGACCAAGATGTAAGGAAAAAGGGAACACTCACCAAGGTCATCTTGAACAAAAAATCCTTTGTGTTTGGGAATCCAGATGGGTTTGGTTTCAGCTACAGGGAGTCATGCTTTTCAGAGGAAACCCTTCAAAAACTGTAACAGATACAGGGAAGCTCCTTATCCAAAAAGTCAACAGAGTTTATGTGCAATACTTGTGAGGGTAGGAGCCCCTCCAGACGGAAGGAGACCAATATGCTGTCACCTTGAAACACCTGGAATCCTAATGTGGTAATTAACACTAATAATAATTTAATAATAATAATAATTGCTACAATTTGCAAGTGAAGTCTGAGGTCCCTGGAGGCATCTGTGGTTGCAGGAGTTTTGCTCAACCGGTTTTCACAAAGATTGGGTGTGTTTGTAACAAATTAATCAATTTAACATTCTTAATTAATTATATGCCTATGAAGTGCAAACATGCAGCCAACTGAAATGGGAAGATCGGAGGGGAACCAAACTCTATGGTCTTTCCATAAGCATTACATTATCATTGGAGTTTCTCAAATTCCAAGGCCCTGTTTGCCCTTACTAAAGATTTCTCTGTTTCACACACACAAGTAAAGAACCCTCAAAGGATGAAAGCTCTGCCTGTGTTTGGGACCAAAAGGAAAAGCATTTTCTTTTGTGATGGGTAGAGCTTTTAAGCCCATAGGACCAAGTTGTCAGTATCATTGTCAACAGCAGAAGGTTACAACAGAAAAGAAGCAGTAACTCAGCAGGATAATGTACTTCCATGTTGGGAAAGTAAAGGTTGCAGTTAAAAAATGAAAGAAGTTAATGTTTTGGGTTATTGATAATTTTTCTGGAAATTCTTGGGAGGTCTAACTGTATTCTGAAAATCTTTGCTTTGTCAAGATTGCAAAGCTTCTGAATTCTCCCTCACACACACAAAACCATGGGAGTGTTATGCAGTATACAGTTGTGCTAAGAAGTGAAGCTCTGTAGGAATAGTTCATTGTTTTCTCTGCACTCCAGTGAAGCCAGTGCTGGAACACCACTAAGGTCCCGGCAGCTGCTCTTTTAGTAGGTGGTTGGCTGGAAGAAGCCTTTTGGGAAGGTCTGCCCAAAAGACAGCAGTAGCAACGCAGAGATTATGACGCAGAGAAATGCAAGGTGGTGCATTTGCTTCACCCATGCATGGATGTGTACTAATGGAGTAATTTGATTATTTTTTTAAAGATATCCTCATTGCTTGGTTCGTTTAATAATCAAGGTTTTAAAAAGTAGAGTTTTTCTACAGTAGGGATTAAATTATCTGCTTTCATGGTTTGTGTTGCTTTTTTTCCCCCTTCACCCTTTGTTCTTTCTACCTGGCTCTTCACTCGCTCCCTTCTCAATACCCTATTTACCCACGGCTGTTCAAATTCCCCACCTCCTCAGCCCTGCTTTTGGTGCTGTTGTGCTCCCATCTTTCACCACCCTTTGTTTGCTACAAATAAGTAGTGATCATAGTTGCACACTTGCTGTTCTCATTTCATGATAGCATCAGAATACTACTTTCCCAGCAATGTGAGACCGACAGCAGTCAGAGGGTTTTTGTTGTATTTATCTTTTTTTGCACATCTTTTTGAATATTTGGCGTTAAGTGAAAAGCAGTCTTTTCCTTTTACATTACTGCTGTTTTGAACAAGTAAGGTTTTGATTTCTTTGAAGATAAGAGAACAAAAAAATCTATTCTTTACATACATCTTTGCTATTTTGCTGTATAATGACAATATTGACTCCTCTCCTCATGCCATTAGATCATTTATCTCAAGGCCAGGGCAATAAAGGTACTTAATTTATCCCTCAGCTAACCTTGACATTTATTTAAATATTGCATATGTCATGTTATGGAAGAAAACTCTCTCACAGATAAAGCATATACAATATAAGCACCTCCCTTCATTTCAGATTATCTAAAATGTATGTCCCTGCTCATGCTACCTTTACCTCTTGTTTCAGTAAGTTATTTCACAGTTGCTTTCCCTCGTTAATTCCTAACTATTGGAAGTTAATGCTTTTTTTGCTTTTGGTCTTGTTTGCTCTGCATAACCCTGACATGTGTCTTGAACATACCCCATCACCATCCCATTCAAACTGTTTTGCACTGTTAATAGTGCCAGCTCTCTATTTATTGCCTTTTTTCAGCCCTTTTTTCAAACTGTTGCCATCTGCTTGCTACACAATTATATCTCACTTAAAAACCTGTCTATATTCACATGGGTTGCAGATGGAGAGCTCTTTTCGTTGGGTTTGTTCATAAGTTAATTTACCATCAAAGAAAAAGGAAAAATTCACTGAAGCGAGTACTTCCTCTCAGTCTCCATTTTGCAGAGTGGGAAATGTAGATTAGTCCTGTGTGGAAATGTAGAATCGAGTATACCTTCGGTGTTAAACAACTTTTGCATATGTATTTATTACCTGCCACAGAGAAATTTGGGAGCAACAGCTATAAAAAGTTTTCACAGTTCTTTACTTTTGCTTTCAATTAGGCTTTCATGTTATCAGCTGCAGTATCTGAGTTAAAAGTTAATCTGTTTCAGCTTTGGGATAAATGTGTAATGCTAAGACTACATGGAATGCTGTTATTATTGGCATAACGCTCGAATCAATTTAATAGATGAAGCCAGTAAAACTACAAGACAAATAAAGCATTATCATCACAGCAGACTTTAGTCATGATTATATACATAGAACTCTGAAATAGCACTTCTTAGAATCTTTGATTTCATCTAACTGCCTTTGAATTTATATTAGTAAAACTCAAGATAGAAATTCATTAATTCTCTAGGCAAAGAGAATTCTATAATATCTTGGCAAATATGCGTATTATTTATAGTAATTTTATGAATGGAAATTAGTTCTATTGTGTATTTGTTATAAGTATATTAGATGTCTTGGAATATGTGGTATCTTCAATACCACCTATTAGAATTATTAGATTATTAGATATCTTAGAATATAAGGAGACTTCAATACCGAGAGTATTTCATGTTATTATTGACATCTTGTAATGCTACATGTGCACAACTTTTATATGAAAAATTTGAACTCCCTATGGTCACACTTTCACTATATGCATTATAAATGAATATACATCTTCAAGTACAATATTTTCAGTTTTTCCTTAATCTGATCTTTACTGAAAAGTTTAACTTTTTCTTTTCTTTTTTTTTTTTTTTCAAGATGAAAATTCAGGTGTTACCCACTTGGGTCCAACCAGGAAACGGGCAGTTTACGTCAAGAATCTGTAACGTGGAAATAATTCAGACTTCTGCAAAAATATACACAAGAATTTAGTTCTTTTGCACCATGTGTATATAGATTATGAAGAAAAAGGGGGAAATTCTGCATTGTTATTTTTGTGCTAGCCATCTGCCAGCGACTTTCACCCTTTTTTTTCCTTTGACCTACCTAGTTGTCTGTATGCTCTAATGAAACTGAGCTACTCTGAGCTGGGACACTGAGAGAACTGAAATGAAAGAAGAACATGAGATAGTCAAAGGTTCTTGTTTAATGAACCTTTATTAACCTCCTACACATTCCTTCTTATTATGTTGATTTCAGACTTAGAAAGGATTAAAAAAATATCTTCAGGGAAACTGCCTTCTGTGGAAGAGTTTGGTTTGTGAGGAATGTGGTGGTATGCCAGCTCTTTCAGCACAGAAAAACTAAGAATGCTTACCAATTAAGGCAGTGTAATTCAGCAAACCAGAGCCAACTGCAAAACAGCCCTGCTAAGACTGAAATAACTGCAGCATAGCAGTTCAATCGTAGTAAGGATTTGTGAGAATTAGTTCCTCTAGGACAACCTTAAAATAAAATTAATTTGTGGCTTGAAGACCATCACCAAGGAAAGTAACCTGGGAGGAAAAGAACTGCCTCACTGTTAATGGTTTGACTAGAAAACATAAACCAGTAGAGACTAAATAAATGACAGAGTCATATTGAGCAAGGAGATAAGGGAGTCTTGCAGAATACACTTTAATTGGTAGCACCTTATAGTCAAAATAGCTATGTTGATTTATAGTATCTGAGAATGTAGCCTTTTATCTTCAAAAAACTCCAACTCAAGAAGCTTTGAATCATATAGGTCTGAATATTATTTCCCTCAAGACAATTTCTCAGTATGGAGATGTTGTTACAGGGTGAATTTACTGATTGCTTCTTGACACTATTGACCAAAAGGAAACTGCACTGTATTTTCTCAGATTGCAAGCCCAACTTTGAGGATTTCAACTTCAGTACTCCTGCCTGGTGGCATGAAAGAGAAACTTAGTAATTTGCTCTTGATCTTGAGGGATAACTGTCATAAAAGACGTCAGCATTAAGTAGCTTAAAATTTCTCTTGCTTTTCTTATTTCTAACAAGAGTACAAACTCATCCCTGACCGGGACACGGCAGAAAGGATGTGCTCTTTTCTACTTTCAGTAGTCGGTCTAGCTATAGTTTTAGATGTTCTGTCAAGGTAAACTTGCATTTCTCTTTGGTTGTAGAGAAACAACCAGTTTGTGCAAATCTCTGATATAAAATACATTGTTATTTTAATAACATTACTGTAAATGAAAATTAATATTCAGCATTATTAAAAGAAGGATTTAGTCTACCAGGTTCCTTGATGCTGTAGTAGCTGTGAGGAGAAACTAAATGGTTACTAAAACCATCTGTATCCAAGACATTGGATCTCCACATGAAAGCAGCAGAACTGACAGACTTGCAAACATTGGTAACATTATGCAAAAGTTAAATCAAGGATCCAATAAAAATTTTGCCACGTCTATTAAAGGTTCTGAATAAACAATTTCCCCCTGATTTTTACTTTCTTGATTCAAGCTATTGCTATTTACATAGCAATTTTGCTATGTAAACAGCTAGTCAAACCAACACCCCCAAACATAGCATGTTCTCCCTGCATTGCTTTTCTAGCTCTTGCTGGTTCAGAGAAAGCATCTTAGGTTTGTATATTTACTTCATACACTTAAAATTTTGTCAGCACAGCTACTTCTTTCTCCTCCTGAAGATATGCAACTGGATAGTAGGATTTGTGGGAGGACACCAGCTGGACTGTATCCATAATAGCAGTACTGGCGAAGGGAGGAGAGGCAGAAATTAGAAAACAGAGAAAAGCAGACCAGAAGAGAATAAATTATCTTGCAAGATACATGGCTTGTCCTAGCAGCAGGCTTTAATTAGCTTACTAAACTAATTAAATTTGGGGGTTGTTTTGAAATATCCAACAAAGTCAGAAATTCTAGATTACAGAATATTTTTCTTTTGAAATTCCCTGTCTTTACTTATTTTCTACCAAAGAAACACCTAGAAACTTGAGGATATATTTATCTATGCATTATAGGATGTTAAGTGGAAAATAAATCTCTAGCCAGAAGAATTTATTATCTAAATAGATAACCAAGTGTGCTGGTTTTAGTTAAAACACAACACCAAGGAAGCTGTTATCTATATTTCACTAAGACAAAAATCAGGAAACAGCAAAACTCAGTGATTTGTCAAAGGTTATTCATCAAACTGTGCTGCCTGAGTTCAGCCCCAATTCTTCTGTCTTCTAGTCCTGAGCAAGAGATTAGCCATCTCTGCTGACAGGACAGGTGTCTAGCAGCATTTCGATTTAGACCTCTGCAATAAAACTGTACTGGACTATGTCAGGACTCAAGCTCCTTTAACTACATCCACTGACATGGTTATACCCTAAAAGACAATGCAATGAACAGCCACTTCTTCTTTCCTGTTTACACACACACATTAAACAGCATTAAGGCAAATGTCATATGCAGAGCTGACAGAAATAAATTGCACAAAAGTGATGAAGCACAGAGAATTATTTAGTAATAGCAGAAACTTCTAGTCAATACTGACCTTTACCCAAGTGGCAATATTTCTAGGTGATGAATAATTGCAGACATACACACAGTGCATATATACCTTTCTGAATCTTTGACTTTCAATGTGGGTTTTGTCTATTTAGCCAATATTTATTTTTTCTCTACTGTATTTGTATTAAAAGACATCAGAAAGAAAGCAGTTTAATTTGTTTTTCAAAGCTTTACTTATGTTATTAGCAATTTCAAGACATTTTTTATGAAAGCAAATGTTAATATATGATGATCTGCAATGGCAGTTTTACATCATGAGGTGACAGACTGTAAAATACACTTGGTACCTGTCACCTGTCAGTTTTGTGTGCTTCAAAACCAGTGAGAATATACTATGACCAGCTTTGATGACATACCTGAAGAGTGTGGTGTAATTAACTTGGAGCTAAGGACAGCAGAACAGAACTGGCATTGAATGAATGTCATTTGCTTAGGAACATGGCTTGGTGGTGGACTTAGTGTTAGGCTAACGGTTGAACTTGATGATCTTAAAGGTCTTCCATGACTCTACGATTCTAGGATTTTCTAATTGCACAAAAAACTTAATGACAATTTTAGCCACCAGTCCAAGAAAATCGCATTACATATTTGCACCAGCTGCATATATTCAATGATGCAATTCTTATCTCATGAACTAAAAAAGTTCCCAAAATTACTCTTGAAGTAGTGGTGAACTCTGCAGCAGTAAGATATGTTAATTCTATTAATTTCATAGGGAACACATCATGTTTACAATTCATGTTTTCATTTGAATGGAAGATTTTCTGTAGAAAGAGAGTTTTTTCCTTGCCTTTTATAGTCAGAAATTATATAGAAAAACAGTGTTTATTGTCTTACTCTGTGAGTGTACTGGTAGGTTGCACATGACTGGAAAACTCAGCATTTGTGCTGAGGCTCTAGGAAGGGTGATATCTTGTAGTGTTGTCTTGGCCTTTCCCTCCAGACAGAAGACTGGGAACGTTTTTATAGCACTCTGCAGCTCCCCTCTGCTCTGGAGGTCCAGGCTGCCTTCAGTAATCCAAGACTGAGGCTGTAGAGGCAGGAGGAAGGACCAAATGATACCTTTGATTACATATTTAAGGAGACAAATTAGACATAAATGGGATGTAATTGATAACACAGTTGAAATAATAGTGAATCGATCTATGTGGTTGGTTTTTTTTCCTTTTTTTTTCTTTTTTTTTTTTTTTTTCCCCATCCACGGTAGATGTATATGCTGGCACAAGAAATCCTATATATCTAAAATATAAAAAAAAGTGTTTCATTTTCATCACTTTCAGGTGACAACTAACAAGTCTCTTTTCCACAAGATTCTTATAACTGATAAAGGTATCTGCCACTGTCCTGTTATTTTGAATCTTTGGTTCAATGACCATTGATCTATACTAATTTTGCTAGTGATTTTTTAAATAGGATTTATTAATTTATTAGTAGGATTACTCATGGACATAAGAAATATGCCTAGACATTAAGTTTACATATGTAAAAACGATCTTTGGAACTCATGAGAAATGCCAAACAAGCATTTAGTCTAGTACTATTGCAGTGGTATAACACCAATGCAATAATAATGCAGACAAAACAATTTTAAAAAGCTACCATACATATGACAGATTCTTCTTGAGATCTCCAGTTCATACTATGAATCCTTTTACGTAAGCACTCTGTATTCACTATAATATAGAACATTTCTAAGTCAAAGAAACTGCTCTTATAAGTAATGTGATACTATTAGCCCTTTTCAATTTCAACAGCAGGCCTCTTTTAAAAAAGGACTCTTTATAAAAGCAATTAGAAGCATTGCTGTATTAGTAATACAGCATTGTTTGAAGTGTGTACCACTTCACATATTTTCCAGAGAAGTATAATAGCGTATCCTGAGCTGGGAGTTCCAGCTATACAGAATGAAATACAAGCAACTCATGTTAGAAGTCAGTAGTTTTCAATTTAACCACTAACAGCTTTTTTGTTTTCATTATTAACCCAGTAAAAAGTAATAAATAATGCTGGAAAATTTAAGAGATTAATTGATTTAAATCCTTAAAGCAGGGTGAATTCTGCAACTATCCTGCTCCAGTTTAGAAATATATTTGAGCTATATTTTTTTCCAGTATCAGTTCCTTAGCATTTGGTATTCATCTTAAAATGGCAAATTTCAGACTTTTTCTTAAGTTATGCTCCAGACCTGTCCATGTTAAATTCAATATAAAGTTACTGTCATTTTCCATTTAATGTTTGTTATCATTCCAAATTTGACAAATTGTACTTTCCATCCCACCATTTCCCTATCAGGTCATTTGGGAACCAATAACTTGCCAATTTCTAAAAGGGTGCACTGAAGTGTTGCAGAAAACATACAAGCATGAATGAGAAAAAGAACTAAGAAATGTCCTTTCAGTCAGGGTGTTGAGCTGTGTTCACTTTGTCTTCAAAGTGAAGCTGATACGATGATTTTCTTGAGTACTGAACTGAGGAAATGTGCTCCACTGCCCTGGAACACCAGCTGCTGGTGTGCCCTGCTCTGTGGCATCTTGCTTTATGCCTGCTTCCCCTAAAACTATTTCAGAAGCATTTGCTGGGGCTTGACTACACATATGCTGAGCTTACTCACCTTAGTTCTGAAGGACACAGTATCCATTTAAATAGATAATGCACAGTGAAACTTTCCTTGAACTCCAGTATCCTAAACTAATTATAATAGATAATCGTGACACACAGGCTTCATCTGGGAACCAGAACAGTTCTAGGGATGCTCTCCAAAGACACTAAGTTTTAACAGTGAGAGAGAAAAACATTTTTTTCTTAAAGTTTTAAACATGCAGCACAATGAATGAAGAACAATGTGTCATGGATAGGACATAGAAAGCGCATGCATTACAAGGGCACAAAATGTGTGCAACTGAAAACTTTGCTGCTTCAGAATGAAAACCAAAATGAAATGTAAAATGAAAGTAATTGCATTAGGAGTAAAGCAAAAATAAAATGATTAAATAATAAAAAAGCAGAAAGGCTTTTCTATAATTTTCATTTTGCCAGTATCTTTTTGGAATGTCAAAATACAGTGACCACTGAATGAATGTTAGAGTAACAGTAACAGACTGCAAATGAAATGAGGTGAAATGATGCCTGCCCACTAGTTTATGTCCCAGCTAGTTATTCTGGCTCTTTGCCCAAGCCAAGCATTGTCTCATTTCAGTATTCTTTCTCCAGTGTTTTCTGGACATCTATTACCTTTACTAATGAAGCTGACATAAACTGCCACTATGGTAATTCACATTGCTGAGATACCACTCACATTCTTCTTCTATCATCTTCTAATAGATATCCTAGTCCTGTCTGATAGCATACACTGCATGTAGGCCTGGTAAGTTAAAATGAAATAGTAACTCTGCAGTCGTATTTTTTAACAGAAATTAATTTAATCTCATGAAACATTGCATCAGCTAATAATTCTATAATTACTGTAGATGTCATGCAATGTCTCAAAAAAAATTCTATTGAGAAATAATTTCAACTTTTGTATTAGAAGAATCCATCATTTCATAGGTTATAACAACATAGAACAATGTAAAATTTGACTTTCCTTTTGTTGAAATTTGTGATAACTTACGCTTTTTTCTTACGTAAATTTTCCCCTTTAATTTAATATTTTAATGTATTTTATGAAGTTCTAGTAGGACACATTTTTTTCTAAGTACAAAAGAACCCATGATCATAACTCTTCATGAAGTTCAAACAATTAAAAGGAAATTAAACAAAGTAACTTTATAACTTTCAACTGTCACAGATAAGTAAAAACTAAAAATCTTACAAACTTCTGAAAAAATCTAGGATATATTTTTTTTAAGCTTTTTGCATGATGGCATTACAGGGCACTGTATGTAAGATGGGATAACGTCCACATCCCTATTCCTTGACATGAATTCTACCATCACCACTTCATCAATTAGCTGGGAGGAAAGAGAGTTTTCTTTAGAATCTCGTTGTTCTACCACTATAACTAGTGGCAATAGGCACCCTTGAGCTCAGAGTACCTGGTGGCACTTCTTGGGGATTTTCTCACTGTCCACTCTGCTTGTACTGCTCCTCCCCAGAGATCCAGCTCTCATGAAGACACGGCTTTCCTCTCCAGGAATGAAGTAGGAGCCTGGTCCTCACATGTTCAAAGTTGGCTAAGACTTTTAAATGTCCACATGCTTGAGAGCGAAATGAATTGTGCTTAGGATGGACATTTATTTTAATGGTTCTTAAGCACTGGAAACCACATAAAATCTCTTCAGGTAAAGTTCTTCAGTACATTATTGTCCTCACTAATAAGAAATATTTTCAAATACTTAAATTTGAGTCCATCAGGTATTCACCATCCTGCTTCTCACCACATCACATTTCTCCATAGTTGGAAGTAAAAAACACTTCTTTGTTCTTTCTGTTCTCTAAATTACCATACTCCAGAAGTCTTTTACCTGACTCTGGTAATACTCTTTGCTCTGTAATTTTTTCATGGTCTGTCTTAAAGTGAAGTTCATTCTCAAAGTAATACTTTGGCAGAAGCTGTAGTAGTGCCAAGTAGAAGGAAGAATTATTTTAATGTTGAATGTCACATTCCTGTCTAAGTAATTCAGTATAGTTTGCCTTATTTTCTTTTGCAACAATACAATATTGCTTATGGACAATTTTTCTTCAGCACATTAGATCTTGTCTATTTGATGAGTACTTAGCTAATTGTGCCCCAACCTGTAATGTCTAGCACATTATTCTAGCTCTAGCAAAGCATTTTTTGCTTATCCCTATTATAGTTAGTGTTTTACAGTAGACCATACTATAAATGAGTTTACTTCAATTTCTAATCTTTCTTTAAGAAGTACTTCTTTTATCAAGTCTGCAAATTTAATAAGAACTCCCTATTTCATCCTCCAAAATGTTGATGAAAACAATACATAATCCTGGACAGAGCAAAAGTCCCTGTAGTACATTAGTGGGTTCATTCTTCAAAACTGACATGTACCATTAGTAGTTACTCTGTAAACATTTTTTTGAAACAAATTTTGCATAAGCTGTAGTACTTTCATCTGAGTAACATATTTCAAATTTGATCCTATGAGTAGAAGACAAATCCAAAAGCTCTGCTAAAATCAAGATATGCAGAAATGGTCGTCTTTTTTCTTTTTTTTTTTTTTTTTTAATCTGGAAGGCTTGTTGTTATGTTATATGAAGAAATTATGCTACTGTAACAATTTGGTCTTTGTAAATTCATGTTGGCCATTATTTTGTGGCCTATGTTATCTTCTAAGTTCCCACAGGTTGGGCCTTGTTATTTTTTTCCATCCTTTGCTAGGTGTACTTCCTTCATAGTTTTGCTTATTTATTGTTGTTCCCATGTCCATCTTTCTTTACTGACCTGCCTACAAGCAGTATGCTTGGTCATATGCATGGTGTGTGACATCAATACCTTGCAAGTTGGTCAAGTTGCAAGTGCAGCTTGGTATTATTTCTCTAACAGACTCCCTCTGCAAGATTTTGCCTCCTGAGTCTATCAGGTGGTAACACCACATAGTTCCAAAAACTTGTTGGACTGCCTGGACAGGATTCATATCTTTAAGTACCTTCTGCACAGACATCTTTATCTTAGGTTTTCATTCAAAGTTCTTTTTGACAATATTAAAAAAAAAAAAAAGAAAAAAGAAAAAAAAGAGACATTTAAATGCACAGTTACTCAGATCTCAGCAACTTTTAAGTGCCTCTATTGACTAGAGAGCAGCCAGTACAGATGCAGATGTCCTCTCTGTAGAAGTCTACCCTTAGTCAGGTGAGTTCCTACCTCCATGTCTTGTATTCTAATGCTTGAGTAGTGATCAGTGACTACCAATTGATAGCGATATTACTACCAAGTTCTATGCTTGGATTATTCTGATTTTAATCTCAGGACCATCACCATGACAGTGACCATCTTCTTCCTCCTTTAAATCCAAGCTGTATAAGGAGGGCTCTGACCACTATAGGAAATGTATGCTTCTCTGCAATCTGGATCTCAGAGCAGATGTAAGCACTCTTCACATTTAAGAATATTTTCTTGCCTTCCTCATTAGTCCTTACTTGCCTTTTCTGACCAAGCTGTACCCTTCAATATTAATGCTGTGGCACATGTGAATCATCCGACAAGTTTTTAATCAACCAAGTGTTATTGACAGCAAAATGTTGGCCATGCAATACAGCCTACAGTTCCTCCTACTTAATCCCTACATTATCTAATATGTTTGGTGGACCAACCCACCATTCTCTATTTGTCTCTCCTCTGACCTTACGGTAAATACTTCTTTTCTTGCCAATATCTAGACTTTGTTAAGGGCAGAACCGTTCATGCAGATCTGGTGGGGTTTGTGAACCTGTCTCAGTAAATCAGTAAATTGGTGTGAGAGAGTTGCAGTTCTTGTGCCATAGGGTTCATGGAAAATTATTCCATGGTCAAGGCAGCTGACGTTCTGCTGGCAGCACCATCTGTTCACTCACATATTTATCTCCATGTCACATCTGTCCCTAAACCTTGACCTTTGATCAGCGGAATTGACAAAAAAAGCCACCTGAGCTCCTGACCCTTTCACCTCCCCATTCCCAGAGCCTTACAGTAGCTTTTAATCTGTGTAAAGTCATTCCCAGTAGTGTTATTAACACCCACATGGAACAGAAGCACAGGTTCAGAGGGTTGGAGGAGCCCTGGCAACATTTCAGTAAACCAAGGATTTGGGTTCCTCAGGGGCAGCATGCCCCCCAGAATGTCAAGTCTTGTCAACAGATGGGTCCCACTGTCACTCTCATCACCACTACCATTGACAAATCTTATAATCTTGTCACAAAAGTTGTGTTACTTGGTGTTTTTCATGCAACTTAATCCTTTAAATTCTTAACTTCATGAGAATTTCACATTCTTCTCTTCCAACCTCTTCCCTGTCACTCTTGTAAAATTGTAACTTTTCTATTTGCAGAGAAAAGCTCAAAAACATAAGTCCTGACTGACAAGAAACCAGAACGTAAATTAAAATTAAATAAAACAAAACAAAACCACATACCTTTTCTCCTCAGAGAAGCACATGATTTTTCAAGCATATATGAGTTTGGTAATTCCACAGTTTATTTGCCAACCACAATTAAAAGTACAGTAGAATAAAAAAATACAAACTCACCCATCCTCAGGGGTAAGTGGTTGAAGAAAAGCTAAATATCTTTAGTAATAAGCTTTCACCTTAGCTAAACCTCTGACTGCATTCTTGAAATGCTTCCTGAAATACACTTCTGTAAACAGTGCAAGTTTACAGCGGAATGAATCTATACATACAGAGTGCAGTGCCACAGGTAGTCATACTTCTGAAACATTTTAAGGGACACCTAATACCATATCAAATCAATCCTTTTGTGACATAATGATTAGATGCTGTGAGGGTGCATCCTTCTCTTTCTTTAAATTTATCAAAAGAAAGCTGGTGGAGATAAGAAAATTTTAGGAAAAATCTCTAAATTAAGCCAAAACCATAAATATTCATGTGTGCAAATAGTGACATACTATGGGAAAATAATTGCTCATCATCATAAACATTGACTTTTTTTGTCATTTTTAGATACTTTATGGGAGAGAAAGACTCATTCTGAAGAAGACTAGTAAGAAAGACCATCAGCTGCAATCTAGTCTTTTAAAAAATTTCTCATAGCTCACTGAATCACCTGGGAGGAAAGAACAGAAAACTAAATATTGGAAAAAGGAAATCTCACACAAATCTGTGAAGCACAAAACATCTCATAATGTATGCAATACGATTGTTAGATCATCTCTATAAAAAGTAATGGTGATGTTATCCTTTTAAAAAAGTAATCAACCTAAAATGTATGTTATACCCAAACAAGCAAGTCTTTTGCCACAGAATAGTCATTGATCAGGAGAAAATAAAAACTTTGTAAAGTTCACATAGAATCTAGAACTGCAATTTTAAAACTGCAGAACACATAACAGAGTGTTTACTAATTGCAATTTTAAAAAACATCTCGCAGCTAATATTTGAATTTCCTCTTAAATGAGTGAGGGATAAGGATCACTGACCAACTCAGGTAAAATTCAAGATATCCAATGAAAAAGTAGGGGGATGGTGATGAAGAAGAAGCAAAACCAAAATCCTTAGAGAAACAAGGAAGCCCATAAAAATGCATTTTAGGAAGAGTGGATTTCCCATGGTAGAATTATGGCTGTTAGGGACAAGGCAGAACACAGCAGAGAAGAGAGAGGCTGAGACAACAGATGTGTATCCAGGATGTGTAAAGGAAAAGTCAGAAGGTGTCAAAAAGAAAGAATTGGAGAAATCATCTAATCAAGAGTAAGTGCTTCACATAACCTGGAATCTCTTTCAAAGTCAACAATGATGAGCAGTTTGGGTTTGTTAATCTCAAATCCGTCAGTACTACTATTAAATTTTAAATGGATTTAAGGGCAGAGGTGACTGTGATTTGTAAAGAGACTTTACAAGAGATGATCCCTGGAACCAGATGGAGCAGTTGCACATAGTGCTCAATAGCCCTGGGGACATATAAGTTGCCTTGTTTAGTGCAAAGTCTAACTTAGCGACACAGGGAAGGCTGTGAATTTGGCAAACTCTGCATTAATGGGATTCCAAACACTTAAATGCCTAACTAAATCACAGTTATTGAGAAGGAGATTAAAAGCAATTGGAAGAAGCTTGGCCTAAGCAGGGCAATAATGGCTTAAAATCAGTGAAGAATTTACTGAAACAAGAGACCTTATTTTGTGCCTTTTCCTTAAGTGTTTTTGCCATTCTTGCTGCTCATGTGGCAGGAAGACTGAAGAACATGGCAAAAAACAAAGTAGCAGTCATTTCTGCACTGACAGAGTGGTGTGCTGATGCAAGTCACTGTTTAGCTAAGCTGCACGTTTTTTAATGACACTAATATATGTTAAGAATAATACAATGTTAATAACTACATGCAGTATTCCGAGATATCCAGCATCACTGAAATGCTGCAACTAAAGGCTTCCTGACGTTACACAGGATTTTTTTGATTCCCATGACACATTAGAAGCATATTTCATGGACTGATGCTATAGAATTTGCAGAAAAGTTCTCTCCAACAGTTTCTGCCTGATTTAGTCACTTCATTTTTTATATTTTTCTATCATTTTTAAAAATGTCTAAGTGATATTTAAGAGAAAAATGAGAATTTTTGATCATATTTAGTAATACATTTTTCCCTGTAAGTACTTTTATTGATGCTTTTCTTCCCTCTGCTCTGCGCTGGTGAGGCCTCCCCTGGAGTGCTGTGTCCAGTGCTGGGCTCCTCAGCTCCAGAAGGACAAGGAGCTACTGGAGAGGGTCCGGTGCAGGGCCACTAAGCTGATTAAGGGTCTGGAGCACCTTCCATCTGAGGAAAGGCTGAGAGAGCTGGGTCTGTTTAGCTTGGAGAAGAGGAGGCTGAGGGGAGATCTTATCAGTGCTTATCAATATCTAAAGGGTGGGTGTCAGGAGGATGGGGCCAGGCTCTTCTCAGTGGTGTCCAGTGACAGGACTAGGGACAATGGCCATAAACTGGAAAACAGAAGGTTCAGCCTGAACATGAGGAAACCCTTCTTCCCTGTGAGGGTGACAGAGCCCTGGGACAGGCTGCCCAGAGAGGTGGGGCAGTCTCCTTTTCTGGAGACTTTCAGAAGCCGCCTGGACTTGTTCCTGTGTGATCTGCTCTAGGTGACCCTGCTCTGGCAGGGGGGTTGGACTAGGTGATCTCTAGAGGTCCCTTCCAACCCCTAACACTCTGTGAGCCTGTGAATCTGTGAATCTTTTTCTCAAACTATGGATCTGTTCATTTAAGGTAAAGCCAAGGATTCTCCTACCATGGGAAAGTTTACTAGGATGAAAACAGCCTGCCAGAGACCTGGAGAAGCTTTCATTGTTGTTCTTCACAGCATGTGGGCTCCGTGGCAGTGGCACAGCTGTTGAATTTGCTGGCAGACTAGCTATATCTGGAACCACCAAGTAGCCAAGATGCACAGTAAAGAGATGTGCAGGGAGACAAGTATTCACATCTGGCCTCCTTACATTTCTGGCACCAAACCTCTGGTGGGCTATACTTGCTAATTTTTATCCCCTCCTTCACAAGTTCTCAGAAATTCCGTAAGTTTTATTTTCTTACTGTGGCTGTGGTTTCACTTAAAGGGTGACCCTTTTTCTTGCTCCTGAGTTATGATGAACTATCTAGGAGGAATAGAAACATTTACTAGATCTGTAATTCAATATTACCACATTTAAGATGATTGAAACATGTGCTTTACAATGCCTGGAAAAGGCTTTCTTTCAATTGTAATGCAGCAAGTCATGCATTTAGACTTATCTTCTAAATATAAAGGAAACCTATTGATTTCAGAATTCTAAGTTTCAGAATATTTCACAGTAAGGGTTGCTAAAGCCTCTCTATAAGTTGCTAGAAACCAGAGCAGCACTCCTTTCTTTCATCTGAAGATAACTGGTCCAATAGGCAAATCTGGAACCTGATGATTATGCAGAAATGCTGTGTCTGCATCACGGTGTCCCCATAGTTGAAGAGCTGAGGAATTAGCATAAAGTCTCTAGGTCTATTCACTGCCTTTCTTCTCTTGTAGGCAAATTGCCTCTTATTTTTATTGTTTGAATCTCACTATTCTGTCTACAGCAGGACTTCCATGGAGAGAGAAAAACTTTTCCTTGAGACCCAATGCCTTGCCAGAAGGACTGAGAATGTGAGGCTCTGGATTTCAACTATGATGTGTGATGAGCCTCCTGGGTTTACACTTTCTAGCTTGCAGGGCCTTGACTTACTCAGCTTTTCTTGCCATCTAACAGAGTCCTCTCCTTCCAGCAACAGTGTTCACACAGCTATCCCTCCAACACTAGGTGATATTTCAGTGACTGTCTGAGACTGGGTAGACCACAAACCCACTGATGTGAGGACCACGTGCAGGGGAAGGCTTCTTAGGACAGGTCAGTGTGAATTTCCCTGGGCGTGTGTGCTGGTTTTAGTCAGAAGAGAGTTAATTTTCTTCGCTGTAGGTGGCATGAGGCTCTGATTTGGATTTGCCCTGAGAAGAGTACTGATAAGGTGGTTTTGAGTTGGTGCTGGGGAACTCTTGCACCAATTCAAGGACTTTTTCAGCATCTGATACTGCTGCTCTGTTCCCAGCTTTCTCACTACAAGCAGCATAGGGGAACACACAGTTCAGCCAGCTGACCCAAATTAACCAAAGGAATATTTCATTCCATAGTATGTCATGCTTGGTACATAAACCAGGAGTGAACCGGGGGGCCATAGCTCGTTTAACTCGTTTGTGCATTAGATTGTTCATGTTGTTCATTAGTTAGTTGGTGGGTCGGTTGGCTCTCTTTGGTCACTCTCTTACTCGTGGGGCTCACTCAGACTGCTGTGATAGCTCTTGGTCTCTGGCTCTTGGACTCTGGCTCTGACAGGCTACTTGGGACCTGGCTGGTTGACCTAACAACCCAAGGGAAAAGGAAGAGAAGGGACAGCAACGCATGTGCTCACCACAGTGGCAAAACAGTGAAGGCTAGTGAAGCCCAGACGTGTGCTTCCACACAGGTCCAAATCACATCTCAAAGGTTTGCTCAAATACTGTCCATCTTGGAGAAGCTGAGTTCCCTACACAGTGCCAGCAGTAGACACAAAGCCCTTTCAGAGCAGCAGGCAGTGTCAGGCCCAGCTAGCACCCCAGCCATGGGGTATGCTTTGGGCATACTTTGAGGTATATATGCTTACATACATGGGATATACATGGGCACACTTTACACTGAGGGCCCAGAGTTTCAGCTCTGCACCTGCAAATGTCTGGGCTAACAGCAAACTGAGGTACTTCTACGTCTTCTGCAAACCAAAGTTCAATGGAAATAGGTCTGTATGTATCTGAGCATGATGGTCTTTGTGCCAGTCTTTTTTGTATCTTGTCCACCCTCCCCACCCTCACCTAGTCCCCTCAGAAAGGCAGAGTACTGAAGGTCTGAGGTGCTCATCTCTTCCCTTGCTGTGGACACCAGAGCTCAGGACCATTCTGTTTCAACAGCAGAGGCATCTGCCCCTGACCAGCATGGGTCTCTAGGCTCTGTTTGCTCCCTCCCTTGGCGAGGCTACGCTCATGGAATCAGTTACACTTGTCTCCCAGCTTGGATCTGTGGGCACCTCTGTGCCAAAGCTTTCTTCCCTACTCACCCTACAGCTCTGCAGTGGGACGAGTGGCCCTTCCACAGCATTTTCACTGACGACACACCCTTCTTTCCACTCCCAGGCAGCAAGCCCCTCTCGTCCTGCCATCCCCAAGTATGGGGATTTCAGTATGTGTGGCACTAGCAGAGTCAGTTGGGTGCCAGGCACGCTCTGCCACAACCACAGAAACCTGACCTGCTCAGCTCAGCTCTCCAGAGCCCTTGGTCTCCTCAGAAGCTCATACCCTGCTAAGAGTAACATATTACCTGACCAAGGAGGACTGATAATTGTGGCAGCTGTAGTTCCTTAAACCGACAACCCATGGTGTACAAAAGAGGCAACACAAATGGGCCGCAGACATTGTCAATTTAATATTTCATAATTTGTTGAATGTTATATATATGCTATGTTATAGATAGATATAGTTAATACAGCAATATGGTAAACTATCACGAGTTCTATCTCATTCCGTTTTGCAAGCTAAGCAACCAGTATGAACTCCCTAGAAATACGGCTGATCAACTTGCCATTTCTTGAGGCTTGTAAGTGTCTGACAAAATAAAAATATATTGAGCAGCTGCAGGTTTCATTTTCTGCTAGCTTTGAATTCCCAGGGCCAGTGTAAGAAGGGTTTTATCACAAACCTACTGAAAATAAAACAACCTATAAGCTTGTGCTTCAAAGGAATATTTTTCAATTTCCATGTAATTTGACAGGCCATTTGGGTAATTGAAATTGTTTGTGCCATGTGTTCTTTTTCCATACAATTTCCTTGATAGTTAAGATGTTACTATTTGCCTTACTGTTGCTTCACAAGTAATTAGTGAGAGAGGGTGTGGAATCCCCATCCTTGATTACCTCCAAAACATGAAAGGGCAAGGTCCTGAGCAAGCCATCGTCTATGAATGATAGCATGCAATAAACCATCCTAGAGAATTTGAGGTTAGCTAAGAGAACAAGTTTCCTAGAGTCTGACAGCTACTGAAAACACTGACTACATTATTTGACTCATAATTTCCCAATAACTGTATATATAATTTTTAAAAAGAGGAAGATTTTTTCAGTCAAAGGTTGAATTTCAGGGAGAGAATCCCAAACTGAACTGTTCTTTCAACTGACTGACTTACACTGCTCTATGCAAGTTTTCTGGTGAGTGATTCTGAGAATGATGGTAGGCTTTTTTTTTTAATTAAATTTAATGAAATAAAAGGATTAATTTCTTATTATAGGTTCCACATGTTTTAGAAAGTTAATTACAAAAGTTAAAAAATAAATGTGGGATCATTTTAGGATTTTATTTAAGTATTGAGTATTCTCTATTAGTGATCGGGAAAAACCCACATAAAGATAATTTAAGCTGTGTTGGCTTTGTGCTTTTTGATATTATTCAGGCACAGGAGTTTATATTGTTCTTGCCACATGTCTCTCCAGACTTCTCATATTCATCCACATCTCCTGTTTTGCAGATGACTTGGGATCAGTTTTACTCAGCCTAAGTGATCTATTTAGTTAACCTGAACATGATTTATTGTCTTAACAGCCTTATCAAGTTGCAAATATGAGTGCTATCTATCAGTTTAATAAGTTTCTGTGTGCTTGCTACAATTTCTGATGGCTAGCATGGCTGTTGTTTAAAAAGGCAGTAAGGCTTCCTGTTCTCCAAAACTATATTATGTACCTAATAATTTAAATGAGATACGTCAGTAGATGTACTTTGAAAACTAATATTACTTTGTTGCTGAGGAACTCTTTATTGAAATCAGCTCTAAATAATGAATGTGTATATATATAAACTTAATGGCGCTATTTTTTATTGGAAAGGTATCATAAACCTACATCTTTATAGCAATGAGCTCTGAAGAGAAATATGTTTTGAATGTGTCATGTATAACTAAGATCAATAAATGAGACAAATTCTCACACTGAACATACAACAAAAACAATGAACAGTGATCCATTAAAAAACTAAACAAAAAGTTGAAGTTCAGGCAAAAAGATGAGACAAATCAATAAAATCTTCAGACAAATTTAAAACTACAGGGTTCACTCACTGGTGCATCATTACAGTGTTAAGTTACTGTATCCCTCTGGTCACTCAGCCATTCATGAAGCACTTTTAGTGTATTAAATGGGATCCTTTGTGATAAGAGGTATTTCACTTATAGCAAGAAAAATGCATATGGATCTTTTTTGTCTTCAGTATGATTCAATAAACACAAAGCAAAAGGAAGAGTTGTCCCTAAGTGCTCTGAGAGAACCATTAGTATCCACCAGCTTATTTTTTTCTTGTATATTCATCTTTCATGAGTTATGGTCTAATTGATTTTGGCTCACAGGTATGTTCACTAAAAGTCTGAAATATTTACATTTCAAGCAAGTACTGCAGCACATAGAATCAGAATGGTTTGTGTTGGAAGGGCCCATAAAGATTATCTAGTTCCAACACCCCTGCCATGGGCTGGGACACCCTCCACTAGACCAGGTTGCTCAAGAGAAAATAAATTTAAAAGATTATTTTGAATATTTTGCAGATAACTACCAAAACTAGAAATTAGATGTTTGCAAAGAAATAAATACATCAGATGATTAGCTTCTTTCTGTGCCACTTATGCTCTTCTGTCCCCAATCTGCCTCCTCTACATTTCACTTAGACAAAAATGACAGGGTGGAAATTACAGTCCGTTACTCTGCATCTACTAATAACTATGCCGTCTGAACCATTTAAATCAGACAACATTTTCTAAATAAAATCATAAAAATGTTAATTAAAATGGCTAATTAGCATGAAGTACCAAATCTAGAGTTACAATGGCACTCTTGAACCTATTGCACATATATATATATTACTGGACAGCTTGTGATAAAGACAAGCAAGCTCTATTTTGCAGACAAATATGTTTGCACACAACTCTGAAGGGATATTTGTGTGTAGCATATTTGCCTAACTCTTCTGAAAAACAACAATCCACTATTTCCGAAGCTGACCTACCTTTGAGAAGAAACATACCTCCTGAATATAGCTCAATAATAAGTAATAAGAATAAATCCCCATCACAGGTGAGGAACTGGGTACAAGCAAGCATTCATAAATTCTTTAGTTTCTGTGCCACATAGCACTCTCAATAAATGCTTCTAGCAAGGCATGTGTTAAATATTAATCTACGCTCCTGCCATCACCTTGAGTAGAAGCGGGAAGGCTATTAAGCACAATTCAGAGGGGGACAGAGCTGAACCACATCTTCTACACATCAGCAGGAGCCTTGCACATTGGCTCTATTTCAAAGCTTACGTTCTCAGTGCTCTCCCTGGTGATTTCTCTACCCTTAAAGGTGCTGACGGGCTAACCGGTGTTTTGGCTCGAGGCCTTCCTCAAGGACACTGGCATATACCCAGACAATGACAATGCAATACCTGTAATAAGAAAACAGAAGTACAGATGAAGTTTCTTCTGTACTGTAAAGAGCATTCATTGTATTGAATTTTTTATTAAATGGAATCTTTTGAGTGCATTCTGATTTTAGATGCACAAACCCCAAGTTGCATGGAAGGACAAACCACAAAACCTAAATCTAAAATGATTAATGCAGTCCAATATATAGCAAATTTTTCTTTATTTCTTATGATTCACATCATCCAGTCATTTTCTCTTTTAATTCAATGTTGAATAAAACATTTATTTGAAGTTATGGAAGGAAAAAAGGAATGGATATTTTGAATTACAGTGTATGGAACACTTCAGCTACTGATTATGACAACTTACCTATCCAAGGTGTTGTGTCATTCATGTCTGGGTTTACTGAACCATAATGGCAAATATCACTGAAATACTCCAACTTGCAGAGAACTTTGACTAGAAGGTTTTTTCTAAACATTATCCAGTTACATAAAAGGCAAACCAAAACCAAAAATTTAAGCAGTTATTCTAATGAGAAACCAATATCAGGAAATTTTAGAGTTTATGTTCATGGGACAAAAATGTTTATCAGACAAGTCAAGAGTAAGTCAAAAGTGCATCCCCAAACTAAAGATACTGCATCTGAGAATGGCAGCACATCTGTGACAATTGGAAACAGTTAAATGTTTGTGCTAACACAGATATTTATATTTATTAAAAATATAATTTAAATCATGGAATATGGCACTTTAAAATAGAAAATACTTCAAAACTGGTGTATACATATATTTCACCACGATTTTCAATCATGAAAATCTTGACTTGCAGGGTCAAGACACTGACATAGATCCAGCAACACTTTAATTATTTTAAGTTAGTATTACAAAGGGTTTACAAATCTTCAAAGTGAACTGTTCCATTAAAACAGAGAAAGGGATGCTAAGTGCTTAAGTCTAATTTTTCACCTTCAAGGATTACATCGAAAGACTGAAATTATATTTACTTTCAGATTATTTTGATCACTTTCTAAAGAAAAAATGCTGTAGTAAACGGACAATAAAATGACTTCATACACAACGAAATGTAGATGTAGCAAGGGTACTAGGCATGACACTGATTTTTCTTAGATGACTTTATGTCTTCAACTTAAGAAAAACAAAACTATAAATTCTGTATGGATGAGATAATGTAGCAAGATTTCAATGCACTGTTTATTGCCTAAACAGTATGTACAAATTCGAAACATGAAAATAATGAGTAAAAGAAAATCCGACTCTATTTACATATTTTTACAAATTATTTTTTACAAGGAGTGTATTCTTTTTTTCTCTAAATAACAGGACAGACACATAAAACCAATCTTTTTGTATTACATACATAAATAAATATTGACTTTAGATGAGTGTTACAGGAACATAATTTCTACAGCCAATCTGGGTAACAGAGAAGTAGTTCTGTTACCTCTACTACAATACAATTAAGTAAAAAGGAAACATTTTACATATAGAGCTCTGTTAATTACTTTGTAAATTGTACCTTACTAGTATATTCAGTAGAGGTAATACAGTCGTTACATTTCATGCCCACAACTGAACAATGAGTTTTGGCATGCAAAACCATATATAATCATCAATATCTGCAGGTATTCATTTACATTTTTTAAATAAAGGGTTTTATTAATTATTGAAAACTACATGCAACAGCTCATTAGCATCATGTTCCTGGTTACAATGCACAGGTTTGCATAACATTATTTTTAGTAATTGATGTTCACAGGTACTGATCAAAAGGGTAGGAATATACTTGGCACATAGTATAAAAATGAATTAATAAATAAGTCAATATCACAGCTACATTTACATATACACAAGACAATTTTTGGGGGGGTGGTGTTGTATTTAGAATTATCTGGGTCCCATACTTTGTTTTATAAGGCCCTGATTTAAAAGAATATTCAAATAAATTTATCTGAAGCATCACTAAAGCTCATTCTTAACTGCAAAGGTTTCCTTCCATCCCTCTGACTTCTTTTGTGCATATAGAAGTTTCCTCTTCTGCATACCTTCCTGAATCAGGGCCTGCTTATCTGAAACTCTCCCTGACTCCATTTGGGAGCATGGAGATGAAAGTACCGTGGAATACATTGGCTCAGTATTTAGGTTTCTATACACCTCTGCTAACGTCAACAGTAAAATTCCCATTTGCACTAGCAATGAGTACTTTTCTGATTTTGTGTGACCATGCCAAACATAAATGTCAATGTTAGCGTTGTCACACCATGTCCTCAGCTCTTTCTGAAGCCCTAAGTTGAGGATGTTCAGCATTTCAGAAGTCAGAACTCTTATATATTGTCTGTGTTATATACTTAATGAATATTCAAGATGATACACATAGTAGTACATCACAAGCTCTGTCTTATTTGAATTTCTCCTGCTCTATAAACAACTCAGAAATGGTAAACAAGATATAACAAGAACAAACCAAACTCTTCTTAAACAAAAATCACCAATGAACAGAGCAATCCACAAAGCAGTTAGCAAAAATGGCATAATCTTATAATTCTCCTTTAAGAAATAATAACAAAATGTATCCTGAAGTCAACTGACAAACCCATCAGAATCGTACATAGCAAATAATACATTAGTGTAAAGGTGCAGAGTATCTAAACCCATCCCAATATCTATATTAACTCTGTATTATGCAACATCATTAGAGAAAATAAATCTTTAATTAGTGAATTAGAAGTCTACTGTTGAATTAAATGTTTAATGTGATTTACGCTAGTAAATTAGGATAATACCCCGTACAATTCAGCAAACAAGGCTTTATGAATTAGGCACCAAAAACTTCAAATCTGTACTGCTAAATTCAAAGAATAATCAGGAAATCACTCATAGTTGGGAATTTAATATCCACGCATGAGCTTTGTTGACCTTGTATTTTTCATTTTTTATTTGGAGGGTGACTGGAAAGCTGAGTTGATAAGCTGATTTATAGAAGGAAAAAAAAATTTACATCTTAGTGGACTCTATATATTTGTTCAATACAATTCTACTTCATCAACTTTTTTTTTTTTTTTATTTCCAGAATCTACTTTAAAAGGGGGAAACCCATCCATGTTCTACTTTTAAAGTTGAATGCTTCAAAGAGACCAGCATCAGCAAACAGTAACCATTTTGATTCATTTCAGAATGATGAGGCTTCCTCTCAGGAACCACGACCAATACTATGATCACTCAGGGCTGCTAACATCCAGTCTATCTCCAAGCCAGATTTGGCATCATTGTAATAAAGACCGACATCCATGTTCTACGGTTTACCATGTCGCTATGAACAAAACACAATTTCATTAACATAAATCAAGTCACTATAGATTTTCTCCAGCATAACTAGAATAGACTGTGACTGAAAGGTTTGGACAGCAGTTTTCAGAGAAGCCTGAGGTAATTACTTTCCCTGATCCCAGTGACTCCTGCTCTCAGCAAACACCAAAGAGAACACTTCTAGCCTTACCAAGGTCCTCTGCTATCCAAATGTCGAAGCAGTGCTGCACACCAGTCTGAGTCAAGCTGTGCTTTCTTTGTAAAGACTTGCACACACAAAATATTTCTGTCCTGAAAAAAGTCTCTGAGACTCTGGCCTTCTGTCAAAATTAAAAATACATCTTTATATTACAGATTTTATGAAGAAGAGTTCATATGTTTATTTGCTAATGTATATGGGAGAAGGGGAGGTGACAGAATGACAGAGGAAGGAATCATAGAATCATAGAATGTTTTGGGTTGGAAGGGACCTTAAAGATCATCTAGTTCCAACCCCCCTGCCCTGGGCAGGGAATTAAAAGCACCATAGCTTTTCATAGTTTTAAAATCACTCTTAAAGGCCCAATAGAAAGGCCCATGTAGCAATAGAAATTTTCTGGAAAAGTTCTTGGTCACTGAGTGCATACCAAAAAGGACAACAAGCAAAGTAGAAAGAGAATAGCAAAAAAGATGCCTTTAAAACCAAAGGTAGAAATGTAGGAAAACTGGAGTAACCAAGTGATCAGAAATTAATTCAGTTTTCTCCACTCCCTGTGGTATCAACCCACGTGAAACAAAAAGCTATAAACCACAGTATAAACTCTACCTGAATATTTTGTGAATACTCTACTCTGATAAATGTAACTCTGATCCTCAGTCTCAGATATGTTTCTTTTCTCCCTATTTGCTTTCCACAAAACAGTTTGACATCAAGAGAAGGAAAATACATTTGCCACTGATGTCTGAGCTTCTCTCCCTGAATATCTCAGGCGAGTATGAAGTACAGGTAGGTCTGTAGCATCTGCTGGTAGAAAAAGTGGCCGCCTTGTCAAGTTTGACTACTAAGCGTTTGAGCTCTATTAGCCTCATCATATGATGGTTCAGGGAGCAAGGAAACTGTGCCAAAGAACGCGGGAGCACTTTGAACATCCTGAACATGAGAAGCTGATTATGAGTATGTGTATGGATGTTTATGGGCATACACTTTCCACCCTCTCAATAATAAATCCAAGCAGTTTCTGTTTACTATCGAAGGACGTCTCTCTGTGTGGCAAATTATTCTAGACAGTTTATATTGCACAATAAGGCAATATGAATTCCCTTACGGTTAAAAAGGGCACCCTTCTGTCTAAATTTGAAAAATGCATTCAAATAAACTATAAGCCAATGTTTTCCAGATGCCAGAATATTGTCACATAATTCTTTCTGTAAGCAGAATAGCATGGAGCCAATACATCCATCCTTCTGTTCAAGAGATCCACGGGGAAAAGAGATATGTGCATCAAAAGCCAAAGCCGAAAAGTAGGTCTACGACTACTTGAATAATAAATGTGCCTCAGAATTCCAATTTCTAAAATGTTCGTGTTAACTATTCAGATTTTTAACGAGAAAATTGGTGTTTCTTTTCAAGATACTACTATACCTTGAAATTTTACATAACAAAAAATTATAAGTGAAATTTTAAGAGTCACTATTCCAGGCCCTATAAATGAATTGTATTAATTGCCATAGATTATCACCAATTCTATTAATTGCTATTTGTTTCTTTACAATGGTACATCTACCCTGTATATTTTTTAGCTATTAACTACATTTAAAACAGACCTACATGCTAAAATATTACCATTTCAAAACAGATGGTTGATACAAGTGTATCATCCTCCTCTGTGGTGATACTGCAGTTATTAAATACTGACTATTTTAGGGTTTCTGCTACTGGTATTTATTTTACTCATGTCCTAATTTCAGAGATATTGAGATCTTCTTTAATAGCAAAATACACTAGGGCTTAAACTGGTGACAGGCAGAGCTTTAAGTAAAACAGATCATTTAAAGACGCTGATGAGAACATGGCCTCCAGTGTTCAAAAGTATGCATACATCACAGGACAGCCTTGCAAATATTAACACTGAAGTCACTAAGAGAAAAAGCTGCATACACTGCACCATTTCAATCTACTTTAAACATAGAAATACATAACCATTTTAATGAACACACTTTTGATTTTCCCACAGGTGCTGAGTTGGATGCCATCTTCAGTTTGCTGAACAGGGCTGGCACTGAAACGATACTTGCTGTATGTTTCATCCTGGTCTTGGTGCAAATACAATTTGTCATGGCCAAATTACAGAGAAGTAGATAAAGATCGTACAGGATGGTAACTTCCACTGGAAAACTGGGTTCATTGCTCCTACAGGTGTGCCTTTTCCTGGCCTCCATTTGGGAGCTCAGTTTTTCTCTCAGTAATTTGTGTAATCATCTGAAACAGTCTAATATTTCTCTGGGGGTGGCTTGTAGTGATGTGGATGATGTTGCTTCAGATGAGGTCCTAAACAAAAGAATAGGAAAATATGCACATATCAAACCCTGAATATGTAACACCATCATTTATCCGTACTAAAAAGTCTTCATGGGGCCTTCAGCTTGTAATCCTTCAGCTTGTAAGTGAACTGCCTGTGCCAACAACTACGTACATGTTCAGTCCATAAACTTTAGTGACTGTGAAAGAACAAAAGGATTCAAGCAAATGAATCTTGGACTAATCAATTATATTTTTTGTTGAGCTTCACAACATCGAGCTGTACTTTTCAGAAACTTCTAGAAAGATGGAAATGGTCATTAAGAGGTGTGCACTGCTTTAGAAATATGATCAGGGTCTAGCCCAGCTGGACTGAATGTACCCAGAAAAATCTAATCTTGAAAGCTAAGCAATCCCAGGCCTAGGTGGTACCTGGAGGATGGACAGACTTTGAATCTGAAGTGCTATAGGCATAAGCCAAAGAGCTAGGATAGAATGAATGGCAAATAGCAGACCACAGACACTGAGTGAGAGAAAGACTGCATTTGCTTCCATCATTGCTGATAGACAGTTACGCGGGGAAAAACCCCAGTATCTTCACGCATCTTAAATTCATGGAATGCTACTGGAACCAATAAAGACTCTAGGGCTCGATAACTGTTTACATGTGGAGGACTGAAGTTCTCTAACACGTAACCACATGTCAAAACGAGGTACTACTTACTGTGGGGTGAAAATGGAGGAAGGTCGGGTGTTCTGAATGATTTTATTGTAGCTGGCCCTTCCCCAGCAGTCGTCAGCACTTGAACTTCCAATCGGTACAGCATCGATGGCCTCAAATTGGACACAGTAAGTACATAATGATCCTAAAAATAAATAAATTATGTTAATTCTCAGAGCATCTAAAAATAAAACATAGTTGATCTACCTACATAAAGCAGCAGTTTAAACAGGTTCTGTCACTCTCAGCACCCAAAAATAATTTTCTTAGAAATCTGTTAAAAGGATTTAACCTATGCATCACTTCGTTGAGAGGGTTTGTGGTGAATTTTATGCTTGCCATTGCCTTTGACATACTTTTTTAACATAACATTATGGTTTCATGTGTAAGAGGTCCAGGTTGTTCCTCAGAGTTCTTGAAAATGGATGATGTGCTCATCACTAAAAAAAATCAGATTTTAACTTCCTAATCATTCTTTTTAACAAACACATTCATGATAAAAACTCGGTTTTATTTTGGATCTGTCTATGGATTCCACTAATGGGTAAATTAATTCATGTCAATTCACAGGTCTGGTCCCCTGTTGAAGCTAGTGAAAATAAGTGTGGCTACACAGATTTCAGCATATTTGTCTCATGAGAATCTATCCTTCTGTTCTGTTCCCATTTTTGGCATGATGGCCTCAATTTTCACTGCTCCATACCTTGTGTGGTCACTTACACCTCTGCAAAATAATTTCAGAGGGAGTTTATAAATGCTCCCAAATGGAAATACGTCTCACTAACGACTGAAAGGCATCAAGGAATCAAAAGTCAAGATTCACCTTATTCCAAGTGGAAAAGGATCAGTCCTGGGAAGGGTACGGCAGGGCAGTGATGCAGGACAGTGGAGGCACGGTCTGCTCCTGCGACCAGCCAGGCTGGGCTGCCCAGGAATTTGCAGGGCAAGTTCCTCTGGCTGACACTACACCAAGAACCGTGCAGGGGGACTTAAGCAGGCTGTGGGAATAACTGATAATTTGCTATTATTGCCAGAGCAGAGTGTAAAGGGAAAGAAGAGAGAGAAAAGATGGGGGGAAATGTGCAGTTTTACTGCCAAATTAGTGCATATTCTGAGATGGGGCTGCTCTTAATAGACCTTGTGGAAGCTGTTCCACCTCGTATAACACACTGAGTGGGTGGGGGAGAGAGAGGAGGGAGTGCACACATCGCACTCATACACTACCCATTCAGGTGCTCCTCCGGCTGTTAGGATGTGTGCGTTTCAGCCCCCATTATGTAAATATTAAATTTTGATTAGTCAGAGGCTCCCAATGAGAATGAGTGAATGACCCTCACCATAAAATACCCTACATTCTGTTGGTTTCTGAGAGGTAAGAGATACTGTTTCAGCTCAGACCAGTTTTCTTAACAGTTGCCATAAATAGGCAGAGATATACATACAGTGACAGACAATTAAACAAAAGGAATCTCCAGGCTCTACAGGAGTGAAAACAGAGGAAAACAATGACAAAAAAGTTAATGCATAACACAATGCAAAGGAGTGTTTTAAATAAAACTTGATATATATTTCAGACCTAACTGAACCAAAAGCTTAAAAAAAGGGATAGAAATTTTTAATAAAACATAGTTCTGCTCCTAAAAGTAAAGATGAAAACTGAAGCAAAAAGTATCATCCCATGGTCTGTAACTTTGCTTATCATTGTGCTAAAGTTGCTGTTTGCAGCCAAAGGTCTGTGACTGAGTAACCACTGCAGGTAATCTTGCAGCATGGCTTGCTGAAGAGACCAAGGCTGTATCTGCCCCCTGCTTCTGCTCTGAGCTGTGGGCTGAGCTCTGAGTGAACAGGTGTCAGCCACACCGAGCCTGTTCTAGGCTGTTACAAAACAGCTCCACACACTGAGTGGTAGCTTGACCCATTGTTTTACAGCATCAGTGGTCAACTTTGTCACTTTCCCCCAGAACAACAGGCTTTGAAACACGGGTGCTCTAGCCTTAGGGCAGTCTGCAGGGAATTAAGATAAAATGGTGAGCACCTTTGTCTTGCATTTGTGGATAAACATATTGAATGTAAGATGCATCTAACAAAACATTTTACCCATTGTTTGATAAGCTGTGAAAAGATTTGCATCCAGCTCTGCTCTAGATGCAGTCACCTTGATCCACTTCCCTGATGCGAGTGGAAAGACTCCCAACATCGTTAACCGACTTTGGATCAAGGCCAGCTGCTTAAGGCCTTTTGTTGACTTTGGTGGATCTGGCAGGAGAGTCTGAACGCTCTTCACCTGCCTCTGCCAGCGGAGAAACTGAAATAGCTAAGGCCATCTTAAGGCAAACAGGAGGAAGTCGTCCAATTGTTAATTGTCACACTTTCCACAAACAGTGAAATCTAGCTCTCCTTTAAATTATTTGTCTGTTGGACAATGATGTGTATTGCCAGAGTGGGAAGTGATTTTTATTTTTCTTAGACAAATAAGTGACTCAAAGGAAGAGAAAATTCTTTTAAATGCATTGACTTGGACACCAAATAATTAGGCAAACAATAGTAACCGCTAAATTGAACAGCCTGATCATCAAAAGAAAATAAAACTATCTATTGCCACGCAGATGATCTTTTCCTCCCTTCAGGCATTTCTCAGACAATGGTTACTAATTTGACAATTGTGAAAATTGAAATGTTTGATGTGTCATCAAGAAGAGTAGCTGTGCTTTGTTCCTCCAGCAAGGAGGAAAAAATTAAGCACTTCTTGCTCCAACTTGCCCACAGAGCCGAAGAATTCAATGTGTGATGTCTGCATCACCGCTACCACCACACTGAAAATAGGCCACTTACGCACACACTTATGAAGCCACTAGCAAAGGAAAGCAGCAAACAACTTACTGCTGGCAGTATCTGTGACTGTGAAATGATGCTGTTGGGTAAGCTGTTCTGCCGGCTTTCTGTGGTTACTTCTGCCCAAGTGACCTGAAACCCTGTCATGGGCTGGTGCAGGTCAGCCTTCGATATCTTCCAGGAAAAATGACCAGTGATGTTACCTTCCTGGACAATGAAAGACGCAGATAGATTCTCGGGTTTGGCCAACACTTTGGGTAGAACTGGCACTATAAATTCGGAAAGCAAAAAGATAAGCTAAACTTGGAGAGGCAACATTAAAATAATGTTCATTTAGTTCCACAGATCAAGATCAGACAGAGCGCTCTTTCTGCTGTTACCTAGGATCCTGCCAGCCTTCTGTCACTGCATTTTCAATGTTAATCAAAGCTTATATTTGATATATTCCATTGGCATTTTGTGCCAAATTCATACTTCAAATCCTGCCAGCTGCAGGTGACAGAAAGGAAAGCCTATGGCATGTAAAGGCACAAATGCCTCATTCATAGGAAACCATCCTGCTGTTCCCCTGTATTTCAGAATACTTTTGTGAAATTTTCAGTTTTCAATCTTGGGAGCACAAGAAAACCCACAGGATACCACAGAACTCCATGATGCAGGCAAAAACTAAAATTCGTGTTCTAATACTGTAGTACAAGTTAATAGAGACTCTCTGATTAGGGGAAACATATGCCTGAGTTGCAGTTGTCCAGGAATAAGGTTGTAATGCTGGAAACCATCAGGAGGGGCGGTCAGAAAATGGCAATGGTGGCCAGCAGTACCCACGAAGCACAGCAGTACCCTTGGGGACTGCAGGGACACAAAGTGAGAGGGCATCCCTCTAGCTGAAGAGAGAGGTTTCCAGACTTGGCCATGCAAAGCTACAGGTGACCTGACTTAGTGCTGACAACAGACCTGCTTCAGGCATGCAGCTGGACTAGGTGACCCTAGAGGTCCTTACCAACCAAATCTCCACGATACTGCCATTTTCCATAACCCTCTAGCTACACCTACCATTGTGGCAACACTGTAAAAGCTACACGTGCCTTTATTTGTTATTTGAGAGCAGAATTAACCTAAACAAAATCAAACTGAAAGAGCAGCTTGCATCAGTAGCAAAACATTAAAAGATGGGTCATGCCAGCATAATTATGTTTACAGTTATCATCTGTCATTATAATGAATACAACTGGGAAACTGTTCTTTCTTACAAAAATAAAAAACGTGTAATAACGAATGTCATCATATGCTTATGAACAGCCCACTAAAATTATCACCTAATTGACAAAACAGTAACATGGTAGCCAGAATCTATATTCCTGTGTATTTTAGTCGATTTAGTTGATTTTTCACATAAGCATTAGTCACATTTGTATTTGCTCTGAACTTTCCATTGCCCATTTTACAATTGCCTTTATAGACTTTTTTGGTAATTATAAATGCATTTGAAAGTATTTGGCTACTTCTCCAGATCATGCCTTACCTCCTTCAGCAGGACAATTAATGTGCTTGTGGTTTTTTTCTTTAAATGCAGAGCAAGGTGGGGTAACAAAGAAAATACTCTCAGCCTTAAAGCGACCTTTAGATTTTGCAGGCAAAACAGTTACTTTATATTTGCATGAAAATGACAGGTCTTTCAGAATCATGTAGTTTTCCTAGAAGAAAAACAAAAAGATCACATACTTAAAAAAAAAAAAAAAAGAAAAATAAGGTTGGCAGAAGATAAAAAGTTTTCTCCAATAAAATATTTTCCTGATATGCTTAACATATGCCGACATGGCTTTTACTCAGAGAACAAAGCAAATGTTGCCTATGTTATGATTATTTTCAGTAGCAAAATATATTAGCATGGTATTTGGGTATGTCCTTCAATTCTACAGAGTTCCTTCGCCTCGCTGCATCAAAGCAACTGGCTACTAATATTTAGAACAGTCTCTCTGACATGATGGCAATAGGGGTAGGAATGCAAGGATGTAGATGCTAATCGAATTAAATAAATGTAAGAAAGCTGAGTTAAGCTGCTGTAAATGACAGGCTTCATCCACATTTAGCTTTTTAAAAGTGCATTCAAAGTCCAGCATGGCATTATGGATCTTTTTTTTTTTTTTTTTCTTTAGTACATTAACTACTTCTACCTTGTTATCAGGAAGAAAAGCTCCACAGCTGAACTACAAAGTGCAATTCTCTCTTTAAAGACAATGACTGGAGAAGAAAACTTTACATTAAGTGTAAGCGTGCTGCTAAATTCTTACTGCTGTCTAAAGTACTTTTGAAAACCATAGCCTGAAAGCTTTAGCACAAATCATATATGAGAAAAAAATGTTTGGGTTTTTTGTTTTCTAGGAAAACGCCCAGTACCTTAATGGCTAAGGTCAAACACCTTTCACTGCCTTTTAGATCTTTACTTCCCTTCAGAATCAGTAATTTCCAGCGTTCTTCTGCATAATTCTCTGTTTTTTCTAATCCCTAACTGGATTAGTTTAACTTTCCCTTGGAAAGTAATTTTTGACAGGACATAGAGTTTGGCCTGAGAATGGACGTGAGTCCCCACCTTTGACCTGCCTGGTTGGTGCTCTGATAGGCCTGACTCCTGCTTAGAATTGTGACAGGACTATTTTTACTGTGAAAGGGCCTAAATGCCCAACACTGGAAACATAAAGCCTTTATCCACCTTGACCCATCATATCCAGTACCAAACCTCTTGCAGCACCAACTTTCTTCTGTTTACTTGTAATTATATTCATCCTCAAGAGAAACACAAAAGTAGATTGGACCAACTACTGTAAGATGATTGAGAGGAAATAAATGAAGTAATCCCACAATGCATTTGGGCAGACGTACGAAGAGTCTTTCCTGACCTCTAGTGGAAATAAACTTCTTAAATGTTAACTTCCTTCTACCTTCATTGTGCATGCCTTGAAATATTGGGACTGATCATAACATTATGTCAGAATCATTTTTTTAATCCACTTCTAATATTTGCTTTGCTGACCCCACAAAGCAGTAAATCTTACAAGCTAACAGCTTTCTGTATGACAAACAATGTCTTTTGACTTACTCTATTTCCACATGCCATTAACTCCACTGAATTGATCCAGTAGTATAGGTCAGGGCAAGAAGGAAAGGTGAACTGTGATTTCTTCCATTCTCCATAACCCACTAAATCAACTGTGATGCACCAATCACATTACTGTGTTGTTCAAATAATGTGTTACAGAGATGGATGACACTAGATTGCCAACAAATTGAGTATGAAGAACTGCCACTGCAATATATATTTGGGCTGACATGTACTTACATACAGCTTTTCTCCTTATCTGGTATCTGTCTGACTTCCAGATTTACTGTCTAGTATTTTTCACCCACGGTCCTTTTTTCTTATTCTATTATCCTCCTAGGGGCTGTGAAACCCACCTGCAACTATTTTATTAATTGCTATTATTACTGTTCAGTATTTGCACTGTGCTAGAGTCCTACAGTACTGACTATAGAAAAAGCTCCATATGCTGTAGAAATATATAAGTACTTAGCTAAGAAGTTTGTTTGCCTGCTCTTGTTTTCTGAATAATAACCCTGAAAAAAATGTATTTTAGCCTAGTGTGGATTAAAAAACCCCAAACAAACAAAAAAACCAAACCCCAGTGCAGATGCACCAGTTTTCTGTTTTGCTGAAGAGGAACATAAAACATACTTATCTATGGAACATGGTATAAAGCACACTGTGTTATGTTACAGAACCATCCTTTCTCTTGCTGCGTAGAAGCTATTCAGAGTCAAGCAAAGGCTGAATGGAGACTTACGTAAGTCAGCTCAGTTACTTTCCCAAGCCCTTTGGTGTCATTGTGTGCACAGGACTCCAGCAACCAGTGGACTTGGAATTGATTCATGCCGATATCTAAACGATATAAAAAGAGAGGAAAAGACATATAATTATGCTTTCACCATTGCAACTTTTCTGGCATCTGGATAAAAACAGAAGGTATTTTAAGTATTGTAGAGCTGGTAGTTCTTCACTTGTTCCTAAGCACCCTTCAGCAGAAAGGAGAAAATATTCTATGTATTTTAAACCTTACATCAGCTAATAGTGATAAGTTTAAAAATAGTAAATTGGCATTTTCAGATATGTAAGCATAGACTGCTTACATTTTTTTAAAAAATTAAACATTTAAATTGAGCATTTAAAAAAATCTCAATGCTGCTACTTCTCAACATCCTGCAAATTCTGAAAATGACTTTGTGTCAACTGCCTATGACTGTATCGTCAGAGCATTGCAATACTGCTGGCCTGGAACTGCTTGAGAAATCTGTGCCTGAAGACATGTGAAAATGTCTAAATCCCTGAGCTTTCTCCTTTCAGAATGTATCATAGGACCTGTTCAGTATCTGTCTAAATAAAATGCTCGTCTTGACTCTTCGGAGTAGTACCAAAGGCTTGAGTTTGTCCTATTTAAATCAATGGCAAAACTTGCCGTAGTCTTGTCTAATACTGATTACATAAGGAATCACAACAAAGGGGAATAAAGAATTAGACAAAAGAAGAAAAACTCATCATATATCTTGTCATTTTTCTGGATTTAGTTCTCCTCTATCCTTATACATCATAATAAAAATAATAATAATGCAAAATCATGTTTGCTATTAATAATTAGCTTGGTATGACATAGCCACTAATGCCAAGTGCCTGATTGTGGGTTTCAGGAGGGAAAACAAATATCATTGATGCTTAAGGGCTGATGTGGCATTAGACTGCTACAATCAACTGGAATGCAGAAGAGAAGGATTGTAACCTAAAGGGAAAATAAGTAGTGTCTGAAACTAGCTCAAATGGTATTCTGGTAAAAAGAGTGATTAGAGGCTTCTTGAAACAGATTTTTGCAGCAGCTCTCTTCATAAAAACGTCTGCCAATTATTTGTGTGACTTATTCGTAAACCCAACCTTTTTTTTTTATTTATAAATATATAAAAACTAGCTGCCTTGTGATTGTTCCCTCTCATTTAAAAATAAATGGATGTTCTTTCACTTGCCTTTTAGTTGCTGAGCTTTCCCAGATGTGCCTATTGAATGAAGACACAAACTCACAGTGTATTTGTAAGCAGGTTTTCTCTTATTTCATCCCTTCCAGTTCACTCAATTATTGCCTATCACCTGCTTGCACCCCTCTCCTGGGACAAACAAACAAAATACCTAGCTTTTTGGGACCTGCAAACTTTGTGCTGCTGTATTAACCATGCTGTGTTAATGATGTACACTCTGTGCCAATTAACCACAGTGAATCTGTTATTGATTGTACGTTATCTGATAATCACAATTTATTATTTTAAACTATCTGCAAGTAAGGTGGACTGCTCTTTGGAAAGCTACAAATTGGCTATTTTTACTTATAACAACTTTCACTTGCAATCCATGTATAAATCACTCTCTCTTTGGTAGAGATTATCCAAGCCAATTAAGCCTTGCTGTTATCCAGCCATCAAGAAGGGGATAAGGCACATACCTCAGCTAGGTCACTGAGTATCACTACATGGGCAACCATGGAAAGATAAATCCTCAGCATCAGGAGCTTACAACAGCTCAGAATCCAGACATATCAGTGCAGAGTTTTACTAAGCCTCTGTTCAGAAATGTAATTAAACAGGTTGTAACCCAAGATATTTGGTATTTCCAGCTCGTGGCATGGTAGAACTCTGTTTAGATTTTACTGCAGCTGCAGCTCCACCTCCATTCCCTGTGTGAGCTTCTGCTCTCAGCATTCTTTTCTTCCTTCCTACTCCTCTCCTGCTTTAGCAGGAGTAACCCTTAGAAACCTATTTGTCAACAGCTGTGGTTTCTGATAACTTCTCTATTTGAGCTAGAAAACCAGGAAGAAGTTAAAAAAATTATTTCACTTCCTATCAACATGTACTGTAAGCATGGGATGAAGGTTTTCAATCAACATAATTTTTTTTTTTAATTTAAAATTAACAAATGAATCTTACATTTGATAGTGCTCACATCTGGTATTCTGGTAACAACCTGCATTGAAAAGACAGGATTTTCTTTCTTTTTTAGTGAGCATGTAATTAAAGTTATTCCAAAAATGGTTTTGCATACATATATAAAAGTACGTCAACTGCTATAAACTGGAATGCATCAGGACAGCACCAGCTAAGTTTATCCAGAACTTTCCATTAGAACAGGCTTTTTTGACATCCCTAAACATTTATTTTCAAGTTTAAAACTTCTTCAGTTCTCAACTCAACCCTTGTGATTGCTGTTATCTAAAAGATTTGAACATAAGCATGCTAATTGTTTTTTGTTAAGAAGAAGAATATAAGAACAATTGACAACAATAAGAACAATTTTCTCCTTTTAACAAAATCTGTGCTGTCGGGGTCTAAAGCCTGAGTAATTTGGGCTGCAAAACTGAAATATAATAGGGAAGTAGATCCTACTTGAGACAGAAACATTTTTAAAAACACAGAAAGGTGGGACATTTTGTGATTCAATAAAGATAGAAGCATAAAAAACTCAGTGATGTGCATGTATGAAGTATGCTTATTAAATAGCAAGATTGGTTTAGAAATTATCTTTATATTTTTAAAAAGAAAAAAAAGGAGACAAGATGGAATGATGTAAAAAGCCACATAAGAAACTTTAAAAAAATAATGAAAACATGTATTTGTTTTATGAAGTTGCTCATAAAGCTGTGGAGCTGCGGAGTTTCGTTTTTATGCAATATTATACATCTGAGTTTGTGTTTACAGCATATACAAAAGAAAAGCTTTTCCCAGACTTCCCTTCAGCACTATACACTCTCCTAGTGAGATCACTACTCTAATTTGTTTGCAGCTGTACATCACACAAGCAGTAGTAGGTACTGGACAAGCGATCCCACCTGCTGACTAGCTGAATGTCAGCCACTGCCACCAAAGCCAATGGCTCTGAATTAAGCAGAGCTGAAGATAAGACATTGTAACCTACAGCCACATTTTTTTCTGAATAGTCATTTGAGTAGTTAATATTAACACAATATCCAGTATCTAATGGGACTGATTTTGGCATGTTTTATCAGAAAACTAAGCTATCCCCTCTGGAATAGGTACATTAACACTGAAAGAAACTGCCAAACTTCTTCAGTCTACTTCCCTGCTATTTCAGATGTCACACTATAAAGCCTTTATATATATATATATATATATAAAATCAATCTCCTTCTTAATAGTTTGGAGTTTTCTTGATTCTGTACCTCGAATTGCAAGTCTTTGTAAAGCCTTACAACTTCATGCCATTTAACACTAAAAAGACTGATGCTTGCACAAACCAGAACTCAATATATTTGTATAGAAATGCTGAACTTGAAGGACATACTAAATGCTAGCACTTACCCAGCAGCTCTAAGCTTGCGAAATTAACCAACATAATAATCATTTAAGTAAGAACTCCTTAAAGGACTGTTACAGCATACAGCTTATTCAAGCAATTACTTTTATTCTCAAGCTTCTTGAAAAAGAAACACCACCCTCCGACAAAAAAAAAAAAAAAAAAAAAAAAAAAGCCACCCCCCCCACCCCGAACAACCAAAAAGCAAACCAGAAAAATTACTTTAAAAATCCATGTAAAGTTAGTCAGGGACATGACCTTCAGCTGCTCAAGCTAAAGATTTCTTGATGTTTCACACAGTTGCAAAAACTGATCCACCCAAATAAACTAACAAATAATGGTAATTATTATTTTGGCCATGAGTTTTAAAGGAAATTTTCTAAAGTATAAAATGAGTTCCTAGTCTTAAGAAAGCCTTCCTATACAGGCATCACATGAGCATGTTCTTAAAATTCCACGTAAGCTTAGCTGTTTTACTGAAAAAGGGTATGCAGCCAATTTTGCAAGACAGAAATCTTAAATCTCTAACTAGAAAAGTATTGACCAGGGGATGCCCTAAAGCATGCTGAGAAAATGTCTCTTTTGATTCCCTCCCTCCTATGTTTCACCCAAAAAAGCCTTTAACTCCACGAGTATCTCCACAAAGCTCTCTCTCTATCAATTGTGTTTATGTAGATGTTCCTTGTCAGATTAATCTTCTTTCTCACCCTTCCCAACCTAAACTCTTCAGTTCCATTACAGTTAAATAAATAAATACATTCCAGATTTTTTGGGATGGCAGGAAATGCACCTTTATTCTGTAGCTTTAAGCTGTAAAAGCAGCTCATAATCTCATTAATGCCAACGTCAAATACATCTGTTTGCCAGTTTGAAAAGTTCAGGTTCATATGCACAATTTAAGCATCTTAGATTGAAAAGCTTTGCTTAAATTACTGCAACATAACCTAAGTCATGGTTGCATAATGGCTAACAGGAATATCCTAGGCCTACGTTCTACATTTGTTAATTTTTATCATCTCCCCACAGAATTTGAAGCTCAAGACCCATTCAGAAAAATCACCAACACAATCGCAGGTAACTGCAACTTTTCCAATCAGGAATTTCTGGTTTAAACAGTTCTACAGTTTACTGAAAATGAACTAAATATAAAAGTAAAAGTAATCTCTTTTCCTTATCTTTGCCAATGTGTTCCACATTTCTGTTCTGGTGTACATTTCCATTACCACCAGCCATGTGAATAATTTCATTTAATGTGGTTTCTTCTTTCTTCTGCTACGTTACTGCAAACAGCTCCTTTCTTTGCCTCAAATACTTTTTTTTGCTACATATTACATATATTGTAGAAGGGTGACAACTTGAGAATCATGAGTCTGCTTCAAGCTAGAAAACTGCACTGAAGTTTGTTCATACAACTCAATTCCACCAATGTGACAACAACCCACTATTATTCGAGGATTCCAGATAAACAGATTCAAGGGGTATGTATTTCGTTATATTCCTGTGACCCACAGGAACCCACAGAAAATTACAGCAGACTGTTTCAGGAACCAAGGCTAGTTCTGCCATCGGTACACGCTGGAGGTATTTAGGCAAAGCACTTCATGGCTCCTTACCTCTGTTTCATCCTTGTCAAGTGCTGACAATGCCAACGCTCTCTGCTGTAAAAGTATTTCAGCTCTACAGATGGGTATTATTATATTTGGTGGGTGGTTGTTGGATGATGGGTCTCTATTTTTTGGTATTAAAATGCCAATTAATGCCAGCTGTGACAGCATTATTATGCAGGCAGCCAAATTACAGAAATGTATTAGAAAGAAAAATCAAATGGGATTTGCTGGAAAACACGTTTTCAGAGCAGATATGTTCAACAACAGCATCTTAAATTCAGGTTTAATTATTATAAAAATGTCTGGCATCAATAAATACAGTAATACCAAGCTGATTTCTGTATCGTGACAGGATTTGAAGTAATTAACAAGTAGCATCTGATAGATTTTCCCATAAGAATAGAATATGTAAAAAGTAAAGATTATAAAATAAAACATCCTTATATGAAAACTTTTACCTAGCAGCACAAAAGTATTAATTTACTATAAATAGCAAGCATATGTTGAATGACTATTTTAGTAAAAAATGAGATGGTGCTCTGTATTTTTTGTCACTACCTCAGCAAACTGACTGCCTCCAAAATATATACATATAATTAATATGCTAACTGTATGTCAAAAAGGGTTGTTATCAAAGGCTGGAAGATAATTAGCCATATGTAAACCTGCTGTCGTCATTCAAACCTAACCTTTTTTAAAACAGAATGCCATAAGGAGACTGAAACTTCTGTGAAGCTCTTCAGTAAGAAAATTACTGAAACAATTTGTCTGCATGTAGCTAAACCTTTGGATTTGTTATATATTTTTAAATCTGATATTTCATACAGCAAACTGCAATGATTATTTGTGACTGGCCACATGGTTTTTGTTTTTCTTCCCATACTGGGGCTTGACTCACAAGCTTCTGAGCACTCTGGCCCTGATTCAACAAAGCACTTAAGCATATGAACAGTCGTGTTGACTTCAATAGTCAAGATCAGGCCAGAAAGTTTAGTACCCACCCAAGATCAAGACACTAATGACCATACAAACTACAGTTAAAAGATGGTCTTGAACATGTCTTTGATTGTCTTAGACTAATAGGAAGAAGGAAATATACCAAAATTAAGTGATTTCCTTTCTGGATCATGTGTCTTGCAGCATCATTGCTCTAAAAATGGGCAATAGCAAGGGGTAAAGTTTTTATATTTAATATCACAGCACAGAGAAGAATCTGCTCATATGAACTGCATGTCTCAGTGTCTACAAACTTGATTGATCATTTCTACAGCAAAGTTATAGTATGATTTTGGGGAGGTCTGTATAAATCCTGTGTCAAACAACACACCATCCAGGACATAAATTATTAATCTAATTGTATGGAATGGTGAAGTTGTGCTGTGGTGAATGTAAAAGTAATAATGGCAAATGGTAAAATTTATAATGCCTTGCATAAAGAAAAACATTTTATCACCTACAAAGTGCCCAAGGATGTGTACAGGTCAAAGGCATCCTGGAGGTATGTTCCTGACATCTTCTGGTATGCAACCCCTGATACACCTTTACAACTGTGGATTTAATACAACACCACGCTGCTTCTAACCCACCATTCTGGCAGAAGGATGAGCAGCCATGGTTGCTCTGCAGCATAACTTGCCTGTATTCACACACCAAGAACAATTATGCAAATAGCTGAGATAGAATAAAAAGAAGTGTCTTCTGCTCTTCCAGGCTTCTGTTTATCAGGCCACCATTCTTCTCCATATCAACATAGAGTCCTACAGTATGCAAATTTCCATAAACACTTTTTCTGCTAAAACTCAGTTGTTGGACAATTCCTAAAAAATAGGCAGTGAAGGCTTAAATATGGGCAAAATCCAAGTGAATAAATGAAGCAGTTTTATTGCTACTGGTTGCTTCAGTTTTGAAGACATGATTAGTCTAACGTGATCCACATGGTATTTATTGCATTGTAGTAACAGCATGACTGAAGGACAGTTTGAGAAGGAATACCCCAGTGTACTGCAGAGAAGCAAAACATGTTCTCAGTCAGTACTTGGTCATAACACTTATTTATTTCTTCACATATTGGTTCATGAGCCATTGTATGACTCTCTGAATCATGGCATTTCTTGCCAACATTTGCAATATGAAGCTAATGATAGGACAAGAAATAAAGATAGAATAACGTGTTATTTTACTTATGGTAGTTAAGCAAATGCAAAGTGAGTTATCAGTCTTAGGATACATATGCAAACAAAATTTATGTAATGATAAAATGCTTCATTGATGAGCTAATGCACTGTGAGTCTGTCTGCACTTCTCTTCCCTGTAGTAGCTGTTGTCCATGTGTTCTGTCTTGGGCATTTTAGGTAAGTTCTCTTGCAAAAAATGAAAAGAAAACAGCTCTGGCTCTTTAGCTGCATGTGCGTTGATTGACCCAGCGGGATAAAAAAAGAGACAACCACAAAGTGTTGAATATTTGGTTATGAAATTCATGGTATTCATGACATCTCTGAGAGAAAGAACTTTTTAATAATCACCTATCCAAGCAGTATGATTAAAACAAATACCAAAACCCTCAGTTGACATTTAAACTTCATTCAATAAACACTTCCTAACAAGGCAAACTATACTGTTTCCTGCTTTTACATGGAATATAAGCAGTATTATTCAAATCACAAAGATTTGGTTTCTTACATTATGCCATTTAAAACAAACGTTCTTTATATAGAACACATTCTTGGTAGAATACAATGATAAGCCTTTCCAAAAATGATATTAGCAATTAGTGTGTAATTTAAAGACAGGCCTGAGCCACAGTATTTGTGCCCATATCTAGACGCAGGAAGCCTCAAGGTTTAAAGATGCTTATATTGAGGGATTTAAGTTTGGGATCATCTCTAAGCCGAATTACCTCTACCCTCGCTCCTTTTCCCACACACAAAATCCTATAGAAAGTGAGTTCAACAGTATCTCATTCTGGTTTTCTATTACAAGGAAATTTGCCTCTTGTACGTTCCAAAGCTCACAATAGCTGCTTGTAGCCTGAATAGAAGCTTCCTACATTACTCCCTCATAGCCAGGTTTTCAAAGGTAACTATCCAAAACCTGAATTTAATGACAAAAGAGAAAGAAGAAACAGACAAACAAGTTCAAGGCTTGCTATGGTTATACATATATTGAAAATGTCACTAGGTACTCTATCACTAATCACAGAATCATAGAATGGTTAGGGTTGGAAGGGACCTTGAAGATCATCTAGTTCCAACCCCCCTGCCATGGGCAGGGACACCCTCCACTAGACCAGGTCACTCAAAGCCTCATCCAGCCTGGCCTTGAACACTGCCAGGGATGGGGCATCCAGAACTTTTCTGTGCAACCTCTTCCAGTGCCTCACCACCCTCTACGGGAAGAACTTCTGCCTGATATCTAATCTAAATCTCCCCTCTTTCAGTTTAAACCCATTACCCCTTGTCCTGTCACTACAGACCCTTGTAAAAAGTCCCCCCCAGCTTCCTTGTAGGCCCCTTCAGGTACTGGAAGGTGCTATAATGTCTCCCTGGAGCCTGCTCTTCTCCAGGCTGAGCAAGCTCAATTCTCTCAGCCTTTCTTCATGGGAGAGGTGCTCCAGCCCTCTGAGCATCTTCGTGGCCTCCTCTGCACTCGCTCCAACCAGTCTATATCCTTCTTATGCTGAGGGCTCCACAGCTGGACAGAGTACTCCAGGTGCGGTGTCACGAGAGCAGAGCAGAGGGGCAGAATCCCCTCTCTGGCCCTTCTGGCCACACTTCTCCAGATACAGCCCAGGATACGGTTGGCTTTCTGGGCTGCCAGCACACACTGTCGGCTCATGTCCAGCTTCTCATCCACCAGTACCTCCAAGTCCTCCTCCTCAGGGCTGGTCTCTACCCACTCTCCACCCAGCCTGTACTTGTAGTTGGGATTGCAAATTAACTTCAGCCTTCTGTGTAACTTTGACAAATCAGGACATTAACTTAGTTGGAAAGGCCATTGAGGGTAGGTAATCTGGGAGTCCTTCCCAATTCCAGAGTCAAGGTACAGACCCAGCTTACCCTTAACTTCATAGTGGGAGGAGATGCAGAGATGCACCCCTCCCTCACACCCTATGCAAAAGCCATACAGGTGGGTTTGCACACATGCATAATGCTCCACCAAATTCCAAAACTGGACTTTCATGGTATGCATCATAGCATACCATATCAGGATGTTGCTTTGCTGAACTGTTATTCGTAAAGTTAATGGAGTTTCTAAATCTGCAGTTTAAGACTACTGACTCTAGGAGAAAAAGAACAGAGCAAAACCAGGTTAAACATCTATAAAATCATGTGCGGAGAGAGAGAGTGAACAGAGCTTGACTGCATTCTGTGTCTCCACTGGAAGAATTAGTATTCAAATGAAGATAGAAGAAGCAGCTTCAAAACAATTTTAAAAATGTGGTTCTTCATAGAACAAGCACCTAAAACTCTGGAACCTCATAACCAAGGATGATTCAGATGCCCAAAATTCATGTGACCCTCATGGGACACAAGAGTAAAGCAACTGCTGTTTAAGAACCCATTATTCATCAGCTGCATACACGTAACATATTTAAATTTAGATCATTTCAGTGTCAGATACCCTTTTTGGTGACTCTCCCATCAACTCTAGCTACACATTCAAATAGTCCAATTTCCTTCCTTGACTGCAGTGTTCACGCAACTGGTTTTATTGCCACCTTATAAAATAGGCTAATTAAACGATACAGGTTAAAAAGAGGCATGTGGAGGAAAATTGATCCCATTTACAAGAGGACACTCATTAGTTTAACTCACCTTCACCATGAGCATGATGATGCACTGCTGATAGTTTAACTTTCCATGAATCATAAGCTAAATAGTCTACTTCAGAACTTAGGTGGGCTAAGAGAGCACTCAAGCAGTTACTACCCCATAGCTGATGAAAGGTATCTTGCTAAATTGCAGCACCTCAGCATGTTTTTACTCACAACAGAAATGGTAGCATTGCTCCAGGTATGATAGTGCAAGCATAAAGACACAGCTCTGACTGGATGTGACCTAGTGATACAGTTTGGGGAAAGGGGGGGAAGAATTGAATCATGAAAATCTTGCCATTTCATCCGTCCATTATTCCAACTGCCTGATATTGCCATTGACAATCTTAGTGACACTATATATATATATATGCACATATATACATGTCTGTATTAGTTGTTAAAATAATTAACTTTATAAGTTGTGATACTAATCAAGAAGTAATAAGAAATGTAGAAAACTGTGTAGTGGGTAGGCAGATATTATTGAAGGAACAGAAAGATGTTGGGTTTGAAAACATATTTTTGCCTGAAGAATTAAAAATCAGATGAAAGTTATTTATTAGTTGACCAGTTAATTATTTAATGTCTTGAAGCGAGTTAAGTCTTGATAAATGATTTTGAAATGTAATATTAAATGCATATCTGGAGTCTGACTGCAGGTATTCATCCCACATAATGATGGTCTATCTTTGGACTGCACTCATGTACCAGGTAATTTGCAGTTAAATTTCTATTTGATCTTTTAATGTAAGTTCAAAAGAAATCAAGCTTAAATTTGTGTTAAGTTATTAGGTTTAGGAATAAAAAGAAGACTTCTTTTAAATGCATAAATTAAGTCAAACTAAACAGACTCACAATTATTACAGGTGTTCTGGAGTACGATTCAGGTCATGCTGTTCACAAGCCCTCAGTATGCACTATGTAAATTTTAAAATGAAACAATAAGTGGATCAACCATACAAAGTGTTAGAACTAATTTGATGAATGTTCTGGACCAAACCAGTGCAGTACAGGCACAATCTGTCTTCAGCAGACAACAGTGGGCGCCTGCTAAGCAAAATCAGCCTTCTGTGCCGTCTGAGCTCTGGGACCACGGTGGGCAGTTCTGATTTGGCTTCTGATATTTGATTTCCTGGCAGACTTTGAACCAGTTCCAACTACATTCCTGTCAGTAATCACTGGACAGATTTGCCACTAAGTCTCTCATACCAAGAGCTTAACCACCTACCCTGAGAGGTACGGAGCTTTGGAAGTGAGTGAAAGGCATTCAGTAATGGTTTTCTGTTGTTTCTGTGGAAACATGAAGATATGCAGTAAACTGTGCCCTTGAAAAGGCTCCCCAGTAATGTCCCACTTGCAGAGGAGATGCCGCTGAGGTCGCCCCTATTGTAAATATGATTTAAAAACTTTTCTATTTGCCCCACTAATCATTTGCATACTATTTGAGAAATTGCACACTATCTGCTCTACCAAATTGCATTCCTTGGTGCTCTTTTTCATGACTCCCACCAGCACCATTTTAAGTTTTGTTAACAGGTCACACTTGGACATAAACCAAATAGACCCAAGTCCGGCAGTCAGTTTATAAAGTACAACTGGAGATGGTCAGATGCTCCCCTTTTCACTCTCTCCAGGCAGAAAAAGGCAAAGACATTTTAAAAAACAGCAGTGGAATAACAAAAATTTTATTCCTGGAACTACATTAGGCCTTCGTAAGACCTAATTAGGGAGGAGTAGGAGTCACACAGAGGATACTTCTGACAGGATATTCTTTTAAAACCGGAATAATTTTGCGCAACAGTTAAAGTCGACAGCAGTACCTACTTCTCCAGGTGAGATGCTGAGGAAGCGCAGAGGCTACAGGCATCTGAGTCAGCATTAGCACGTGTGGAAAAGTAAAACTGTGCATCATCTAGTGGTGAATTTCTAAAGAGTTGATATAGTCAAAGATACCTGTGCTTGAAGCCTGCTTTACCAATTAAATTCCTAAATATGAATGTACATTATGTGTACCCACACGATCAGTCTCTGCTGAGCCAATGTCTCTGTATTTGCATAGAAATAGGAGGGAAATATATTGGTGTATACTTCACTGTAATAAGCAGTGAGGTCCTCTTGTTGAAAGAACTATCTGGGCCACGGTGATACCTTCAAGTACAAATATTTTACTGCTTAAATATCTATAAATAGAAAACGGCCAGCTGCTCAAATAAAATACTCATCTTCCTTGTGCAACAGTTAGTACTAAACTAAATAATTCCTTAGTGTTAAGCAACTACTGCTGAATTCTTTACAGTAACAGCTAGAAGCTCCAACTGGAATTGAAGGGTTTCACTAACTTCAATGGCACTAGTACCGTGAGAAAGGACCATAGGACAACATGGGGAAAGCTTTCGGTTATTTTAAAACCTGCCACATGAAATACTTTATTGCAAACAAAGAGTCAGCACATACAGTCGCTTTATTTATCTCCTTGAACTAAGTGAAAGTTAATTTTGTTTTCCTAAGATCTGATTTTAAAAGCATTCATGGCAGCTTTCTGTTTGCTTTGCCTTGCCTTGCATTTTATTCTTCCCTGTAATTTAATTCATTATTCTTGTTTGGTTGATTTATCAGACAATGGAGGATTCTTTGCCTCTCCCTGCCTTAAGTGTTCTTTTTTTCCTTGCTTTAGCATTTACCAGAAACACAAAGAAAGAAGCCTGAAGCCAAGTCTTAATGCGTTTTAAATATTTGTCTTTTTAAGCAAAATCAAGGAGCGGATATATTGATTTTAAATATCTAGAAGTACTTTAAATGTTTAATTTAAACAGGGGAAGTAAATGCTCAAAGACTTCATTCAAAGAAAAGTGAAGGAAACTAAAGCTTTACCTGAGCAAAGAGATTTATGCTATACTCACATAACAGGCACTGAGAAAACAGTAGTGAATGAAGAGTAATGGGTTAGAAAATCTTATTGTGACATATTGCTTTGGAAAGAAATCATCATACTAAATTACATTCTAATATTTTAATGTATTATAATTATTGCAGCAAGTGATGAGAATTGATGCAGTGAGCTCATAAAGAACAACTTATTTTTCCTTTCTGTCTAAGGGAAATATCTTATTTTCATACCCTGAAGATACACAAATTTGCAGCAACTTAAAGGCTTTTTAGCTGAAGTCCAAAACCTCGGCGCTCTAGTTGCCAAACCACGGAGGAACAGAGGAAACATAACGACCTTTTTATTTTCACACTTTCAGTCTTGATTACTACACAAGATAATGAGGATCTTAATTATTCTAGGTAGCGGATCCTTTTAAGTAAGGGGTTCAGGGTGGATCCATGTTTGGTAATGGATGGTACTCTGTGACTCCAGCACCAAGGAGTTAAAAGTGATTTGTTTGATTCCACTATTCGACATAAATAGCAGATAATTTCTAGTCGCCAAAAAAATCTGGCCACAAGCAAGTTCTTCTTTTCATTTACAAAAGTGGGATTCATGCTGTTTAAGGAATGTACCGTGTTTCTTTAATCCCAGGCCTAAATCAGAGGCAGCAAGTGAAAGACATTTTCTCCTTTCAGAAAGAAGCTATTGTATTCACATAATTACAATATGCTTTTGTGATGACTCTGTCTAGCAAAATTATGTGCATTTGCAAAGCACCTTTTACTGCTTGAAGTTTGGAGTTATTTTTACTAGCATGTATCCTGAAGTAAAGTTATTATTGCCATCATACCGAAGCATTCAAACTGAAAGATTATTTCAGAAAGAGATTTATTTTAATGTCAAGTCCAGATCCTACATTCCATTCATGTATCGTACTTACTAATGGGACTTAAGAAATGGCACTTGAAGAACAGGCTTAAATAAGTCTTTCCTGCTCCAAACTGTGGTGCATTATGATGTATACATATGGAAATAGGATCTTTCATCCACTTACTCAGACTTTAACTCAAATACTGTGTTCAGTTTCTGAGTACTGATAACCAATCACTTCTTTACTGTATAATAAAGCCAATTCAGTAACAGTTCACAACACTGCCTCTATTGCAGTTGTTGCACAGGATAGAACCCTGATGAATTCTATCCAGATGGATAATACAAACCCAAGAGTTTCAGTCCTGATGTCATCGTTGTGGCCTTTCACTAGCTTCCTAGACGCTCATCTGCAAATGACATTGACGAATACATCTTCTTCGCAGTAATGGAAGTACTATCTTTGGATGTCAAGAGACATCACCCGACATTCTGGAAATCCTAAGGTACATTGCAATAAACTGTTAGGTCGTCTCTACAGCCTGATGCTCTTAAAGGACAAACCCTCTGTCATTCAGAAAACAGTAACATCTGTTACAGGTCCTCACAGATAGGACTGAATAACTTGATTTACCTTCAGAGTTCTACTTTGAGCAGGTGGTTGGAACAGCTGACCTCAAGAGTTCCTTCCAACTCATTTAAATTATTCTATGTTTGTGTTTTATTTTGTCATTTTTAGAGTGAGTAAAATGGTTCAAATTCAAAAGCAAAACGATTTCTCATCTAACAAAAGGGGCAATGAAAGTAAAGTAAAAATCTAAACCAATCTTAGGAACACGTTTGTGTGTTCCTTAAGTGGCCTGAGACTGCAAGAAATTCACCCAAGTCTGTTTGTTTCTGTAATCTGTAGTGTGCTGTGATGCTACTCTGTTGTAAGGCAGTACAAAACTTACATAGATCCATATAGGTTTGGGACAGTTAAAAAAAAAAAAACAAAAACAAAAACAAAACCTCGGATCTAAGTAGAATGGTAGTGCCACTGAACTCAGGAAGACAACAAAAATTTCTGAGCAGCTATTACTATAGAAAATGAGTAACATTTTCTTTTAGCAGTTAGTAGTAGCTGTTTTAGTAGTAGTTAAAGTTTTTGTTACAGGTAAAAGATATTCTTTATCAACATATTATACTGGGTTTAATGTCTTAGTCTTAAAAAAAATCCAAAATCTAAATGACATACTTATTCATCACCACTGCAACAATCTCTGGTTAGGACCATGAAGTCCACCACAGAAAGCTCAAAACCCCTTGGAAATCAAACCAGATTTCAAAGATTGCTACAACCAATTGGAATGTTGCTTAATTTACAAGTGTCCAATATATTCAAGCTTGGGGCTTGTATTTCTTGAACTACTTTTTATGTCATGGGAACTCTTACCATTATCAATATATCTATTTCTCATTGTTTCATGATATATTCTTAATTCTTATTTGTTTTAAAGTCACATATTCTAATTTAGAATTATAGAATGGCTATGCTCCTGTACCAAAAAAACCCATTGTTTTCATTAGCAAACTACAAAATCATGACAACATTAGAGCAATCAACAGGGGCTCCTGTTTTCACCCACCACATAGAAAACAGTGGTCAATTCCCAGATTTGAAGTCTGATTGCCTATCTGCAATGAAAATAGTTTTGACATCCTATACTCTGGTTTCTCTTCAGATCATATAAATCTTTTGCCTTTTACTAAGGATTTCCATGGAGAGGAACACTTTTCTGTTGTGGTAGTGTTGGGTTGATGGTCGGACTATATGATCTTATAGGTCTTTTCCAACCTTAGTGATTCTGTGATGTTAGGCCAGAGAGTAGGCTGAGGTAAACCCTCGCTCAGTATTTTCTATTACAGTTGCTGCTCTCTTATTCCTCCTACAACTCCCTACAACTGCAGACAGTGCAGTTCACAAAGGAGAAAGATGTGTACAGTTCCCACCCAGCACTTCTGGCTCCAGTAACTGCTGTCTTTCATAAAGATAAGACACAGTGAATATGCCTCTCCTGCTGTGTTGCTTGCACGATGAAAAAGAATTGCTCTGCAGTAAATTGTCACTAGTGCATTTACAGTCAGTACCTCATCCACGTACTACATAACCTCCAAACTCCTGTAAGAGCTTATAGAAGCTGCTAGCTTCTCAGGAGCAGGTAACGGGCTACATTTCAGTTCCACACGAGGCAACGGCTCCTGCTGAGTTACTGCATGCACTGTCACTCAGAACACAGATACTCTCTCTTTTTGCAAAAGAAAAGGAAAAAGTGCACACTGCCATGTGCTGCCCCTCTTCACACACCTTTGCTATCACTGTTCATTCTGTGCGAAGAATGAAGGTAACTCCCACTGCATGGCTGGGGCGAATACCTAAAGACCCCAGCACATGTAATAGAGCTTGCTCCCACTCCCTGAACAAAACGGACCTCTGGGTCTCCCTCTTATAGAACCGGATGTACACAGATTCACACAGGATGAGTCAGCTGTACAGTCAGCACCTCAGGAACTCAACCCGTCCATCCCCGGCACAACGGGACAGCCCTTTATTTCAAACACAAAAATGGAATGGATTTTTTATGTTTGCTACTGCTACATGAGTAGATCGCTCAAAGTTAAAACCCTAACAGTGTTAGCACATTTTCCAATAACAGCATATGAACTCCTTCAGCTGAGTTGGAGCAATGTGTAACAACCTGTATGCTCCTAAAGTGGAAGAAAGGAAAACTCCTTTTTTGATTTCTGAATCTGATTACACACTTAAAATTTATGACATTTTCCTTTAGACTGGAAGACTTAAACATAAACCTGTTGTTAGATTTTTTCTGAAAAACAGAAGAGTACATGCAGCCTAGCAGAAAACCAACTTAAAGATTTTTCCAGTGGTTGCGGCCAACTATTCATCCTGTTCCAATTCAAGGTGACTGATTCAGTATGGCATAAAGCCTACTGTGGCCTTAACTTGAGCCAGCAGAACTCTGAATTTTGTGTTTCAAAGTACAGTTTAGTTTTTGTGACATCACTGCATGATTTCTATATACATTAATTTTCTTATTCATTTCTCAACTGACAAAGTCCAACAAGTCCAGCAAGATACTGCAGTGGCATTAGCAGAAAATCTGCTCAGAAGTTGTATGTGCCACAGACCCTCCAGCCACACTCCACAGAGACAATATTCATAGCCACAAACGCTATGTTGAACATACCAAATTCTGATTCTCTATTTCAAACTTCACAGAAGCAATTTCCACTGAACTAGAAATTATCTCAACTCTGGGAAGATTCAGTGTCCCAACATGACTGACTGTAATTTTCGGATAGCTGCTTCACGTCATTTCTCTGCCAGCCATTTACACATCCACAACACAAGGAGGAGAGACAGTGTTCCACCCTATCATGAAGGTGAAGGGAAGGAAGGCTGGGCATAGAATTTAACTTTGAATAATTCTACAACTTTCATTGTATTATATCAATGTTCTACAACTCTGAGGCAGTTGATGAGAGCTTCTCCTTAGAAGAAATAGTAAAATTAAAATTTGACAGACCTGTCTTCTTCCAGTAGACTTTGACCTGAAGTTGATTGTCCTGATAGAAAGGAGTTCCAATTTTAAGAAAACGAGTAGTTTTTCTTCTTTGAAATGTTGGGTAAGGATCTACCAGCCCTTTCTGGGGTTTCCCAGCAGATGATGTCTGTTCCTCTGCAATACACAGAAGAATCAGGAATTATTGATTTAAGCACAGTGCCATATAACGACTATGCTAACAGTGCTGAAATTCAGAAAATAACACTTTAATCTTTAATCCAAATTATCTTATTTCAGTATCTTACCTAAATGAAATGGATATAAAGAACAAACTGTCCATAGTGGTTGAAAATCATTTGTTTGAAATTCAGTAAAAAAAAAATATTACGGACAGAGAGAGAAAAAGATAAATACATTTCAGTATGAAAACGTTCTGTACATTTTCAAAAGAATGAGGAAAGGGAATGTATTTATATACCCAAAAGCAGGAAATGTTAACACATTGGCATTTTAAACAGGCATAGTATCTAGCTGTAGTTCTGCATTCACGGTGTTTATGCAGAGTTTGAATGGGCACAAAACCCAAGGATGGCATTGAGTGTAACCCACAGAGTGCCACTGTGGCTATTACATCAAATTAATATAGTCCTTTAGTATGCTATACAAAACAGTCTGGTCAGATTAAAAATCTTTCTTGCCCACTTTTCTGTTCCCAGCAGTGAAGCGTGAATGCTTAGGAAAACATTGTAAGAGCAGAATTAACTTTGAGCAATTCCTTTAGTGTTTTATGCCTAGCTTCCAACAGGCAATGGTAACGGGATGTCCTTCATCAAGCATTTTGTTTGGCAACAGTTCATCAACATTTAGCAGGGTTGACAGCATTTCTAGATATTTTCAGTTGAAAAGCCAACAGTGCTGATTTAAACTGCACTTTCATTGCACGTCTGCAAACATCTCAGTTCTGATCAAGAGGACAGTATTTACACCAGATTAACAACAAAAAAACCCCAAACCCCACCGCTGTATTTAATTCAATAATACACCTAAAGGAAAAGTAAAGATTCTAATAATGAGGAAGGGATAAATTATTAACTGCATACTTCAGAGAAAGAGGGAAAGACTCGGGTTTCAACAATTATCATGGGTAACGTAAACTTGAACGCTGTGTCCTACATGTAGCTTCAACTGACACCCACTTGCTTTTAATCTGATACAATTTTACATTTTCTTTGATTGTTTTACATTAAAGTAAAACCACCAAACTTAAGCAAATTCTGTCTCAAGGTAACCATAATGTTTATACCACCTAAAAGGAAATCAAAAAGTGATAGAGAAGTACAACCTTAAATCTATCAGGTATACCTCAACTTAAAGTACTTCAGTTTTACTAAATCTCTGCTTTGCTGTCTGCTCCACTTTCAGAAAAACTAGGACATCAATTTAGAGTATTTCTGTATGATGATCAAGAGAGAGAGTCTTGCTGCATTTACCAGTAGTGAAGCATACAAATACAGTGAGGCAACGTATTTCTGAGTGTGGGGAAATAAAACATCAGAGGGCCAGGGTCAAAGCTCACATTGGTCTGTAGCACTAAATTACTTCAGTGGGTCAGGACAGAAAGTCCATAACAATAGGAACAGACACCTAAAAAAACCAGAGCTTAATTCCACAGAGAGCAGAGCAACTGAGAGTGGAGATTCAGCAAAATTGGCATGTTGCTTCTGGAACCACTTCCCAAAGCCATGGAAGTCCCCAGATAAAGAGGGGGTGTGAATGTCATGTCCTAGATAATATTCAGGCTTTTTTTTTTTTTTTTTTTTTTTTTGTTTGTATTTTTCCATCTGCTTCTGAGTATTTTCAAAAGTACCTCGAGCAGTACTGGCTCTGTACACTTCAGTGTGTTTCAAAGAAGATGAATTTCCATCTCCTTCAGGAGTAGCTTTTATTTGCTTTTCTGTGAAGCAATAATTTAGCCATTTTTTTAAAAATGTCTAGAAAGGTCCAAATACATTTCTCAGAAGAGTGCTCTATCCACTAAATTGTGTGATATCAGTTGTTTAGGCTCAAAGAATCTTTAATCCTTTACTTCATGGCTTTAACAGAAAGGATGGAACTAGATGATCTTTAAGGTCCCTTCCAACCCAAACCATTCTATGATTCTCTATCTCATACATACCAATGATATGCTTCAAATATAGTAAGTATCTACCTGTACTTCATTTAAAAAATATTGACACCACATTCATGCAAATGTATGCAAATGCATTTTTGTTCCATTTATTTCAGGTGAGTAGGATCTAGGATAAAGAATTAGGCAAAAAACTGTCACCTATTTTAAATTTAACATTAAAAGGTTAATCAACTTCGCCGAGATAGGATCATTGTGATATGAAACAGAAAGTTTTAAGAAAATTATTTTTTTTAATTTGAGAAATCATTATATAAATCATTCATTCCAGATAAAGAAGAGATGAAGCATTCAGGTGTTTGAATACAAATACTCACTATTATTCCTGGTGTCCTGATTTGTGCTAAAATGGAGAGAAACCTTAGCACTTTTTAGGCGTATCTGACCCCAACGTGTTACTGCCTGCAGTTCTACATTGTAGTGGCTGTTGGGTTGGAGTCCCTCCAGGATCACATAATTTTGGGCCTATAATAGAGGAGAAAAAATATACAAAGCAGTTATAGTATTACTGAAACACAGGCCCTTATTAAAAGCAGGCCTGTTATCTTAGGTACACCAGTCTTTTGAAATTAGAAACTCATGTACCAATTTCAACAGAGCAAAACTTCCTTTCTTTAAAAAATGTATTATATTTTACTCTTTTTCTGTGTAATTTTTAAAATACTAAGCTTCTTGATCTTTACATAATTTGGCACATACTTAGCAACTACAGACATCTATAGTTTAGGTCAAAACTAAAGTTTGGGGTTTTTTTACATATAGCATGTTTTTTCTTACGTCAAAATTATTTTAGCCAAAGAAATTTAAACTATTTATTCCCCAGTTTCTGTGTTAGCAAAGCAATTGAAACTGAATTCAGATATTCAGTCTGAAAACAGCCAAAATCCAAAGTTCAGTATATTTGTCAACATTTTCTATTTGTTTCAACTGTTGAACATGAAAATATAATTACGAAAGCAAAACCCAGAACCAAAAATACCCCCTCATTGGTAAGAACCCTTCTCTGGTTCTTACCAATTAGTAGTATTTTAACTAGTATTACTAAGTAGTATTGTAACTACTTTAAAATAATATACAATATGCCTAAGGATATCCCAGCAGATAGTTTCCTAGTAAAGCAGTATTTGATACATCAATCAAGAAACTCATAGGAACTTGCTAATATGGAAATATGTCAGATCTTTGGTACAGTAGCTTACTTACAGAGTTGTGGTTTTGGTTTTTTTCTTGGACTTACACTGCTTGTTTAATGGTTATCCTCTATGACAGTGTCACAAGTTTTATTTTCAGTGAAAGAGCAACGTGACAGATGATGTTAGGCTTTTTAAATAAAGCAAGCACTTTATCTTTAAGAAGCACTAACAAAATACGCCTGAATTCAGAGGACAAACAGCATTTAACTTTCTACTCATCTCTCCAGAAAATCTTATAGTATTTACCTGCACTTTAAGGCAGAAGTCTACTTTCCTCCCTGAGTTCAGTGAAAGACACAGACTGAGATCAAAGTTGTCTAAAGGGTTGGTGATATTAAAAATTAAGACTGCTACTTTACCAGCTGCTGAAATCATTGTAATTTATCACGTATTTTAAACTTACACTCTATTTTGTGCCAGAAATAAGCCATATTTCTGTCTCATTTACTAATTTCTTTCTTACCCCATCAGTACTCTTCCTTCTCTTTTTTTTAGCTGGGATTACATATTTGCTATACGTCCAGCTCCAGAAGACTTTGTAGTGATGCACTGGGATATCAGGCTCTTCTGGAAGATCCCAAGTAATCATCACATTTACGCTCCCATCATTGTTTGCACTGATATTGGCAATTCTGATATTAGATGGAGCTGGTGGAGCAGACGGATCTGGAATACAAAACAAACAGAAATATTCTAAAGTAAAGATCATCTTCAATAAGGTAAAGATTATCTTCATTTTATGTATTTACCAGGCATACACGAGCTGGATTAAACACTCTCAATACACAGAATTTCCTATAAGTGGTATGGCTTCTTATAATTTGTAGAAATTCAAGATTTACTAAAATATAAATTATGGGTTAGCATCTAGTTTTGTCATTATTCTGTGTTGTTGATTGTTCACAAATATTATGAAGCTTTATAAAATGTATTATATGGTCAGTTTTACTTCTGTCACTCACTACTTTAGAATACATAGTGAGTGTAAAACGTGTGTGCTACAAGTGGCCTTGTATAGTAATCACAGAATCGTATGGTGGAAACATTGAATACATTTTCTAGTGTTTACAGACAATTGTCAGATGATGAAATTATGCTTATACATGTTGAATCTTTCTTCAAAATCCTAGTGTTAATATCTACCACCATAGGACATAAACACTCCCTTAGAATAAATATAATTAAGATGCAATAATATATTATGTCAGAGAAGTCTACGAGGGTTTTTTTGAACAACAAAAAGCAATTACCTACCCCTGTGATTTATTTCCCTATTTTGGCTTAATTTTTGGTCAGTATCAACTGAGATATTATTCCTCCAGCTGGTTCTGTGCTGACCCTAGATTCAAGAAGGATACCTGACAGTAAGACATTCCAATATTGAACCTTTTCCAATACTGAATGTGAGGTCTTCCTTGTGGATCTACTATCTAATATCCTAATGTGAATCAATGGAAGTGTTGCAACTGAGCTTCTGAAAGATCAATTTGCTATTTACTAACTCCTACTTTTTAATCCTGCTTTTCAACTCCTACTTGTTTTTAAATGTCCGTGGCAGTCAAACATTGGTGACAAAGTATAAGGAAACTGCAAAAAAAAAAAAAAAAATCTAAGTAACATTAAACAGTACGACTCAAAAAAATTAAAATTAAAAGTATATAAGGCAGAATAAAGGAAATTCATAATAATTAAGGTGTATGATGAAGCCAACACCAAGAAAAAATAATTTGATTGAAAAAACCCAAAACATTTTCATCTAATTTTTTAGGCAAATAAGTCACCACTTATTTGCCCAAAATAAAACTGGAGGTGTGCAGAGGGGACACCAGGCACTCATTTACTGTACGGTTCACCTGCATCTTTTTATAATGGTATATGAGCTGTTAGACAAACTTTCCAGGCATACTAAGTTCATCAGATAATCCTTATGACAAATGCTCTCACTGAAAAATTCCATCATTTAGGTCATGCGAACTGACACATTCAGAATTAATAAAGACAGCATTTCCTTTTTAAAGATCAGCAGATGTGAAATAATGGCTTACTCCTGTTATTTAACAGAACTCTTAATTAAATAACAATGGATGCCCCTATTTCCTCACACATGTAATTCAACTGAACTTCTGGCTACAGAAGTTACAAAGCATACTTGAATTTACTAATTCTGGAAATTTAACATAATTTTTTAAATTCAGTTTAACTTAACTCATTTTTTTTAATCAGCTTGCAAGCCAGTTTCAAGAGAGTTCCCTTTATTTTCTTCTGGCTTTGGAGAAGCACTGTCCTTACACTAATTTCCTTACCTGTGAAGTAGCCAACAACTCCATCTTAAAGCATACAAAGGTATTTATATTGGAGGGGATAAATTTAAGAGATTAATTTAGTTAAATGGTGTGCACTGTTCTGTAACACAACTTCTCATTTATTTCTATAAAATAAGGAGGTGTAAAATTAAATTTAGGTAAAATAAATACAAACAGAATCATGATTCATCTTCACGGATTTAAAATGTTGGGGGGCTTATGTTATCTGGCAACGTATTATGGCAATAAAACATTTATAACCTGAAGTGCAACATGATCATATTACTGTAGATGAATTTTTCAGGTTATCTCCCAGAAGTACTATGCATCATGTATTATGTATACATAACATATTGGACAGAATAAAATGTTTCAGATAATGTCTTCACAAATGGTCAGATATAAGCCAAAACAATTCAAAACATACAACATATTTGTCTTCATTCTGCATCTATAAAGGACTCTGAGAATCATTAAAAAAAAAATCTAAAAGTTAAAGAAAATAGCTCTTTAGGACAAAGTGTATTAGATAATTAAAACCATGTTAAAGTTCCATTCACTTATTTTTCATAGGTCTAAAAGCAAATGACCAAATTTACGTTCTTCCTCTCCAAATGTTTCTGTCCTCATAAGAATGCCAGAGAGTGTGCAATTTTCCTTGTATAAAGATAGTGATTGCCCAGAAGGGAGCTTTTATATGTCTCAGCATCACAAGAATTTTCTTTTAAGGTAACTTCAAACATCCTTGTTTTTCCCAGTAATGTAAGCAGAAAAAGAAAACGTGCATGCTGAAACCAATAGACCACTTCTGACTTCTATAGCGCCAGCATTTCACCTTGCACTTTTTATAATTAGGCAGTTTATTGCAAACTTTACTTTATCAGTAGCATTTCTTCTACGTTCACTAGAAGCAGTCCAGTCAGCAGACAAAACGCTGATGCATATTCAAAGGAAAACCTAGTAGTGTTTCTCCTTTGCTATGGTAGAACGTAAGCACTGTTTCAAAATTCATAGGGCAACTACAGTTAAGGAAAGAAAGAATGTCCTCTTAAAGGGAATACATATGTGAAATAATACAGCAATAGCAAAAACATTTCTCTGAGTGTCCCATTTCTTCAGTTTCTCTTTTGCTAGCCTTGCAAATGTCCTCCACAAAAAAGCCTTGGAACAGGAGGAAGAGTGGTGGTGGTAGCAGCAGAAGGCAGAAAGGAACATCTGCAGTTGACAGACATGAAAAGGCAAGACATTTGAAAGTGCCACATTTTCTAGAAGAGCTTTTTTTAAACTAGTAGTCTCACTTGGAGAAAATAATAAACTAGAAGGACATAAGATGTCAAAGATGAAAAAATATTATTACAATTTTGCATTTGATAATTTGAAAATAACCTCTGATAGTAGAGACACAATGGTAAAATATTTCTTGGAGTTGGGGTGCATTGCCTGAAATATGAAGGCACTTAGTGGCATTTTATATCAGCTAAGGATCCACTCCATATTAAGTACTTCAACACAACTATATGATTTTTTATCGACTTCTATATATTTCTGTGAGACTCATCACTATTACAACGGACAGAACTATCATTTTGTAAGCCAAAAAACCAAGAATATTAATCTTTTCTTTCATTTGAAAGGACTGAGTTTCACCAGTAAAACAAACAGGTGAGAAGGAGTATCAGCAAGGCAAGATATTCAAATCTGTTATTAACAAGAAAAAACCTCAAACAACCCAAACCCCACCCTCAAAACCAAAACAAACCGAACAAAATAAATACTCAGACCTCTCCCAAGCCCTCCTCAGAAAAACCAAAACTCCAAAAAAACCCCAAACCAAAACCACTGTTAAGTGTAAGAGCACGCTCCTCCGTCATGCATGCCTGCGAGTTACCAGATGACAGATTAGTTGGGTTTTTCTGACTTCTTTAAGCCTTCACTATTGCATTACTGAATGGAAAAGTCATGCTTTTACAAGGTGCTCTGTTATGCTTATGTCTATGCAGACATTAAAAGCAGTGTATAACTCACGCTGAAATATTTCAAGGTCTAATAACTGGTACTGGATCATAAAGCTTATAAACATAAGGTGTTTATTAACCTGACAATGAAGCTGAACTGGCATTCTGCTGACTATAAAGCTAACTGCCATTCTACTGTTAGTCTTCATATATCTGTGCTCCCTTCGACTGACTGCCCACATGTATAATTCAGATACAGGAACATTAAATTACTGGAATGGGAACTACTGCCAGTTTTTCAAATGTAAAGTTCTGAAATTTTATATACACGAATTTATCTGAGTGTTAAATCAAATTCTTTGGTTTGTAGAAAGAGTGATACTAGTTGCAGCTTTTCCTTTGCAGTTTATACTACAACTCAGATAAAATAAAAGTCAGTATATATATACTAGAATTTGGCACAGACAGCTGTCCTCAAATCCGAAAAAATTCTGGTCTCGGCCGCCTGACAAGTAAATCACTTCTTGCTGCTAGAACTGATAGCTTCATTAGGCTGAAGCTGCTATTCCAGCACATGGACTAAGAACTGCATTTGTCTGGATTGTATCTGGCTTGAGTACACCCAAAGGACTTAAATTCTTGTCTTGCTGGCTACTTAGCCATCACAAGCAAAACTCTGTCTCCAGTCCCCAAAAGAGAGGATTCCTTGCTGCAAATAAAAGAAAAAATTAAAACCCTCACATCATCACCGTTTCAAATTCGCATCTTCCCACAGTCCTATTTGTAAACACAGCGATAGACTATTTATATTTTACAAAATTCTTTCAATAGGATCTGGAAGCATTTTGCAACCTTAACAAAACAGTAGAGGCAAGCTATGCACAAGAATTTCATCATACACTGCTGCAATGTAACCGCTTTGGCTTTAAATGGGGCAACCGTCATGAAAACAGTAAATGATTTGGAATATATGTCAGAGAAGAAAATAATTATGTTGGAACCAGAATTCTCATTCTGAGCTGTAAAAGTGATAGCAAGTTTGACTCTAAATTAAACCCTTTTTATAGAGCTTTTTTTCTGACTTAAAATGGATCTCCCATTGCTATCTTTTAAACATTAGACCTTCCATCTCTAAAAATCTGCTGAAGCTGCTCTACAGACATGTTTCCAACCATTAAACATTTCCAAGGTCTAAGCAGGAGGACTGGCTTTGCCCAATGGAAATGGCACACATAAACCAGCTGTGCAACAGTATAAAAAAATCATTGGTCCCAAAGGAGCAACAGAAGGAATTTTATTGCCAGCAGTGGGTGTCTGTTCTGGTTTTACTAACACTCAGTAATGTATGCATGAAATCACATCCAGTATGGTACTTATGTGCTGTGAAAACAATGTTGTCTGCTTCCTTTTTCTTGACAATTTATCCTGTGTATGCTAGCAACTGCCTTCATGTTGAAGATACAAACCTTTAGCAGAGGTAGAAGGATCAAATGTCTTAGGCTCGTGTTCATCTCATAGCTTCTTTTTGTCTCGGAAAATGGCACAGGACCTAACTACAGACCGGCAAGATAATGTATTATATGGCCTAACACTGATCCCTCTACATTACTAAGAGTTCATTCACATCATAAATCATAAAAAGCTAGAAAAAAAAACCCTAAAATCTCTTACCCAAATGCAAGAAATTAAAAGTTGTATTATTAGTGCCGAGCAGCTTCTGACCCATCAGGTTAGGCTATTTGGTGCTCACTTAATGGGAGAAAAGCAGAGGTAGCCTTTCTTCCAGGGAGACTCATTTATGGGTGTTAGGAACAGTCCTCTCCTACTTCCAGAGAAAATGAAGCTGCTTAGAGAAAGCCAGTCAAAATATGAAGAGAAATACATTTGTACCTTTGGGGATCAAAAATATTCTGCCAAGTATTTGTTAGTTTTATTTATTGCTGTTATTGCAAATTGTTGCCACTCGGTTGACTATGAAAAGGAAATCACACACAATTTAAAAACCCCGAAAAGTGAAGTGAGAACCACTGTCAAAATAGCAGAAAGTTTTAATTTTAGTGTGCAATATCCATCAGTAAATCCATGTGCAGAGTTCTACTTCTAGGAAAGAACCCACTCTCCTAGGTGCAGTATTCACTTCATCTCCTAGCCACTCTGGTCCAAAAAGATAGGTACAGTCTAATCTGTGTTTCTTGTAATTTTTAGAATCACATTTTGCCATCACTTCATTCCCTGTCAAGGGCCACACCCGAGAAGCACATGCAAATCCTTCATTTCCTTTATGAAACAGAAATAAACAGCATATTCTCTTTGCTTAAGCTCTGAATATTTCATTAATTATCTCAGCTGTGTCACTTTGATTATTTATTGTTTACAGATTAATGCTATAAATGAACACACGAGGCAGTGTAAAACAGCTAATAAACCTTCACCTCAAACATTTGCAGTATAAAAGCATGAAAAGCTGCAGTAGATAAAACCTCAAAACACAACTAGAATGAAGAATGGTAAGCTGGAATGCTTAATGAAATGCTCCTGTTTTCCTGGTTTTGTCTTTTTCATGACTAGTAAATTAAAGTAATTTGGATAAGAAGAAGCTTTATTTAGTGATAGAAAAGTTAATGGAAGTTACATACCTCAGAAGAATTAGCAGTATTTTGAATAGAACAAAACCTTACTTTTCTGTGTTTACTCAGAGATCATATTTTTTGCATTTGCTAAAAAATGCAAAATAGTATAAACCAGTATTGTGGTAACCAGACAAAAAGTCTGTCTCACAGGAATTACAGCACCAAAGTTTCTGAATGTTCTTTTTAACAGCTTAAAATATTTAATGACAAAGACTTTGTGGTGCCGTACTCCTCCCTAGATTCAGATTTTATATCATGTTTGTCCTCCTTTAAGGAGAAAATAAACCCAAATAGTTTGCTATTTGTTACAGCTTATGAGCAATTGGTAAAGGTTCAGCATCTTGTGTGAGAAACTGTCTTAAGAATTGCTGTCATGTTTCCTGATCAAAAAGTTTCTTTTTGAAGAAAAGTTCTGTTAAGTCTGATGAAGATAACAATCTGCTCTGGGTCTTGGCACAACAGGGTGAACTGAAACAGTACAAGAGCTAATATGCATTTCTGTCCACACTTCACATAAATGCAGCGCAGACAGACAGCAACCTTCCAAAGGTGATGTGCCAAAGTCTGCTTTCCTTTTCCAAGCTGGAGGTTAAATGTGCCTGTAGGAGCTCAGCAGGGGCCAGTAGATGCTGGCACTCAAAAAACTAGGCACATCTGAGCTGCAGTTTCTTGCCTCTCTGCCAGGCAGGGGCCGTCACTTCCCACTGAGCTCCAAAGTAGTAATTAAATGTCTATATGACACTACAAACATTACTGCTATGAGTGCTACTCAGGGACATGAAGGCTAAGAGATACTGATTGAGGCATCCCCGTATCATTCCTGAGAGCCACCACCTAGCGCTTCCACATGTTTCATCTGGTGAACACGGTCTTTTTATAATAACCACTGATATTACCAAAGCCTCTAAAATAATCAAACGAGCTGCCAGAGTAGGATGATTTTGGCTACAAAGCTGAGAGTTAACTGAACTCCTTGCTGTTTGTCTGGCAATTCACAATTCTCTGCCAAGGGCTGGAGTTTAAATTTGAAAATTATTATTTTGAGGGTTATAAAGGCTTTTGAACAATGCTGGCTACATACTTTCTGCAGTTATCAAGATCCCATTATTTTGGTTTATTAGGTAAGAACATGCAGAAGCACTATGGACTCCTGTTGTCCTTGCCACAAAGTCCTAAAAGCGGTCGCCACCGCCGCCAGACAGCCATACACAGCGCTCACGGAGAGCAAGTGCTTCAGGGGGAGCTGCAGAGACCACAGGAAAGAAGGACTCTGGTATCTGACATGTAATCATTTCAAAACCACAAGCTCCTGAAACAGAAATCACTGCCAGCAGGGAGGCTAATCTGAAGAAATATCCCTATGTGCTTATCCTGCTCTTATGCTGTCCTCCAAAAATCCATTTTTGGCTGGGGTCAGACATTGGGCTAAAGAGACTTTCAGTATGACTTATCATGGATGTTCTTATATTCATTACCAATGTAGGTATTTTGAACAAAACACTCCTGTGGCCAGCTCACTCAATAGGGGATGAATTTTCTGGAAAGTAATACAAATCCAGACCGACAAAGTCACGCTAAAGTCAAAACCTCTGTGATATCATGATATAGCTTTATGTAATTGCAATTATCATGGTTCCAAGCAGAACAGTTGGAAAGTCTTTACAAACTCAATAAAACAACTGAGAATGTTCTGAGTTTAAAAAAGAAAATTGGTGCCAGGTTCAGCAATGCGGTGCTGTGTCTGCTGAAGTACTACCCATGAAGAAAAGCAAAAAGAAAGCTACTGCTGTTGCTGAGTCCTTGCAGTAAGCTCAACACAGCTGCAAGGAACTGTATTTGTGATGTGACTGAAATGATGCACTACTTAAGTATAATAAATTCTTAAAATAATAATTTTATACTTGAAAAGGTTTGTGGTCACAGCAGTAATGCGACAGCTATGCCAGTCAACCTTTCTAGCACAATTGTGGCTATTTATTGAGTCTAACGTATACTTATCCAGTAACCATCCATACCACCAACAGCACTTGCATGCCTCTGTAACTGCATCTACAATAAGATTTTTTCTAGGACTATGGCCAAACAGCAAGCGAAAAGCTAGCACGGAAACCCATGGATGGCAACTGCCTGCACTGCAAGATAATTCTATCTGCAGAAAGAGGAAGAAATGCATTCCTTGAAGTATGTGTTATACAAGTGTAAAGATTCTGTCACTGCTAAAACAAAGACAAGTCTTTCTGGTAGAAACTACCTCTATTAGAAGAGTGAAGAGTGATAGATCTCATTCTTTGGCACTAAAGTCAAGTAGCACAGTCTGGCTGTGCCTACATTATCAACTGCCTTTAAGATAGGGTGACCACATCCTGACCATCTGTCTGTCAGGCACAGTGTCTGGCCTATGCTAACTCCTATACTATGCTTCAGCCATCTGGGAGAATTCGGCTTTGGATGGGTCAAAGGCACACCAGGGACCTTATCAGCAGCTTCATAGGCTGGGACATCCATTTCCATCTCCCCATTCCCCACGTATCATTTCTGGTACAGAAATAATTTTCAAAGTTATTTTATTACCCAAACCTTTGCAAAACCAGAAATGGCAACAAAAATTCCTACAATATTTTGTGGATTGTCCAGCATGCCTTTCTAACAAACAGAAGAAACATGCTATTTCACATTTATAACCTTTCTATTCTTAAGTCTTTAAAATTAGTGCTAGCAAGCGGGAAATTATCTTGAGAGCCCACGGTTCCATCAAAGTAATGATGCTAAAATCATTTAGATACAGGGAACAAAATATTCCAAAAATATTTAACTCTGCTAAACATATGGCAGCAATGTATTTCTCATAAATAGAAAGACAAATAAGAGAAACCTCTCAGAATAACACACTGAAACCCCAGTTCCTTCGTGTTTCATGGTCAGGGTCATGTTGTTCGATACCAACCGTGCGGAAAATGTTTAAAAGGAGGTTTATTTGTACAGACCCCTTACTGATAACAGAATAATGATGTCTTTAACCTTTAATTTCTTTGTTGACTTCAAATAAATCTCACACCATTTATAAAGTCGGTGGAAAAACTACCCGAAACCCCACCTGTTAAAAACATCCTGCCACAGAAGCAGGCAGACCAGGTTGCGTTCCATGTGTAAGCGTGAGCACCAGACAAAGAGAAGGAAAACTAACCTTTCGAGGATCGGAAGTGCTTGCTGGGTGCCGTGAAGCCTCTCGTCCCGTGCACATTCACAGCTGCCACGCGGAACTGGTACCACCTGCTCGCACGGATGTCCGGCAGCCGAACCCGCTCGTCTGTAGTCTGGGAGGGAAAATGTCGTGCTTACACTTGTTGTTCTGACATGGCTAGTTGTGCTATGATCTCCCACGTGACATCGGTCAGTCAGACTCAAGGGTAGGGGATGCACTTCCTTAATATGTCCCAGAGTGCACAGGCTGTGTGTAACCACCTCACCAGACTCCGAGCATCATTCTGAACTGCGTTTACAGCTGTGAAAAAAGTTATATAACCACCCAATTTTACAGCGTCTTGCAGGTCTATTCTGGAAAAAAGTAACCTTTAAAAAACTGGTGAAGTGTTAAATTCACAGAATTAGTTTTCCAGTTATCACAACCATCACCAGTGTATTGGAGCTAGCTGTTCAGGTGTTGATGTTCCAGGGAACTCACTGCCCCAGGTCACAGGACTCATTTCTCCAGCTCTCAATTCTCAGAGAACTGGGGGTCCAAAATGGCTTCACAGAATCCAGCGCTGTGAGAAGCTGCCTTTTCTGGTTCATAGGAAACACGAAACCCTCAGGTAATGAATGTAAGCCTTCTTCAGATCATTGGCACTTATGTCAAAAAGACACTCACAGGCTTAACTCTTCCCTGCAGACCTGTCTCAGGTCATAGGAGATGACCTTTTCTCCAACAACACCCACTGAGACTGTCAGTGTCATGAGTTCAACATCCACCTTCTGGGGGGAGTGCCTTAACCGCTGAAATATGGAATAAGCATAGATGCTCTCTGAACCCTTTTAGTAGGAGGTGCTTTATGTGCTCTTATTCTGAGCCCTGCTTTCCTCTTTTTTTTTTTTCCTTTAAACTTTGAAAGAGGTATCTTCTGCACTGTTTCTTATTTTTCCTAAGGTACAAACATCAGTACTGAACAAATCCTCTTGGTAACAGCCGAATCACTGCCAAGTACAGAAGGCATCACATTTTTGTAGTACTCATCAGAAACTCATCCACTTTTGCAATTACCTATTATCCAGTTTTTAATTTATTTTGGGATGTCATGTTTATTGTGCTTTCATTTAACACTTTAATCAAAATAACACATGAATCTGAACTAAAGCATATGTCTAAATATACTAGAAATCATTAATGATTATCATTACTGACCAAACATGCAAGCTCATTAAAAATGTAGTGATATCAATGTATTTTGCACAAGCTCTATTTTATTTAACTTCAAAAATCCACCTTCCTTCTATGGGATTCAGTGTTACTTGCAACGATACCAAGCACTTCCCCAAAAAAGCATGACATCATTTCTGCTTCTTGGTCTTTCCAATCTGTTTAAGAAAGTAGCAGCTGCCGATATAACTTGGATAGCCAGAACTTGAGGAATATGCAATGCTCTTCAGCAATGGTATTTTTAAAGCCTTGATCAATAAAATTTGTAGATGTTATCCTGCACTTAATCTCTTCATTTGGTGACAAATAAAGCGTAGGGAAACAGATCTCTTGTTTGTGTGTGTATATAAAGGAAAGAGGGCTTTTCCAAACTGCGTTACAGACTGCTCTCAGAGTGGTAAATGTTGCAGACACTGAGCCCCTCACATATTGCTGTTACTTAGGGCCCTTCTCCATTCAGACTGCTGTATTTGTCTTTTCATCTTAAGCAGGGGTAACAGCTCTGATGTTTTCATTGTCTCCCTTATTTTACTTCCTTTTTTAGCTTTTATATTACCTGTAGCGTGAACTATCTCATCCAATAAAGGGATTCCCCTAGGGAAGAGAAAGCCTACCTGAACCAACTTTTACTATTATTGTCTTTTTATGGAGCACTCAAATGTGCTATTTTTTTCCAGCACACAGGCCCACATACTCAAGAACTTACAAATAAGACACAACAGTGAGCTAGAGTAAAATAAACTATCACTATATTAACAGAGAAAAAACCCAAGGATATATACAGGCTCCTGCTGCAACTGACATCAGGGTCAGGATCAATATCTAATTGTAATTAACTAGTTGCAACAGTGGGTTTTTAAAAGCGGATTTGCTGAATTTAGTTACAAGGCAAGCATGATCTGAACAGACTTGACCTCAAATTCTTCAGCTAAGGAATCTTGTATGTCATTTGTATCAGATCAGCTATTCTGCTAGGACTGATTAAAAGAAAGGATTGCAGTTGTGTCAGTCTTCCATGGCAACCGTGAAATATTGTAAGATCAAATAAACTGTCAACCCACATCACCAGAATTATTTTAATTTATGAACGTGCCTTGGGCCCAGTACTTTCATCATTCATGTGGTTGGCAAAGCTCCTGTTGAAGTCAGTGGCAGGCAGGAGGTGTAACTCCAGCATTATGAACTACTCTGGCACCGCTAAGCAACCTCAACATAGATTTAACAAATTTCAAGAAAGAGCTAAATTCTACTGAGATATATTATCTCTATGGTAAACTGATTTTTTTGTTGTTTAATTGCCCCGATCAATTCTCACTACTTAAGTATGTTTGGAGCTGAGATCATAATATTCAGAGTCCTTTCAATATCTGTCTAAAATTAATATAAGCCCACTAAATGGTATGCCAAGTGGTATTACAGTAACTGATGGACTGTTTCACTGTGTTCATTCCCTTTCTTTCACACTGTCAATCCTGGATTCCCTTCTGTAGTGCAAAGGTTTAATGGAAGTAGGAGAGGACAGCCTCACCCCGCTGAGTTCACAGCTCTACACCTTCTTTTGAAACAACACGCAGGGATAAAAGAACTTGCAGTGCAGAGAGTGAAGGGATACCATCCAGGGTATCAGAAGAGCTGAGTTTATGTTTCCTCTGATTCAGAAGAAACCTAACAGTGCTGCATCCACTGTTCAGTCAAAGGGCAGCAGACCTCCCCTGTTTCATTGAATGCAACCCTGCACAAGGTGGGCATTCTCTCTAAGAATGCTTTCTGAAGCGAGCCCTCTCTTGGGAGATGGAGAAATAAACCTGTACTGTACCAGTGGTTAGCTCCTGCCGGCTGTTCTAGCTGTCAAGGGCTGAGAGAGTTTTTGTGATCCTCAGAACCAAAACTTCAGTGTCTCAGAAACTTTAAGTTTTAAAAAAGATTAGTTGTCTGCAGAGTTTAGACAATTCCAAGGTGAAGCCTAAGATTTATCACAATCAAGCTAGCAGTAAATGCAGCTCCTTATTTATTTCAATTAATGAGTAAATTAATAAACTTCATGATGGTCTGCCTATATGTACACAAATATATGTACATGTAAATATATGTATATACAAGCCCACATACTTGACATCCACTCACACAACACATGCTCTGTCTGAAAATAACTGACCTGGCATATTTTAATTAACTTCATTAATTAACTTAATATGATTAACTATCTAAGTTTCCAGTGCAAACAGTATTACTACCATTTTTAGAAAGCATTAGCAGGAAACAGAATTGTAAGTTTGCTCACAAGATATACAGTATTCTCAAGGAATAGTGCAGCTGGTCCTGCTCAGCTGGTTAAACCTTAAAAAACAGCAGTGTAACAGACTTGGCATAACCACTTAGGACACTGTACATCATAGCTAACTGGGCTAACTAGTATCTTGGTTCTTGTAGTTTTTATATTAACCAATTGAAATTAGTCAAAGGGTTAGTTATGCTAAGTTCTCACAAAAATGTGCAGTAAAAAACTAGACTTCACAAAATCCCTTCTTCCCAAAGTGAAAAATAACTACCCAAATCAAAAAATAAGTAAAACTGTTTTCAATGTGTTTGCTTGCTTTATATAGTAAAAAAAAAATAATGTATTAACAGATTGAGCTTTCCTCCTTAAAAAGAAAACCACAAAAAAGACCTGATGACACAATAGAAAGAAAACAAACTTTTTCCAAATTTTTTTTTCAATACCAAGTAAAAATTTATGTGAGACATGAGAAATTACCTGCAAATTAGCTCATGTAAAGTTAACAGAAAACAGCAAAGTTTCTTGAGCAGTACACACATTAAAATAAAGTTACTGAAAATTATAAGCCTATTTCTTCTTGGACAGATAATAAAATAGAATATTGGATGAGGAATTCTGATAAAATATTATGAAACTTCTTACAAGAAGATGCAAACAATAACTTTGCGTAATTGCACCTCACACAGGCATATGCATAGAGAAATTCAGATCCTCACCCAGAGCCTTTTTGATCTTCAAGCTCTCCAGCTGAAGTTGCAGAGTAATGAAAGAGTAGCAGTATCTCCCCTGGCCTCAGATGCTCCAAGAGTTCTCAGCCGAATGGCTGAGCTCTTTGCAGCCTTTGTCTATAATTAAGGTCTCACGGTCCAATGTTTTGGAATCATAGAAGAAAAAAATCTCAGTTTTACAGACAAGAAAGGCCTGGAGGCTGTGCACGCAGTGACTTTAGTCAAACTGGACATCCATTCTTGCTGCTGATATGGCAAAATAAATTCCATTTGATGCAGCCAAATTAAGAAATTTGACTGCCTGGTGGGATGTCTAAAACTACAAACACCATGGAGGTAGATTAGTCTACAGAGACAGAAATTCTGATTACTAGCACCCATCAAGGGTGTCCAGCTTCTGTGACACAGGCACACAGTTCACATAGCCAGGCAGCCATCCTGAGCTTGTTCTGAACTGACAACCCCAGTGGTGTCCATCATACAATCAAACATGCATCTCTTGTGATGCAGAAGGGACGGTGAAGTTCTCGGGAAGCTGTCAGTTGGAGGAGGCTTCTCCTGCCAGAGATTTACTCAGTCCCTTCTGGCCATGTGTAACAGACCCACAGGAAAAGCAGCCATCAGGATTCTTATCACTCCTGCACAGGAACACAGTTCTGAAACCCTCTCTCCTGTTCATCCACGGCAAGAAGGCAGAGGTTCGTATATGCTCCGCTACGGTGGAGTGCATACTTCCACATATGTATATGGAGTATATATAGTGCATGCATCCAGAAATGTACACAAGGTCTGTTTCTGGGATGAGAAAAAGCACAGCAGTGTGCTACCTTTGCAGTCCGGATACACCAGCCAGAAGAGTTGGGTTTCTGCAGTCTAGCACATACACATGGCATGGTAACAAAGAGGAGTAATTCAGATCTGGCCCATTTTTGCTATGTGGTATTTTCCTACTAGCAAAGGCAGAAGGTTGTCTGCTGAATATGGAGAATGCAGATTGAAGACCTGCACCTCAGCTGAGAGGTACTAAATAAGTCACTGCAACTTTATCAGGTTTGGAGGTGTGCACCTTCCCATGGGCTTGCACAAGCAGAGTTTCATGACAGGCTCTGCTGCAGGTGACGTTTTCTGAGCAAGACTCTAACATAGTGACAGCCCCCTTAGCACCACACTGAAGCCAAGAACTTCACTACTGAGCGTTCAGTTTCACGAGCTTGACATTATTTTAAGATAGCTTTTTCCTACACAATCTGACCTGAGAATGAACACAAATGGTCACAGAATTTAAACTCCTTACTTTATTTTGTGGATGGTTCTGTTTATTCTCTCTTTCCTTTTTTTTTTCTTACCTATAATGACATTTTGCAGGTCTTTTCAAAATCAGCATTTTACTTTTCTTGTCAGCAGGGATGAGGGTGAAGCAGTTAAGATAAACGATTGGAACTCTGCCATCCAGGTGGACTGTCAGCATGTTAAAAAACAGATTGAAACTGGGAAGGAACTAAGTGAAAATTTATGCTCTGTTGGCTGCTTCTCATTAAGAAACATTTGCTCATGAATCTTACATTTTCAGTCTGGATATCACTGAGTGATAAGAGCATGACATCATAGTCTTTTCTGAATTGGAGACTAACATCTGAAAAAAACAACTCTACAAAGAATAAAGGTTTTAAGTCTTTTTTTCACTCTTTGTTTTATTTTTAAAAAAATTAAATAGACTTTTCACCAGTTGTATTTCTTATCTTTTTTTATAAAGCCCAAGCCATGCCTTGGAGACTGCGCACTGAGTCCCAGTGACCTCAAAAGGACTATGTCTTTCTGTGCTTCCTTCAGTGGATTTTGGTATCTAATTCTACATTTCTCAAGAGGTTGGTGGCTTTCAGAGGCTTTAGAATTCCCATCTGAATAGATCATAAGTGTAAGCTTACAAGAAAGTGCCACTCACTGGCCTTACGAAAAACAAGCCTACAGCTAGTTTTATAGATTTTTATCTATAGAGAGCAAACCCACAAAATAAACTCATTTTCAAAACATAAATCTCTGAGTATTTTTTTTTCTGGGGACAAAGAAATCACTATTTGCTTCTTTAATGATATGTTAACACTGTTTTATGACATCATATTCAATGCATACCAGAAGCATTTGATATTTCTATAACTGAAAAACTGGAAGTAAAAATACTGAAGTTCATTTCTCTTAAGTGAATCTAGAAAACAGTCAGTTGGGCCGTTAAGGCCTTGGAGATCTGAATTCTGTTTGCAGTTCTGTCATGATCTGGAAAGAGACCCCATAAAGGTATTCCTCTGCATGAACCTCCCTGCCTGTAAGAGATCTAACTTTCCTCGGATCTGAAGGGGACCTTAGATGATGGACTGGAAGTGAGGGATGCATACTGCTTTAGAAAGAACTGACCTGTGCCACAGTTTGCCAGTTAGTAGCATCATCTTCACTTGGATGGATTCCTTGATTCCACCTTCTCTGAACAACATAGATCACAGGCTCAATGGAAATATTGAATTTTGAAGACCACTTCACCTCCAAGTCTCCAGACTGAAGTTCTATGAATTTTAATTCTTTCCGGGGTTTCAGTGGAACACCTGTAATAGGAACATACAGACAAAAATATGTGAGTAATGTACAAGGTGTGATTAAACCGTAAGCAGATGAAACTATATAAAAAACAATTATAAAACATAGGGAGTTTGTTGGTCAGACAAATGGAAAAAGGGGGAAAAGGACAGGTTGATGAGCATGGGAGTTTCAGAAGTGCTCATAGCTGATCTCTCTCTGCTAAAAGTAAAATGTTTTTTTAAAAATCTTCAAAATAATTTCTTCATTTCATTAAAAACTAAAGGATCTGAAAGTTGTAAGCCAAAACTGATCCCACAGAAAACACTTTCCAAATATGCTTTGATAAGCTTTGATGCCAAGCAGAATCAGCTATATCTGTTCAGCTTTCCACCTCACTTGTCCATAAACACATCTAATGACAGAATTTCCACAGCATCACATGGTAATCCATTCCACTACTTCTCTATCTTCACCATTAGAAAGCTTTCTCACTACCTTGTTTAGTCTCCTCTGCTGCATCTTAAACTTGATTCTTGTCCATGATGTTCATGGATTGTGGAGAAGAGATTCTTTCTTTCATCTATGGAAGGGCCTTTTATGTACCGCAAGCCTGTTACCATGCCTCTGAACGTTTTCTTCTTCAGTCTAACAACCACAGAGCCCTCTTCTAAATCACAGTTTCTAGACCTCTGATCATTCTTTCAGTTGTCTCTGGAAACACTCTCTTTGGCCCACTGCCCTTCTCCAGAGTCAGGCCTAAAACGGGACACAGACTGTGTCTAGGCACTTACCAGCATAGGCTAGAGAAGCCGCATTATTTCACACATCTGATATTAGTCTGATAAATTTAAGAAAGCTGTCTGCTTTCTCCATGGCAGCATGATCTTATTGACTCACACGCAGCTGTACTGTATGATGCGTCACTCTCCACCCTTCCCTGAAGATCTAGGAAAGGTAATTCCAAGGTATCTTGGAATAGATATGTTATATCTAATGTATATTGCTCAATTGTTACATTTCAGAGACAAAGATGTCTTTCTAAAAATTTACAGCAATTTCTCATTACGCAGTGACACTGAAGGACAGATGTTTCTGTTGTTTCTACTGCTGGTAACATCACCTTTTTGAGAATATCTGCAGTAGCTTGAAGGAAAAACAACTCCTCAAATCTGGCATCTTTTGATTAAAACAACAAATCAAGGGTTAGATATATTTCTCTAGACAGGCTTTAGGAAGTCATATATTTGAGTGCACAGCATTTTGTCAGTTTAGGATATGTCACAAATAAGACTTCTTTGCTGACATATAAAATTTCTTAGCAAGTTATTGTATGTACTTTAGTTATTTTTAGTTATTTAGTTATTTCAGTGGCTGTCCACATCAGTCCAGCTGCATGTGTTGGTTCGATAAATTGTTTCCTACTCAGTCTGCCACAGATGACTGAGTACCAAAATTTCCTTAAGTGAAAAAAACACTTTTATATTTTAAGTGGTCTCGTCCTAACTCTGATTATACAATTAGCTATAATCAAATAAAAATTGATATTGTAGCCCTTGAAGAAACCTAAAATCAACCTGAGGAAAACCCAGTAGTTAAATCTGGTTATCACATCAGTTTAAACCCTGGATATCCTTCAACAGCCAACAGTCTTAGACTAATATAATGAACATCAGAGAACATGTCAGTTCGGATTTCCACATTTGAAAATCCTTCTTTAATTATGATGTACAATAATCCTACAATTTGCATGTTAAGAAAACTTCCATCTGCTTTGCATTAGGGGCAGTTGGATTCACTTGATTGCAAGTATCTCAGCCTCTCCGCTGTTACGTAATTGCGTGCAGATGGAGCGCAGCAGCACAAACTAGGACAGCACAGCACAAGTGTATTTTAAAATACTTCTGTAGAACCAGCACCATCAATTTCACATCCAGATGTGTAGATCCAATCACTCTTCAATGTGCTTTTTATTATGTAAATGGTCAGCCCTTTCATCGTGCTGGAACAAATTAGTCCTCTGAAGTCTGCAGTGCTTAACTGAAGCATTCAGATCACTGACTGCTCTATGTGTGCAACACCAGAGCCCAGGAAAGATGTTTCTGAAGGTGTTTTTCATATAGCACACGCACCTCTGCCATCATAAGAATCTTTATCTTAAATGTCGGTTCCTCAGGAATTCAGAAAGTTTCCATGGAAGGGTTTCGACAATAAAGGCATCAACAGTTGCCCAAAGTCTCAGAGATGCACACCTTTAAAACTGTACACTACTTTTCTAATACAAATCTATTTTTATTTAAGGATGAAAAGAGCCTTTAAACTGTGGATGACCCTCTGCCTCCAGCTATCCTATTACAATATTGTCATACCATCATACCCTTTAAGTGTCCTAATTTTCTCTTCACAATTTACATTGCCCAGATCTGCAGTTTGGTGTGCTGTATGGACTGCTCCCTCACACCTTTCAGACAGAATTAGTTAGGCTGATTTAGACAGCATGAACCCTGAATCTTTGTTAAAAAGACATCCTGGAAAGTTCACACAAGTAGGTGTCTCATCACATCTGAGAGACCACTAACTTCTGAACAGGAAAAAGGTGATGGGTATTTCTTTCCAGCTGTCACTAGCTGAGTATAGAAAAAGATACATGTCCTTGTCCTTACTTGGTGATGAATATGTGCATGTTAGACAAAGTGAACCCGATCAAGCATTTTTCCACCCCTTTATCTTCCTTTTTCTTGCAGAAATTCGTCTGCGTTTTTAAACTGTTTTCTTTCTAAGCCAAGATACGGCCCCCCTTTCTACCTCTAAAGTACCAAACCTACTTTAAGCACTTACTGTTATTTATAACATCCTTATGTGTATATAGAAAAATAAAAGAGGTAGGCCATAGAGATGGGACACTTTCAGAAGTCCATCACTAGCTGAGATGACATAAAGGAGGTGGATGAGGCAGATGACAGAAGAGTAGGAGAGAACATTTGATATCTCCAATAAGAGAAAATAAAAATGTGAGAACTATGTAACTGATTGGTAATACTCTCAACAGAGATGAAAAAATACAATGGCAGTGGACAATTTGGAGATTACAGTGCATGCAAGCCAATAAAAAGTTAGGATAACAAGTAACTAGACTTGTTATGTTAATCCAACAACATTTGCAACATATGACTTTGGTGCAAGTGTACTTACTTGCATTAATATTCTTTTAGGATTGGGCTTTGGCACTTGGTACTAGAGGACAAATCCAGTTTGTAAATCCAGCAAATCAGATGGGTATTTTATATCTACTGTTGTAACTAATATCCAGAGATTGATCAACAGTGAAACTATAGGAACTTCTGTAGACTCTTAGATTCAATCTGGGTTCATTTTCCAGCTGTGAGTGCTGTCAAAATGATAAGAGTAAGTACTAAGCTTATTCACTAGATCTTAGCCATGCTTGCAGAGTTTACTTTTCCTTAGTGACAGGAAGGTCATTTACCGCTGGAGGAAATGAATAGCAAGCCTGCTTTGCTTCTATTTGTCCTTTGTTGCAGGAAGACAGGTTGAAGAGGCTAATTAGCTGAATTCATCAGCAGAGAAGGCAGTACAGTATTGGGCTTGTCTTTCCTTTGCAAGACATATATGCTCTTGCGAGCAAGCACCTTGCAAGCAAGACAGGTGATAAGATGTTAGGGGTTAGTTCTGTTCCTACATAATTAGGCTGAACGGCAGCAGACTTTCCAGTGTGCAGTTATACAATGTAGCATATCATATCTGTGTCCTTTTTGACAGCACATCATTTGTTTGTTTGTTTTGTTTTGACCTTTTCCAGCTGTTACATTTACTGGAATGCTTTGTATTTGTGGTATGGAGCCTGATACGTAAATCATTACATATACAGTACAAATGCCAGTTTATCACTCTGGTCATTTGTCTCAAGAAGATGGAAGAAATAACTAAGCGATCCATTTCAATAATTTTCATTTTAAAGGTGCAGTGTATAAGCGTGTATCAATTCCATATAGTTTCAAATGGGCTGCTCTGAAGTCTCTTGGAAGCAAGAGAATTTCCCTTTTGCACTGGAAATCTGGATCACAGTATTGTCTGCAGTTCAAAATATTTTGAGTAGTATCTTCATCCATTTTAAGCTTACTCAACCTCTATGGCTTCTAGATCAAATTTTCTGCATGTATCTAAGTAAATAAGACAGTGCTTCCTGATGGCCCATCCTGTACACTAGACAGGATTCAAAAGTCAAAGCACATTACTTCTGACATACATTCTTATCACTAGGGACATCCAAAAAGATGCACCAACATTTCAGTTAAAGCAATGAACATAAAAATTAGATCACCATCTCCTTCATATATTTCCCCACTTTTCCATCCACAGATGAAAGTAAGTCTGGATTCAGACCTCAGCTTGGAGCTTAATTCAGAGTTGTGCTAATTAGGGTCCCTGCAGAGCGCCCATGCTACGAAAAGCATAACTGATTAGTATTTATTTTTTATCACTGAAATAAGGAGAATGAGTATCTAACAAAACATTCCAGCTCTGTGGAACAAGAAAGTGCCTTTCATAAATGCTCACTCTTCTGTGTTAGGTGCACATTTTCAGACTATTTCCATGTATAAAGCTTTTTATAATTCCAGCAAAGTAAAATCTAGAGTTTGTCTAAGCCTATATGTTCTAGCTGATGGATGTCAAGGAGAACCTTTTTCATAGGATCTCAGGACACAACTCGATTAAAAACTTTTGAATAAGATGGCCTTAGATTTAAATAATGAATGAATAAATATGTGAATATTATAATTTGTCACTACTTTGTTCTTAGGTAATTAAGACCACCAATGCCAAACCCACTGCATTGATTTCTTCTCTTACCAGGTTATCTCACACTTTGTACTTGGTAGTCCTACCTGCTTGATATAAATGATATCTGTGATTAACAGGACTTGAGTTATTTATCATTAAATATTTTCCTGCTGCATTCTCTCTCATATGCGTCAAATGAAGTGAGATTTCACCTAAATTGTCATTTGTTCTGCTTAAGATGATTCATAATAGCCACATATTTACATTCCACAGATTTCCAGACATAAGCTTCATAAGGGGAAAAAAAATTCAGAAATTGAAGCAACATTTTTCTTTGTCTTTCCACCCTTTCAGTGTCCAGCCACACCTCTTAAAGGCACCTCTCTCTTTTTCTTCCCATCCATGCAAGCTCCTACGAAATGAAACTCCTGTTTTCTAGGAGACCTTAATATGCCCTGATGTTTTTAGCCCAGCATGATTATGCATTAATAATCTCTACCTTTGTACAGATTCTTTGGAATTTGGCACGTATGACCACATCCATTGGAACAGCATTTCTTCACTCCAGAACATTCACTATCAGCTTCACAGCTTTCAACACAGGCAGCTGCAAAACCACTGGCCTTCTCAGGTGCTGGGCAATCCCCTTGCTTCACAGACAGGATGTACTTAAGGAATTCACAGCTAGTTAGGCATTCATAATTCTTCTTGGGGAAAAGAGGCTAAAGGGAAAACAAAAGAATTGTATCAAGTTTTCAACAGGAACAAAACCAAACCAAACAAAAACAACAACAAAAAAAACCCACACACAAAACCCACCACCAGTTGTACACTTTCCAAGACCTCCTAAAGGAGAATTCAGATATTCAGCTTTTGCAAGACTATCCCTGATGGTTTATATAGTCAAGACACTTCTGAAAAAGCATTCCAAGTACTGAATGATTAATTCCCTCAAGTAAGATCACCACCTTTGAAGGAATATCACTGTTTATATCTGCCAGTTTTCCCTTGTTTTCCTCTCATTGGCTGGCTACAAAGTTGCTCAATGACAGATTAAAAGCATTCCCAAAACAAAGAGGAAGCAACGGTCAGTCTTTCTCTTGGACTATCCCACATTCCTCCCTTTGTACTTCATAAGACTTTACCCACAACATCTGATGTAATGCCACTCCAGATAAATAAGTGAAATCTTGTTTCATTATACTGTTTGAACCCAGTTGGCTAAGAGATTTTGCAGCATCTTTATGTTCTTGCCAGCATGTTATTAACTGTATAACTCTTCATGGAACTGGAACTAAATTGCTGATTAAATGATCAGCAGAAAATACAGATTAAAATAAGGCTTAAATATATTGATTAAAGATCAAAGTATATGCTACTCTCTGAGAAATCAAGTCCTAGATACATGAGAGGTTACTTTAACACACAGACATTTTATAGCATGTGTACTACTCAGAGGTTTACAAGGTTCGCTTGAAACTATATTAAAAATAGCATCTAGCACCCTGGGGAGAACACTGTATGTGACATGGGGATTTCATTTCTTATTTACCTGGTGCTTTATTAAATTTGGTGAAAAAACAGCTAACGTGATTTCCTCGAACTGATTGGTGGAACTGTAGGTGAGCAACCCATGTAACTGGGGTTATCTACAGGCTGCCTCCCTATCTCAGAGCAATCAAAACCCTTCCACTCTAACAGATCTGATTTACAGATTCCTAAGCCTACAGAGGAATCCCACAGGAAACTCACTCTCCATCCAACCATTCATGTAACTTCTGAAACTTCCTTCCATATTCAAATGTTTTACTTTCTTATTTCTACTGTTCTCATATTTCTGGCAAAATTAGAGACGCTTCAGTATTATGGAGGCCCAAGTGTTTCACAGACTGTGTCAGCTTATTCTCCAAAGTCACTGCGGTTGAAGAATGTGCCACTATGTTACCTCTCACATCTTGTCATACAGAACAGTCCAAAATTTTTGAATCAAGCTTTTAAGTATGCATTTGGGTGTTATGGCTTAATGAGCAAAAGGGCTGCCAAAATGAGCAGTCGTTACATCTTCTACTGACCCCAATGATCCTCGTACACGCACTCCTGCTGTTCCCGCTATTGGAATGCACCTGACCCCCACCTTAGCCAGGTAAGAAGCTAAACCATCAGGAAACTGAACTGAAACTGGGAAAAAATGAGTTGGGTACTGTCTCCTTTTCTTCTGCGCACATAAGGTTCCTTTAACTTTAATAGACTCATTCAGCAGATAAGAAGTAACATACCAAGCAGGGACCTTGAGAAACACAAAGCTAAATTGGGTTTTTCGATTTTTTTACAAAATGTGAAAAGATTGAAAACACTCTCAAAGGAAAAAAGCCTTGTTTAACTCAATCAAACAATGTGTATGGAGCATATGTGAGTCTGAGAGAAAGGAAAGTGATCCTGCACTTTTGTGTGTGTGTGAAGCTAATTTCAAAACCTAAAACATCACAAATTTGCAGCTACTTAATTAAAAACTTTATAGCTCCCTGAGGCATAATACATCCTCAAGGCTTCTCCTCCTCACCCTATTTCACAGCTCATTTTTCAGTTAGCTGCTAAATGTGCTGCTCTTCATTATGGGCCTTTGAAGTTCTAAATTTAGCTTCAACCACAAAACACTAATCAAAGAGGGATGCTCACTGGTTTTAACTACAATAGAACAGTGTTCTACAAATGTTTTCCTTTTAAACCAATTTTATAGGTATTTTCACCCATATCTGGAAACATACAGACTGAGTGAGAAGTGATATATGAGAATGACATAAATTAGATCCACTAAAACTGCTTTATTGCACTATCCTAGAGTTTTGTATATGAGGAAGCAGCAATTAAGCTGGGTTAAAGAACTTTTACAAGAAATCATTTTCCCTTTGCCTTCTAACGCAACTGCATAGGTTAGTAATCCAGTAATCTCTATTCACACATAGTTGGATCTCTTTTTTTTTTTAATTACTGTTTTTCCTAATCATCTTCATGATGTGTAAAATCACTTATACATAAGACGTGCTCTTGTACCACAAAAAAAGTGTCCACAGTGATGAAGAAGAAGTTATATCAATATATCAGTGAGATCAATATATCAATTAAGGTCACCTCTAATTTTTTATAGGAAAAGTTGAAAATCTTCATAAACATACACTTTCATAGACAAATAAAATTGTATATTTATATTGGTTTAGTTACAATAAAGCCACCATCTATTGAGATGACATTTCCATTTTGTACAAAAAAACACTTAAGAACTGTAACAGCTGAGTTCCACTAACTCAGCAGAGCCCTGTTTTAAATCCAATAAAACCATCTCCTTTTTTTGTACTAATCTAACTGATCTAAGTTTGCTTATTCACAAGGTTATTCTGAAACATCATTCAGAAACAGTTTTCAAAATACTTGTTCTTGAATAATTACGAATTTTGATAATAGTCTTCTGAACTAGGAGTCCACAACCCAGTTAACTCTTGGAGAGACACTCTTTCAGAAATCAGATTGACTTTCACATACAGGAAAGCCATCTTTCTAGCTACCCTGCACAAGGATTTTCACACAATAACATTTTATCATTTAAACAAAGATACTGTTTCCTACATGTAGCTGGAAAAGATAGAAGGGAATGTGGTAGAAATAGCATCTTTAGAAGCACCTTCTGAGAGATGTTAGGTAAGTGTGGCTGGATCAAGTCTTAAAATTTCAAGTTAAGATAAATCATTTGGTCTGGGAAAAAAAATTATTTATTTTTTAAACTTAATATGGCTAAATTGTTATATGTGTATCCATTCAAATGAAGATGAATGTTACAAAAATCCCATGTTTGTTAGCTGTCTCATTGAAGCTAATAGTTCAAATGAAAGAGACAGCTAGAACAAAGTGAGAAAGAGTGCCCTTGGGCTGACATACCTCACAGAAGCTCTGGCAATGGTTTTTCTTCAGGTCCCAGGACTCTTTGCAGGGCTCCAGGCACTAGGAAGAATCAGGAGGCAGAGAAATGTCAGGAAGAGAAAGAAATAAACAACCACAAATGACTCCATTTCTTCTCCAGTTGTTTGTTTGGCCCATAGGAAGTTAATAATAGGCTTTAAAAATCCACTTCTCCTGAGGATAAGATTGTGTCATTGAGTCATGGTGTCAGAGCAAGGTCATGCCAAGCCATGGTCAGATTACAAGAAATATTTTCAGTATTTCTTACAGCACAAGGCAATTGCCTCACTTGTTTACATGCCATCCTATTTTCCGCTTTATTGAAACTAGGTCCTAATGCCATTTAACACCGTGTCACTGGGTCACAAAGACAATGTCAAAAGCATTGCTCTAAACTACAGAAAGTCAAATCTCCTCTTCACTGACCAGCCTAAAGATTAGATGGGCACATTGCCCTCCCAAGCAAGAAACTATTTCAGCATGCTATGAAGTAAACTCAGCAGAGGTTTAACCACTATTCCTGTATAAATAGACAATGTTCACTGGTCTGTGAGCAAAACCACTTTATTTCAAGTACCATATTATCAATTCTTCACCTTCAACCTCTACAGCAATAGTTATACAGAGTTGAGATTCAAACTCTGCAAACCAGAGTCAAGCTTCACAGCATAGCATAAAGAAAAATCACACAATTAAGAGCATTTATTGCAGCCAAAACATAAATCTAGACCCACATGCAGAAACCTTTTCTCTTCCTTTGTTAGACATATGATCTTGGAAAGCACTAGCATTGTTGGGAGTTAATAACACCCACTCCTTCTGGTAATAGGGGAAAGATACTTATTGCACCAAAAAGAAAGGCCTTTGACATGCAATTTAGGATTTATATAATTTGTTTCTCTTATACTTAGTATTAGATTGGATCCGTATACACTTCTACTATTTAAAACCAAGCAAGAATACATACAGACTGCATCTCAGCTCTCTGAATGGCAGTAATCTCAGGTCGAGAGATACCTTTTTCCTCCATGAAGTCTCTCCTGATGTTTTTTATACGGAGAGGGAAGTGTGTTCCAGATCCAATGTGTTATATATACACTCTAGCTCTGAAGAAGGGCTATTGTGTACATAAATTTGTCTTTTTCCAGGCATCTCAACTTTCCAATAAATTATATACCTGGTTCTGTTAAACTTTCTCATCCCATTTACGTGTCCCACTGAGCTGCACCTTTTATCTGCAAAAGGTTGTGGGGTTTTTCTCATCTTTGGCATGCTTTGCTGTGAATGTGCACCAAGATGAATCTATTGAAAAACATACATTTTGCAGTGCTTTACACAGTACTGTAGTAAAACATTTCTCCCTCCACTATGGAACTCCCCCATTTTGAGTCCACCTAGGCAAGGCAAGTGCCAAGTTGAAAATTCTCTCAATAAAGGCAGAATCAGGCCCTACATCAACAGCACCTGAAGGTTTTCTGACAGGTATTGTTCCATGCATAATAAAAATTAAAATCAAGAAAATGTGAGTCAGAACTAGTGGCAATACACCAGTTTTCTTAAATCCAAGTCTTCAGAGAATATCAAAAAAAAGCATTTGTCTAAAAAATTGAAAATTTGGACAATACAGTTCTAATAATTTCAATGAATCTCAGCCAAGGCCTGACCCAAAACTCTCCCAGACCACCAGGAATTATGTCACCAATGTTTAGCTCAGCCTCGATGTCTGAAAGGAAAGCACACAGCATTTCTCACCAATGAGGAAAAATTTCAAGGAAATACCTAAAACACCCATGAGAAAACTATTCCCACCCAGCAGGTAAACACATCCAGGTTTTCTGGATTAGTGTAAATGTGTGTGCCTGTTAAAAGGATACTGAAATCCTCTAACCCAGAATGAGGAGGAATCTAGGCCAAGCGGCAGCTGGTTTTGGCTGTACTTTATGCAATAAAAAGCACCTTGAAGACATTACCACCCACCCTCAGAAGCTAAACTCAGGTATGTAGATGGCAGACCACCAGCAGGCAGGAGGACTGAGGTTGGGGAAGTGTCCTGGCAGTCCATTCGGCAGAAGTCCCTGGTCCCTTGGAGCCACTGCTGACTGCTGCCCCAGCACCACTGTAAAGGCTGCTCTACTGCTGGGGTGGGAAGAGGTACGAAACACAGCAATGAACCATTATTATGGCTCTCTTTATGGGCTGGTGGCACTCCTCAGAAGGTGATGGGTGTTAATCACACTGGCCTTGCTAAACTGAAAACTCTTAAAGGACTTGTTTTATCATCTCCTGTGGTCAGATCTGGAAGTTGTAGGCTTTCTTTCTTCGTCCTGACTGCTGCAGAATCGATATTCAGTACTGAACAATTGCATCAAAAGCCAAAAGGAGTGCTAATAGAAAGCAGCCCAGCATTTGTCATCCTTCAAAATTTGTGCATGTGGGTACACATACACACACAGAGGAATAAATACATATATCTGATACTACTATATGTCCCTTAATAATCAGACTGTACAAAATTAGGAACAAGGGCAAAATACTGTTTCATTCAAGGAAGAAGGATTACTAATGGTTTAAAATATTTTGGGTTATAAGGGCCCTGTTAGAGATGTCTTCTTTTGTTCTAATTTCTAAACTACAAATAAAGCAACTATGAGATTAGCGCATGATGCATGCCATTTACATCTGTTAATAAAAGGGTTTTCAAAATAATCCACCATCACTTTTGCTTAGGAAATGCTGCCTTTGACCTGAATGGGAAAGTTACTCCAACACAGCAATTTTGAAAGTCTAATGAACTGTAAAACACCATTTGAGTATTGAAATAAATATTTTCAGAGACTGTGTGTTTATTCAAATATGATGTTTAAGTTGAATAGCTGAATATGGCAATTGCATATTTATAACTACTTAAGCAGCTAACAACTATTTATTTCAGAGTAGAAGAGTCTACCCAAAGTACTTTTGTCTAATCAGGTTTCTTTCTTCACTGAAGTGGAACCAAGTCATATGTAAACTGTTATAAAAAGAATGGAATCAAAGTTTTACAGCTGGAATATAATTGTTGTTTTCATTGTCATTCACCATTCCAGTTGCTCAACAACAGCAAGGTCAGAAATTAATAATTTATGTTTGCAACATATATGTAAGTTTTTTGCTGTTTTAAGGTATTTATTAAATGGAACTTTGATGGTTAAAAAGGAAAATAACACCTTTCAGTGCAGTCTCCCAAGAACCTGCTATGTCATGAAGACAGGTACCTGAAAAATGTATGTACTCACTATCACGCACTGAGCACAGAACATTCTTGGGGTCAGGAATTTAAACACTATATTCTCCTTTGACTGGCTATCACTCTTGGAGGGAATCATTTTGTGATGTGTACACTTAAATACATGACTGTGCACAAAGGAAATGTGAGAAAAGTGATTTTCAACCTGTAAATCTTAGCACAGTGGCAGTAAACATGACGCAAAACATAAACAGGCAGCATGATAAAAATAACTCAATTTGAGGTGTTTTTTTCATCTACATCTGCTGTTTATCATTAGGAACAGAAATTGTAACTTTCTGCGTCTCAAAAATTGGGACTGTGAATTGTAAATGCACAGCTGAGTATTTATGCAGTCCAAATCAATTAATAGCATGCCAGCTTCATATTGGGCATTAAGCAATATCATATCACAGAACATACTATCCTTTGAACAGTGTGAACAACTACTTTTCCTCTTTACTATATGAGTCATGAGATGCAGGATGTGTTTGCTGAAACTATTTCTTATGCTAAAACAGAGGAGACGCATCAGGAAAATCTCCCATTAGTTCTGGATTATATTTTCCCAGAAGTTCCATACATGTAAAAAACCAATCTTCAAACATTCCTTCCTAGAAGATACATCTAATTTATTAATGCCAAAAAGAAATATCAATATTTACATTACTGTTTGAATCAAAGACCAAATTAGATTCTCCAACTTGATGCATGTGTCTGATTTGGTACTTTTAAATTTAAGAGGACATGGTGTAATTTTAAAAGCTATACATGTAAGAAAATAATTTAGGACAATAAAAGAATATTAGTTACACATAAAGATAGGTAAGAATCACAACTCTCAAACAATTTGCAATGAAACATAAGAAAAGCATCCTGAGATATGACCAATGAGCCCATCTGAAGGACTCTGGCTCCCCATTTCAGGAATGTACATAATTTTTCTCAGATCATTTTATAAAAGTCTATTTATACATTGTTTCTCAACTTCCTGTAGTAATGCATACCCTCATAAACTTTAAGATAAGTATTTTCCTTCTACAGAGTGAAGGCAGCTTACTTGAATTTTGCATACTAAAATGAAAAAGATGTGTTTGGCTATGAAATCAAAGTTCGACATACTCTCTTAAAGATCCCTGTTCTATTTTTTTCTCTAAATGTTTTTAATCAGTTTAAATCTTTGACCAGCACTAAGGTATGGGCTGTCTACACACCCAGAATTTACAGGTGTGACTGTTTCATAATGTATGTTACAAAATGAAAAGTTCAAATACACAGAACTATACGCTGTGAGAATTTCAGGCACTTAGAGTGAGGAATCATAGAGAGGAAGGTAAGTGAATCCAGAATCATGCTGCAATTTTCAAATGCTCTCCAACACCCAAGCTCAATAGTTTGATTGGTTTGGAAGCTTCACGTGAGTAATTCTCCATGAGTGGATCATGGTATCAGGGTATTGCCCTCAAGATTGTGGGTACCTTCCCTAGAGATCAAGTGCTGAAGGTGAGGTATTGCAGAACTTTAGACATGAGCAACTTCAGGTGCTCATACACCCTATCAGGTCAGGCACCAACTGTACACATCTATCTTGTTTAAAAAAACCCCAAACAGAGACGCACTAACGAACCCGTTCTTCAGGCCAAACAATCCAAAAGCCCAGAGAGGAGTGTTCAGCTGCAGAATCAATAGCTGTCATATGAGCTTATAAGCTGATTCATGCTACACAGGAAGCCTTGCAGCATTCTGTGAGACCCATTTTAAGCCGAGTCAGTCTTGCTTCTCTGCCTTCTCCCCCATTAGCAGGCTGAACCATAGCAGCAGTAGTTACCGACTTTCTAGAAACTCGTTGTGACATTTTAGCTCCTAAAATTCAGTTACATTGAATGGAGACTGGGAGAAGTTGAACTATCTTTGAAACTTTGAAAGTCTAATAGGAACAACTGTGAAATGTATTCTTTTATGTAAAATAGCAGTTTCATGTGGCTACCTGGAGTTACTCCTCTGTTCATGTTATAGAGATTCTCATGAGAATTACACTAGTAATATATTTCCCTCGTAACTGAATAAACAAATGGGTTAAATGAGAGAGAAAGGTTCCCCGTCTGTGTTGTCTGTTTTCTCTCCTGTAGGTCAGTGAGCATCATGATTTGGTGAATAGGAATGATTTTGTATTCAAGGATCAAGTCTTAATTAAATTAGTTACAGTTGGGGTTATTCTGTGACATTATCATGTACACTGGGAACCCAGCTGATACTGTCTGAAAGTATTGCTAATTGTAGAGCTGGTTTTGAATGAAAGCCAGGTCTTAGATTTTAAATGGTCACTAAAGAATGTGCTGCTTGATTAGAGCGATCTGTGTCTTTAAAATCCCCTTAAGGAGCACTTCTTAATCATTCTTGAAATGAACTTTTTGTTGTTCTATACTGATGACATCCTGACATGTACTGTTGTACATGGGGTAGATGACAAAGAACATGTTAGTAATGTGGAATTTGTTGTCATCTGCAAGAACTAATTTAATTAATAAAAGTATATATATATATATGCTTCTTAATATAATTCTTCCATATATACATCTTCAAGGCCAGGCTGGATGAGGCTTTGAGCAACCTGGTCTAGTGGAGGGTGTCCCTGCCCATGGCAGGGGGGTTGGAACTAGATGGGCTTTAAGGTCCCTTCCAACCCAAACCATTCTGTGATTCTCTATATACACAAATAATAATTCTTCATTTGTAATCAACTTTCAGAAAGTGCATCTTTATGTTTCAGGACAGCTGACTACTTCGTATTTTTCAGAACTTCTCAGAAAAAAAGTAACAACAAAATACCTGGGGCTGGCACTGAAACCGAGGGAGTCGTGTCTCTATTGGAGATATAGTTACATCTACCTTAATATTCTGAGCCCTCCTCAATTGTAAGGTAAAACAGTGCAACACAAACCTCTAGGTCTGACAGGAGCAAGTAGGGACCCGCAACCACATGGCCACCATCGTATTATATCACATCACACAAGGGTGTACCTGCAGTGGCTGGGCTAACAGCCTAACAGACTTTTCTGGTTAATTCACATGTGACATTATCCAGAGCAATTTGTTATTAAATTATTAAGAGTTAAGTTATGAGAATACAGCATTTTGAGTTGAGTTCTAACATTAGAAACTAAGAGGGAATATAAGACATCCCACAGTGGTCTTAGTTAACAAGAATGAAAGTCGTATTTCCTGGCAGAATTTGGTATATCCCTTATGAAAAGACCAGCAAACGTGCCATAAAACAGATGCAAAACCTATCATTACATATGCAACTGAGATTTATTTTTAATAATTCTTATCTAAGTGGGATGATGTATACAACCTGCAGGTGAAATATGGAACTTACAACACATCACTTACTTTAGACAATTTTCCAGGAATTGGATTCTTTCCATTTTTCTCACCTTTTTTACATTTTAAGAAAAAGATGGTAAAATATGTCTTCCAAATATATGCTAAATATAAACCTACAAAGTGAGACCTTCTCTATCTGGTACCTTGAACTGAAATCTTGAAAGATATGGACAACACTTATTCACCTAAAAACGATGTAGTGCCAAAATACTTTTTAAAATTACATTTCAAAACCAGCATTAAATGATTTTTCTTCTGGTTTCACATACAACAAGTGTGCTCTCAAAAAATTTAAATTGTTTCTGCAGATGAGACTGTCAGTGTCTCATAACAGACACTAAATCCTTCATTTCACCAAACCACACAGAACATACCTACAGCATTTTTCAATTACGAATTCTGAGGGATGCAGAAAAAAAATATTCAAAATAATATCCAACTAAGTAAGAGGACAGCATATTGACATGTTTCTTTCAAATTCTATTTTGTTATTTGAGCAAAGAGGTGGATAAACCCCTGATTGCAGCTCTGTTTACTCAGCCCCTTACAAGGCTTAAACGTACAGTTACTGAAGCACAATACAGCAGGTTTAGGTGTGTCTTCTGTCTGTTACCAGCGCTTTAGAGAGTGCTCTGGCCATTCGAATGGTTATTTCAGAGCAGAATGGAACATTTCTGAGAAACTTTATTGACTGCAAAGTCAAGAATCGTAGAATGGTTTAGATTGGAAGGGACCTTAAGGATCATCTCATTCCAGTCGAGCAGCATAGTTGAAACTGCTATAGCAAATAGCTGCATTTGATGTGTATTTGTTTTACTTGGGTGTGGAGGGACTAAAAGCACACACCTGGAAAGGTATTACTGCTCTCCACAGTTATGCAAACTTGCTAATATCAAATCAGGACTTATGGTAAAGGAAAGTTTCAGACTGACAATTGTTGCACAGCTAACAAAAACATGCGCTTGAAAAAGTAATTTCCTTTTCTTAATTGTCCAGGTAATTCCACTAGACAACATCAGGGATACCAATACCACAATTTTAAGTGTCAGCAATCTGAGTTACTGAATGCTTTCAATACCCTAAGCAAATAATGAAGCCTTATGACGTAAGATCAGTATCTGTATTTCCTGGAACAGAGATAGCGAAAGGACTAGTCACAGTGTATTGGCTAAGTCTGTCCAGACCCTTGCAGGCAGAGTAGCACTACAGGGTTTGTTCCTAAAATACAGGCTCTGTTTCAAAAATTTTATTAAAAACACTGTTCTGACTGCATTGATCTCTGAAAATCCCCCATTTCAAATCTCCATATGCTCCAACACCCTGCATTAGAGCACCAGAAAGACCAAGGCACTTGCCAAAACCTTCAGGTCAAATCTTCTGCAAGTCCAAATAGCCTTTGCTATAAATTACCATAATTAAACAGAAAGTGAAAGCTACCAGAAAAGTGCTGAAGGTGAGAATCACTGAAGGTGTTGAAAATGAAGAAACTGTTTTGACATAAAATATTTGGAAAGTAAATTACTATTAACCAAAAAAAAAAAAAAAAGAGAGAAGTGGTATAATCACACTGTAGCAGAAATGCATCAGTTTCAACTCTAATCCTTTTGGAATGAAAATAACTTTCAACACTGACAGCTTGATATCTATCTGTATGGCTTAGTTGTCTGGCATGTCAAACTTTGCCACAAAAATTGTTTGTTTGAAAGGACAGAAGAACAATCCTAGGATGCTTTTCATGTTTCTATTCTTTGTTACCAAATCAAAATCATGGCCATCGATGTCAACAGAAAATTGGCTTCCAAACATTAGTTCATTCCTGACTAGTTCTTTTCAAAGTTTATTTACAGGGTTTTGTACCAGCAGATGAAACCAGGACACATACTTTTTTTTTCCTGCCTCACAGCCTAGAGCTTGACACAGTCACCAAAAAACAACTTTGAGCTCTTATTTTGCCTGGTTTTGAAACATGGAATTGAATTTAAAGCTCCTACATTCAACATAAATCCCCTAAACATAAAGTATTTGATGGAGCTTTCTCTCTCCTGTTACAGCTGTTTCGTTTTGTATAAGCAATGAGTTCTTTTCTAGAGGAGAACCGTAATGTGAAACTCTCATCTTGAAGGGGCATGCCCTAGCAGCACTTTCTGATGCTCCTGAAGCTCTTTTGAAACGCTTATAATACGTACAAGATACAAATATTTTCATTATGTCTCAGTACAGTAGCTATTCCACCACCACTTCTTTGCTAAAGAGATAATACTCTTTTTCACGCCCTCCTTTTTTCCCCAACTTTGTTTTCCCTACCAACCTACTCTGGCCTTAAAATTTTTGTTCTAATTATCCCTATTCAAACTGTTGCCTCAAAGATCATTTTCCTATTATTCTATTGCCTTGCTTTTATGTGCTGCATCAAGTGCCAATTAGTTCTCTTTTTTCAAAAGTCTTCCTAGCCCTTATTCTAAATGTCCCCATTCTGAGGTTTCACCTGGCAAGATACAAGGCATAGTATTGGCAAAATGTTACGAAGCAGCAAGTCAAGCCTGGAGCACTAGTGTGCACACAAGACACATACTATGGCAAACTGCATAAATTATTTTGAATCAAATGAAGAATGATAACAATCTAAAAAGGTTAAGAAGATCTTCTCTAATAGACTTATTTCTGATAGTGATAACAGCTTTAATTGCTCAGTGCCTTCCTCCGTCTTTCTGAGCTATTGCTTACATATGGAATTCTTTAGTAGTGTAGGTACCGCATTAATGAATAATGAAATGAACTACCTGAATTAAAGAACAGTAGAAGTATTGCTTCTCTGTCTGAACTTTCTTCCTTCGGGCTGCAGTCCTGCAGTGCAGATGACCAATGAACTGATTTGTCATGTTTGCATCTTTTCACCAATCTATCACGGATCAGTCATGCCAACTCTTTCTTCCTACTTTTAAACCTTCTCCAAGATTGCATCTATAACCTAGAGAGTAAGCAACTTGGCAGAAACTTTCCACTTGTACATCCCTACAGTTTCTAGATCACTGTTCACTGCCACCCTTTCCATGTGGATGGGGTTCAAAGGTAATCCAGCAAAAATAACAGTAATATTTACTGCTAACAGTATGGGTCTGCAGAATGTAACAGCTTTGTCCATCCAGTTATTAGAACTGCAGATGAGCTTTCACAATTTGTTTCCAGCAGTAGCAATAGTGATCAGCTGATGGATAACTTTACAGTTGGACTCCATGATCCTGAAGGTCTTTTCCAACCTAAATGATTCTATGATTATATGAAAATAAGCCCATTTTACATTCTAAAATGCCACTCTCACAAACTGTCTTTTCATTTCTTAATAGTTGACTATTTGCTTTAGTCACTGCATAATACTTTTAAAATGAAAGTGAGCATAAATATTTTGACATTTTATATATGCACAGAATTTTCATTGAGAAAACATGATTCTTTTAATCTCAAACAGACAAGGGAAAGCCTCTTCAAGCTGGCACCTTCCCCTTCCAATCTGTTACAAGGCAGCTTCAGATAACCACACACAGTCTTGTTATAAACACCATCTTGCTGTGCGACTTAAAGTGTCTGTCAGAGCCGCGCTGCTCTCTCCAAGCAAAGTCAAGTTTTTTGTGCTGTTTTATAAATGAGTTAAACTAGTGAACTTTTCTGATAACAGATGACTCTCCTTATACATCACCCTCCAAATTCACACATACATTTCTGAATGAAAGAGCCGCAACTAAATGTTCTTTTTGCTTGTATCCACCACAGTACTACGGTTTTATAGACCACCTAACAATCACAGACGAGGAAAAAAAGGGGGGCCCTCTTTGTCTAAATCGTTACTTTCTTTCTCTTCCCTGGCTTTCTATTTCCCTCCCAGCACTACCATCACCATCAGAAACGACATATTCTGCATTACTAAACAGCAAGAGCCATAGGGCTTTTCACTTCTAATTTCACGCCATAATAAAATGCAGTGGTTGTTTCACTGGGGGACCTGAAAAGCCTTCCTTTGTGAGGCTCGTTTGACGGTCAGGTTAAGTATCACAGTCTGGCAGCAGGCATCTGGGCATGCCTCTTCATGCAGTTAGGGCAAGCCGGGAGGAAAAAGAACAGAAAAATGAAAAGGAGTTTGCCTTGAAAAATAGATTCCTCCCTTACTCTGAAACAAGCGAGTTACATTTAAAAATATTTATGCCAAGCAATAGAATGTATCTGTTGTCTCCCTCGTTGATAAGCCGATTAATCTAGTAATAAGAAGTCTAGAAACTTTTCAGTGTACAGGGTTCCACTTGTTGCTTTAATGGAAAAATCTACTGACCTGAAGTAGACTGATGATAGAAATCTGTGAAGGTGAGAGGAAGGGGAAAAAAGAGGATCTAAAGAAAATAAACTTGCATTTTTATTCATTTCACAGTAAGTAAGTTCACCAAAAACACCCCAGTGAAGATGATCAGTGATGATAAACAAGTATGGTGTTTCTAAAAACTACCAGCATCATATGTAAGAGAAATACTGCTTAATTCTATAAAAATAGAAGTCAAAACTCCGTTAATCCCAAGTACAACAGGAACAAAAACCAAAAATGTAATAGAAAACTTTGTGAAGTGCTCTAAACTTAACTTTAAATATATTCCCAGTACACAAAGGATGTTTTTCCGTCCCACGTTTAGAAACCCTATTGTATCCATTGAATCTTTTGTAAAAAGAGATAATGTGATTCCTTTCCACAATAATATCTTCATGTCTCTTAATATAATCTACTGAAACACCAAAATGAGTAGAATTTTATAATTTTACATGACAATTCATAGAATAAACACTGCTGGATAATACATTAAAAGTTAGATAATTTCATGTACCATTTGGAAAAAAACCCAAAACCTGTGATTATTACCATGCCTCAAAACCTTAGAAAATTCAAACAAAGTAACACAAAATAGCTATCTGATTTCAAATAAATTTCTTTCAAAGGTTATTAAATAAATGCCTTCCCACCTATTATTTTTCAATGCATGCAACACATAGGCAAGAAAGACTGCACTTACATGCTGAATTTTTTGGTAAGTCCCTCTAACTGTTATCTTTTTTAGATTATGGTTATGTGATGGGCATAACCAAATCTAAATCTATAATGCCACCAGTCCTGTATTGGGACCAGCACTTTTTTGGATGTCACTATGCTAAACAGGCATCCTAGATGAAAAATTGACCAGTTTTTAGCCATGTAAACTTCCCCATTCAGCTCACTCATAAAAACTAGCTGTCTGGGTTGGGAAACTGCACAAAAGGGAAGGAGAGAGGAGTGTGTAAACACCTTTTTAATTGATAGCTTGCACTTACAGCAGCTTAAGCCAGTCATAAAACCACAGACTAAGAAACAACTACTATGTCATTTTCCCTCCAAGGCTGCACAATAAAGGTTGACATTATGGCGTTCAGAGGTAAGTGGAAGAAACTGGCAGCTGAGTTAATAAATAAATCAATAGTTCTGATTAAACTATCATAGAACATAATAAACTGATAAATTAATCCTCAGTCTTGTGCTGGAAGAATCGAGCTGGATACATTTTCCTTGGAAAGAGGTCTTGGCCAAATCAGTGGCCATTTCTACTTCGAGGGCAGAAGGGAAGGCAATTTGGATGTCCAGACTGTGCCACAGGAACCCATTCTTCTTTCAGTGTTCACGAATGTGGTAGTTCACCTCTGCAGCTCAAACAGGCATCACTGCACTACTTTGCAGTATAAATTTAGAATGTTAATTGGGCAAGCAAAGTTTTCCTTAAATAAGAAATCTGGCTGGCAGATACTAATCCTAATTCTAGGATTGTTGCTGAATATGTAGATTTTTGATTTGTTTTGGTTTGGTTTTTTTCACTTTAGCTTAATTATCAACTGATTTCTAACATTATTAAAACATACTGATCCTTCCAGTCATGGACTACAATACAAATAATTGTACAATACAATATAATTATGATAAAGGTGATACTATAGCACAGCAAAAAATTTAAAGTGGAAATTTGGGATATGTAAAGCTTCATCTAGTTTTCTGATGTTCACCTTAACGGGACTCTTGAGCCAGGTCACAGGTGAATCAGAGAGTAAGATTAAGGAAGCATGTTGGTATTAAGTCCCCAGAGAACAACTGTCTGAAAAGCAGCTCTTTGCATAGCATTCTGTATGCTGACAGACAAAATGGATAGCTTGTCTTTTTATGTAAATATATGCAAGGATACACGCTAGTTAATGAAGTATAGCCATAGGGTCACAACCAGAAGTCATAATTCTAGATTAAATCAGCACAGATTGCAGGTGCCCAGGAATCTCATGAACTGACTCCCTGTGATTGCTCAGAGGCATCCTAAATCTAAGTAGGAGTTCTAGAATGCTCGATTTTGTATAGAAAGCACGTACCTGTGAGCTGCTTTGCAGCTACCGTCATTATAAACTGCAAAACTTGACAATACTGAAAAATCTTCGCTGAGGGCCCTGAAGCTGCGGCAGCTCTAACTGGCTGTCATGTTTTAGCACTCCTCTCAGTACAAACAGGGTTAGGCCGGGCAATAGCAGTAATATAGCAGGTTGGAGGACTGTGTGCAAAAGCACGAAGGAAAACACTGACTCTGGATGAAGGGAGACGAAAAGAGAGAGGAAAAAATAGTTCTGCAAAGCTTTCCATGTGAAGTCACTCACAAGGATCGCAGTACATCCCTGATTAATGTGTAATCAAACTGCAGTTTTTCATTCAGTTAGGATACTTCCAAGTTTTCTGGTTTCTATATACATACCTCTTTTAACAAAATGGTTTAGGGTTTTTATTCTTAAGAGTTAAGCTCTCCCTTTGAAATCAAACATCAGGAGAGAAAGTACATAAGACAGCTCTACCTCTTGCCCCAAGAGCTCGTTTTTTCTTGAATCATAAATCCTAGACCATCCTCTGCCCTTACAATTCATGATGAAAGTTGAAGCAGGTAGACAGCTAAAAGGAGAAGGATTTTGCTGGTCACGCACAGACAGAGTGAACACAGGCTAAAGACAGAAATGGAGAACCTCTTGCTATTTATCAAAGACAGGAAAGCTAGGTAGGAACTTGCACCAGCTTTATATGCGGAATCTCATGGACTTCCAGATACGATAAGAACAACTCATTGTCCAGGGATTATGTATGTTACCTCTGTCTCACTCTCATTCCACCCTTTCCCTCAGGGCTTATGCAGCACTGAAAAAGTAGTATACCTCACGATTTTTCTGTAGATAAAGAACAAAAAGAGTATTTTAATATCTACAAAATGTCATTACTGTGTGCAGTTAACAAGTTGGTTTTCCTAGGCCAAATGGCCCAAATCTTACCTCACAAAATAACAGAAAAATTAAGACAAAACAGGTCTGTTTTCTTTTATGGTCGCATCAAAATTTACTTTTGCTAGAAGATCAACCAACAGTGCGGACCAACCTGTCTTTCTTGAAAGATACAGTATCTTCTTGAGGTCCAAGTAGCCCTCACAGCAATGCCTGGTATCCTAATCTAAGGAGACAGGAGGCTGTGCAAATATTATCTTCAAAGTTCAAAGGAACATGAGATCTATTTCTGCAAATGTATAACTCTCTGTGACCACAAAATCCAGTACGAACTGTGCCAGGACAAAGCAAGTTATTTTCCGAGACAGAACAGTATCTATGGTTTAATTCTGTTGCTCATTCACAGGTACCTATGTCCAATATAAGGCACAGTATGGCAACTGGCCTCCAGCTGCTACTCCTGAAAGGCGAACACCTTTTTCTTAGGTATCTGTCACATCTGTAAGTCCCACATGGATGGCTCCAGGGCTCCAGAGAACCTCAAATGGAACTGAGTGCTCACATGTGAATGAACAGTACAGCCTGCGGAGGCCTGACCCTGGCTGGAGGCAAGGTGCCCACCAAGCCAGTCTGTAGAAAATTACAAGGAAAGGTTCATGGGTTGAAACAATGACAGGGAGAGATCACCCACCAATTACTGTCACAGGCATAACAGACTTGACTTGGGAAAATTAACCCATTTTATGGCCAATCAAATCAGAATAGAGTAATGAGAAAATAAAACCACACCTTATAACACCTTCCCCCCACCCCTCCCCTCTTCACAGGCTCAACTTCACTGCCAATTTTCTCTACCTCAGACCCTGAGCAGTGCAGGAGGACTGGGAATGAGAGTTGGGGTCAGTCCATCACACCTTATCTCTGCTGCTCCTTCCTCCTCAGGGGGAAGAACCACCACACTTCCCTTGCTCCAGCGTGGGGTCCCTCCCACCAGAGACAGTCCTCCACAGATTTCTCCAACGTGAGTCCTTCCCACGGGCTGTAGTTCTTTATTTATTGCTCCAGTGTGGGTCCTCCCCATGAGGTGCAGTGCTTCAGGAGCAACCTGCTCCAGTGTGGGGCCCTTGGGGTGTCACAAGTCTGCCAGCAAACTTGCTCCAGCCTGGGCTCCTCTCTCCTTGGGGCCATGGGTCCTGCCAGAAGCCTGCTCCAGCATGAGCCTCCCATGGGATCACAGCCTTCTTTGGGCACAGCCACCTGTTCCAGCGTGGGGTCCTCCCTGGGCTGCAGGTGGGTCTCTGCTCCCCTGTGACCCTCCATGGCTGCAGAGGCACAGCTGGCCTCACCATGGTGTGCACCACAGCCTGCCAGGGAATCTGTGCTCCGGCACCTGGAACACCTCCTACCCTCCTCCACAGACCTTGGTGTCTGCAGAGTTGTTCCTCTCACATATTCTCACTCCCCTCTCCCAGCTGCAGCAGTCTTTTTCCCCTTCTTAGACACATTATCCCAGAGGCGCTAACACTGTTGTTGATAGGCTCAGCCTTGGCCAGCAGTGGGTCTGCCTTGGAGCCAACTGGCATTGCCTCTATCAGACACAGCAGAAACTTCTGGCACCTTCTCACAGAAGTCATCCCTGTAGCACCCCACTAATAAAACCTTGACAAGCAAACCCACTACACACCCCTACTGTGGGATTCAGCTTTAGATATCTAAGCCTCATATCTACATGTGAGACAGGGACCCAACTTCCCTTTAGCTGATGGAGATCTAGCCAGTATAGTCAATGGCATGTGGAGAACCACTCAGCGGACCAAATATAGGTGTGTTCTACAGGGTGAGATAAGTAGCTCTCTGGAGGTTACTGACTGTACTAACTGGTTTTCTGTTGACAATGGAGGGTGCCTAGATACATCCATCACATATAAATTGTATAGAATTCAAAATTCAGCTGTTTGAACCTCAAGATCATAGAATCACAGAATGGTTTGGGTTGGAAGGGACCTTAAAGACCATCTAGTTCCAATGCCCCTGCCATGGGCAGGGACACCCTCCACTAGACCAGGTCGCTCAAAGCCTCATCCAACCTGGCCTTGAACACTTCCAGGGATGGGGCATCCACAGCTTCTCTGGGCAACCTCTTCCAGTGCTTCACCATTCTCTTCGTGAAGAATTTCTTCCTGATGTCCAATCTAAATCTCCCCTTGTCCTATCACTACAGGCCCTTGTAAAAAGTGCCCCCCCAGCTTCTTCATAAGCCTTCTTCAGGTACTGGAAGGTGCTATAATGTCTCTGCGGAGCCTTCTCTTCTCCAGGCTGAACAAGCCCAATTCTATCAGCCTTTTTTCTTAGGATAGGTGCTCCAGCCCTCTAAGCATCTTCACGGCCTCCTCTGAACTCGCTCCAACCAGTCAATATCCTTCTTATATTGAGTGCTCCACAGCTGGACACAGTGCTGCAAGTGGGGTGTCACAAGAGTAGCGCAGAGGGGCAGAATCACCTTTCTTGACCTGCTGGACACACTTCTCCTGATACAGCCCAGGATATGGTTGGCTTTCTGGGTTGTCAGCTCACACTGTCAGCTCACACTGCCAGCTCATGCTCAGCTTCTCATCCACCAGTACCCCCAAGTCCTTCTCCTCAGGGCTGCTCTGGATCCATCCTCCACCCAGCCTGTACTCGTGTTTGGGATTGCCCTGACCCATGTGCAGGACCTTGCATTTGGCCTTGTTGAACCCCGTGAGGTTGGCAGGGGCCCACCTCTCCAGACTGTCCAGGTCCCCCTGGATGGCATCTCTTTCCTCCAGTGTGTCGGCTGTACCACACAGCTTGGTGTCATCAGCAAATGATGACAGTCCCACTACTGGTCAAAGTACTGTTAATTTGCTTAGCATAGTGGGGTTATTCCATCCCTGCAAGTGTTAAAGGCCAGGCGGGATGAGGCTTTGAGCAACCTGGTCTAGTGGAGGGTGTCCCTGTTCATGGCAGGAGGGCTAAAACGATGATCTTTCAAGGTCCTTTCCAACCCAAACCATTCTGTGATTCTATAATTCTATGATTATCATCTTGAGAAACCATTTCTTACCCAAGTACTGTAATGTTCCTTGAAGTAGAATACTTCTGTAACAAGTATTTCAGACAAGACATTTATAATCTTGTGGCTGTATTATATTTGTTAAATGTCAGAACACTCAGTCATAAATGTAGACAGAAAAGTAGTCCTGAAGAGACTTCTGAATAAGACATAAAATACAATCTGGTTTGTTTCACTACCAGTCACATTTGTTACATGATTTTAATAATTTTTATTCCCTCAATCCAATTTGAATTTATATAATTTTCAACTGCTGTAACATTCCAAATATGTTTAGGCCTATGTATGAAAACATCATGGCACTATTCTTTGCTTATTCAAACAGTCTTAGTCATTTCATATTTTCCACATTATTTCTTTGGGTAAGTGGCTAGAGATTAATATATAAGCACTTTAGGGTAACCATCCTGTATTTGTCTGAACAAATGCTTCAGTTGATGCTGTATAATAAAAATACAATCCTCTCTGTTCCCTGACGTCCACAAGACAGATAAAATTTTTCTACCACCATTTAAAATTGCCACTGCCCAGTGGCAAAACTGCTACTGTACTGAAACTGTTTAAAGAATTACTTGTAATGTAAAATAGACATATAGTCTTTACTGTAAATGCCAGTTGTTACAAATCAAATCACAAAATGTACCCTTTTTTGGGAACAGAGCAAAAATTTTCAAATAGTGTTTTTTATACACAATAGAATGAACAACGTTTCAGGATTTGACTATTAAAGACATCTTAATAATGTCTAACTGTGAAGAAATAACACCTCTCTCCTGCATATTACAATTGTCTAATGGAATGGCCGTAAAAGTTTGCATGCATCTGACAAATGTATTCTTCAAGTATCCTAAAATTTGCTTACATGTTCATAGGGAAACGACCTGGTTTATGGTTTAACCTCAGTGACTATCATAGGGCCAATTTTTTGCTTGAATTAACATATGCAATGCTCATTAAAATCAATAGCAGCCACCCAGGCAACCAAGGAGACAGAGTTTGGCCTGAAGTATCTGAAGAGTAATTTATGTATTTGGCATAAATTCTGGAACAACACTTAGGCCAAGCCACTTATATAAACAATCTTTCCATTCTTAGTCTTAAAAAATGCAACAGCAACAACAGCTGTCACATCTTGTTTTCCAAATACATCTTTCTCTTTTTAATTTTAACCTCTTAGACTAATCTGTACCTGCATTTTTCGGTAACTAATTTCAAATTATGCTTTTTTCTGATCTTCTATGAACAAAATTTTCTTTCAGACATTAAAAAGTAGCTTGAAAAGGGTATTTTTCTAAATTGTGGCCATTACAGTTGATTTACTTACTTTTCCTCAGCCCCTTCATGCATCTTTTTCTTGTTCAGTGTAACTACTGAAATCCTCTCCAGGCCTAAAGATGACCAACCTGTACTGCTGTATCAAGATACTTTAGATATAAAAGCCTTTCCAGAAAAGGGGTATCACTGTAGGCAAAGATGGATTTCATCTGTGTTAGAAAACCTATACTTCTTGAGTGTATTTCAGGCTTTACTTGGTTACTAAGTCTCATGGTATGTGCAAAAACATTCTACTTTAGATGAAGCTTATAGCACCATATAATGTGCTCTTAAAGATACAGCCTACCACAGCTGACATAAATCACTCTGTGCCTGTAAAACCCCTTTTATAGCATTATAATTGCACCTGTATGTGTTTTGCTAGAGAAGTATGAAAAAGCTCTTCTCCAATCTATACTGCCAAACTAGCTGCAGATATTGTTTTATCTTCTCCTCCTCTCCTGGATCTGACAGCAGCGTCACAAAGGTGAGGTGTTAAGACAATTAAAGTATTTTTAAAAGAGAAGAAGAATTCTAGACAAAGATCATTATAATTTAGTTCTTGAAAAATGTTACTATAGCTCTCAAGGCACAAATCCAATCCAAGAACTCAAAGAGAAAAAACGTGCCATTCCCAACTGTAACACGTTTTAAACTAATTTATTGCCACTGTTTTCAAGTAACTAACTTGCCCTGCAAATACTATAAGTTAAAGCTTTCATTTAAGAGCTTTATTCTATTCGCTTCATGGATCGTTTTGTCACATTTTGCTATTTCCCACTACAAAAGTAGGGCTAGATTTCATGTGCTCTCAAAACCTCCACGTAGTATCTCAGAAGAAAGAGAGAATGCTCTGAAGTTTGTTATTATTACATTAATAATCCAAACTGCTCCAGTTACCCCCAAGAAGGACAGTCAATCACAAGATTTGCTATGAGTCTCCAGAAGTTATTTTCTTCATGACAGCATTTTAGTAATGTTTCTAAATGACATACTATCTTACAGTCCGATCTGTTTTTTAAAAACAAGTACAAATGTAGCTTTAAAAGTATCACTTTGACTACTACAATATACAGTATAGAAGATAAGGACATTTGATGTTTGAAACAGTAACTTCAAAACACCAAGAAAACAGAAGTAAACAGTGGCATCTACTTCTCAAGTTTACACAAGGAACACTTCATCAGTCCAAAATACTCACCATCCTCTCCCTACACATAAATACGCTTGAGGGTCTGCATAACCTATAGCTTTCCAGGGTGTTTTTTGTTTTGTCCCCCGCACCCAGTTATGCCAGTTCCTTACAAACGCTTTATTCAGCTTTATGCAGATTATACACAATACAAGACTCGTTGTGAGATTTACCTTTCACTGCATTGCTTCTTGTAGTGCCTTTCAAACCTAGCACAACTCAAGTGACACAAAAACAGAACAATAGTGTTTTCCAACTCATTGGATCCAGTTTGGAAATTAGAGATGGTGTCTTTACAGACCAATCAGTGAAGGTTAAGTGAGAGGCATACAAAAGTATTAGTCAAGAGGTAGCTGAGAAATTGCATCCTCCCCCACTGCTATTAAGTACAAGTGAGAGGAGCCTCAAGTCCCATTGCCCTTTATAATGAGTGAGAATGCTTTTACAGAGATGAGCAGGTGAGGCTTTAAGAAGAGCATTAACCAAATCAACCATAGGCAGATGTCCTGGTTCTGCCCTCCCACTCTGTCTGGGCTGCTCATTTTGTTTGCTCTTTTGCACTTTAACTGAAAAAGTGAACACGCTTTTAGGCTGGCAACGCTGAAAACTCTCCTTTTACTCATCTCCTCCACCCCGAGAAGTTCTCTGCCACAAGTGAGCTGACCTTGCTCCCTGCAAAGTCATCGTTAGGTAGCGGGATGGAACATGTAGCTGGGGGAAGGGAAGACTGTCTGTTGCAACATCAGCAGACTCATAAAACAGTCTTGCAGCCAGCCCACCCCAAAATATATTCTATTCTGAAAATTTTCTTTTTCGTCATCCTTTTACTAATCTGAAAAAAATTAGGGATTTTAAAGTGACCACCAAATAAAAATCAAAGATGAAGTGTTAACGCTTTTTTCTCCTACTTCTGCATTTATAAGATGTGAACTGTTCCCATGAACCTCAAAGAAAGGAGTGTTGCATTCCAAAATACTAAAACCTTATTTGCATGTTCAAGGTCTTATATACAGAGACATAAATTTGAGTAACCTGAGCGTGAGAAAACATACTCACAAAGAAGACAGTTATGTCACCATGTTCTACGGCTGGTCTAGTGACCAAATTCTCACACTGAAATTAAAATTTGGTCATTAAATCATATTTCTTAGAGACAATTTGCTACTAATTCAGGCAGAAAGCTTATACACTTCCAGGCTGAATAATAATATTTGCAATCATATATTCCAACCTTCTTACTTCACTGTCAAATTGGCACAGGTGTTAAGGAGTAGATTAAAGCTTCTTTTTCTAATTTCACATGCTCCCTCTTACAGCAACAGATTAGGGGAATTGAAGAATTGACCAGGTTGCAATTCTGGACTCCCAGCTGCCTGCAGCAAGTGTTTCCAGATCTCAGCAGAGCTGCCTACTGCCCTTGACTTTTCCCACTCTAGAATGTTGCACCTTCTGTCCCAACTACACATTCTTTGCTCTGGATCTTCACAAATGTCTTGGGTGCCTGCAACATTTTTCAGTGCCTATTCTGGAGAAATTTTCCTTAAAAACCTCAGGGGCTTCTCAAGTGCTTATCAACAACATGAAGAATCCAGGTTGGAGGGGAGAGATGAATATTTCTTACCTTTCCTGAAACTGATATTTTGGTAGATAGTGAAAATGTAAATGAGCAGATATTTATCAAACCCTGAAAATCTTAAAATGGAAGAAATGAAAATATACTACTAGCCAAATTAATAATAATGAAAAATAATCAGACAGAGAGGGCAAGGAATTACATTCTGAAAATTCTATCATACGAATTAAGACTTTTAAAACTGAAAACAATAATCACAGGTAGTCACTAAGGCTTCAAATCAAAGTCAACTGAAATCAATTATACCTTCATATTTACTTCAGCAGGTTTTCAATAGGACTATAATTGCTTTAATTGAGTCTTGAAAGAAAACGTGTGATCATGTATATTATAATACTACATAGTTGAAAACTGAGAATGTTACTCACAAAAGGCCTTTTTCCCCCACTTGTTTACCATCTCTGTAATTTGAATGAACATATTTTTGTAAATATTCAAATCTGTATAGTTTTGACCATTAACTTCTAAGCTCAACATTTTACATTGTTCAAACATCTTTATCTATTTCTGTTTACTCAAGGTGTGAAGCAGCTTTACTTACCACTTCCTTTCAGTGTAACACATTTTTAATTTTATCAATTAAAAACCTAGCAGATCATTGTTTCTACAATTGAGCATATTTAAGTGCGGTGTCAAAACATGAAACATTTAAAACTTTGTTTACTTAACTTCAGCAATTTTATAGAAATAAACATTGCATGTAAGCGTTTACATTTTACTGTAAAGAATGTCTGTAAAGTGGTGATTTTATTAACCTGTCCTAGTAGGTTTTGTCAATCACTCTGGAAGAGCAGCCAAATGATTGTGTTTTTAAAACAAAATCTGTCTCCTGAAGCTTTTCTACAAAACAGAAGGCAATTTCTAGACAACCTTGCAACTGTACCAGTTTTCTAGAGCTTTTTATCAAGGTAAAAAAAAATATTGTGTCTAATTACTAACCTTGTCTGTTAAACTCAATAGTAACTTCATTAGCACAAATCATAGGTGTTGCATTCACACATTTATAATAAAGAATTGTTCAAAGAAAGTATGCCCAAGCTCAAACTCCAGTTCTTAATTGCTAAAGCAGATCCAAATTAGCATTCAGAGCTTGCATTTCCCTAACAACAGGCTTTCAAGCTGAAAATAATTTGTAATTCAAAAAGGATTTTGGTCAATAGATTCTGAGCATGCAAAACATGTTTGGCACTTAAAAATTCCAAGACCTGTTGAAAACTTATGAGTTTACATTTTCTTGTTTCCTGTTATTTTTCCATGAAACATTATAAAATGGGTGTATGATTTGATAAAATTGGAATTATTCCCAGACATTCAATTTAGACTAGGCTTATTGCTAATATCTGATGAAATCTTAATCTATATTTACAACAGTTCTTTACTGTGACTCCAAATGACGTGATGTCCTTATGGTTTAATAAACAGGAAAAGATGTTGAGAAAAATAGTCTCTTACATAAATTTGAAACTTACCAGCCTCCTCTTCAAAACATTTGTCTGTACGTATGTATGCATTGTAAGTATAGCTGCTGCAATATGTTTACTCAAATAACAGATGCAGAAAAAGTCAAGCTGATTCACTGATTAATTATATAATTGTGTGCAACATCTAGTATCGAATGTGCATAAATTACATGCAATTACATTTTTATGAGGATTTATGGTACGTAACAAGTCCTAAGATTTAAAAAAATTTAACAGTATTTTCCTATTACAAAAACAGAAAAGCACATAGACAACAGTTTATATTTTCCCACATTATGTTATTTGAAAGTCTAAAATATGCAGACATGATATGATGGAAGTAATAGGCTGTATTACTATTTCTGCACTGCACCGCACTTTTATAAGCGTGCTGAAGAAACTTCTGAAATAGTTCCCACAGAATTTAAAATGTGATTTCCCCATTAGGTCTGTTCACAATTTGGAAAATACATGCCTTCCCTTTATTTGCACTGGAGAAGAAGAACAGAGAAGAATAAAATAATAGACCTCTCAAGTCTACTACGACAAAAGAGAGAGACTCACCATTTTGGCCTTCACCTGAAGTCCTGTCTCCCTCTCCCTTTCTCCAACTCCCTCTGGTCTGACACCCTCATCTGACACACCTGCACACCTATCAACTCCTGCAGCTGTACCTGGCCAGTTGGAAGACCTTGCTAACAACATTTACGTGGTGCAGGGAATCTAACACTTTGAGGCAAGAGAACCATGCTGTAGCCAGGACAATGCATGCCCAGACACAGACATGCTTATTTGTGGCTACAAAGAGAAGAGTACTGGTTCCAGTGGGGAACAAGACTCCAGAGGACTGGAGGGAGGTTGCCTTCTATACAGCTCCCAGATACAGTATTTTGCCCTGACGAGTAGAAGTGTTTCAAATAAGCTCCTGATCACATTGGAACAGATTCAAGTATTATCTCCACCACGAGAACAAATGAATCTAACATCCCAGTCTGATGGGGCTTTAGGACAGTGGAGGAACTTCTCCCTGAAGCCTTAAAGCTGTAACTATACTTCATCACAGCTATAGCCTGTTTTGTGCATCAGGGGGCACACAGGTTTCATGTGTATTTTTAATTCATGTTTGTCATCTTGCATATTTTTGTTAGGTAGGCCACCGGTGGTGTGATAATTCACCCTGTTGAGGTAAAAATTATGAGAAATCACATAAAGGAATTCTGAAGTCGATTTTAGTAAAATTCTCTGAGACTGAAACAACAATATTTATACTATTTTCCTTTCTTATTTTCTGAGCCATACAGTATGTTTTGCATATTGTCATGGTTTTAGGAGACATGCCACCTAGGAGAAAGGCTTCACAGATCAAAGGCTTGGCATAAAACTTTGTAGATTATGTCATTATGTAACCACATTTCTACACTAACCCCAAAAGCAAGAGAGCTGCTACAGATGGCTTCTAATGTCAATTTTTTCCTCCTTGTAGTTGTAAGACACATTAGAACAACTGACAGCTTAAAGAATGTCCAGCCAGACCTGTATTTCACTAGAATAAAGTTAGCAGCATGACCATTATGGGTTTATCCAAATCTTCTTCCACCTCCACACCCTGCACATACAAAAAGTTAACTGTGGTTGATTCCCACACTCAGCTGACATAGCAGATGCTTCACTATGAAATTATTCAATCAGAACACAAAGTTAGATTTGTCTCAGACTCACCCTGTCACCCTTGTTTCTTACATACAACTTAAATACAAAATTGAAAGCCATTTTTACAGAAGCTGAAAAAAATTGCAGAACAGCAACATAAAAGAGTATAGAAGTTTCAATTTCACAGAATAAAAGGTAAAGCATTTGATTTCCTATGAAACAGATTATTATCTTTTATATTTCAGATCACATTTCACATCTCCGTCATCAAACATCAACCACCATCGCTAAAAAGACTGAGATGATTTACACAGCAGCATACAGACAGCTTTAGCCAAAGAAAGGGAGAGAGTAAGTGGGCAGAGGAGGGGATTCAACATGACTTTTTAGTTTTGATTCTGCATATAAACATGGAGAAATACTGGTGTGATGGCTAAAGGCATTACCCTGGTGTTTCTGAAGCTTTTTGAAAGGTGGGTTTTTTTGGCTATGCCACTTTGACGGTCATATCACAAACAGTGTTGGTTTTGCAGCAGCAAACAGGGAGCTGCTGAGGGTTTTGGTTGCTCTACCTCCCTCATACTGGATACTTGCTCCTCAGAAGAGACTCCAGAAAAGGACACATGTTCAGTGCTCAACTTCCTTACTTGACAAACCCTGATATTAATATTTATGAATTCTGTTGATTCAGAAGAGGAAACTAGAATGCATCTCTCCCCTACTTTCTTCCTGTCTTCGGGACAATTGTTGAGATGCTCTAACCCACCTTGGCTGGTGCTAGCTAACACCAGCTCTGCAAGCTAATCAGCATGAACCTGATTATATTAAAGTACCAAAGTGTAATGGGTACATGAAATTTAGATTTCCAAATGTATATAACAAGAATAGAGATTTCTGATTAGGATTAACAATAGGTTTAATTACAGTTCTGAAGCCCCCCATAGCACTGAAAATACCTTTTACTGCATTTTATATTAGCTCTACATATAATACTTTAACAAGAAGCTCTAAGTTAGTCTGACTCCAAAAGTTAATACATATATATATATATATATATATATATATATATATATATATATATATATATATAAATCTTGTGCTTAACTCTGTGTAATTATTGCTGAACATTTCTTGAAAGATCAAACTGTGCCCAGTAAACAGCAAGGAGATAAGTAGAGGTGCAAGAAGTAGGGACAATACTATGCAGGCCACCTACTTGCTCATCATTTTCCTGCTCCATTACACCAACTGTTATCACAAGGCATTACACCAGTACACTGCTAAGAGTTCACTCTCTACTGCTAGCCATGTAGGAGTTTACTACAATCAACACAGTAAATGCTCACAATGGACCAGTATATATTACTAAAGTTAAAATATTTAGTCAACCATTATCATCCTTAGAGACACTAATTTAAAACCATCTATTAGAGTAGGTTGTGATGTGTAAGAAAAATCAAGCTCTTTATTTGCTTATCTGTGGTGCTGGAAATTGGGTAGCCAAAGCGTGGCAGAATTATTTCACACCTATCAGTTTATCATGGTGTCAGTTATCGCCCAAAAGAAATGAAAAGATCATAATTAATCCCAAATGTAAGTCTAGCCAAAGGGAACATGTATTACATTACAACACATTGATTATTCCATAAATATCCCAATAAAGCTTCCACTTTGGCAAAGGCATTTATAATAACACAGTATAATTTTTTTCCTACTTAGCACAAAGAAATGTAATCAACACATAGCTACAACTAGAAGAATCTGTGAAAAAGGCTCATGATTTCATTGGTAAAGAACATAATGAGTCCTTTTCATCACTGTGTTATTTGCTGCACTTTCTTTGTTGTACAGAGATCAGATGTCATGAAAGATTATTATAGAATTCAGTGGTATCATCCAAGCAGACACTAGTGACCAGGCACCCTACATGCCTGCATGTGTATACTAAAATTTACTTCCCTACCTTGTTCTTAGTTGAAAAAAAGAAAAGCAATATAAAACCAGGACTAAAACTTCATGAGAAAGCAAGCCTCCCTCCTCTAGAGTTGCCTTTGGTTGCTATTCTGTTAATGTGTCATGTACTCATATTTCTTTTTCCCTCATCATTGATTTACATAACATCCTAACAGGTTTGAGTTGGTGCAGACACTTAGCAAAGACATGGGAGAGCAAATGCTTCTTATATTCACTGAAATACTTCATTCTACAAAGACAGCTGTAGTGACAGGACAATGGGTAATGGGTTTAAACTGAAAGAGGATAGATTTAGATTGGATATCATAAAGAAATTCTTCATGGAGAAGATGGTGAGGCACTGGAACAGGTAGCCAAAGAAGTTGCAGATGCCTCCTCCCTGGACGTGTTCAAGGCCAGGCTGGATGAGGCTTTGAGCAACCTGGTCCAGTGGAGGGTGTCCCTGCCCATGGCAGGGGGTTGGAACTAGTTCATCTTTAAGGTCCTTTCCAACCCAAACCATTCCATGATTCTATGATACAAGCAGTGTCCCTGTTGTGAATAAGTCAGTTGCAATTATAAAGTGACGAAATAACCATCAGACCTAACTGCAATACCCCTCAGTGATGAAGATTGCTAAAAATTAAGCAATGATACTTTCTTTCAGCTCAAAAGACAGCCTGTGCAAGCTTAAAATTAGCACATACCCTCCCCCCCCCCCCCCCCCCCGCAAGGCATTTTATTTATTCCTTTAAAAAAAAAAAATCACATCAACCTGAATATGAATTAAATGCTGCTTCTCTTATTTTTCCTCTTTTGAATAAAATCTGCATTTCAAAGGAAATAGACAATTTTATCTTGGATAATGAAGCTGGTATCTGCCAACTTTTCCTTTTGTGGTTCATGTTTCATATCTCCCCTTTTCAATTTTGCATCTTAAAACACCTGCTTTGGCTGGTAAGAAATGCACTGTCCAAAGAAACACATACAATAAACAGAAGGCCTAATTTTTTCTTGGTATATTACTTCATGATGATACCTACAACTGTATCACATAAGAGTTGAAGTTGGAAGTGACCTCTGAAGTGACCTCTAACCCCCTCTGCTCAAAGCACACTCCACTAAACCAGGTTCCTCAAAATCTATACAGAAATAAAAAGGTGTTGTTATTACATATTCTTTTATACTACAGCAGCAGGCCCATTTGGATCCTATATAACTGCATGCACAAAAGCTCTCTAAGAAATAATAATTTTGTGGCCTGACAAGTTTCCTATACAAATAAAAAGGATTCAGCTAATGACTACACCACAGTATAAACAATAACAGTAACTGCAATTACCAATATGATCAGTCTTTATGGAGTACCTATTTCACCATAACTGTTTGAACAGAAGCAACATGAGAGATTAATTAAATTATACTGTCACAATAAACTAAATTACTGCCACATTTTAGGGGTTGGCAAAGTGCACCATGTGGGTATGCTTCAGTACGGGTACACTTGGGCACAGGCGCTACTTGAAGATGCGCTTTCAGACACGAACTAGCTCTCAGACAAAAAGATAACTAAAAAAATAGTAGGGAGTTAGTAGGTTTTTATTGCAATTTCACCCTAATTAAACATCTCAGTCACTAACAGAGATTAAATCAATTTTATAAATAGTAACATGAAGTTTTGTATCATCCCAGAATTTTGGACAGGCATAATCCTTCAGTAAGATAAGAGCTTACAGTAGAAGCAGACAGACATTTTACCCAGTCATTCTTGTAAATAGCACTCTGAAGGTTCTAGAAGCTCAGGTTGTAATCATCTAAGATTTCTGCACCAATAAGGAAAAGCATTCCCTGAAGTCATGTGAACTGTTGTAAGAAGAGCACCACCGTTCAGCTTCAGAATTACACTATCTGCGACAATGGTACACCAAGTTCAATGAACTTCAGTGCTGTTCCTTACCACACTGACACTTACTACACTGACTTCCTTGGGGACTGGATTTTACTTGAAAAGCATCATACAGAGAGCACGTACAAGTGTCCCTAAATTGGGGCTCAAGTGGAGAAATTTATGATGGATAATCACAAATCTTTAACAGATTTGTAGCTTTCCACTAGAACCTAAAAACACCTAAAAAATTGTGCCTCAAAGTACCCTGACAGTTGTCATTATTTTGGAAACCTGGTTATGTCCAAGAGCAAACATAGCTGTTTTGAACATAAGCTTGACTGGCCATACTTCATAAAAAATATATACTGTAAACCAAAAATGAAAATCAGGATGACTCTCTCAAACTGGATTTGAAGCAGAACAGAGTTTTTAACATTACACAGTATTTAAAGAAACAACCAGACAAAAAGCTCACAGGAAGTAAAATATTCCCCAAGGTAAACAGCTCATTTTCACCATTTCAGTAGCCCAAAGAGAGGCAGCAGTCCCAAACACATTTCAGCATCTGTGTCAAGCCACAATTTTCTCAGTGTGGCATAGCTTATGTTCCTTGCTAGTGTAAAAGTAAGTTTCTGTGAAGCAGCAAGACCAAGAACAAATATAAAATTTTAAATCTGCACTTAGATCCAACTAAAGCTTACAGTTTTCAAACAAAAATTCTTCCACTTTCTTCCTTCATGGAATGAAGGATGCCTCTACTTCTCTGAATGGACTATTGGATCCAAAGAAAGGCAGACAAGTTTTCCCAGGGAAATTAGTTTCAGAATGGAAGCTGAAAGATGGACATCTGGATGCAGAAGATGCCAAATGTTCGTGCTTTTCTGCCTTTTCATGGCAATTCCCTCTAACAATCAAAGGCATATCCTTGTAAATTCTAACAAAAGTCATGACAAAGGTTAAGCCTAATCCACATATTTGAAGAATCAAAATGCTCTACAAGCACATAGCATTTTAAATGCAGAGTTTAAGCAAGTGGAATTTAAAAAGCAAGAGAAATGAGTGTATTTGAGAACTGTGCATTTCTGCATAGGTAGATGCTGGTTTACATAGATAACACAGCATAAATAACAAGTAAAAATGTTCTATTTCTCCCAGCCACCAGTTTCTACTTTATGTTATTTTTTTAAAAGCACAGATATGGGAAAAAAAACAACTAGACTTGAAATATGAATTGTGTATAAAATTTGACATTTCCCTACCCAATGTGGCTTAATAAAAACCTCCATCATTAACCAGTCACAAAGAATGAATAAGTGTGTGTGTTTTCACAGCTGTCTCCTGCAACTTCCAAACAGAAAATCAGTGCACGTTTGGAAACCAGTTGCAAAATCCTCAACTTGAAAGGAGTTATTGCTGGAACACTTTGTGTCACTGCAGTGTCTTAACTTACACTGAAATTTTGCCAGGGTACAAAGTAAGGAAAGCCCTAGTAAATTGCTTTGCTGGATTTACCCTGTTCGAGGTGTGACCAAGCAAAGAGTTCTGGATTCAGGTGTCAAAAAACCCTCCTGAGCCAGGTAACTGAATGTCATTACCAATATGAATTCATCTGCTGCAGTGAAAATAAAAAATGTTTATTTTCAAATATATATAGATACAGGCTGTATTACTAATCAACAAGAATGATATTCTCAGGGTTCAAATTAACCAGTTCAAAGCACAGAAACAGGTAAAAAACGAGGAATAGTTTCAGTGGTTTTAGTAAAATTCAAAAACTACAGTATCAAAACTAATTCAGATAATTAGCATCTTGAAAATATATCTAAGTAGCTTACATTATAACATCTAGTTGAAAATTCATATATCCTTAAATAAAGGCTAAGGCAGTCAGGCTGGTATATATACATTTTGATTGAAACTCCCATTCAGAGTTCTGCAATTTTCTTTCATACAAATTTCCAACACAGTTTTACTATTTCTCTCTATAAAAAAAACCAAGTATCACTGATGCACTTGCATGTATTCTGCAGTTGGAATACAAGTGGAATAATAATTTCAAAAAACAACCCTTTTTGAGAGATCCAACAGAATGTCATAGTGTTCTGTATTAAAAGCCCCAGGAAAAGGGAAGGAAACTGTTAAGATTCTCATCCATTAAAACAAATTAAAAGAACAGCAAAAGAAGAAAACAACAGAAGGTTGTCACTTCATGTGTTTTTCCCTAAATTATTGTTAGAGAATGTTGGCGGGGGGAAGTTTCTCTCCTTTCCCCTCTTCCTCCCCAGCCCTGTTCTCTTGCTTTTCCTTTGTTTTTCTTTCCTCTGTGGGAGAACACTATTATACAATAAAAATGTCTTTTCAGTAATTTGTCATCTGCTTTGAAATCATTCCTTTCAATATAACCTTTTGTTAAAATCAGGCGGAAGAACACATCTCTTTCTTCAGAAAGGCACAAATTAAATTTCTTCCTAGTACACACTGGGTGGACGAGTTCTACTGACAAATTGCATTACATGAGCATTAATACTTTCAGTTGGTAGATAAAAATATTTCACAAACTTAGATCATACTTTGTGGTGTAAAAACCTGAACTAGTGCACATTATAATTTTTTATATTCTACAGCTTAAATTTAGTCTCTCAAGATCCTCCTAAAATGAGTATCATTTGACAAACGTTAAACTTCATACTTTTACAAAATTATTCTTGCCTACTCACTTTGTGTGTACTAAAAGGAAGAAAGCAAAAAATGCATTTTTAAGCATATGTGGACTTAGAATCTAAAAGCTTACCTTCTGTTCACCTACCCCAACATCACCTATGAAGTGGCAGTGCTATCATGACCCATTTCCAAACAACTTCATATTATTGGAAGCCCTGCATAAACACAGACTGCAAGGTTGGATTTTTATGACTGACCTACATATTTCAGTAAGTTTGAAGGAAGTTTACAAACCTACTGTTTTACAGAAAAATGTCTCTCTGCTTTTAGTGGTCAGATACTTAAACGACCTCTTATGTCCTGATGTGTAGAGACCATGCTGCTAATGCCTATATTTGTGCATATAAATCTCTAATCTGTCAATCCAGTTCCCCATGAATAGTCTATTTAGGTTGGGTTTAAAGCAGTGGGAAGTCGACCTACACGAGAGAGTTCTCTTGTAAAATGACCGGAGGTCAGTGTTATTATCTCTGTAGGCTACCAATGGTGCATTTGTTCCACCCTATGAGTCATTCATTTATAATAAGCTCCACCGCGCTTTGAAAGTGCTGGGAGGGATGGGTACAGAAGCTTATCTTCTGTCAATTGGCTGAAGCATAAGACGACTCAAAAAAAGAGACGTCCTCAGTATTTAACTGTTCAACTAGAAGATGATTAACTTTGTTAAAATAAATTAGAGACCTTACACCCAAATCCCAGTAAAAGTAGGCTATAATCACACTTTCTACTCAGACTGCCACTTTGTTACATACTTCCTTCACTTTTGAAGTTCTTATTGTTTATACATACCTACCGAAGATGTGAACTGTCAATAGCAACTTCCCATTAAAAGCAAAAGTAGCTACAAAAGCCAGTTTAAGCAATTAAAGTAGAATCACATTATCAAGATGTGGTTCTATATCTCAGTGTTTATCTCTCACAGATAAAATTTAAATAATCCAAATAAAACCAGCTCAATATTCAATTGAAAGTAAATTATGTACAGATTTAGGTTCAGATTTTCCAGAGAGCCTACAGGAGTTAGGAGTTAGATGCAAAACCCCCATATGGCTTGAACCGAGTGGAACATTTCTCTTTTATAGGTTTCTTGAGGCAGTAGGAGAGAAAGGTAAAAGGAAAACACAATAAAACCAAGCTGCTTCGGAGTTCCTGCAATCACGGACATTTGAAAATGGCTGTGGATTCATGGAAAAAAAGTATTCTCCTACTCAACATATTAGTACAAAGTGTTCACGCAATAGCTTAATTCATAGGTATTTATAAATTAGAAGACAAAAGTGTTATTCAAATATTTCATACATTCTTCTTATGATGCGCTATTGTCAATCTTGGGATCCCTTAGACAATGTAGCTGCTGTTATTCTTTCCTAACTTTTTCCAGTCTCCCTGAGGCCTCTTCTTAAAAGCTTTTCCACCTCTTCTCTTTACAAGATGTGGCATTTTTAGATGGTAGACCATAGAACTAAAGAGAAGTTAGTTAAGGTTTTCTTAAGACAAGAGACAATGGTGTCAGGACAGATAAATTTCTGTGGCATTGTCTTGAAAAGATACAGAACAACACAACTTGGCAGCTTGACAATTCTTCTAGGCTTTGTTTACTGTTCTTGCAACATTCACGGTAAATGAGATCACCAATCAGACAAGGTCAGAATATCATGCTACCCAAATGCTGGGTAAAATATAGCACAGAGCATGCAAAGTGAATGTCATACATCATTACAGAGGAGCTGAGATTACTGCAGGCATACAGTACCATGCATCAGTAGTACTTGGATTTGACGCAACATTTACCACTTTGACAGAACACCCTAAAATAACAACATATATATTTTATTTAAATGGGAGAGTATTTTTGCTTCCTTTAATAATTTTCTGGAGCCATAAACAGAAAGAGTAATATTTTTTTTTTTAGTGCAACTGCTGACATTACAAAAACTGGGTTTTCTTCCACTGTACGATAAAACATTTCTCAACCCTATTCATATCCTTCCCAGATTATATGATGTCCACTTTCAATTCAAGTACCAAATGTGGAGTCATTTGTGAAGCTGAAACAGTAGAATACAAACAAGGGGCAGAAAGGTCAAAACAGGCCTGACATCTTCACCAGCCTGTCTTCTCACTGACACATTCCCCAGAACACACTGTGCTTCTTGTTAAGCAAGTGTCAGTTTCTTTATTGTCTTCTTCCAAGGTGTTAAACAGCTCAGTACTGTTTGATAACCTGTTATCACCCAACAAATGTTAGTAATAAAAAAAAAATGCACTAGCTTTCCATGATAGCACTATACAACATACTCAAGCGCTTTTCCCTAAATTGACTATTTGATGAAACTGCAATAAACAGTACAAATATATGGAGGTATTTCAGCTTTATCCCAGAATAAAAGCAAAAAACAAACTGTAATGTACTTAAAATATCTCCCTGAACTAACAGATCAGTCAAATGAGTTCCTTTGCAAACACAAAACACGCTTACCACACAAACATCTCTTTGAATTAGACTGATCTACCCAGCAAATTATCACAACACAGGGGGAAAGACCCTTCAAAATATTACGATATGAGCTCTTCTTTTTAATTCCACAGCGAACAATTTCTTTAAATAAAAGATAAGTTCAAGAAGAAAAGTCTCATTTTCTAAAAAACTCATTTTTTAAGAAGGGGAAGATTTTTCAGGCAGTCAGCAGAGGTTCAATGGGCCACCACTAGAAGGATCCTGTCGGCAGGGCAGGAACGATCCCCACCATTTTTCAGCATAGATGTGGGTATGTGATCTGTCTACAATGCTGTGCTGCCTCTTCACTGCCATGCTGTCCTCTTACTATTTCTTCTATAGAATACCACCAAGGTCTTTTAACATTTTGATATGATCTGCCAAAAGCAGAAGTTTAAATAGCCATTAATAGCATCATTCACAAACACAGTGCATCAGTATTACATCTGACAATCTTTCTACCACTGAAGCAGTAAAAAGGAGGAAGAAAAGCTCAATTTCTAATTAATTCAGTCTACCTCTACCAGTGATTAAAAATAATCATCTATACGAATAGTGTTTGCAAATCTATTTGTTGATGATGTTGTCTGGAAAAAAAAAAAAACACATTAAAAGGACATCTTTAAAGAATTGCACATAGATGCACCCACTTCCTTATAATAACTACTTTCAAGTATATTAAACATGAATTTGCATAATGTTGGACCCAGGAATAATGAGGAATAATGAGGACAAATAAGCCTTTCCCTGAAGATGATGATGACCTACTTACTTGCCATTTAAGGAATTAAATTCTTCCTTCTGCAATACTTTCAAACCCTTATTAAACCTAGGAAACTTGAAAATCAGATGATATCCCCTACAGCCAGATATTACTTTGACTGAAGTACATACTGTGATTTTATGCACCACTATTACCCTTTAACAAAAAAAAAATGTATTTGCACACAATAAAGCTACATTATTTTAGTTCTCCTGGTTTCAGTTCATTTAATGGTAGGGATAGAAATTAAAAAGGGAAAAAAAGAGCCAACCTAATCTCTTCCTTTTTTTAAACACTAATCTGTTATTCAAATGTATTATGTAACTATAGATTAATTTTTAAATTATGCAGTTATGAAACCAAAAGATGTAATTCATCTCTTGAAGAAAATGAGCAATTAAAAGGTGATTATTTTTTGTATCATGACCTCACCAAAAAACATAGGTCACAATTATCGTAGGAGTTGTGCATGGTAACCCAAAGTGAAAGATGACTTTGGATGAGGAAATTGTGTAACAGAAACAGCTGAACTCTAAAGCAACACAGTACTTTTATCATGCAGATACCTTCACTGGTAAATATTGGTAGTAAAATAGAACCCCAAATAATATATGGGCAGAACAAATCTCCAGTAGTAAGACGTTAGAGGTTTTCTCTGAGAGACCAGCAGTTCTTTAAATACTTGCTGAGCCGATGATCTTCCAAGATGGCAAAGACAGGTTTGGTAATGTTGTCATGGATTTAAATAGTTATTCATCAGCTCTCATTGTTTTGGTGCTTTTCTACAGCTACAACTCCTAACCTTCCAAAAATCTCACCTAAAAACTCCAATTCCCTTCCTTGCTCATAACCTGCCAGCCTGTGAGTGAATAATGATAGGCTGGGGTATCACTCAGAAATATGGTCCAGAGCCAAACAAAAGTTAGCCAGACTGCTTTCTGCCTGTTGGGTCTAACCATACCTCCCATGAGCACTCCTGTCACCCAGAAGCAAGCATGGTTAGTTCTCCTCCTAACAACAGCTCCATGGAACAGGTCGGGGATGCATTCGGGGCTCTGTATTGTATTTTCAGGCCAAACTGAAAGAATTCCAAACATTAGGAAGAGCAACACCATCAGAATCCATGTGACATTACATGTCCATTCAAGTGGACATAAGTTGAAAACCATGATAAAGTGGCAACTACTGTTTAACCAATATCTTCATTCTTTATTAGGGCTGGCAGGGCGTTCATATTTACCTAAAACAAGTCTACTTCCCTTCCTAAGAAGTTCAAAATTCAGTCAGTAACGATATAGATAAATGTTTTAAGTAAACCATAAAAATGGAAATATTTAATTCCTAATATGAGACTGCTTTAAAAATTGATTCTGCATTCCTAACTTTGGAAAATTCCTACTTTCTTCAGAGGGTACAGTTCACATCCCAAGTGCCGTAACTGAATTTGCTCTTCCTGCTCATGCCCTGATTTATGGTGGATATTTAGTTTTAATATATTTTGGATACAACCTCTGTGAGGAAAAAAACACATAGGCACTTGTTTTCTTTATCCAAAGTCAGAGATTGCAAGCTCTGAGATTTGTTGGAATGCACAGGTTTTACGCCTTAAAGCAAGCACAACGTTAGATGTTCTGGGCTAACGATCCTTGTTCTAAACTCAGTCTCCTGGTTCACACCCCAAAGAAAAAATCCCTTTCCAGGATTAATTATGGCAATCCTTTCAATCCTAAATGCATAAGCTGAAAAAGCCTTCCTGAAAAAGGAAACCCCTTTTATGTATACATGCACCATCAGCAAAATACTACAATGCTGAAGGTATCCTTTGTCTTCTTTCACTTCAGTGTAGTGGATTCTGCTGGTATTCCTGCATGGAGAACTCCTTAGGTTGAACATGAACCTAAAACACCTCTTCACATTTCCCATACACATTGAACACATATATCAACATTCAAGAAATACGGCTATGATTTTCCCCTTCAATTTACACACTGTGGAATTGTTCACTTGTATAAAATGAGGATGTAAACCAGTTTTAAATTAGACTGTAGGAAGTAGCCTTTAGACTCAACTGCAGATACCTAAGTGTGATTTCAGAAAGGCTACAGCATGAGAAAGCAGACATGACTGTCTTCCTGCCACTATCGCCGTTTCTATGCTGCTGCCGTGCGTCTAAATTCTTCAGGCCATTAAAACAGTTAAAAACACTTGATCTGACTAAAATCAGAATGCATGTTTGTAATCCATAGAGCAGGTGTGATTATTATGAAAGAACTGTCACAACCTTTCTGACCTGATAACCTCAAAGTATACCCCAAACAGACTTTAAGAAGAACTTTCTAAGGACACTCACAGTGAGGAGATCTGCTTAAAAGCCATGGCACAAACACAGCTCTTTAACTCTGCAACCTCTCAGAAACATTTTAATGTTATTCTAATATGCAGACAGTGCTAAAAAAAGGCAATTAACTCTTTATTGCCTGACAAATATCACACTTGTTAAGAAACAAAACATCCAATTTAAGGTTTAGGACAGTCCATGCTTCTGTGCTCAGAAAGCTTCCCAATTCTTTGCAGGCACTCAAAAGTGGAAAACAGTCACGGCTCCCATTTCCAGCTCAATGCTTTCCTTACAACTCAATGAGTGTGTGGAGAAAAAGACGCTTACATGCTTGTCTCTGTGCCCCAAAGACAGTTGCTTTCCTCTCAGGACAGTATCCACATTAACCTAAACACATTTTTGTATCTCCTTCAATACTGTGGTAAAAGAGAAACTCCAAGGTAGGTCACTTGAAAAATCACAATCGTGACTTACAGATGAATATAAAGCTTGTTTAAAGCCAGTATTCCTTACTTTAGTGGGTTTTCTAGTCAAGCAAAACTCCTTTTAAAGTCAAGGCTAAGATACAGATATGCATCTGGTTTTCAGGCTCTGTCTCTTTACAGTGGCTTGAATATATTTCACTACTACATTAAAGGTCAGCACATTAAAGGTCAACTACTTTTTTGTCTTTGTCACTTAACTAGAGCTGTATTTGATCTAACTCTGCAGTTGACTCCCACAAGAAAAGGACCATACTTTTAAACAGACTATTACAGCCTGTTTTGCACCAAGAATTAATTAGGTTAATGAAATGTAATTTAATAAGAAAAAATTAAGATTCTGATCTCAACTGCAAAGTTATAAATTTTGTACAGATTCTCTGACTTACATGAGCTGTTAAAATTCATGAATAGTAATTCATGGAGCTGTGCTTAGGGAACTAAGATTGTATTTAGGGTATCAAAATCTCAAATACACTTCCATGTTATATATTTCCCTTTTCCTATAGAGTGCAAAGTTATAGAAATATGAGAAAAAATAAATATGTACAAGATTTGAGCAAACTGAGTGGTAAGAGACCTAGGAAAACTCTAAAGATTTAAAAGGATAAATCTGTTGCTTGCTTTCAAGCAGATTTACTGGTAGTTTTCCTTAGTCTCAGTAGTACTGTCTGTCTTTACTGCCTGACCAGTGTTGCTCTAGTGATGATTGGCCTTCTGCTAGATGTTACTTAATCAACTGCTTTCTGGATGACAAAAATTTACAGTTGATTAAGCTGCATAGTTCCATTGCTATTTCAAAGTTTCTAGGAAGGAATTTTTTTTTTTTTGCTCAGATACTTCTAAATAAAGGGTTCTGCAGTCTGAATATCCCAGGATTCTGAACAGTGTTCACTGAAGCAGATAAAGTCAAGTTAAAGAAGCATTTAGTGCTTCAGCATGCCAGCTTCAATAAATATCTGTCGGGTATGTGGGTGGGGTGTGTTCATGCACACATTTCTCCCTTTAGCCATAGTGTAAACTATGCAGACTTAAAAATGCAAATAGTGGCTTCAGACCTTAAGACCAGTGTTGACACTGCTATGCTACTATTCTCAAAGTCAGTGTTGGCCCAATTCAGTCATTAGTGACAACTTTGTGTCCTTTCTCTGTGAAAGAAGGATGCTTAATCTTCGGCTGGTTACACTCAGCATTGGCTCAGTTTGCTCTGTGTTCAGTAGATCAGACTTGTTGACCTCCGTTAGCAAGTGGACCAAATTAAACTGGCCAGAGAAGCAAGCTCCAAAAGAGCCAACTTTTTCTGTAAACCACGGTGAAGATCAATGACAAACACAGCAGAACTCTGCATCAGTGAAAAACCAGGGCACAGGGACAGCCAGCCAGTAGGATCCTTTCCTCTCTACCCATGGTAGGGGCTCCAGCAGTGGTGATAATCTTTTAGCAGAAAAATAATGATCATACCAAATGGCTACAAAATTCATCAGAGAGACTGAACACCTCTCCTGTGAGGAAAGTCTGGGAGAGTTGGGGTTGTTCAGCCTGGCGAAGAGAACTCTCCGGGAAGACTTTATTGTGGTCTTTCAATACTTAAAAGGGGATTATAAGAAAGATGGGGACAGACTTTTTAGTAGGGCCTGTTGTGATAGGACAAGGTGTAATGGTTTTAAACTAAGAGGGTAGATTCACACTAGCTATAAGGAAGACATTTTTTTTTGGAGCAGGTGGTGAAACCCTGTAACAGGTTTCCCAGAGAGGTGGTAGATGCCCCATCCCTGGACACATTCAAGGTCAGCCTGGACGGGGCTCTGAGCAACCTGATCTAATTGATCCAGTTGAAGACGTCTCTGCTCATTGCAGGGGGAATTGGACTAGATGCCCTTTAAAGGTCCCTTCCAACCCAAACTATTGTATGATTCTGTGAAAAAAGAATATAACTTGATGCTAACCATTTGTCCTAGAAACAGGAAGTTATCAACAGGACAATTCAGAGTGAATGCCAAGCAAAACAACTTCCATCAAGCCCTGAGGTCTGTTCTTCAAGACAAAACATTTAAGCCTAACAAAGCAATTAACAGTAAGAGCTGAGAAACCAGAAGTAGTGTCTGGAAAAAGACGTAACTTTTATGTTTCACAGTACCATCCAAAAATAAGTAACAGGGTTTAAGTGAGATTTTTCTAGCAGGAGGTTATTCCACACCTGTAGGTTTACTTTTCCTATGGATAATCTAGTTGGTAGCACAGTATTAGACTGGAAGGATGACTGATGTGATATGACACGGCAACTGTGAAAAATATGAATTTTCTTTATTTCCAACTATTTCACTGACCTGTGTTTTAATACAACTGTTATTTTTGATACTCAAAAAATAAAATGTGGTATTTACAAATACAGAACAATACATCAGAGGATTACAAAGTACTGTAAACACTGTTTGCATTTTAACTCTATTAGTCAGTTCTCAAGCCCCTTAGAGAACAAAGGGATTCCTGTCATCACAGCACATTTGTACACTAATGCTTTTGTATAAACAAACACTGAATCACAAAGCTCTTTCTTCTATTTCCCCAAACACAAATATCCAGAAACTTCAATGAACCTATTTCTTAGTTAGTTCAGCTTTAATCATCTAACCACTATGGTTCTCTCAGCCCCCTATACCTTTTTATAGATTAATATAATTTAAAAAATCAAATCATCCCTAAGAATGCAAGCAGTATTACACCTGCCTTATTTCTTGTATGCTCAGGGTTATTTTATCTATTTGGCACATCAATAATCTGACTAATTCTTATGAACTCTGTTCTATTAAATGGTTTTACCTTATCTTTTACTAGAAGAAAGAAAAAAAAACCCAATCTGTCTAGCAGATCAAGAAAGAAGTATTTTTTCATACTTTCTTTTTAGCTTAAAATCAAAACATCCATTATCTCACCCTCTCATGAGTGGTACTTAAATCACAATAGATTGACAATACCAAGAACAACTATTCCTCTTAAATTTTACAAAGCTATCCCTATCCTGCTATAGCTTTCTTGTGTAAATAACAATGGCTCAACACACTTTCCAGCAGAGACATGAGTTTCCAGGCTAAGAAACCCGGAATGTTCCAGCTACTTCAGGCTAATGATCTCTCAAATGCACACTAATATGTTTGATAAAAGTCTCCCAGCATGTGTGCACAGAATGCTTACCATAAGAATGACAGTACCGTGGGCAGGGCAAATCGCTGACACCATTTCAGGCTGAGTTAGATGCTGGAGGCACAAATTAAAACTGTGAGCTTTCATTTCAGTGGGCTTTGACAGATGGAAGAGTGCATCAAATCTCTAATTGTTTAAACCATTAACTCATCTTTCCACCTGCATTATCTTTGGAAAGAGCTCAGCTGGAAGCCTGAAACAATTGCTCAGGGACTGAATTCAGGAGTGTGTATTATTCTAAAAAGAAATCAGAGTTGTCTTTTTGAAACAGCCTGTTTATTTGGCTGCAGCATTTGTAAACTTATTTATCTTTATTTTCACATTTTCCTCTCATTTCTGAAAACTCAAAAAATAGCCTTTCAGTCTTTCTGCAGCATCAATCAATCAGGGACCACTGCCTTGGCTGCTGGGAACAAGAAAGTTGTACTGCAATTCACAGTGCATTATGATGATCCCCATTTATCTCCAGTCCTTGTAAATGCCACTGCACATGCAGCTCTAAATTATGCCTGCTGGTCTTTCGACTTTCAGTTGCTTACAAAAAGAAAAACTTGTGTAAGGAGCTGTAAAAAAAAAAAAAAAAAATTCTACTCCACAAACTCTCTTGAAATGTCTTTCCCAGTCATTTCAGCCCCCCCCCACCACCACCCTTAGGGCTAAAACACATTTTTCACTAAACCAGCATCAACATGGGGCACTTTGTCATTTCGTGTTATTCTCACCAGTGTTCCACTCATTGCTGTTTTTATAGGGAAGCACCTGTTACATGCTCAGCACTTCCAAGTACTCGAGAAGAACGGACTGGGTACTATGGAGCTCATGCTGCAAAAGCAACCTGGCAAAATGAACAGGAACAGCAGATGCCTTACATTTACATACAGTTTAGCAAGGCTCACTGTTAATAAGATGACAGAAGGCATTGGGATTTTAGGGACAGGACAGCAGCTTAGTGAATGACAGTAGGCAGGAGAAATTTTGGGTTTAGAAAGCGTAAGTAGAAAAAAAGAAAACATAGGGCCACAACTACAATTAAGGGACTGGAGCATCTGCCATATACAGAGAAGCTCAAAGACCTGGGACCGGAGAGAAAGTGGTTCAGGGGATCTTACCCTTGTTTATAAATACCTGATGGGAAGCAATGAAGAAGAGGGAGCCCAGCTCTTCTCAGTCATCCCATAGGATGCAGGGGAATGGTTCAAAGCTGCAGCTAGGGGAGGTTCAGACTGGACATCAGGAAGCATTTAACAAGAAGGTGGTCAATCACTGAAATAGGATCCCTAGAGAGGTGGTTGATGGCCCAAGCCTGTCAGTGTTTAAGATGCATTTGGACAATGCCCTAAACAATACACTAATGTTAAGTCAGCCTTGAAGTGGTCAGGCAGTTGGACTCAATAATCACCGTATGTCACTCACAACTGAAATTCTACACTCCTTTTCCTCTGATTTCCAAAGAAAAACCCACCAAGTTTTCAAGATTCAGCTTCATGCTTAATATATTAAAGATGCAAACAAGCAACTTCAGGACCAAATAGTTACTGAATTAATAGTCACTAGTTTTACTACTATATAAACACTATACAGGTGTTGTCACATAAAAATATATTGGTTTGTGTGTACAATGCTTGTGTTCTCGAGCATGATTTTAATTTTAACCAAAGTACCAAACACTTTTCTCCTGGACAAGTTGTCAAATGTCTAAAACTTAAAGTAAACTTTAATGCTGTAGTATATTTTTTTAGGGACTATAAGAAATTGAAACACATCAGATATCTACTGTAATTAGGGGGGGCAAGAAAAAAGGGGGTTTTTTTGCATTCAATTTCTAATAAAAATTGTTATTCTTGAGACCACAAGATTAAAAAATTATAAAGCCAAAAATACCCACCATAAAGTAGTAACAAGAAGAATGAACACAGCAGAAAATGAGCAAAACGTAAGAAAAAAGGAAGACAAAATTATAAAACAATATAAAGACCATAAGCGCACAGAAAACAACAGAACTGTGGACAAAGTTGGATAAAAAAATTCTGGATTCAAATCTATTTCCAAGATGTTCACAGCAAGACTTCACTGACTCCAATTTTACTTCAATACTCATAGTCACAGTGGAAGCCAACCGGGCAACTGACATGATCCCAAAAAAAGCCGCACTCTGCTCCAACTCTGTACAGGCATATAGGAGTGCATGATGGCAGTGAATAAATAACTACTGCAACCAAAAATGGCAATTTATTTAATGATCCTATAGCTGTCCTAACTATAATAGAGTATTTTTAACATACTGACATTACCCACCTCATGTCAAAACAGGGCAAGCATTCAAGAGCTCTATTGAGTCTTATCTTGTAAAATAGACCTCTGGAGAGATCATATTAAATTAAATGACATATAAAATCATTGGTGCATATTTTGCTGCTCAGTCATGATTTTGTGACTTGTTCCATTAAAATAACAAAAAGAAATAGTAATTTGAGATGTAGATAGTGATCTACAACTGTTACTGTAAGAGCTAAAGCCACTTAGCTGTATCAACTACAGAGTATCCTTAAAGGCAACAGACTTCCATGAGGAAAAAAAAATAGCTTTCATTGTATGCTAGTATTACAATATTTGTCCCAGTTATTCTACGTACAAAAATTGTGGCCACAAAATTTCAACAGAGGTTTATGCCAGACTAATCTTACCCTCAGAGAATAATGGACAGAGACTTTAGAACAGGTTATTGTCATTTCAGGTCTAGGCAAAGTGGAGGCAAAAGAAACATCAAAGCTGTTTGCAATGAGGAGAAAACACATACAAAAGCCCGGTATTGGATGCTTTACAATAATTTCTTCTTCCCCATAGCTCCATCTCCCATCCAAGACCTCTACTTTTACCTGTTCTTGGAATGAAAAAAATGCTTCTAAAATAAAATTGGGATTGGTTATGTTACAAAGGACTACACTGTACCTTTTCCATTCCATAAATTGTTCTATGAAAAAGTAATATAACAGAAACATTACTAATTTAACTACATCATCTTTTATTGCTGTATTAGCTACTGCCTGACACATTAATGCAACTTCCAAACAAAATTTCTCCACTGTGTAGCAGATGGACAGACAAACGGTGCTACTGTGTTTCAAAGTCCTCCCACCAACAAAATAGCTGGATGTTTGCTCTCATCTGCACTTTACCACAAATCACCTGAACACCACAGCCACAGAATAAAGGTGGGCACTGGGAGAATCCTTTTGAAAAAAAAAAAAATAAAATGTAATCGGAGACATTGAGCAGAATCACACCCATATAAAAAGCCTCTGCTGAGGTGCTGACAAGCAGGAAAAGGAATCTGCGTTTTTAAAAGGTTAATGCAATTCTCTGCATTGCTTTGAAAGTCTCAGTCAGGTAATGTGTTGCAAAACACAGAAAACCAAAGCTAGCCTGAAACAAGAAATTCTGCTGATGTTCACCTCTGCTAACAATTTGACAAAGTTTATATTTATCTCTTTTTCTAAAACCAGCAAAGCTGCTTTCTTAAGGCAAATTTATTACTTTCCTAAGGAAGAAAACATTAGGTAACATGATTGCAAAGTATATGTCAAGTAATTTAAAACTTAAACTGTTGCTGCACTTTGTATTATAAAATAATACTAATTTGTAGCATCCTTACACTGATTTCAAGAGCCTAATACAGTCTTAAAGCAAACCTTAAATTCATAATACCTTATATCCATCTTAAGTGGATTCTATGAACTTAACTCAGAGTAACTGAGAGATGTTCCTATAGCCTTTGCCTTGCTTTCAAATCTGAACAGCTTTTATTGTATGATTCCTACTTTGTATGATAGACACAAACCACTGGCAAACCTTTCAGATCAGATACCATGGCAGCCTTCATAAATGAATAATAAAGCAAATTACATCAGGAATCACTGTGGTACTGGGCAAGACCCCCAGGCTTTCCTTAAAAGGCACTTCAGTTCGAACATCTCCCATATGAGAAAAGGCTGAGAGAGCTGGGTCTGTTTAGCCTGGAGAAGGCAGAGAAGGAATCTTATCAATGCTTATAAATAAGCGGGTGTCAAAAGGATGGGGTCAGACTCTTTTTCAGTGGTGCTCAGTGACAGGACAAATGGCAACGGGCACAAACTGGAGCACAGGAAGTTCCATCTATTCTTGAGGAAAAGCTTCCATATGCTGAGGGTGACAGAGCACTGGAACAGGCTGCACAGAGAGGTTGTGGAGTCTCCTTCTCTGGACATATTCAAAACCTGCCTGGACACATTCCTGTACAATCTGCTCTAGATGAACCTGTCTTGGCAGGGGAGTTGGACTAGATGGTCTCCAGAGGTACCTTCCAACCCCTACCACTCTGTGAGTTTCAATGAGCCTCATTCTCTGCACCTCTGTTTGTCTGAGGGTTTTTAAGAACGATCAGATTTCATTGCAGAAGTGCAATACTTAGCAGTGCAGCACACCTAATAGGAATTGTTCCACTCTCTTCTACTGATGCTGTTATACTGTGGTTTTAATACTAACAAAAGCAATCAACTTTGTTTTATTTTCCTGGGATGGAACAGTTAATAACAAACTGGTCCATTTCCAGTCCCATTCACTTCAAAGGAAACTAGAGCAGTGACCCAGTAATCTCACCCTTTACATTTAAAGAAGAAATTATCATGTGTTAAAATCAAGGTTAGCACCAGCATTTACTCAGATTACATTAATGTAATACAATACAGAACAATGCTACTTGGATTTGATCCAATTTGCAAGAGTACAACCTTCAGAGAATGAAAAAATAAATATTGAAGTTAAATGCTTAAGTTATTGTAGAAATAAATTTTTCAGGAAGGTTAGACAAAAATACTACCTTCACTGTTTTCAGGTAAATTTCCAATGGATGCATTATCCACGACAATTATAATCAGCACTAGAGTGTGTAATTCCACTTTGACCCATCAAAGCTCCCAAATCATTGTTGCTTCTCTCCAGGCACCACAGAAAGACTCTTGCAGAGGAAAATCGGTTGACAATTAGCTCACTTACCTTCTAGGCTTTCAGGATTAAAATGCTAGGATAGGACAGAGCATCAGCAGAGCCACTGGGATTTGTGTCAAGAATTTTTTCAAAGGAATTCATTATCAGGCTAAAAATACCCAAACTGAATGAAATGTTGAATGCTGGCATAACTCGGTGCTGTTGGAGGAAGATTTTGAAGTGATTGACATTTTTACTCTTACGATCAAAACCACTGAAAGAACACAAATGATAAACCAGATTTTAGCCGGCGTAAAGTTTGTTGATAACCACAGAACTACGTTGATTTAACTAAGCTTGATGCTTATCCTCAAACATGATTCCTTTGTCCTGAAAGTGTAAATCGTGCTGTTTTAATTTTGGATATTTTAGTATAGGTTGAGGTTTCCAAATAAAATATAAACAGATGCCTCTGAAAACAGGCTAAAATGAAAATGTGCTTAATCTACAGACAAGGCATTGAAAGCAACTAGGTAATTTAAATGAGGGTCAAAAAAAGGACATACCTTTGAACACTGTTTATGATTCTGGCACCAAGCAAGTGACCCATTGTTCTGAAAGACAAAGAAAAAAACCCCATGAATATTAATATTTAAGACTAGAGATGATCACTCTAACAGGTTTAAATAGAATGCACCTTCTAGTTCTGCTCAGAGAATGATATTGTGTCACAACATTAGTACCAATCCTGACTCCAATTCCCTTGTGTTGAGTAAAAGGCTCAGGCAAGTGTAAAGTGACCAGATAAAAGTTAGGGATGCATTGCATCAAGCAAGGCTGGTGGAAAACTGAGTGTACTCACCTTTTAGTCCCTCTTTGTAAACACTTCCTATCTAGACTTGCTAGGAAGTGAACAAAGGTAACACTCGTATTTAAGAAATTGATAGGGATTGGCAGTGATTCATGAACGGAAAGCCCATTAACCACATTTCAATATTGCAAAATACTTAAATTATCAAGGAAATAAAATGAACATCCTTAAGCAAATGGAAAATTCAATTAAATGCAGCATGACTCTACCAAAAGTCAACCATACTATGTATTTTTGAAGATAAAGTGCATTTCCCAGATCAGGAAACACTGCAGCTCTCCTTTCTTTGCCTGACCGCAATAAAACAACCAATACAATATCACATGCAAAAATGATAGTTTAAGCTAATGGACAAGAGAACACTCTGAGAACAGAAAGACAAATATGCAACTGGCACAGGGACAAACAGCAACCTACTCTTCTACTAGAAGAGCTTCTGAAGGGTCAACTTGGGAAGTACTATTTCCCCATAAAAAAACCACACAGCTCAGGAAACACTACTGTATACTTGTAGGGTTAACAGATGCAACAAAATATTGATTCACTTTCTGTATAGTGGAAGATCAAAACAACATCAGGAAGATTTAAGTGATTCTCTGGACTGAACATGAGAAATGGGGTAAAACTTTGCATCACAAAGTGCATGTTCATGCTCTTAGGAGCTTATATATATATATTTCTTCCATCACTTGTAAGCTCACACTCTGGAAACAGAACGGATAAAAATTCTGGTAAATTTGTTGTCCACAATCTGACCAAAATGGTGAGTCTATAAGGGAGTCATGCAACATCCTTTCATATGAATTAGGCAAGGTATTTCCACAGGGATGTATTAATGTGATTGTACTATGACTTCACCTTTGGCACTGACTATAGATCTGGAAATCAGTCTCCACGGAAAAAGAATTCAGGTAGGCCAAAATGCAAAGGACTAGCAGAACTCTCCTGAGTCCTGGAGTGTTGTATTGTTTTAATAAGGAGAGATTCAAATAACAGAATAATATATATACCTAACTTTTAAATGTATAAAATCACACAGATAAAGCTAAAATTATTCTCTGGATGTACAACTACAATTAAGAAGCAGAAATAGATAGATTAGCATGCACTGTCACTGAGCCAACTAGACCAGTTTCTCAAAACAGCAGTACTCTGTTCTGACCTCAGCAAAGCTTTTAAGCTTGAATACAGTGACTTGCTACCACAGCTATGAAGCCTATGCTTTGAAGCTGGATCCCACTTAGCGAACATTTGAGATCGTGTTTGTGCACGACTTCATAGAAGTATACAGCCACACCTCCACACAAGCTCCCAAGATGTAGCCAGGAGGTCAAGGGAACTGATAGTCCCCCTCTACACCACCCGTGTGAGAAACCTTTGAGTACTGCATCAAGTTCTAGGGTATCCAGCACAAGAAGGACATGGACCTGTTAGAGCAGGTTCAGAGGAGGGCCACCAAAGTGATCAGAGGGCCAAAGCACCTCTCCTATGAAGAAAGGCTGAGGGAGTTAGAGTGGTTCAGCCTGGAGAAGAGAAGGCTCCAAGGACGACTTATTGCAACATTTCAATATGTGAAGGGGGCTTATAAGACAGGCATGAAAAGACTTGTTACCAAGGCCTGTAGTGACAGGACAAGGGACAATGGTTTTAAACTGAAAGAGGGTAGATATAGGGTGGACATAAGGACAAGTTCTTCACTATGAGGGTGGTGAGACACTGGAACACATTGCCCAGAGAAGTACTGCATGCCCCGTCATTAGAAGTGTTCAAAGTCAGGTTGGATGAGGCTTTGCATACCCTAACCTAGTGAAAGATGTCCCTTCCCAAGACAGAGGAGTTAGACTAGACGAGCTTTAAATCATCTAGTCCAACCCAAATAGTTCTATGATTCTACAATTATATGACTATGAAGATTGTTCCTGCTGATTTTCTTGTCCTTAACGTGCCTGGACATTTATTTTTGGATTAGCTGCTCCATCACCTTCCTAGGGATGGAGGTGAGGCTAACCAGCCTGCAGTTTCTGGAGTCCTTCTTTCCCTTCCTGAAGATAGTGGTCACATCTCCTTTCCTCCAGTCTCTGGGCACTTCTCTCAATGGCCATGATCCATCAAACCTTAAAAAGCAGCCTTGGAATGACATCTGCCAGCTCCCTCAGCACTCATGGGTACATCCCATCAGAACCCATGGACATAGGTATGTGCAGTTTGCTTAAGTATTCTCTGACCTGATCCTCTTCCAACAAGAGTATGTCTTCTTTGCTCCAACCCCTCTGCCTGGTCTCAAGGATCCAGCATTCTTGATGACTGATCAGGTTAATAAAGTCTGAAGCAAAGGCAACCATCAGTACCTAAGCCTTTCCCATGTCCTGTGTAACCAGGCCCCCTGCCTCATTAAGCAATGAGATTCCCCAGTCTTCCTTTTGTCTCCCATGTACTTCCAGAAGTCCTTCTTGTTGTCTTTGTCATCCCTGGCCAAATTCAACTCCATTTGGGCTTTAGCTTTCTTAACTTCTTCTCTGGATGCTTGGACAATGTTTCTGATTCCTCTCAAGTTGCTAGTCCTTGCTTCCACCCTATATATGCTTTCTTTTTGTGTTTGAGTATTGCTAGGAGCTCCTTATTCATCCAAGCAGGCCTCCTGCCATTTTTGCCTGCCTTCCTGTTCATTGGGATGGACTGCTCTTGAGCTTGGAGAAAGTGATCCTTGAATATTAACCAGCTTTCTTGGCCTCCTCTTCCCTCCGAGGTCTTATCCCATGGGACTGTTCCAAGCAGGTCTTTGAAGAAGCCAAAGGCTGCTGTCCTGAAATTGTTCCAAAAATCTCTCCAGCTGTCACAGGAGTTGATCCCAACACAAAAATATAGCAAAAAGGACCAGAACTCCTTCTTATCCAAGATGCTGTACATCAAAAGGATCAGAAAGCAGAGTAAGTAAAAGGACCAGAAACATTATATATTTTGACTCACATGTTCCCACCAGATAGTTTGTGGAATCTAAAGACTTCCTCCAGCAAAGAACATAAATCTGCTATTAACCTAAACACAAGTTATTCTAACAATATCAACAGGATATTGTTGCTACTTGTGCTTTAAGCTAAGCACGCTCTTCTGTGCGCCGATGGACTGACATTAAAAAAAAAAAAATACCACAGACCTACTTCAAGTTCAGAAAACAAAATTAAGTTAGATCAATCACCTAGCTGAGGGCACGTCCTCTCTGTAAAGTCATGAAGCTCAGCTCACATAGATGGTTTTGTAGAAATACCAATGGTGAGTCACTTCCAAGGACAACTCAGAACCACCTTCAAAATGTTTCTTAAGCTTCTGTTAGCAGGAAAGACTAAGACACAGGATAAGGTAATGAGGCTACAAACTTGTGTGTTTCAGCCACACAAGATAAATCACTGCCTTCTTTTTGAGCATTAAGCATATTTTGAATCTAATACAATACAAAGACAAGTCAGTAACGTAGATTTGGAGTAGATACATTGGGAAATTCAGGAACTGAAACTAAAGCATTGAACTTGCATGTTACTCTCCTGTACGTTAAGAAGCAAACTAATACAAACTATACTTATACTTTCCCTCAAATTTTAATATGAATTTCAGAAACTTTCATAATTCTTTTTTTCCCCTACGAGCTGTAATGCTAAAAATTTCTATTTCTGCATTACTTAAGGAGCTCTGAGGATGATAAATGTAAAGACATATCCACTTCTTTCCACTTATAAGCTTATTTAGGAGCCATTTAAGAATTTTAGTTCATACAATATAATTTCACTATTTTATGAACATTTATTTTGTCTTATTTTCCCAGCAGGTCACAATGCAATTATTAGACTTTATAATACTGTTTTTATCTGATGCTACTGTAGAATTTAGCTAAAACTGAGATTTGCCAGCACAAGAATATCTACCTATGAGCAACAAGTCAGGTCCAACCCCTTCATAAATGGAGAGACATAAATAGAAGAAATAAAACTTTAGAACAGCCATAAATAACGTGCTAGTGGGAATACTTTAGTATTACCCTGAATGCCATATGAGGATTTATTATTTCCATTTACAGATCTAGCCAGCAGTAATGTTAAAACAATATTTTATGTGCTATTTCAATTTATCCCACCTTTATTCTTCATATAAAATGTGACAGAGGTAGCTGATTGCAATAACAGATTAGCAGCAGCTAGCCGCTTTGTTTCAGTTATGCTGCTGCTTTCCACTGAACTAGAAAAAGCACTCCTGCTTTTGAATTATATCTGTTACTTGAGACAATAACACCATAAATGTCCAGATGTGGAGCTTTGCTGCTTCACAATTTTAACGTTTACAAATGTTTTCATTTCTCTGCTGAAAACTATTACCACTTGATTTTAATAAGTTAAAAAAAACATAAAAGTATTGTTTAGCAACTTCAATTTCATACAAATTAACATGATGTGAATGATCTTTCATTGTACAAGGTGAAAGAGCAAATTCTACTGGCTTCCTTTGAATAACAGGGTATTAGAGGAAGCAGGTATGCTAAATGAACATTCCCCTCCTCCACTCTGTATCTTAGAAAATTGTTAATCTAAATTTCACAAATGTTCAGCTGTGATTTTTCTTCTGCTTTTAATCTAGTATACCTGACTGAAACTGTAATTTCAAACTATCAGAAATTTGTTTTACCTATAGCATTTTACATGCTCCCAAATTACATCCTCATTTCCTCACGTCTTCAAACACAGTCCTGATCTGACATGCCAATGAGAGTTTTGACTTCGTCTTTAGTGGTGGCTTAACTCTGCTGTGATGAAATGGCCTTGAGGAAAAGTTAAATACTACTGTTTCTGCCCATCTATAAGCCTTGCACCAGCGTACCTTCAGGGCAACCTTAAAGTACCATAATCTGCATGCTGAAGAGACGAAACTGTGCTCAATGGAGCAAACTCCAAATATTTTATCTTCCCAGCACTGACACATCATATGAAAGATGTCAGGCAGATTAGACTAAAACAGTCTCCATCACATAGTAGGTAGAGACAACAGAAACTCAGGCCACCACCTGAGCCACACACACTTTCAAACCACCTGAAAGGAAAGTGTAGAAAACCAGATTCACACCCTCAACAACCAGGACTGTTTATCACTTTTCATTCAAGTCTTAGTTAAAATACAAGCCAGAAGTATTTTCTTTGAAACTGATAAATTGACAGTCTTAGTAGGCAAGTATATGTGCACACTTGCTTTCCTCTGGTAAACCACAAATGTCCTTGGGCCTGCTCAGCTAAAATAGAAACATCTCTGTTCTGTGCCCTCTTATATCTTGAAAAAAGGAAAAGTTGTGCAGCATCTCTTGTAAGAAAAAAAATGCACGTAAAGAAGCAACGCAGAATCAATCTTCATCTATCTACAGTGTGCCCCAGGGAAAAAAATTAATAACCTTCACAAGCAAGTAAGAACTGCCCTTTCATTGGAGCAATGGGGGGGGGGGAATCCTTCATTTGCATCTCTGTCCGTAATTATGTTAGGAGATACAACCCTTCTTTTTAAAGGCCAGAGATCAGCTGTGAAAAAATGAATTAGTCATTTAATCTACTATGACAACACCTGAATACCTATTATCAATTTTGGAAGTCTTTTCTCCCCTGCCCAATCTTCAATTCACTTTAGAGTGAAACCACTATCTCTCAGAAGTGGCCTCTCCTGACAGCTTGATTCTTTCAAAATGACACAAAAAAGCATAGAAATAAACCCTTCAAATAATAGTACACACTGACGTGAAACAGAATATTTGAATAGACAAATCAATAGCTGCTGCAATGATGAATTTAAAGAGATAGGTTCCCAACATTTTCCTTAACCTTTAAAAAAATCTCAGCAGCATGAAATTACATGTAATAGTGAAATAGAATTTATACTGTGTCTGACATACATTTCCTGACTGCATGCTCACTAAAGACTCAAATTTAAGTACAGATTTACCTATAGCAGTGCTGTGTGTCCCCAGGCCCAACTCTAAAGTGTGGAATTTAGGTGCCGAATGGAATCAACAAATTCAAACTAGGCTTTCCAGCTCCCAAATACCAAAGCATGCACGTAGGAATGAATATCAGAAAAACCTGTACACGTAGTGGGAAGAGATATCAAACCCAGCCAATTGAGAAATAATTTTTCATTGCCATTTCCTAAGCTTGCCTCTTGAGATTAAACACAAACTTGTAGTAGATGTATGGACAGGGAAACCACAGTCCAACCTGTTCCTGGGCTCTGGTATTTAGTTATCTTTTTTGCATATAAATAACCAGAACACTTTTTTTTTTTTTAAATACAGCAGAAATGTGGCTGGACCTAAGACCCTTTGTTGAGGCCTTGTCTCTGGTCCCGTCTTTTTTTAGACTAGAACAGAAAATAAATATTTCCATTGGGATGCACCTACAACAATCACCTAGACCAACTGTCTGAGCACTTCAAGGCTGACCAAAACTTAAAGCATGTTATTAAGGGTACTGTCCAAATGCTTCTTTAACACTGACAGGCTTGGGGCATCGATCATCTCTCCAGGAAGCCTGTTTCAGTGTTTGACCACCTAGTTGTTAAACAAATGCTTCCTAATGTCCAGGCTGAACCTCCCATGGCCGCAGCTTTGAACCATTCCCCCGCATCCTGTCACTGGATACCAGGGGAAAAAAGACCAGCACCTCCCTCTCCACCTCCCTCCTTCAGAAGCTGTAAGGGAGCAATAAGATTGGCCCTCAGCCTCCTTTCCTCCAAACTATACAAGCCCAAAGTCCTCAGGCACTCCACATAGGACATTCCTACCAGCCCTCTCACCAGCTTTGTTGCCCTCCTCTGGATGCATTTGAAGACCTTCACATACTTCTGAAATTGTGGGACCCTGTCATGGTTTAAGCCCAGTCAGGACAAAGCACCCCACAGCCACTTGCTCACTCCTCCATCCAGTGGGATGTGGAGGAGAAAATATAAGGAAAGGCCCATGGACTGGGGCAAGGACAGGGAGGGATCCATCATTCACGAATTATGGTCATAGGCAAAACCAACTCAACTTGGTGGGAAAAAAAAAATCAATTTAATTTGTTACTAATCAAAACAGAGTAGGACAGTGAGAGACAAAACCAGATCTTAAAAACCTTTCCCCACCCTTTCCTTTTTCCCAAGCTCAGTTTTGCTCCAGATTTCTCTACCTTCTCCCACCGAGCAGCTCAGGGGAATAGAGAATGGAGCTTGTGGTCAATTCATCACACATTGTCTCTGCCACTTCTTGGTCCTCAGGGGGAGGACTCTAACTCTATCCCTGCTTCAGTGTGGGGTCTCTCCCACAGGAGACAGTCCTCCACCAGCTTCTCCAATGTGAGTCCCTCCCACAGGCTGTAGTTTTCTTCTAACTGGTCCGGCATGGGTCCCTTCCACAGGGTGTGGTCCTTCAGAAGCAGCCTGCTCCAGCACGGGCTTCCCACAGAACCAGTGGCTCTTTCGACAGAGCTGCCTGCTCCAGTGTGCCACCCTCCTCAGGTTGCAGTGGGGGGTCTCAGCTCCCCTGTGACCCTCCATGGCTGCAGGGGCACAGCCTGCCCTCTCCTGACAGGCTGCTGGTGAGCCTCTGCTCCAGCCCACCTCCTCCCCACCTTTCCACACTGGCCTGGTTGTCTCTCTCACATCTCACTCCTCACTTCTACAGCTTCCACTGACTATTCATTTTGTTTTCCCCGCTTAAATATTTTAATCGCTGAGGCACTCATTGACTTGGCCATGGCCAGCAACAGGTCCAACTTGGAGCCGGGGGAACTTCTAGCAACTTCCCACAGAAGCCACCCCTGTAGCCCCTCCCCTGCTATCAAAACTGTGACACAGGCCCCAAAATTCACAGAAAACTCAAGGTGAGGCTGCACCAATGCTGAATACAGCAGTATAATCACCCCTTTTGATCAGCTGGTCGTGTTGTGTGCAACGCGGTTTGCCCTCCTGATTGCAAGGACACACAACCAGAGTCACATAGAGCCTGCTGTCACGCAGCACCCCCAGTTTCCTTGCTGCTGGGCTGCCCTCCTGCCATTCCTCTCCCAATTTATACTTGTGTCTGGCATTACTCTGTCCCAGGTGCAGAATCTGGCATTTGAACTTGTTAAATTTCATCCCATTAATCATTGTGCAGTGCTCCAATCAATCTAGATACCTCTGCAAGGCCATTTGTCCCTCCACAGAGTCAACAGCACCTCCCAGTTTGGTATCATCATCAAACTTGCTAGTGGCGCATTCAAATCACTGATAAATATATTGAACAGGACTGGCCCTAGAACTGAACCCTGAGGAACACCGCTGGTGACAGGTTGCCAGCCAGATGTAGCCCCAATCACTGCAACTCTTTGAGCCCTGCCCTTCAGCCAGTTCTTCGCCCGGTGCACTGTGAACCCCCTCATCCCACAGTTGCCCCTGGCTTCCGCTAACCCTGGCTCATCGCTTGCCAAGCCTAGGGCTGTTGATGACCCTGTTACCAGCACCCAGTGCTGCACACCCTGAGAGGCTGCTCGTCTCAGAAGTCACAGCCTGCAATGGGGTCATCCTTGGCCCCCAGCTCCTCATCCCCTGGGAGCAGCCAGCCCTTGCTGAGCCTGACAACATGAGATTGTGCTTTGGGATCTATCTCGTCATCTTCATTTTTTCCTCATGTATAAGAGATTTAGACTTTGCTTTAGTTAACAAAAGGACAAAGCAAATTTAAATAACACTAAATTAAGAACGAGCAAAACAACAAAACATATAAAACCTACGAAAACAAACAAAAAACATCATTCCATAAGACTCTAACATGAGAAAAGGTAAGAAAACAAACAATACTTAGAGGATACTAGTCACATCGTTTAACATATTGCTGTTCGACACTTCGGTAACTTTATGATGAGTGTGTTATATAAAGACTTACATAGAAATACAGCATTAGGCTTAACTATGTACACATATTTCTTCCTCCATCTTACAAATACATACAATTCTTTTTATGAAAACAAATTAACTGAGGAATAGTATTCTGAAAAGGTAGCCAAAGGGAAGAACACATTTTGGAACGCACACCCAGAGTTTTTCTGTTACTGTAACTAGCCACTGTGATCCCTCACACCTGAATCAAACATGCATCCTCCATAGCAGAAGCCATTTCTATATCACAGATGTCTAAACTGTAGAAAAGTAAATGTTGGTTACTGGTTAACCCAAAGTAATTAAGTTAAAGAGGTGACTGAATATAAGAAGTAGTTATGAAACTGATCAGCCTAACAATTTATTCTGGTAATATAACAGAAGTTTGTAAATACAAATCAAAAACTAAATTATCATGGGTAACAGCTTGACTAATGCTGCAGTCAAATTTTAAACATCTGGATTTAACACCAGAACATGCATATCACAAATAAGTTTTAGAAAGCCTTAAGTCAGGTTTTCTTTCAGATTTACACTAATGCTGTCATCACCAGTAACATGTTAACTCCTGTCACAATAATATGGGAGGTCCTCCTGTAGATGAATGGGTACAAACAGAACTGTATTGACTTAAACCTTGCACTGATATTTCCTGAACACTTCATGCAATAATCCTCAACCTTCGTTTATATTACAGACTGTTTTCATTAGAGTTTACACTGAAATATTTAAAGCCACAACTTTACATGTATCAAAATGAAAACACAGAAAAAACATTAAGATCAGAGTAATTATAAAAAAAATTAACTAAAATCAGCAACCATCACTTAAATTGTGAGACACAATTGTATTCATTCTCTGGCTGTCATCACTGTAGACAGTCATCCTAGAAAGACGGTCATCAAAATCCAAAGGTCATTACCAATGAAACAGCAAGACATCAGTAGTTTTGAAAATACTATGTATTGCTTGGAAAAATTTGCACCTCAAGTATGGAACACCTTTTCTCTTTTTGCAGCAGTGTCTTCTCAAATGGATGGAAAAACTACTAGATAAACACAAGCTGTGAAAACAAATGAGCCACAGGAATCCTTCTGTCTCCACCGCACTTGTGAGTTATGACTGCCTTCTTGTGGTTTCACAGACTCCACTCTCACCACTTCTGAGACTGTTCTCAGCTGAGGTCTTACTCTAGTTAGCAGAAGTTTCTATCAATCTGTAAAAGCATCCAGATGAAATCACTTCACTATGCAATGTGAGAAATTAAATACAGTGACACTAACTTGAAGATATTAAAATTAAATATGGAATCTCACACTAAGGCACATACTTTGGGCCAAATCCTGCACACATTCCTTGGGGTTAAGTAATCCAGTTGAAGTGAACAGGAACTAATCTAATAGCATTAATATGGGAAGCAAAAGATGGCTTGTCAACTATTTGGTTGTAGTCTCTATTTCAAAACACACACCATTCCAAAATCCTGATGTGCCTTTTCTGTCATGCCATAAAGTAGATTTGCTATACAAATGAAATAATGAGACAATAAAAACATATGCCGGCTCAAGGATGTGACAGAAATTTTCCACTGCAAAACTAGCACCGAAAAGATCAAAATACATTCTAAAAATGTAATGTTTAATTATGCAAACTACAATATAAATGTAGACATGCGTGACCTACTTTAGTGTACTTGAAAAAACACGACCGATTTACCAAAAGCAGTAATACTCCAGGTGTCAGAAATGTGTGCATGCTGCTTTTAATGCTCATTTGACTTTATAACTGGAAATTATTATTATACAGAATAGTAATATGGATTATAAGATTATTGGTTAGTTGGGTCATTCCCAATAGCATGTGATGTGGTACATTTACCACAGGCTGCATTCACCTGCACTGCCTACCAGCTGATCATTCCAGAAATCCATCTCAAACACATCAGGGTGTCTCCACACTAGGAAGTTGTGTGACCCACATGAACACATCTGTTGAGCAAAACAACTGGTGTTGATTGACTTGATGTCTGCACTACACATTTGCCAACTTCCCCTTTCTCATTTCCTTCAACTAATTCTAGTCTGGTCCCATGGACACAATGCCCATTAGTCACTAAAGCACATTAGGTCCCCGTGGATCATCTCTTACAGTGATGTACATCCAGAGAAATCCACCGCATGAACTCCCATACTGGTCCATGATGTGAAACAAAAGATGAGCATGATGCTCAGGAAACTCACTCCAAAAGCAAACTCTGATCCACATTAAAACACTAATGTGTAGCTGCACCTCAGACACTTCTAACATCTCCAACAAACACAAGAGTAGTACTTTCTACTAGACTAGATTTTCCTCAGAAGTCACACTGTTTCAGGGCCATTCAAGGCAGCATTGCTTTCCGGACCTGCAAAATGCTTAGAGTTCTGGTGTTTCATGTCATGTCTATGGTTTTTTTAAGCATTAAAAAGAGAACAACCACACATTTCTAGATCATCTAAAATGTCCATTGTAAATAGTCTGACTATAACCTATATGAACACAGGATACTCCATGCAGACTGCATTGTCATGAAGTAATTTCTGATTACAAACTGCTGAATGCATTGTACTACATATGAGCCACGTGATCTTTTACCATATTTTCTCCTATTTTATTCTGGTATGTATGGGAGGGACACCATTCTATACTACACTTTTATCTTTGACAACAGTTTATCTACACACCTGCCCTTACTACTTCACAGCTCTTCAGTACCATGTTATGACTCAGTATCAGACAGCATCAAATTTTATGCTCATACTCTTGTATTTAACATTGTAATTATTTCCAATATAATTGCATTAAATTTACACGATAAGTTTCAGCAATGTATTTCCTTTCTCTTTGGCATGTGTTATTAGTTTACAAGATACTAAATATTTCAAGTAGTACTAGCAGCCATATCGACCACAAGCTGATGGATAATTACATTTTAATTTTCCTTTAAAAGAAAAACAAACCAATAAATGAATAAATTCCATGCAGTACATTACTCAACAGAAAATATTCATAACAAATATCCCCTATGTTGTTCCAACTGTCTTGACATATTACTATAAAATGTCTCCTCTTTGATCTGTGAAAGGCAAGAAGCTCAATAAACATCATTGTGAATACAAATACTTTGTTTCACTATCCCAAGTTCTTTTAATACTGTAAAAGCATGTGGAAATGTGTATTCTCAGCAGTTAAAAACAAAAGGCATAAAAAATTATCCTACAGATGAAATACGCAGTCTAAAATTTGACTATAATTCTACATTGGTAGTTCCACAGACCCATTCACATTTATTTATAAAGTTTTCTAGATAAAAATCCTATTTTAGAAGAATAATTAAGTGCATAACAAAGCTCTCAAAACTAAACTGTCAATATTAACAAAGTCCTTGGATTTCTAACAGTTGTTTAAAACAGTCTTTGGGGATTTTTTTCCTTTTTTCCATAAAAGACCTGGCTCACTGAGTGAATGCACCCTCACCAGACCTAGGATTTTCTATAAACATTTGCAAATTGGTTCTGTGGTCATTCAGGGATCAAAGAACTGTCTAAGTTAAAATGACCCTTGGACTCATAGACCTAATATCTTCAATCTGAACAAAAAACAACATAATATTGTTAACATACACCAGAGAACACTAATTCAAAGAAACATATGTCAGCCACACTAAAAAAGCTTTTACCACAACAGTAAAAGCAACATTTAGGAAGAAGTCTTATTTCCTAGACGTATTTTAATTGCTACAGTCTTTCCATACATCTGCCTTCATTGTAGGCATTACAGAAAGACAGACAAGATGTAATGGGTACAGTTTAATTAGCCTACAACTTTAATGTCTCATCTCTAAAGCACAATGCAAAAACAAAAATCACACTGTGCAAGTTAACACTCTTCTCTCCATTACTCCTGTTGGTGTGGCCCTCAGCCTGGCTATTCCCAATCCACCCCTCACATCTGCAGAAAGCCACCACACACAACTGCCACATTAAGTCAATGATAATCACTGGTGCATGCCAGTTGCGTACTGGTCAGGTACCACATATCACATCACGTAATCAATATCCTCCTCCTAATTGTATCGTGTAACAAAGAGGTAGTCATGGCCCCCTTCCCTTGACTTTAACTCAGTGCTGCTCTCTTTTCTCAGCTCCCTGACTGTAAAACCTGTTCATATTTCTCTCCGGACCACATTTTCATTCCCATCCTATTTTAAGGAACTGCAACAGCTTCCAGAACAGCAAAGGCAGGAATGACATTGTGTTGACAATGCGATGAAAAACAGGCATCAAGTGAAGGAGCACATAGAAGGGTGGATGAGTCTTAGTCTTTCCCTTTCCATTTGAAATTTAACATGCCTGCTAACCTGATCCTAGCTGGGATTCCTTTGCCCTGGCAACACCAATAGTATATTCCTAAGAGAAGAGCCAGCCTTTTAATGTGTGTTGCAATAGATACAATCCATTTGTTCCACATTTCTTCGGAGCTTTTTTCTGTTTAAGAACTGTATCTCACAAGAAACATTTACTACGCAGGACAATTGATGCAGTCCAGTCTTCTAGACCACCCTGCAACCAACCTAAGACTTTGAAAGGACAGATGAGAGGAAAAGGAAATCAACATTAAATTCTACCATTTGAGAAAGGTGTAACATACTGAAACTAGTATGTTTTAGCAACAGATCTAGCTACTAGATCTTTCTACAGTAAAACTTCAGTGGAAGATTTACATTGTCTCATCATATTGTCATTAAACTTTCCACAAACATAAAAGCCTTTCATGTGCCAGCTTTCTCAAATAGAGTCTGATAACTAGCTAAGGAAGACATACCATAAAAAGAAAAATAAATCTCTCCTCAAGGCAGGACTGAAGCATTTGTCATTAACACGTCTGATAACCAGAGATATAGCTGTTATGCAGAGCAATCATTTCCTGACAGGTCCATCATATTTCAGACATTTCTGGCATCAGGTGAAAGAGTTAAAAATTAAGACAGGTTAACTTGAAGTTATTGAAAGCCTTGTAATATGAGAGGTGTCAAACTTCAGCCTAAGTCCCTAACCAAGGCACAGTATTTTAAAACATCCAGTTAGTGTAAAACATTGGATATAAAATTTTCATATAATTGCACTGCAAAGATCACAGAAGTTCTAAAGCCTAGAATTTTCTTTTGTATCTTTGATCTAAATTAACAGTCACAAAAGAAAAACATTATAATGTATAGCCATAACCTCATAAAATGTGAATAACTGAGGTTAATACCAGATCTCAACATCTTGAAATATCAGCAGGCTTTTTATATTAAAATTTTGTTTCTCTTTTTGCAGAACTGACAAATATTTTAGTTCTTCCGTTTTTGGAAAGTCTCTGATATTGGTGGCATGCTCCAGGAATTCTACCCCAATTACAATGTTTCCTTCCATTTTACTACCAGCGTTCTCACCTGTGTAAAGCAATTAAGAAAGACAGTGAAGTGGGTCGTGCTACTACAATTATGTTGATAATATTCAAGTTTCTTTTCCATTGGACTGAGGAGCTCTGCTTGATTTGCTTTCTCAGTGGGAAGGTCATGCATGAGAACAACTTGACTGAGGCTCGATCTAAACCAGATGGATCTACTGGGTATGAGTAAGCATCTTAGGGGCATGAAAATTTGACATCTGCTCCTGTTATTAAGAGGATAAGTCATGTCTGTTGATGAAACTTACGGGGATGCTTTGGAATCCCTGAGGGCACCTGGATACATAGAGTAACAATCAGTAACAGGGCAATATAATTTTTTTTAATATTTATTTACTGTCTTTAGTGGTACTCAACTCTGGTTACATCAAAAAATTGCTTCTAGCTCCCCTTAACATCTGAAAGAATCTCTTCTAAAAATTTGTTAATCTGAAGTCAAGGTACTTTGCATCTGGCAAATAACTGGCAATTCAGTTTTACTTTATCCTAATGGCATAGTATCATTTACTACTGCTCTGAATTGTAAAGGATGATGTCAAGATGCAGTCAGATGGTATTTAACAAATCCAGGTTAATTGTCATTAAACAGAATACTGGGAATTTTCTGTGGTTTATCTATAAATTCTGAACAGACATTTCCAGCACATTTGCACTGGCCTAAGCTATTTACATTGAAACTACTGGATACATTACTATTAACTGTAGGGATAAAAGACTCAGGCCAGAAATGAAAGCTCCAGAAAAATCCTGTATTAAACTATTAATCATGTAAATGGGAGACCTGATAAATATTACTCAGAAGGCTGAAAAATCTCCATCTAAAGAAAACAATATGAGCTTATACTACATTAATGTGTAAAGCTTTTTAGCCTTTAAAAATACCTGTGAGTCATGCTTTCTATCCCAAAACAAATTCAGCCAGCATATTCTTTAGGAAACTCCAAATGTTCATTCCTTTCTACAATTTGGAAAATGGTTGAGGGAAGGTTTAACCTTCAAGGTTAGTCCACATTGCTGCACTTTTATTCTACTTAAGAAAAGGAATGTTTTGAACACCGGAAGGAGGCTTGAAATAATTATTTGCTGTTGCACTTTTATCACCACTGTCATTACAGCTTTGGTGCTCTCCAATGCTTAAATGTGTACATGTGTGGTTCTATGATTAAACTAAATCTTTTACGAGATGAGTTAATACATGCATGTATGATGGATTCCTAATCCTCTTGGTCAGTGAGGAACCATTGAAAACATTGGATAGAAAATGTATGACATTTACCAAAAGCCTACCAAAAATCTTTCACAGTTTATTCAATTTTTTAACAACAAAAAACCCAATCAAACACACAACACAATAAGCTGCTAGTCGCAACAAACCTGCATCTTCTTTCCTTATTTATTCTGACAAATGTAGTTCCCATAGCTGCTACCAAGTAGTATATCAAGAGTGACACACAGCTCACTAACTGGATGATTTTTGCCTCTTTGTGTCAGTTTGTCTAACCCTAAATGTTCCTTCCACCTACTGCACATCCAGACTGACCAATGCTTGGGTAATTCATGATATTTCAGTTCACAGTTGCATAGAAAGAAATCTCAAAATGGAAGAAAGCCTCAAGCTCTCCTAGTTACAGTTCCCTGCCCAAAATTGCTACATACGAATCAAATGTCAACATATTATACAGTCTTTGTGACTAAGAAAAGGTCACATTACCTGTGGGGGCAGGTAATGATGTGATTCATTTTTGTCTAGCTGTAGTTACACAGTAATGCAATTTCATTGTTTTCAAAGGAGCTATAACCATCACCTAACTAAAAAAAAAAAAGTAATTTCTAAGTAGGAACACAAATTCTGGAAAAAAATTGACAGTTACTGCATTAGGCCACATTATTATTATTAATATTATTGTTATCATCCCTTCCTCAGCATTTAACTATTTGCTGCTTCACATATCTGTTCATCCGTGTACTAAATTCCAACAAAACTCAAAGTCTTCCAGCAAGTGGAGTTAAGAAATGAATTTACAGTGTCTAGGTCCAAAAATGCCCTAAGGCCTGACTGGAATGTTCCAGTAGTACAAAGAAATCATTAACAGTTAAAAAGCATTAGCAATTAACTACAAACAATGTAGAGTTCTAGATCTATAGCCTAAACCCAAGATGAGAAACCATGTTCACGTATACAAACTGTGATCACTTCTGTTCTTTTTTTAATACAAGTCAATGTGAAGATGACTCCCCTAAAGAGTAATTCATAAAGAAAAACAGAACTATGCTTATAAATTCTTATAAGAATGACAAGGAAGGTTAAAACTATGTTTGCACTGGATTATAAGAGTATGTTATTCTCACCCAATCTTCACCATCAATCTCAACATCTGACTCTCTGCACAGGAAACATTTCTTCTGAAGCAATCTTATTATTTCCCTCATATCATCTTATTACAGAATCCATGGCAGCTGTATTGCAGAAGAAAGTTTTCACCAACTCAGCTATGTTTGCAGTTTGAATTGTGACCACTTGAGAAATTAAGAGTGGCAGCAGTTTGTCAAACTTCTGACTTGTAAAACAACATCCTTGTAGTAGTCGGTGCCTGACATCCTGCCTGGGGAAGCCACCTCACTTTCTCTACTCTATGGCAATAAAACCTATGTACAGTTCTTTTCTCACATGACCAAATGTCACCATAGATGTGCAATGCACAGAATGCATGCATAAGAAGATTCAAGGCTTTTTCTAAAGAACTGGGAGTACAGAATACATGGAAGTAAATCACAGTATTTTCTCAAGAGAGCAGACTGCCATCACCAGAACATATTTCTGGCTGAAAACTCTCCAGAGAGTAAGCTGATAATGTTTGGAGAACAGGAATGGTTCAGAAAGACATAGTAGCCTGTTCCTTTGATTTTCTCACAACCCATCAAGGTGGTTAAAGTCTTCAGGAAAACCAGAAGTGAAGAGCAAGCTGCCACCATCAGGGCACAACATGTAAACTGCCTCCAGATTCCCAAGTTACTTCTAGGAAAGAAATTAATGAAAACAAGCTGAAAAGAATCCAGCCACAGGTCAGCAACATTACCTGTACAGGCTGCACACTTGAGCATCCCTGATCTGGAGCAAACAATATATATTCCTCTGCACTGGTATACATGACAGGACCACAAATCACTACTTTGTGGTGAATCTTCTTGGAGATTTTACTGGCAACTGGACCTTCCAATGACAAAAGACAAAAATATTTTCAAACCACATTTTTTACTAAACTACAAACAAGGAAAAATAACGTTTTTAAATGAAGTAAAACTCCATTCAGCTAAGAAAGAACATAAATAAAAATTATTTACAAACAACTCTTGCTACACCCATTGTGTCCGCTCTCTGTTTCCAGCCTTAGTTCCAATGAACTGTCTCACAGTAATATCTAAAATCCCTCCTACTCCTAGACAATTTCTCTTCCCAGCACTGTGTGCCTACTGGAGGTCACCTATCTCCAGCTTTCTCCCTTGTGAGACTCTCTCTCTCTCTCTTCCTTTGCTTCTCTTGCAAGTTCTGGAGCCATGCCCTCCTCAGAAATCTCAGCTGCTGACTAGAGGAGTCGCTCCCTTTGAGTCAAGGAACATGTCAGGAACATCAGGAACATACAGACCAAGAAAAAACCCAAAACATTATGTACATAAAGGTATAATGAGCCACAGGGGTTTTTCTTCTGGTGAAAGACATACACATTTTCTTTTATTATATTTTCCATATATTAATATTTTTACTTAACTTGTATGTCATACCTCTTTGACAGTCTAGAGACATATTGGTGAAAATATGGTTCACAGAAGTCAATGGAAATTGGATAAAAACCTTGAGCTGAGGTTATTCCCCAAATCTGGAAATAACTGATATTCTTTTTGGTGGATGGAGATGAATGTATAATTCTTTTTAATCAGAGATAAAAGAAACGGTACTCTACTTTCAAGTTTAAAGGGTCCGCTTACCTTTCAACACCCCCAGTTCTCCATCTTTGTGTTCTGTGATCTCTTGGACATTTTAAGACTAAAAAAGGGATACTACTAGAGTTGTGATACCAAGTTCACAGCACTCTTCTTTGTGGACAAAGGCTGCATGGACCTAGTGTTCACACATGGACCTGATCCAGCTGAAATCAACAGAAGGCTTTTCATGGACTTCAAAGATTTTTGAAATATAAAGCTTTATAAGTCTCAGCTGTGGGAAAGGTCAAAAAATGAATATTCTTGGTGTAAACTCCTAGGCAAGTGCTTTTCTGGTACAAGGTTTACATGTGCTAGGCAGTGACTACTTGTTATCAATACCAATGTGTCATATTCCTGATACTTGGTCATTAATCACACTTTCTATCTTTAAAAATATGGAGGCCAAATAACAGCATTTTTTTTTCTGTTTACAGAAGTTTGAGATGTACTCAAACCCAGATAATCACAGAAAACTAAAATTCACACAGAATAGCCAATGGAGATGTAGATCATTTTGGGAATGATTTCTCTCCATTTGTATACACACATAAATTCAGCACTCAGTCTTAAGAAGTTTGCCTTTTGCAATGTGACAAACGTTCAACATCTGGGAAATCAGTCTGGTTTTCAAGCTGTCTCACAAATGTATTGTTTTGGGGTTTTTTTCCTTACAGGACACTTAGTTAACCAAACACATTTAAATACAGTTCAGAGCACTAGTTAATCACAGAGACAACCCATACGCAGACCGTGAATAATGTTTTAATAAAAGTTTTAATATGAACACTACCTAGCTTATAACTTTTCACTCTGCAGTAAGTGGATACATGTTTGAATGTAAAAAGGATTTACATTTTAAAACTCCCAGTGGATTTTTTTTTTCAAAAGTTTTCTAATGCGTTTCAAAAGCAACATCACCTCCCCCTCCCTGACACGACTGTGACATTAAAACTATGCCTTGCCAATATTTCTATACATAAAGTATCTACCTCAAGTCATATTAGTAACATTCCTATTGGTTTTATTGCATTTGGTATCAGGCACATTTACCAAATTACAATTCTAAGGTTATGAAAAACTGCAAGACAGCATAAAGACTTTTTTCTAGTATGTAAGCATTTACAAGTAAAACGCAAGAAAAGTATCTTGACAACTCTTATTGTTCAAGACAATTGCTCACCATTCGCTTATGTTTTCACACAGTTCATTTGATTTGTATTTAAAACTTACACTTGAGGGACAGCCAAACATTCTAATTTGGGAAGGCAATAGTCAAGGTTAAGGTCCAAGTGTGAGTAATCAAAACTGCTAGAAAACCAGGCTCTCCAATTCCTGCATTCATGTTGACTCTGCAAGCTTTCACTGATGCTAAAGAGATTTGAGTTTGGTTATAAGAAAGCGAACATTAGTCCCACAGAAATCAGGGAGGTTCATGCCAGACCAGGATACGACTACAAAGACTAACTGTGGCTCAGTTCCACAATATGGTGAATGATGCAGGTGTTTTCAAGAAATGTAACCACCACTATTTAAGAACCACCTTTGGTCTTCAAAGTTTTTACCCAAGATCATGTTAGAAGATCTTTGCACCTCTTGTTCACAACAGCAGCTCTCAATAATAAAAGCACACCAGATGCCGGAATAATTATCCAGATCATATGCCATATGAACAATAAAAACAGAAGAATGATAGGGAATTTTAACAAGTTTTGAGAAAATCATACAGTAATGTCAAATGGTTTCATTTGTCTGTGGAAAGAAATTAACAGCAGTGTGCTTTGAGACATATGAAACTCAGAATTATTTAACGTGACTATTTTTGGAAAGGAGATGAGTACTGAAATGGTAACACAAGCAGATGGCACACATTTCTTAAGTAGTAACATGTAGAGAAGATTGTGAACATGTCCCAGATGATCCAAGCAGTGCCTGGGCAGCCTATCCATCGTAACTGAAACATTCCAGGAATAACACACTACATATCTACTACATCTCATTACAAATGTACTATATACCTTTTCAAAAAGTCTTCACGAAAAGTGATTTAGGGGTTTGGAATTATTCAAGACAGTTAAAATGAATGGTTTCTTCATGATCTCCATCTTCTCTACAGGGGAGCAAAAAGAGGCACATGCCTCGTACCTTCAGACTAGCCCACAGCCTGGCCTACATCTGGAATCAATTGCAGATTTTTGCAGGTGCAGTCACTTTAGAGTTACAAGCAATTTGAAGGCAGATGTGCTGGCATTTAGACAAGTAGCTGCCTGACTTGCAGGTAAATCTGGTATTGGGTATCTAGAGGCAGTCACTTGCACACTATTTGCTTGCAGATATAAAATCTGATAACCTTTTTTTTATTTATTTAAAAGAATTGCCTGGTTTTCCTCAAAAACTTTAGTTGTTCTGACAGAAACAATGAAAACAACCTCCTAGCACCACACAGTTACCAGTCATTTGATATAACAAACTTTTAAGGCCTTACTGCTCCTTCATACGGCTATTAAACATTATGCAACTTATAGTTCTATAAGCTTAAAACAACATCTTTCCATCCTTTCAAAAACAATTTTGAATTAGCCTTAGCTGATCTAGCTTAGTACTAATTCCTAGTACATTACTATCAGATTTATACTAAATGACACCTACGAGGGGAAATCTCGCAATAATTTCCCTTCATATATCACAAAACTGGCTTAGCACTTGAGAGATGTCTACGCTGTAGCAAAAGTTTCAACTGTAACTCATCCACTATTCAAGTAAGTTAGCTTAGGTATGAATACAAAACCCGTATGTGACCAAGCTCATCCATGCTCTTGCTGACATGCTTTTAAAGAGTACCCATCTGAACAAGCTTAAAGCAGTATCTTACAAGCCTGTTCAAGCAGCAATCACAATTTGGGATAGCAATCACAATTTGGGATAACATTACACGTATAAGTCCCAGCATACCTGGATTTTCCTCTTAAGAATAAAGAAACGGATTTGCTAAGATTCAATTTACTACTGAGGACTACAAACAGTGAGATGCATCAATACCTAAAAATATGGGAAGAAAAAAAATCTGACTGATTTAGCTTTAGCATTTTGGTTTTAATGCACTGACAACCATAAATGCCCATATATAAACTAATGTAAGAAAAATGTAAATAGTGAAAATTAATTTAGAAGTTTATATCAATACTTAGTACACATTGTATCTTTCAAATGTAACTGCTCCTATAATCTCTTCTAGTCACTCTGCCTCTGGAGAGCTGGGTTCAGTGCTAGGATCCCCTGTACATGAGAGATACGGACTTAGTGGAGCAAGTACAGCAAAGGGCCACTAAGATTAAGGAATTGTAGCATCTCTCATGTGAGAAGAGGCTAAAAGAACTGGGATTGTTTATCCCAGAACAGAAAAGGCTCAGGGGGTTCTCATCAATGTTTATAAATATCTGAGCTGAGGGAGGTTGAACACCAGAAGAGGTTACCAAGAGATGCCATCCAGCCTCAACCACCCTGTCACTCTGGGCAATGCGGTTGTGGTGCCTCTCTGTTCCTGTGACTCTACAAAGCCAACACGGCAGGTCAGCTGAATGGTAACTACCACCAACCTCTTGCTGCCATCTTCCATCCTCTGGCATGTTCTACCACCCTCTTAGCTTCTGACCCAGAAAACAAGATTGAAACCTCCTCTACCTTAGCTAACTTGTCAGGTTTCACATATTCAGCGGGAAGGTACTTGAGAGGATAGCAACTAAGACAAAAGATCTGTGAGTTCACAGGTCCAAGAAAACACTGGTCTCCGTACAACTTTTATGCCGTATCTTTAGCCTATGTGCTTACACTGGAATTCAGCCTCTTATTCACAAAGAAAATTTTTAATCATGCTGTTTTCCAAACACTGTTCAGATGGCTGACAGCAGAGGTTAAAATCCAAACTGTTTTTTCACTTAACTTGAAAACAGAATGCTAAAGGTCACTGTCATGCCTGCTCCCCCAAAAATGGAATTTCATACACAACTAGTATCACAGATGGGAAAGGCTACACCCATAGACAGCAATGCAAGGAATTTAGCTTCAGTCCACTAAGACAGGTAGGTTATAGAGAAAAGCTCTAGCTAAACTACTCTGAGTATTCAAGCCTCTTTTCCAGCTAGCCATACATCATCTCTATTTATAACCATACCCTTTTCAGGAACGCAGAAACTTGTGCAGTAACTGTGACCTCATTTTCATGTGGGTTTTACTTATTGCACTAGGTCACTGTAAAGCTAGATTTAGAAATTAACTTTGGATATGTCAAGTTAGAATCCCTGACTTTTTCCTGTACCTCAGCCAAAACACTGAGAAGGGAGCCACCATAATGTGAAAATGTTGAGGGAAATAACGTATGCAATGATACCACCTTTCTTTCCAACCTCAGTCACTAAAACACTGCTTTCTTGCACACAGGATTCACAATCTTGATGTTTCTTATGGACTCAGGCACCCTTAACCTTTTCTTTCATTCCAAAATAGAGTAGGAATCTCCCTTCCCTTCTTATGAGGGAGGATCTGGGTTCCTCACTAACACAGGGACATGTTCTTTTAGATAACAGCCCAATGGGTACAACACTGATTACGATACAGGACTGTCGGGTTCAAACCTACATCTTCTCAACTGTAGGCAGACCACTTGATTATTGTGCTCTTGGCTGTGGGAAGAACACCCAGCATTGTCCTCTGTTCAGGTGATTTGCAGACAATTTTGCCAGAAACAAAGCACAGCAGTAGGAACTCTGCTCATCAATGCAGTCACCCAGGAGCATGGGTGGGTTCCAGTAATGCTCCCATTACTCCCTCCTACATGTTCCAAAACAGTCATTGTAAAACCCTGGTCTCAACACCCAAAATAACTGAAAGTCCCTATCCTAAACATTAGGGTAGAAAGCCATTTTCTCTTTTCCCTACTCTTTCTGGTCATGGGTCAATGAATGCTTCATTCAGTGCTGTCTGGTGGCCCAAGTTACACAGTTGGGATAAAAATGTTTTCTCTCATCTGCAAAAGTCCAAAGCTCAATGCTGCACACACTCCAGGAAGACAGAAGATATATGTTGGAGTCCATTCATAGACCAAACACCATGCTCGACTGTGGATGAGTATGTAATTAATACACTGGTATATAAAAGAAGAAACCACTATGACCCATCCTGCTTACATCTTTTTGTTTGTTAGCTTTTTTATGAAAGGACTTTGTGCCAGCATGTTCTATGTGAAACTTCCCAACCTGTAGACAGGCCATAGATAGATATAAAACGTACATATTTCCTTGGGCTATAACCCAAGTGGTGCAATATCTCTCATATTGATCCCAAACATCCTTTGGTGTAAACTCTACCCAGAATTCCCCAACACTCCCAAAACTGGAAAATACCCCTGGCCATGAGAATTTTATAGCAAAAAGCAGGCATCTGTGCCTCTACAACAGGCATTCTGAAGATCACAGACTTCTGATTTAGGTGACTCATGCTTCTTCTAGCCCACATCAATGGTCTACATGGAAAAAAGAGTAAACTATTTGACCTGTGCATCGGTTAAAATAATCTCCCACTGAGCATGCACCTTTAAAATAGGGTTAGAACTGCTTCCCAAAAGTAAATTAAAAAAAAATTCTTTAAAAAAAAAAAACCAACTCTTGACCCTCTCACAAATAAAGATGGTAAAGAAAAATGGGTGTAAATTCTTGGGGCGGAGTGGGGGGGGAACGAATGAAAATCTCTTGTGAGCATTTTGGAAATTCAAAAATATCAGTTGGCAAACAAGTGAGCCAGCACGTTATAGAATTAATCTTAATTTCCTGTTCATACATCTTGGCCCTTGTTCCCTGTAAAAGGTTGCTAGTGATGTGGTTTTGGTACCACAAACATGAAGTGAACTCTCTCTGAAGTCCTGGGGAGTCCACCTCCCATGAGGCATCCAGCTGCTGTCACCCTGATGCCCACCGCTGGGGCTGTATCAAAAGCAGGGCTGGGAAATGATTGGGTCAGTCTTCTTTCAATTCTTGTCCCAACTGGGATACACTAGAGTTCCTTCCTGCTCCTGTCAGGATGAGCTAGTGTTTAGTTTGCTTCAAAGGTTGAATCAGATTACAAGATAAGTGGGCATCTCTGAAATGAAGTCCAGAAATTGCTACCAGTTGAGATGAAAGGGGGGGTGGGGTGTTTAGGAGAGAGAAGAGAGGTGGATGAAAGGCGGATGGTATCCTTAAGCTCTCATGGAATAATACGGCCCAGACCTACAGTCCTCTGTGTATCAGCCATCTCCTGTGAGAACATTGGATGCTTGCTGAACTCTAAAACTCTCCTTGCCTGCATTAAAAGACGATGGAAAGGTTAACTTTTATAAACGAGAGCACAGTCTTCCAAACATTACAGTTGTTTTGTGTCTAGCAGGAGTTTAATCCCTGGTAATTTAGACAAATTACTGTGTGCTTTAGCAGGTTGGGGTTAAAACTCTGAGATTTTCAACTGATTACAAAAAAAAAAAAACCCAGTCAGTTATCAAGTCCTAACTGAGTAATTTGCAGCCTATTTCACCCTGGCTAATTAAAATGTAATCGCTATTGTTTGGCAATGTGCATTCTGTCAGCAGTTTTACGTCGGAAAAGAAATCTTGCCAAGAAAACATACACACACACACAAAAAAAAGCTTTTTACCAGGAATTGGCTTGTTCTAAACTGCCTCTTTAGCCACTGAAACTGTAAAACAAGTAAGTTACAACCGCTTGACAACGCAATAAAAAATACTAATCCCCCTCCAAGATAATGAACTATTTTAATGGGTACCCTCCTTTCAAGCCACCCCGGGAAGCGGAGACCACGCAGCTGCGGGAGAAGCCTCGCCCGGGCGGCCAGGGCAGCCCCTTCCCCACCCGCCTCGGGATGCGTCCCCCGTCTCTTTAGCTCAAATCCGGTTACAGGCACCAAACACCTCCTGCTGCCCCCGAAACGAGGACATCACGCTTTGCTTTCACACGGACTTCTTTTTAAACCGGGTTATCCTTAAACGTCGCCCATGCCAGCCTTTCGTGCCAACGCCTCAGCCCCGAATGCTGCTTTACCCAGAACATCTGTCCGAGCGGTTCCAGCCGACATGAAAGCACCGGGCAAGCCCGCGGCGCGGCCCCAGCTCGGTCCCCTGCGCCCTGCTGGGATGTGACACCCCGAAAGGTGGAGGTGGCTCCCTTCCACCGGACCGGCCAGCCCTTTCTAAAAGGGGCTAGGGAGGGAGAAGGGCTGGCAGTTCGGGAGGGTTTGGATGGTGTCGACGCGGTTTAACACTTGCACAACGTAGAACAGGTGGGAAAGAGAGAAGGGGAAGATGCGTGTCTTACTGAAAGACGGGCAAAGACCCGCTGCCGCTACCCCACCCCCCGCACTGCTGCCAGCGCACTCTTTTGGGATCACTCTCCCTCATCCCGTTTTATAACCCGCAGGTATCCCGCCACTTCAACCCCATTTCCCCACTCCCGTTAGGCAGAGATGTACCCCTCTGTTTCAGAAGAAAACCAGTATTACCCCACCCTCACCTTCCAGGAGGTCGGAACCCAGTATTACGCGTTCCCGATCGTCGCTCTTAAAAAAAAAGCTCAAACTTTCCCACCGGGCTGGAGACGCGGACCACCCCCCGCGGCCACCAGGGCGCAAAGGCTGGCCCGGCCCGCAGGCAGGTGCCGGCAGCCCCGCGGGATCGCCCCAGCACCGCCCGCCGCTCGCAAGCACAAGCGCACCCCCGCACTCTGCCGCCGCCGCCCCGCGGCCCCGCACATCTCCGGATGCGGTGGCCGGGGGACCCGTCCCGCCGTGCCGGAGGGCAAAGGCACCTGCGCGGAGCCGAGGCAGAGCGATGCCCCCGCCGCGGGCTCAGCCCCGCCGCCCAGCCAGCAGCTGACAAGCGTGTGCGGGGCGCGGCGTGCCGGGAGCCCCACGATCCTCCCGGCGACCGGCCACGCGGGGAGCCCGGTCGGCACCCACAGGCGCCGGCGGGGTCTCGGGGCCGCCGCGGGGCCGTGCCCACCTGCCCGCCGCCTCCAGGTGCGGGCGGCGGCATCCGCAACGCGCCCGCCGTCCCTTGGGGAAACGGCCCCCCAAGTTTGCCGAGAGGCGCTCCGGCCCCGGCCGTCCTTCCCGCCCTCACGGTGCCGGTGCCGAGGGACGCCAACCCGCCGGACGGGCCGGGCGGCGGGGCGCCCCTGCGCGGCGCCATGCCCCTACCTGGAAATGCTTGAAGAAGGCGGAGATGCGGGTGATCTGGAGGCTCAGGCACCTGGAGGTGCATCTGGCGGTGGAGAAAGCCTCGTCCTGCCTGCGGGCGGCGGCGGCGCCAGCCCCCGGCCCGGCGGGGCTGCCGCAAGCGGCCGTTACCCAGAGGAGCAGGACGAGGGACGCGCCGGGCGCCCTCCGCACCATCGCTCCGCGGGAGAGGAGGGCAGAGGGGCGGCCGGGTAAGCTGCCGCTCGGCGGGCTGGTGCCGGGCTGCGCTGGGGGCAGACACCTCCGCGCTGCAGAAACTACACAAGAAAGTTCAATCATTCAACTCCCCTCGCCCCGGCCCACGGCCCTCCCCCGCCCGGCAGCGGGCGGGCCGAGGCTGACAGCGGCCGCGCCATTGGCTGCGCCCAGCGCCACCGGCGGGGCGGGCGGGCCGTGTGGCCGCGGGCAGGTCGGGCCCGGCGGGGCGGCCACCCGGGCCCCCACCGTCGCTACCTGTGGGGGAGCGGCCCGCCTAGCCGCCCGCCCTGTCCGCTGGCGCAGAGGCGGGCGCTGGGGGTCACCGGCCGCTAGCGGGGGGCTGGCCCGCCCCCGGCCCGCTGTCCGCGCAGGGCCGGGCGCGGCGGCCTGGCTGTGCCCGCACGCACCGCGCTGCCGGCGGGGACCGGCGCGGCCCGCCCGTGGCTCGGTGTGTCAGCAACCCTGCAAAGCCGTCGGTCCCTGGAGCCTTGTCTGCGTTGGTCTTTTTTTTTTTTTTAAATAAAAGACGAGGAGGCAAGAGGGCAAGGAAAGTACTTTTTGGAACTGTTTCTTACAGCGAGACGCTGCGGTGAGCGTTTCTCCCAAGGTGAAACCCATAAAGGCTCCTCAGAAGAGTTATTTAAGTACGAAAAACTACACGTCATTAGCCCAAACACCTCTGGGTAATGGCTACAAAATTAAAACTGCGCCTTGAGCTTTAAAATGGCCTCCGCGCCACAGCGCGCAGCGCCTTCTCGCCCTGAGAGCCCGTGCCGCAGTGGGTGCCACAGAGGTTACTACCACGTTCCTCCCCGAGCCTACAACGCGTGGACCCTTCCCGCTGCAGGTACGTGCTGCTAGACAGAGCGAGTGGATCTTTTCTCACTGGAGCCTGTGGATCGAGCCTCCTGAACTTCAAGATCCCAAGGTTGTATGAGCTGAAGTAAGCAGTCTTTGGGCCGTTTCAGGAGTTACTAGTAGATTAGTTACTACTATAAGCAGTAGTTTAATGTGGCTGTCAACCCCTATATTAAGCAGACTGTAGGAGTCTTCTTTAACAGAACAAGGTTTAGCATAAATTATGAGATCATTAGCAAAGTCACCTAAAATCTCATCAATGGACAGGAAGGTCTTTGACCAGTCTGGCTTGTACTAATTTTCCATGGCTACAATTTCTATCTTTATGGATGTTCTTAGGTACACAAATGTGGAAAAAAAAAAAAAAAAAGCACATTCCCCAGTGTCATTGTTCTTACCAGATTCTATGCATACACCTTCCATATACCCATATATATCTGTAAAGCAAAAAGTCCAAGTAAAAAAAGGTATGTGAAATCCAAACTATTAAATCAGTAGTTAAATTCTGGGTTTAGGTTCTAGTTATAACTTTACTAGCTTACCACAAAAGGCGCAGATTAAAAAGAGAATTCTTGTCACAAGTATTAGTAGCATACAAATAAAATTGGAGCAGAAAAAAAAAAATTAGTTTAGATATTACTTTGCAGCTTACAGTGCCTCTTGGCAGCTGACCATAAATCTTCACTTGAAAGAAGCCAGTGGGCTAGATTCACCCCTGCAAGTGTTAACAAATTGAAGTGACAGTTCGCACCCATCCATACTTGAGGGAGCACAGTTGCCAGAAGACAAGGTCACCTGCCGCGTCCTGGCACAGAACCCCCCAGCTGCTTGCACTGCATAAGCCTTCTCCGCCAGCTATTTTGGAAGTGCCCTGGTTAGGCAAGAAAGACCATCTGAGCTACACCTCCAGAAGTCTTTATCATCTTTGGAGCTGGAATGACTCCTTCCTCTTACAGTGAGCAGAGGTCGTCAGTGCCTCAGAAATGCTGTTCCCAATTCTGACTGATTTTTTGCTTAGAGTTCTGCTGAAGGCAGCTGGTGAACTTTGCCTAATCCAGCATCGCTGTATTGAAAAAGAAAAAACAACCACATTATAGAACAGCAGAGAAATAAAATGCACGCTCCCAGCAATATTGTGACAAATACTGGTGAGCCTGTTCAGGCCTCGATATTAAGTTCAGATCTTCCCAGTTTCTGAATCACTTTCAAATACGTTTTCTTAAGCCTTGACTAAGAATTTTGCAACTTCTTGCCTTGAGTCAGGAAAATTGCATCACTGATTCATAGTGTTTACAGGTATACCAAATGCTTTAAACTTTTGCCATATTTTAGCAGATAATAAGAAATGCCGGAAAAAATATGTAACTATCTGTAACCCAGATGCAAATCTAGAGAAGGCAGATGGTTCTATAGATAAATCCCCTCACTGGTAGTACTGGTGCAATTTATGTTGTATATTATAAACCCCAGCTTTATGTACAGGAGTACGAATCCTGTTTCTTTTGTTTTATCAAGTCTGGTAGCAAAGGGCATAGAGCCCTTAATAATTAAAAAGTTCATGAATACACAGTTTACTCAGTTGCTTTTGTTTGAAAGGTCATGGTTACAGAGATCATCAGTGAAGACTGTGAATTCCTTTTTGGTGAGGGCTGACTTGGTTAGCACACAAAAGAGTGGCTGTTCAGTTCCAGTAAAACTGTATTCACACAGGTCCTGTTCCCTTACATGGAGATTAAGAAACAGGCTCGGTAGTTCAAGAATTTAGTAGGTAATTAAAACCCACTATGGGCTAAATATCCAATAGACCGAAAGACAAGATAGACAAGTTTGTAAAAACCCACATTTTAAAGACTTTAATAAATTAGTTACAAAATACAGAAAGTTAGAAATAAATTTTGTATACAAACCAACCAATCTTTAAAGATAATCATCATCCATAACTACATAAATAGACACATTTGTGCATTTTGCTCACCTTTTTTGGTCAATAAATGAAATTAAATAATCTTTTAGTATTAGAAGTAGTAAAATTAGTACAAATAAATCCTTCCAAATGCAGAGCATTGATCTGATGTTAAAAATACAGGGATTATTATCCTGCCTGTGCTTCAGAGCAGTCTGGCAACGTAAAAAAACCCACCCTTTTTGAAGACCGGCTTTGCAAAAGTCGGGGTTGTTTTTCCGCAGGAGACAGCGCCACATGCTGGCTTTGTGCGGGAGAGCTACTGAGCGCTGTGCTAGTTGATTTCTGTTGAATGAGTTGGTTTTAATCGATTTTAAATTACCCCGGCTGCATCTTAAGTAATTACTTCGTATTCTAAAATAATTGCCAGCATTAGGTTCTAATTTCTGGTAAGCAAATAAAGGAGGTATTGTTAATGTTAAAAATATTTGTTGTTTTCTTATCTAGCTCACTGATTTAGGTTATTTTATCAAATCACCCTAATGTGTCATTCTTTACGCAATTCTCTTCAGCTTTAATTATGTTATACCGATAAAAACTTGTTATAACTCTGGGTACAACATAATCCCCCAAACCCTCTCCAGGAAAGCGACATGCTGGGGTGCCTCTCTGAAGGGCTAATGGAGGCAGTATGGGGAATGAGCATGAGGAGTGAGAGATCTGTGTGCAATTGCAGCGCTGCAATCTTGCCAGGATCTCAGAGACGTGGTGGGATGGCTCCCATGACTGGAGTGTTGCAATGGAAGGATACAGGCCCTTCAGGAAGAACAGGATGGGAAGATGAGGAGGGGGTTGCCCTTTATGTGAGAGTGTGCTGTCTGGGGATGCATGAGGAGCTAACTGGGCACCTAAAAGTTAGGATTAAAGGAAGGACAAGTGAAAGCGACAATGTAGTGGGTGTCTGCTATATGGCAGGAAGAACAAGTGGAAGGTGCCCTCTACAGACAGTTGGGAGCAGCCTCATGTTCACAGTCCTTAGTCCTCATGAAAGACTTCAACCACCCCAATATTGACTGGAGGGACAACACAGCAGGGTATAACCAATCCAGGAGGTTAGTGGTGTGCATTGTTGATGACTTCCTCCTCTGAGTGATAAAGGAGGCAACAAGGAGAGGTGATCTGCTGGGACTCATTGGGCATATGAGAGTAAAAGGCAGCTTTGGCTGCAGAGACCATGAAATGATAGAGTTCAGAATCCTGAGGACAGGGCAGAGGGTGAAAAGTAAGCTCACAACCCAAGACTTCAGGAGAGCAGACTTTGTCATCTTCAAAGATTTGCTTGGAGGAGTGCAATGGGATAATGCCTTGGAGGGAAGTGGGGACCAAGAAAGCTGGTTAATATTCAAGGATCACCCTCTCCAAGCTCAAGAGCAGTCCATTCCTGCTTGGATGAACAAGGAGCTCCTAGCAATACTCAATTGCTCCTAGCAATACACAAAAGTAAAGCATACAGGAACTTGAGAGGGATCAGAAACATTGTCCAAGCATCCAGAGATGAAGTTAGGAGAGGAACAAGCCCATACACCAATGTACGCTGGGGGCAACCCATCTTGAAAGTAGCTTTGCAGAAAAGGTCCTGAAGGTCCTAGTGGACACCGGGTTGAACACAAGCCAGCAGTGTGCTCTTGTAGCAAAGGCAGCTGATAGTATCCTGGCCTGCACTGGGCAAAGTATTGCCAGCAGCTCGGGGGAAGTGTTCCTTTCCCTCTCCTCAGCACTGGTGAGGCCACAGCTGGTGTACTGTGTCCAGTTCTGGGTCTTCTCAGTACAAGATACACAAGGACATAGTGGAGAGACACCAGTGAAGGGCCATGAAGATGGTGAAGGAACCGGAGCATCTCTCTTATGAAGAAAGACTGAGAGAGCTGAGACTGTTTAGCCTACGGAACAGAAGATTGAGGGAGGTGTCTCATTAATAAATACCTGATGCAAAGAGGGTACCTGGTGTCAGGCTTTTCTCAGTGGTGCCCAGTGACAGGGCCAGAGGCAATGAGCAAAAATTGAAACATAGGAATTTCCCTCTGAGCTTCAGGAAATAATTTTTTTACTGTGAGGATGACTGAGCACTGGCACAGGTTGCCTAGAGAAGTTGTGGAGTCTCCATCCTTGGACTTCAGATGGAAAACCATCTGGACCTGGTCCTGGGCAACTGGCTGTAGATGTCCCTGCTTGAGCAGGGGGCTTGGACCAGATGACCTCCAGAGTCTCTCCCAGTCTCAACCATCCTGTGATTTGAAGAATATAATAATTTGAACAATCAAAGGTATTTTCAGGTGCACTTCCCAAATAAAAAGAAAGCTAAATAGAAAATCATTCACTTACATTGGAACTATACAGGCTTTTTGAAGAGCAATGGTCTGTTTTGTTAGTGAATTCATAGCCAGGGATTAAAGAGATTATTACATGTCCCTCCTAGACAAAATGTTTAGTTCACTACTATACAGGACATACATGAGGAAGGTAATATGTATGAGATAGACTATAAATTAGATGTAATATTAGATATATTTTTAATCTATTTTAACTGTACTTTCAGACTTAGGAAGGTTTGGCAGATAGCTGGCTTACCCCTGATATCTTGATTGTCATTTCTTGCTAGCAGCAGTTCACTGAAAAAACTGCAGTAACTGTAACTCTGCTAGATACTGGTTTCTGATTTCCTGTCTGAGCTTTGAATCCAGTCTGTCTGCTATAGTTTGCTTCTGCTCAAGGGAAGCTGAAAGCATTTGCCATGGAAAATGAAGTGATTTTCAAAGATGCTTCCAAAAAATCATTTCTTTCTGCAAGTAAAACATTGGAAGCCAGAACTGACACTGAAAGAAGAATGTATTTGTGTCAGAAATGATGCCATCTGTGGACAAACCCTCATGCCTGAGGGAGGGTGAAATAGACTTTCTTATGGCTTTGAATGTTCCTTCCAGGACCAAATACAACTCCATTCCTGTGGTAACGGCTGCATATACTAGCTGTTTTTTTTAACTTGGGGTTTTGGAAGTTTTTCTCATAGGTGGCCTATAGCATTCCTTCCACATGGGATCTCTGAAGTTAATGATTTTCTCAAACTCCTTTTGAGGAATAGGATTTTGCATGGTCCTAACTAACTCAAGTCTATGAGTAAAATCCAGAAATCTGTCTCATATAGCTGATATCCTTCATTCATAGGTGTAGAACTGCAGTCCTTATAATAATACTTCCTCCCAGGAGCAAATTAATAGGAATTTTCTCTTGTTCAAGGCAAATCAGTAGTAGGTGGTAGGAATATTAGTAGTGCAGTCACAGTGGAAGGCAAGATGAAATAATGATTCACTGTTCCAAAAAGGTGTGTAAAAGCAAGAGACAAGAGATGCCTATCTGAAAAGTTCTGGCTAAATGCAGGAAACCGATTAGGTAATTTTGAACTATATAGTAGTCATCATTTTGTGTGTAAGAAAGATAAAAGCAGTGACGTCTGAGGAGGGGTTTGAAGCAAAATGATGGGATAACTTTAGGGAGATTCGCTGGGCACTCTTCCCAAACATAAGAAACGTAACAGAAACATAACAGAATCGATCAAGGTGCTTATTTTAAAATGTAAGAAGTGAAAAAAATAAATGCTGACATCATCAGCTGACTGTAAGGAGGATTGGATATTTCAGTGTTGAACTAGAATTTAATGTTCTGTGTTCTAATGTAGTGTGGAAGAAAAGCAAATTCAGAAATACAAGGAGAGAAGAGATTACTAAAACAGAAGTCTGGGAAAGGACCCTTTGCTCTGCTGTTGACAAAAGAAGTCATGGTGTTTAGGATGGAAAATTATAAGAGTTTAGCTGCATGAATGAATAGAAAGGACTGAATATTAGGGACATTATGCCAAAGAATGCTGATTTAAACAAAATTTGTTTTTCAATATGTGAATATCAAAGCCTTAGAATCAAAGATGGTGCCCAAATGATACTCCTGAATGAGGTTTTGTCCACAATACTATAGAAAGGAGGCAAACCAAGACAAATGATGAACATACTGAACTGGAGACAACCATAAAGAAAGGTCAGAGGCAAACAATGCTATTAACTGAATGAATGTACTTATTTCCTTCCAGGTACTCTCATCTTCTCCAGGGTCATATAGAATAGGGCAAAGCCAAGGCCTTACTCCAAATCTGTGTCTTCAACTAGTTTGAAAAAATAAGTTTTCCAATAAAAATATATCTTACTGGCATGTTCCCAGCTGCCTCTTGTTACTCCAGTTATTTGGTCTGATTTCTTGTTTCAGACCGGCCATAATTCTTTGTCTTGTGTTTCGTAACTTATCTTCTGATTGAAATAGAGCATCTTTTTAACAGGCACACACTCTTTATAACAGGTGAGAAAACAATGTAGAAATCAACACATCTTTGGGGAAGTTTTTTTTTATGGTTGAGTTTCTTTAAAATTGTGTACTTTATTCGTAGCCTTGCTGCAATGTTTATTAATATTTAGACATTTTAACTTTTTTCCATCTTTTGGATAGATGAAGATTCCTTTTCATATTGAAATGCATCCAATGATAGATCAAGATCCATCTGAAGATAAATCTGGGATATAAGGGGAAGTTACCTGCAGACCATGATTAACTTTTATAAATTAACCAGACTGAGATTTCTTTGTGAAGTTTTGCTGTATTGCAGATTTTTTAAACCTTTTTTTTTTTTCAGAAACTTTTCAACCTTTAGGTGTATAGCTTAGGATTGGACATGGTATTCTAGTAATGGCATTAATAATACCATACAGATGTAATATGATGTGTATTGTCTGTCTTATTTGTCTTCACCTTATGTAGTTAAGAGCTACATTAGTCTTACTCGCTGTATTACACTGGGAGCTCATGTTCAGTTGGTTACTCAGCAGACATAAAATGCTTTCATAGATACACGATTTCCAAGAAATGTTTTTCTGTCCTGTGAGTGTGACCTACTTCTTGTGTTTCTAGATGTGCAGTCGTGCATATGGCAGCATTAAAATGCATGATGTTTAAAAATGAATTCAGATTACTTAATGATTCAGATTTTTCTATATATTATTTATCACTTAAGCCAATAATCATGTCCTGGAAATTTCATAAGAATTGATTTTATAATGTGTTTCTAGATTACCAATACACAAACTAAATAACAGAGGAATAGACTGAATGAACTCATTAATTTCTGTTATGATTTCCAATTTCCAGTTAGTTTTGGAGATAGTATAGTTATCAAGATTTTTTTTCTAATCTGGATAACACACAAGTTTTTCATTGATTAGTACATTTACATTAGTTATAAAGACACATAATAATAAACCAAGTGACACACTTTTGTCATTGTCTTTGCCAATCAGATTTGTAATCCCCTCAAAAGATAATGTCAGGTTTGCTTTGTATATGTGAATGAAAAGTGTTTTCATGCATTTATTAATTTAATTTGCTGCCATACTTGCTATTGTTGCTTTTGCGAAGGAGAGGCAGACCTACCAAGGTGAAGGCCCTCTTGGCCTAGGCTATGCAAAGAGTCAACCAATGCGTGCAGAGTCTGAAAGAATCTGTGACACAATTGTAATAGGTTTTTGTTAATTAGCCTCAATGTTAAGCAACTATCCGTCCTGTTAAACAACACCTATTGGTTCTTCTCAGCTCACACCACTGCATGATTTTAATATCATATTAAGATTTATTTGCAAAATATTTAAGAAAACAGCATTCAGGATGACAGAACCATAATATAATGAATTGATCCTTTATAAACATATCTAGCTAATAATTATGAAGTCTTAATATTCCTGTTCAATGTCCACAATAACATTTTTTTTTTGTAGAAAAGATAGCTAAAGGTAAGGCATGGTGTGTAAAAACATTGTGTTCCCTTGAATTAAGCTGAAACCTTTTGATGTGCTTGAGAGCTTGTTTGTGCACTGTGTCCTTCAACCTAAAATAACACTGAAAGTGATAGAATGAAAAATGACAACAATTAAGAAGAAGCTGAACCTGCAAATTTGTTTTTATGGATTTTCCTGCTCTGTGTTGCAAATGTTAAGATTTGAAATACAGAATAATTCAGACTTCTATTGTTCACAGTTCTCTCTTCAAGGTTAATTAATTTTGAAATGAATCAAATGAAAATCCATAGCCATGTACTTGCCTTTATCCTCAATCTTTTATTAATTGTACTAAAAATGGTTAAGTATGTACCTGTGCTTTTGTGGGTGCAGACAAACACATATGTGCAAACTCATGAGGGTTGGGAATGAACGCAGGTAAGTTGCTTTGTTTGCCTCTGTTCACTTGGCAATAAATTTCATAATGGTGCGGTTCCTTCCTTGTGCCACTAAGGAGTGCAGAGAGGCTGGTGGCAATTTTATCACCCCCTGCAATACCAAAGTGTAGGAGGATATGGCCGACCAGACCACACAAATGAGGGTGTCAGTACTAATATTCACCTTCCCATATCTGCAAATATAATGTCTTTATAAGAAAATACTTCAGTGAACTGTGCTAGCCCATGAGTCCTCAACATGTATTGGTGCCTGGGATTCTTTCTTTGCTGGTGCAGTTCTTGTTGTGTTTCATGAGATGCTTGTTGGCCCCTTCCTCCAGCCTGCCTGGGTCTATTTGGGTGGCAGCCCTGCCCTCCAGCATATTCACTGCTCTCCCCAGTTTGAAGTCATCTGCAAACTAGATGAACTTGCACTCCATTACCACCTCCAGATCATTGATAAAGGTGTTCAACCTGACAGGTCCCAGTGCAGACCCCTGTGGTGTCCACTTGTCACAAGCCATGCAGGTAGTGGATGCTACACACTAGCCACCACTCTCTGACCCTGCCAATCCAACTAGCTTTTCACCATCTAGTTGTCCAGCCATCCAGGCCGTGATGGTCTAATTTGGCTAAAAGAAGTAATTAATTATGGCTTAGCTCGACAAGCAAAATGAGTCTGTCAAAATGTGGACTCATCTATTCCCTACAACAGTAAGCAGTATTCCTTCTGATTACCTCCAAGGCTAACGGAACTATAGGAATTATAAGCTATAGGAACTTCCCATTTTCTCTTGGCTAAGAGAATATGCTGATGATGATATGCCACGAACTAAGTAGTAATTATAAAAACAACATTTTGTATAAATTTTGCAAATCTACCAAATTAACAAAAAAATTTGATTCTTACAATTTGGGGGGTTTGTTTATTTTATTGATATGTTTTGAACATTTTTGTTTCCAGAAGCGTTAGTTTTCCTTCCAAATCAGAATGAAATTATTTTTTGAAGTGCTGCATTTTCAATTTGAGTTAGAATTCTAAAAATTGAAAAGGTCTGTCCTCAGTCTTATCAAAAGCTGTTGAACTGTTTTAATATTTAGAAAAAAAGGTGCATGCATTTGATGTCTTGGTGATCTGGAGCAAGAAATGGATCCTCAGAGAATGTTTGCTTTTTGTACTACTTTTTAAACTTCTCTAATTTAATTGAGAAGTTGGACTGATATTAAATTGGTCTTGATGTTGAGTTGTTCCCACTTGGATCAAGTCCATTCACCCTAACCAAAACTATCCTTCCCCCCACCCCCACAAAAAAGCAAATCACAGTTTTGATGTTTGTTACTCCAATGACAAATTCATGTGGTGTTTTATATCATGATCTTGACAGGAAATGCCATTTTTCTTGACCTCCTCAAGTTATTTGTGTAGCTTTCACACTTGTATAATGCTCAGCCTTCTTTAATAATGCCTGTCTGATCATATATATTGCCATGAAGACTTTAAAAGAAGAAAGATAACGTGCTTGTCAAATCTTTTAGCCTTACCAAAATTTTATGGTTGTCATGGTAACTGCAGAAAAAAATATCAGATTGTGGCTTTTTAAAAACATTTTATTTCATGGCCATTAGATACAAAATAATGAGAAAGTACTGTAGTTTCTCTGTTGCTCTGAAAGGCAAGATACAAAGAATGGTACTCAATCTTGGAAATGAAAAAAAAAAAGTTTTCTGTTTATTAAAAATGCATCTTCTTCACTTCAATCCTGCTAGCCCAGGGCATTCCTGACAAAATAAAAAACTGAATTCAGCCTGTGTGTTTTAACAGCAGTGAACCCCTTCATGAACATTATAGTTTTTGAGAGCTCTCTTTAATTTTGGGGTTTGCCCACCTTCCCTATCATCTCATCATCACAAGAGTGAGATTGTTTGCCCTACTAAACCAAAATTTCATTACTTTGAGGAAGCAAGCCCATTTCCTAGTGACAAATAACATTGTGATAAAATGCTGCATCACAGTTTGGAAGACTTTAACTATCCTAAAAGCTCATTGATTTCAGTAAAGATTCTTTTCTCAGAATTGAGCAACTTACCCCAGATAACTTATTCACTTAGTTATTTAAAAATAAACCCAGTCAGTGTGAAAGTGAGTGGTAGGATAAGAGTTTAAAAGAAATAGGTTGCTTCTCTTCTTCTATCTGTGGAAAGATTTTTATTTTAAAGTATTCAAATTTGGGTAGTGTATGCATTACACATGCAGCCATTCCATTTTATTCTATATTGTCTAAGTATTCCCATCTCCAAAACCTTCTTGCAAGTACACAGATGAAAAATCTATACAGCTGGTAAATAATGTTACCATTTTGTCACAGTTGAAGAAAGTCTTCAAGAGTCACATTCAGAGTATTTGGAGCATGCTTTCATTTTGAGATAAAAGAAACTGTAGGGAGGCTGTCCTAAATACAGTAATGATCTGTATGCTCATTAGTTGACATGAGAAACATCTACCGGTGTAGCCCCAAACAGTCTGTGAGACTAGAGTTTTGAATGGGACACACACGTCTACTTTGCCAAATTTTGGAATGGTGTTTTGATGCTAATTTGCTGCACCAAACTGGAGATACATAACTAGTTGTATTTTGAATGTTGCTTCCTGCTGAACCCAGCCAGATTCAGACCTGATGTGACAAAGCAGCATATACGCTGCGGTGACTGAATCTGAGAAGTGAACCAGTCTCTTGAAATACAGCATTTCTGCATTTCTTGCGATAAGTTTGATAAAGATTTGGGTGAAGGATTTGGCTCTTTCAAAATTGGAGTCTATATATTTCTCATAGAAGACAGCTTTATCTTCATGCTTTTTGTGCACCACGTGAGGGAGAAATCCTGTGGAAAACGTAAGTGAGGTTTGATCACATAACTAAATACTTTAACATGATGTACATGTGAAATGGGCACAATTAATTGTCAGAGTAATTTAGATTTTGCATTGTAATTCTTGTTTTGGAATGCTTGAACTTGTGATTTTAATACCATTGGGTTTAGATGGGGCTTTATGGAATATAATATATTAAAATCTAAAATTACTTTGCTCAGTAGTTGCCCTGTATCTTCAGTAACTACTTTTTAATAGAAATTATCAGACACGGATGTAATATGAAGTATATGACAATATAAGAGTCACATTATAAAAGAGCCTTCTGCAGAAAATCTTGAATCTAATGATCCCTAGCTGATCCAGTTTAAATGAAACAGTAGGATAAACAAAAGTATGTCTGTAAGTAAGGATTTTGGTTTTGAAAGGGCAAACTTTGAGAAATTACGAGAACCAATTAAAGTCAATGACTGGATTGAGAGTTTAAGGACTTTAATATAGAAAAGCCATGCACATTAATTCAAAAGAGCAAAGTCTATCTGGAATTTGCAGGCTAAGCAAAGAAGAAAAGGTTGCACACAACTTACCAGGGCTCTTAGAGTAAAACTATCTTCAGAACTGTAGTGGATATTAAGAGAAATCAGTAAAAAGAATTTATTTTATTTGGTGATAGAAAGAGTAGGGGTAGAATAATAAGGTAAAGAGGAAGCCTTGCAAACTATTTAAATACATTAAACAGTATATTTAACCAGAATGATTAAAAGAAAAGACATAGTAATTATCATGATGGAAAGGTGGAGGTAGTCATGAAATGCAAGATTCTGTTAGTGTTGCTCTAGAACAACATGCATGTTGTGCTTCAATTTTCAGTACAGATGATTTAGATCACCAGCCACTGTTTCCCAGTCTTCCTGAGGACCAACCATGTGGCCTGTGCAGAGTTGCATGCTGCAGGGCCTCCTATTGTCACATAGTCTGTCATGTATAAAACATAAAAGAGATAAAAATTTCTGTGCAGAAAAGCTAGGGCTTTACTGTGATTCACAAAGTACTTCTGTGTGTCCTAGAGATTCTTCATTGCATGTTTTTTCTACACTGTGAAGAAGTTATTTTCTCTGGTCTCTTATTTCTTTCCTCCTTTCTCTTCCAAGCTCTCCATTTCAAGCACTAAATATACATTTCAGACAGCTTCCAGAGCTCCAAACCCCATATGAACCAAGAAGGAAGCTTTCTCTTCTTCACTTCAAGGAGTGCTTGTTATTCAGCTCAAACGAGACCAGGGTTTTACCTCAAATTTATGGCAAAACTGTGGTCATCAAGGCCTATTGAATTTAATGAAAAGTTAGAATCTAAAATACTTTCTTAGAGCTTATTCTTCTTTCGTACCTTCTCTGGTAAGAATGGTACCACTTCCCACGTAGCTGAAGCTAAACCATGATTTACCCATACAAATTTGCTTGACAATTCTTCTGGATCAAAAAATATTTAAAGCACTAGGTATTTATCAGTTCCAGTATTCCAGACTTCTGTTTCACTTTTGCTAGGCATTCTGAAGAAAACAATTCAATCCATCCTCGGATCAAACTAATGAAAACTGAAATATGCTTATATATGACATGTGAGTATGAATACACACATAGTGCTTGAATACAAGTGTGTGCATGTATGTATTTTAACCCTGGAAGAACACATTCATTTCCAAATCCGAAAAATAATAAGTGTCGTGCCATATGGATGCTTGCAAGATTATACTCATTCTGAAGATTTTTATTTTTGCATCCCTGCACCACTAGATCATTTTCTATTATGTAATTCTGGAATGCTTTACAGCATCCTAATTAGAAAGACTTTTCACCCCTGCTCACACACAGTAATTTTGGTGGGTTTTGGGTTTTTTTCCATTTAATAATCTAGCCAAGGAAGTTAGTGTTTTTTTGAGCAGATAAAGTCAAGAGTGGCAACAGTGGCAGGCCTGTGATGATGACTCTCTTAAAAACATATGCTTTGTTTAAAAAAAAAAAAAAAGAATTTTTGCTATTAAAAAAAAAAAACAAAACCCAAGGAAATTGTAGTGGATCACAGTCAGAAATTTCACAGACCTAGAGACAGTCCTCTCTTCTGCTGAATTTACTGGTGTGACCTGTGACCTGGTAACAGTCCTGTGCTTCATGTCCACATCTTCAAAAAGAAGCCAACATCTCTTCCTATTTCACAGAATCTGTTTGAGGGAAAGTATGTGAAAGTGATCACTATGAAGTGATCGTATTCGATGTGAAAATCTATCCAAGGAAGTGATATTCATTATCTGTTTAATACAGATGTCCACTTTTCAACTGCTCACTTCTTGTTTTCTTCTGAGTCACTGGAAATAAATAAGTACTTCCAGGGCACAAATCATCTCATCCTAAAGGAGACACTGAGCATAAGTCAGTTGAACAATGTGCTGAATGCCAGTTCCCCTCCACAGACTCCAAAGGAAGTCTCAGGGGTAGACATACAAATGCATGTAACTGCAAATATTTGGTCAGTTTACTCACACTTAAAGAATGCTGAGTTCCTTAGAGTAACCATGCAGATGAATTGTGGGGCAGTTAGTCAGGCAAAGACGTACCATCTCCAAAAATCATATCACGTAGACCATATAGAAGACAGATATTTAAATGTCTTTCAGTATCTTCCTTACGTATAATGCTGAGGAGGCAATGTGGCTTTCCATGCACACCTTCTTGAAAACTCAAATCCAATTGTTATCTGTAGTCTTGAGAAAATCTATTTAATACGTGATTTTTTTTTTATCAGAAAGAAGTTGTGGATGACATTTTCAGCCAAGAGCTCTCATCCTTTTATGCATACCTGCTTACTTTCAGAAAAATGTTGACATCTCTGCAAATGTCTGTTTTGAAGAGTACTTCTTCTATCAAAGCCCCTATTAAGTCATGAGAGTACTTGTAGGCTAAACCACTGCCTAACACAGAATCAGAGACAAACAGCCTGAAAGACACCTTAGGAGGTCATCTAGTCTACGCTTTTACCTGCAGGCAAAATCAACTGTACCTGTCAACTCTGATAGATGTTTACCTAAGCTGTCCATAGAGATTTCTAATGACTGAGATTCTAAAACTTCTTCAGGCAATCTATTCTTGTGTGTCATGATCCATGTCATTAGAAAATTTTACTTAATATCTACCTTAAATCTTCCTGGCTGTAATTCAAGCCCATTAATTCTTTTTCCCTCCTCTCTAGTCACAGAGAACTGATTATTTCTTTCTTCATTCCAGAAGCATTTTACTTGCAGATAATAACAATGCCATCCTCTTTTTTTTTTTTTTTTTTTTTTCCCAGTTAGACCAAATGATAATTCTACTTGGGTAAAATAGATCTTTTCTGACTTCCTTAGGCTTCAGAGATGGCCTTGGTAAGACTGAAAATACCCATTTTGTAAGGTAAAAGTGATTTATGTAGGGCATACATGAGAAAATGAAAATTTTAGCAAGTGTTAAAGAGGAAGGAGTGTGTGATCACAACACTGCAAGTGATGTCCATGAACTGGCATGCAGACTAATGGCAAACAAAAGTCTGGTAATTCTTTCTTTTACCCTAGCATCTGAATGATGCTAGTATTCAAGTTTGGATGACTTAATTCTAGTAAGTTTCTTAAAGCAATATGTTTATCTCATTTGAAAGGTGCTTAGGCCAATGTATCTGAATCTTAAATGTATGTTGAATATTCAAGGCAATCACTTAATATCTGCTGTTGAAGTTTCCCTACAAATGAAATCTTCATGAGGTCAAAAAAGAAATCATGGAGGTTTAAGTGCTATAATTAAGTGGTGAGAACATTTCTTTAGGATTTAGGAGGGAGAGTTGAAACTTGCTGCTGCAATTAGTAGTTCATAATTTACACAAAATACCACAGATCCAGGAAGAAACAGAGATCATCCAGTAGATTACTGACTGGAGGGCACCATGGACCTCCATGGGCTGCAGGGGCACATCCTGCCTCACCATGGTCTTCTCCATGGGCTGCAGGGGAATCTCTACTCCAGCACCTGGAGCACCTCCTCCGCTTACTTCTTCACTGACCTTGGTCTCTGCAGAGTTGTTTCTCTCACATATTCGCACTCCTCTCTCCCAGATGCTGTTGCACAGTGGGTTTTTTCCCCTTTCTTAAATATGTTATCCCAGAGGCACTACCACTGTTGTTGCTTGGGTTAGTCTTGGCCAGCGGTGGGTCCGTCTTGGACCCGGCTCTGTCAGACACGGGGGAAGCTTCTGACATCTTCTTACAGAAGCCACCCTGCATCCCCCCCGCTATCAAAACGTTGCCACACGAACCCAATACACAGCTCTTGTCCAATTTTTTCTCCACCAGTATCCCCAAATCCTTCTCTGCAGGGCTGTTCTCAGTCTGTTCATGACCCAGCCCGTACTGATGCTGAGCATTGCCCCTACACATGTGCAGGACTTTGCACTTGGCCTTGTTGATCTTCATGATGTTTACATTGGCCCATTTCTCAAGCCTGTCAAGGTCCCTCTGGATAGCACACCTTCCCTCAAGTGAATCAATGGCTCCACTCATCTGGGTGTCATCCACCACTTGATGAAAACATTTGGCATAGCCTTGACTGAACTTGCTGTAGTCTGGTTTTTGTCTGTTAGACTGCAGGTGCAATCTGAGAGGTTCTGCATACTGAAGGGGAAGTTTAGGCTTGAAATGAATACACATAAGGAGCTGTTGATAGTTTCAAGGCCTTTTTAGGTTTGCTGCAATACTATGTATTTTTTGCTATATATATCACAGGAGAAGAGCACAAAGAACATGATATTAAAGTTTGCCAAAGGTTAAATTATAGAATGAATAATAGTGAAATTCTTAATGAAAGTTTTATGGCAGATTTTTATTTTTATCACAGAAGAAAAAGCTTTGCTTTTTTGGAATCATTCCAAGCAGTCAAAATGTTCTCTTGGAGAATTCATTCTGCAACAAATTATGCCTTCATCCTATACTACTTCAGAAAGCCATGTTTTACCTCAAGCATACATGTCGTGGTTCTCTGCTATGTTCCAACGTAATGGGACTTCCACAGGCTCCACTGAGACTCCACTAACTTCTCTCTATTTCAAGTCCACAAAGAAGATTTAGACCAGATCCTATAAATTAAAATGTTGTACAAATATAATGCCTGTCTGGTGGCTACTATTCCGATGCTCTCAATGCAGTGTAACTTAGCAATATGATCTCAGACAACGGTTATGTTTTGATATGGTTAGAGTCCCAGGCTGGGAGTTAGTAACCTCATGCCCTGTTCCCAGCTATGCTTCAGATTTACTGTGCAAGCATAATGAGATCTGATGTTTTCTCTGTGCTTTGGATTGCTGTTTGCACAAGGACAATATTATTTCTTTACCCCTGGAAAGACCTTCTGAGAAATATGTGTAAGAAATACTAATCTGTTGATTACTTATCTTACTTATTACCTGGAGTGCCAAAGATAGCATTGCTAATGCAGCCATCAATTACATTAATACTTCATGACTTTGAAATGGGCTTCTGCAGTTGTTCATTTAGGAATGACCATGGACTTTACTTTCAGAAGGACTATGTATCTTCTAATGGACCCAGCAGGTCGAGGGAGGTGATTCTCCCCCTCCACTCTGCTCTTGTGAGACCCCACCTGGAGTGCTGTGTCCAGCTGTGGAGCCCTCAGCATAAGAAGGATATAGACTGGTTGGAACAAGTGCAGAGGAGGCCACAAAGATGCTTAGAGGCCTGGAGCACCTCTGCTGTGAAGAAAGGCTGAGAGAATTGGGCTTGTTCAGCCTGATGAAGGCTTCAGGGAGACCTTATTGCATCCTTCCAGTACCTGAAGGGGACCTACAAGGAAGCCAGGGTGGGGCTTTTTACAAGGGCCTGTAGTGACAGGACAAGGGGTAATGGATTTAAACTGAATGTAGGGAAATTTAGATTAGCTACCAGGAAAAAATTCTTCACAGAGAGGGTGGTGAAGCACTGGAACACGTTGCCCAGGGAAGTTTTGGGTGCCCTATCCCTGGCTGTCTTCAAGGCCAGGCTGGATGAGGCTTTGAACAACCTGGTCTAGTGGAGGGTGTCCCTGCCCATGGCAGGGGGGTTGGAACTAGTTGATCTTTAATGTTCCTACCAACCCAAACCATTCTATGATTCTATGTTATGGCTATGGTAGCCACATAATGAGATTCAAACCAATGTAGAGCATTGGAATTAAAGTTTTGCTTTTTGTACTCCAGGATTTCAGGTCTCATTATTCATATCCATCAGTGCTTTCTGCATGTCAAGTGAAATGTCCTGTCAAATGAAAAAGTTTTTGATATGTCATGATCCTTTAATCTTTTATTATAGCCAACATCTAGCTTTCTTGCTTTATATACTTCAACCTGAAACAATAATGTAAGAATTGCCCAATATAGTTACACTCTTGTTCTGTATATTTTGTTGCAGATACAGTGATAATTGATCTCCTCATGTTTCTTTCAGAACTCTCCACCACATGCTATTTCCAGCTATTTCATGCGGTATTTTATATTCCTTTCCAGCCAGGTTAATAGATCTACTCAGAATAATCTTTTAAAACCTATGCATAGTGCCTATAGTCTCAACTTATATTATTCCTTTTTGTCAATCTTTCCTCAAAAATGCTTTGTGCAAAAAAGCTGCATGTCATGGTTAAATACTCAAGCACTTTTTCTGATCTACCTTTTGCATGCATTTAAAATGTTTTGCACTTCTTTCTTCTAGTGTTAGTATCCCTTTTGCTTTTCCGGTTACATACATAATTGTCTGTTCTGTTATTGAAATACCCATTAAAAGTCAGCATTTGCAATGGCATTTAAGATTCTGTGAAGTTTCCCTATGCTGCAAATACAGAATAACAATATCACTTCTGCTGCAATGCTTTGGAGTAAAGCCAGACTTTTGAATAGTGATCACTGGCATTTTATTTTACAGTTCATACAACAACATTTTCTACAGTAGCACACTGTAGCCCAAAATTAACTTATGAATACACGTTGATGATACCCAATATGTTTTTTTCTTCATTACTTTTGATATTTAAGAGCTGTAATGTGCACCTGATAGTTTCATGAGATGAAATGGTTTGCATTTTTGGGTACCTTTTGTTCTTTGTTCTAATAAGAAAATATATTCAGATTCTCCAAGTTATTAATGGAGTTCGTCTTGCATGTACAGAGAAGGAGCACTTGTAATGCACACACTGTGCAACAAATCCTGCCTCTCTTGCAGTTGGTGAGCTTTGTGAAGATGCCAGTGTGGGAGCTGAGGTATGTAGAGGCAGACTTTCAGTCCCTCTGTACATACAACACATGCAACAGCAACCCTCGGTCTCTCCTTTGAGGTCATGGATGCAGTTGGACTTGGATGCTCCTGGACCCTGTGGGAAGGTCTGGAACGTCTCTTCTACGGTGAATCTACTTGCACATTTGGGACTACTATGCTTGGATACAATGTTCTCTGGTAAGGCAGAAAAGACATGGGAAATTACCGAGGTAATGTCCCCTAAAAAGATTGTTTTCTGTTTGACAGCCTCACACTTAAATGCTTCCAGCAATGACAGTTGGTCTTCCAATAATAATTCAGTCAGAGACAGAGACCACGAACAACAAAGGATGAGAGACATCTTTCTAAAACTATTTTTGTAATAGAAGTTAAATAAAGCACGATTTTCATGCCCTTCATAGGATAAATGGGACAAATTCTACAATGCCATAGGCAATGCAGACTATCACCAATGAAGTTCCTACATTGCTGCACACAATTCTTTATGGTTCAAGTGAAGGAAGAAGGGATGCAGCAAGAGGTGGAATTCTCAAATTTAGTGGATCAGAGACAATCTGGACAAGGAAACTAGATTCACAGAGTGAACTCACGGTATTTGAGGAAAAGTTTTGTCATTCTACTCCAGTTAGTTGTTCTGAGTGATGAAAATATAATGTACTCTGTAGTGCCGATCGAGTTTTATCCAAAGGTCAGGCTGAATTACTAAGACAAATGCTGAATCCATTTGGTATCAAATTATCTGTACAAAGGGTCTGGGACTGTATCTCATACCGTTGCTATTAAAATCTGTCCTCAAAACTAAATGAAGTAATGTTCAAAGTTATGTCTGTAACTATTGAAAAAAGAAAAGACACAGCAATAATGAAGGAAAAAAGAATCCATCATACGTTTTTCACTGTGAAAGTCATATATTATCCTTAGCTGTAAAGTGGCTTATGAGTTGCTATATTGTCTTCTGCATTTCATTAAGGTACTTTCACAGCAGTGTCTGAAATCTGCCTAGGGCTGGTCCTGACAGGGAGTTCTAACCTTCTGATGGATATTCTTTTGCCTGTAAAGCAAGGTGATGGTTAACCTTGTACCCAGTGAACTAATGTCCATAGTGCAAAGCAAAGCCTAGCAGTGCTCAGCAAATCTGGGCCACATCCTCAACTGGTGCAAATTATTATAGGTTTGGCAAGTCACTGTGCAACAGCCTAAATTTAGCCTCAGTAAAGTCAATGATGAAATTCATATTGCTGCCAGTGGAAACAGGAGTTTACACTTCAGATTCAGCTAATATGGAGACAAGCTTACAATATTATGATAAAATAAATTTTAAATTGCACTGTAATATGCCACTTAGATCATACTAGGTGCTTTGATTAGGAATTCTCCTCTAGCTCCACTGTATTATACCAGAGCTTTTGTGCAGAGAACTTTGCATTCTCCCATGCAGCATATTCTGTGTACAGCACAGGCTCAGACATAATACAAAAGGGAGATCTTGAGCCCTGATCTCCTCATAACAGTTCACAGTGGGGAGGTGTGAATCTACAGTGCTGGGCTGCCATCACACAGAACACATCTTCTGGTGACTCTGCGGTACCTCCACTCTGGTTCCTTGGCTGTGATGCACGGGATTGAGAAAACAGGGAAAAAAGCCTTGGTGCTGCACTTCCTGCTGCCTTAGCAAAGTGCTAATATCCTGGCAGGGGAACGGGAAGTGACGCAAACCCTCTGCTCCCCATCAGTGGTAAGTACCATCCATGATGTGTTTTAGGTCTTCTCATGTAATGAAAGTAAATGTAGACTCTTCAATATTTATTTTTAAAGTACACCCTATCACTTTATCTACCGTACAGCCACTTCTCCAAACTATATTATGAATTTGTGTGGAAATACTTTAACATAAAGAACATGAAATGCTTGACATTTAATGCTTTCTTCTATATTTCTGTTTATCTGGTTTTGTTTTCCATAACAGACACTTCCTTCTCCCTGAAAATGTCATTCTGTCAAACATCTTGAGTCATGACCTTTTTGACTTAGACAGACTGAGCAACCAGAAATACAGACCCATTTACGGTAAATTTAAGATGTATGTACTTACACAGCATGATGCAGCTGTAGGCCACGCCACTTAGAATGCGGTTGTTTTATGAATTCTATATATTAACATAGATCATATCGGATCATATTTGGCCTGGATTAACATAGCAGTTTTCACTGCTATGATATCCACTGATTAGATGAACTACACTCTTAATAGACGTAATTGCTGAAGAGGTGATACTTTTCTGATTTTTTCAGGAAGTTTCAGGAAAAAAATGCACCTCATACCTCATAAGGGATTGGCCTTATCTTTATGTAACAAAAAAAGCAGGCATTTCTGAGACAACCATTACAACAGCCACACCTAAGTGGATATGAAGAGTAAAATAACCTTGAGTGTAAATACAAGTATTATTGGTTTTCAAAATAGATCCATGGGTTCTTCAAGAGTCTCTGAAGTGAAGACTGAATTTTCTTTCATAGACCTCTAATGTGTAAAACACTAAAGGCTCACCAAAATTATATTCCTTGCAGCCCACATATGTGCAGCTGGTGCATTAGTCTACTTATTAGTAAAGATAAGTATAAAATGCTAGACAGTTTTGCATGAATAGCTTAAAGGAGTAGTGTATAGACTAAAATTTCTCATAATAAATATGTTGGAAAAGATGTAAATTACATTTGGTGACATCTAATCCAAGAGAAAACAAACTGTATTGAATATTGTAAATGCTTATCTTGCTAATGCATGAAACAGAACAGATTGTATAAAAAATAAGCAGTAAGAAGAAATGACAAAATAATTTAATGTGTAAACAATCTTTAATCGCTCATTCTCTAGATGTGTGCTGAAATGGGTGGTTTTGCTTTTTTGGGTGTTTTACCAAGTTAGATTATTTTTTTTCTGATTAAAAAAATAGAAAGAAAAAAACCCCACACAAGAACCCCATCCCCACATCCCCACCCACATTCCCACATCCCCCTCCCCCAAAAAACTAACAGACCCTCAAAGTATCAAAATGTTCTCTAGTGGAAACAAAAGAGTTTCCTATTGTTTCCTTTTACAAATTTTAGGTTTACAAAATGGCAAATTTTCCCCTCTCTCTAATATGGAAGACAACTATATCAGCCTACTTTCACTGAAACTAAATTAGTTTAATTCATATTTCTTCTCTGATTTGAGTAGTTCCATAGACTCAAACCAGTTCCAGGATAATTGTGGCCAGAGCTTTAAAAATAAACACAAAACCTGGAAACTTGAAACAATGTAATAGAAAAAATAATTTAATAAAAGTACTTCTGTTTTCTTAAGGACTGTTTCCCTCAAAGATTTGAAATAAAACAGTTTTTTGGGTTTTTTTAATTACTAAAATATATTTCTGATCTGTATTCTTTTTTTTTTCTTTATTGCCACTGTATTTATTTTAAAAAATCTGGGGACTTCACATTTTTCTTGTTGAAGAATGAATGAGGGTGACTTTGCGTTTTTAAAAGTTCTAATATCAAGGCTATTTTGCAATATTTTGGGGCAGGAAAAAAGGAACAAAAACATAAAGATGAAAGAGCTGAGTTAAATAACAGATATTAATGAAATTACAGCAATAAGACTGATGGCATAAACACTGCAACTTTAGTTTTTTTTCATCACTGAGAAATAAAACATAAATTTTAGCTAAGAGCAAACAAACCCCAAGATTTATTTAAAAGACTGAAATGACAAATAATAATGAAACTAAATAAAAAAGTCTGAATAGAAGTTTGAATGTGTAAGAGCTTTTCTTTGTAGTGTTTTGTGGTTTTTTTTTCATGGGCCTAATAAAAACTATTTTCTCTCTATACAAATTCTGACTTCAGGTATCAATATTTTGCTGTAAGAAAAAACATAAACCAACAAATTTTTCAGGGAAAACATATTTTCTTTAAAAAGATCAGAAATTATTCTTCATCAAAATTATGACAGGAAATATTCTCTTTCAATAAAATGTAAAATCAAGTCATAAATAGTTACAATTAAGAATTAAAAAATAATGTTTACAGGATTATTATCACAACATGGCAAACAAATTACAAACAAGCACCTGGTATCCATGGAACTGCTTACATACTATTTCATGAAGCTTATGACGTCCATTCTTAGCAGTCAGTTTGTCAGATTTTCTTCTAAGGTACTGCTTTTGGAAAGTAAGGATTCCACTTTCCCAATAATTTCTAGTCATCAACAGCTTCAGCTTTCATCTTCTTGAAACCTTTAACACTACTCTAAACAGGATTTTTATGGTTTAATGCATACTTCAGGCCTTTGTGCTCAAGAAGGGTAAAAACCCATCTGATGATCATCACATCACAGTTAAGATCTGACTGCCGGTGTCCCAGTATGTAATTTAATCCATATGTACCACGTAGCTGGGCCTGCACTACATAACCAATAGATATGACTTAGAAAGCTGGAATCACATATGTTTGAAATAAATGTCAGAAAAGAGAAAAAGCACAACTGCATATTTTAATGGTATCACTTGAAACATTTAGTTGCACTAGTTGCATTTAGGAGTCTATCAGTAACTCATCCACCTCCCCAGAACTGGTCAGTCTAAAAGGTCATGACCAATCTGTCATTAATTCATATGTATGTGCTGGTCTCTCCTAATGTCTCTGCAGAACATGGTGTTTTTAACATCATTGCCCATTTAAAACCAAGAGTGGATTTTAAGCACATACATGCAAACTGTTACATTCTCTGTTTTTTACCTTTAAAGTAGTAAGATGACTGGCAGTCATGTATTCCCGTAGGAATATACAGGCAGGTAAATATGTTTATCATAGGCTATACCATATATGCAATATATCATAGAAGGAATATCAGAGGCTCTATCACGAGCCTCAGCCTAATCTTCATCTGCAGTGTTCAAATATGGATGCCCTTGACGTCTTCAGCTATATGTTGTGAAAGTGATGCTTGAGACCACAATTTCACTTGCTGGAGAAGTTTTTATTTAAGACATATTACGTTTTTATACTGGATTTTTCCCTAAATTATTTTCTCTGGAAGATTTAAAACATGAGGCAAAACTGAACTATTACTGTTATCACTATTAGTGTTGTATTACCTCAAGGTTGCAACTGACAGGCAACTATTTTTTTGTCATTTTTAAAATTTATTTATTTATTAATTTTCATTATCTGGATTCAGTGAAATGTAAGTGAAAAATTATTCTTGCTCCAAAAATAGTAATTCCTAATTTGTGACTGAATGAAAACGAAAAAAGTATTAGATAACAACTAAAATTTCAAAGCAAACTGACATAAAGGGGTATCAGGATGGATTCAGCAATGCAGCAGCCAGTTCTCTCTCCACAACCTCAGCTCCTAAAGACTTTCTGCCAGTTAAATTGGGAAAAATCTCTGAAGACATAAATTTTTTTGAAAAGGTTCTGTCTTCTGTAAAAACAAGATTAGGAACTCCTGGGAATAAAATGCAAATTATAAGGCATAAGTTGGAGACATTGAGTCTGCTTAAATGAGAAATATTGATGAACATCATGAAGGAAATTATAACCAAGCTAGCTGTCTGTGAAAAAATAGACTTCCACGGTAATTGCAAAATGCATCCACAGCCTGCCTTCATGAACGTGTATGTGGAAAAAATTACTTGGAAGTGAACTTGAACTCAGGCATAGATTGTAACCATTGAATGGATCCTGCTACATGGATTTCTAGATTGGGGAAATCACTTATTAACAGAGGTTTTAGGTTTACAGACATATTTAGAATAATGAAGGCTGTCAGCTTGTTGACAAGTAGGGACTTTCCAAGGGTCTTGGGGTTTCAAAATGCTGAACAAAATCTCTCATTGACATTAGTGGAAAAAATTGGGCCTGTGTGTTGTTATTTTCAGAGAAATTTAGTTTCTCTTGAATGTCCACAAATTAACAAAACTTCAGTGGAATCCAAGGGCCATGGAAACTAGAATAAGTAAACGTTCCTGTACTCCTTTATATCACCTTGCAAGTGTCCCTAGTTACAGAAGCAGTTATTGCCAAGAATAATAGGGAGATATGAACCATATGTTGAAATATCTTCCTATCTATTATCTTCTTACTTCATTTAACTGTTCATCATTTTTGTGAAAAGCAAGGATTCTCCTCAGCCAGAAGAAAAATGGAATTTAGTAATACCTAAACTGCAATGACATTCTCAGCACCCTTCTTTCTCCCAGATGAGGAAAAAAAATTCCTGTATTAATTACCCATGTACTCCAGACCCATTTTAAAAGTTATTTTATCCTTTAATTATTTCTACGTTCCCAAAATGCCTAATGCTATTAAATCAGTTTTCCCTGGAACTGCATTAATATTCTGTAGTGAAAATTACGAAGAACTAATGTTAACAGTTAACTATGATAACAGCACGTAAATACCTCTGCAAAGGTAACAGGAATTAAAGCAGTGGTTACAAGAGAAAAGGTTGCACTGGGTGAAATAACCTGTCAGGGCAAAATCCTCAATAGCAAATGAATAATGTATAAGGGCGTTAAACCCTAGCTTAATACTACTAATAGGGAAAAAAAAGCAAATTCAAAATTCTGTAGATATTCAAGGAATCAGGCAAAAAACTCACTGTCTATGAATAGTGTTGGCTTGCAGCAAGGTCTGCCTCAGTCTCTTGTAAGCAATGGCACCTCATTCACATGGTCTTTGAACTACTCGAATTAGTGATACAAACTTAACCAATTCCATTGTTATCTGCCTACAGCTTGCAGAATTTAAGCACTTGTTAATTAAATCTCAGAAGTGTCCATATTTGACGTGTCTAGCTTTCTGAGCTGTTTTGCTCCATATGTAGTATTAGACATATCCAAGCACGTATTTTGAGGGTTTCTGATCTTCAGTGTAAGAAAAAAAATATTAAAGCAAAGCTGTTAAAATATGTGCAGGATGTAGACATTAGAATCTAGTTAGTACTTTCTCTGAATCATTTTATAGTAAGGGCAGGCATGCTCTAAAATGCATCCAGGTAGGTGGGGCATATTGGAATTTGAAGTGGAAACAAGCCATTTTACATAAAGTTTTCATATGCCTTAATGCTGTTTTTAGCAGTTCTTGTCTGTGGTTGTTTAGAGAGCAATAGTATTCAATGATGTTAATAGACATAACTAATGTCTACTAACTACATAATCTATACCCTTAACCACACTCATTGCTGTTATTTCTCTATTTTCTTGGATTTTTGCTTTAATGTCCTACAGCTCTGAACTGTGAGCTCTGATACCCCAGACAAGCTGCAGAATGTGAATGATTAGCTCAGTATACCCTCTACTGTCCCAACAGTTTCTCAACCTAATATTTTTTAAGAAACTATACTTAGTCTCTACTGTGTATCCTGACTTTTGTTTCTTACAGGTATTGCCTACAAGAAGACAAAAGGACTTTGGAGTCGTCGTGTTCCTTGGAGCTAATGTACGACTGAGCAGTTTGCAGAGTTTTCCACTACTCTGAAACTGCCCGAACATCAAGATTAGGGGAAGGCAGCTATTGTGTTTCTTTTCTCTTATGAAATTCAAATAAAATGGGAGAAGGATGGTAGTAGAAGAAAATACGGAAAATGGATTGCATTATACAGTTATTTTTCTTCTGTTTTTCCTATCACAGGACAGATTAAGAGACATTCATATTATTCCTCTGAAGTACCTCATTATAGCATGATGAATGAGTGAGTCAACGAAAGAGTGAATAGGAAACAGTGACCTTAATGGAAGCATAATCCCAAAGGTGAAATGAAATTTTATGTTATGAACTTATATGTTTATGATTTTTTTTTCTGACTGAACATTTAGACTCCAAGACATTTTGTCTCTAAACCCCTCAGGTCTCAATTCACACAGCTTGTGTTAGAGAGTATATAGACACTTTTTTGTGGGAAACATCTTTAAATGTGTATTTCTTTCTTGTTTTATTAGGACCAGTAACTTTTGATTCCTATGAAAATACTGAGAGTCAGCTTCTCAGCAGGTTGAAAAGTGTTGTCAAGTATAGTTCAATATTTTCTTTATTTTAAAGAAAATTGTTTTAAAAAAACAAACAAACAAAAACTAAAAAAATATTAAAATTACCTAGGCATCCCAGAGGTTCACTGTGTGAGCTGAGGTGGTTTTTTAAATTTTTTTTGGTAGCAATGGTCCAGATAGTACAGCTGGATATTTATGTTATGTAATTTGGACTAAGAACAGGTATATATTACAACATTTCTAAATATTGTGAAAAATGCATCTTGTCAAATAGGCTGATTTTATTATTTTAATAGGGTGGTGTGTGGATCTTGTACCGACTTCCGAGAGGTCCTTGACTTAGGACTACACTAGAATTCGTGGTATACGATATGAAGAAAGCAAGCATTAACTAACTCTATATCTGTCACCGAAGATTCACTTTTTTGTGATGGTGTTTTGTGTGATGTTTTTGTCAATTTGATTCTATTTGTTTGGCTTCCAGACAGATTTTAGTTGAAATTTTTCATGATTAAAACTTCTAATGAATTACTTAGGTAATAGTGGTGTTAGGTATAGCAGTTTGAGATATTTTTTCCTAAAAAATACAGATTGTGATAATTTCATATATAATGTGTGGAATGACTGAAATATATTTTTGTTAATATCTGCAGATCTCAATTGTGGTATGTAAAAGCAGTGCAGTGTGTAGCAGAAGTTATCCCTTCATGGGTTTATGTCAAACATATGACATATTTAATATTTGAAGTGTCCCATAGTCCACATAGCAAAAGACTAAAAATGGGAAGAAGACCAATAATGTGTTTATGAGTCATAGAAATTTCTGTAGCACACCCCAGAAACATCAGAAGGCAGGTGAACCATTCAAGGGAGTTCACCTGTGCCTTGTTAGGCATCTCTCCAAGTGTAGGACTAGGCTCTAGAAGAGCAGAAGACTTATTTCACCTGAGAAAGGAAGTTCCTGTCAATGAATAAGCAACCAGGTTGATTTGAGTGGAAGAGGAAGGCTTGCTTTGGCACAAGTCAGTGTTGGGAACTGCTGTGAGATACTACACCACAATGCAAGAGAGTGATTTAAGCAGTCTAACATGGAAAGAGTTATCCAGAAGATCTACAAGTGGACTATACTGGAGTTGCTTTGAGGATAGTTCGAAGGAGTGAAGTAGGGAGTCTTAGAGACTTATCGTTCCGACTTCCCAAGGTTCTCCAGGTGAAAACCTTGTATGATAGGGAGGAGGAAGGTGTTCCTAATGGCATAAATCCAACTAAAAGAAACAAAAAGCATTCCGGGTTTTTTTTTTTTACGTAAAAGAGAATTGCATTTACATCCTTACAGATTCAAACTAACTATAGTGTATATTTTCAAATACTCTTTCCTGCTACTGAGTGTGTCTCTGTGTGTGTGGTGGAATTGTTGTACTGTAAAAATAAATGCCAGAGAAAATTATTCCCTGCATTTGTCAGCAGAATGGGAATGGAGTTGTATCAGAACTTCATACAGTCCCTTGTGGGTAATGAATTGCAGATCCTTGAAATGGGGAAAATACCTTTCTTTTCTAGGCATGCAGCACTGTCCTCCATCAACATACACTTGATTGCTGTCACTACAGCTGACTTGATTGTGACCTTGGGTTAAGTCCCTTCGCTCATGTATGGGTTTTTTCCGTTGACTTTAGTCTTAGCTCAATCCTTTGACCAGTCTATGCTTAATAGGAGCACTGATATGCACCATCATTCTTAACAGATAACATAATTTCAGAATTTTAAATTCATGGTTAAATGCAAGACATTATTAAATCTCATCTTCTCTTTGCTCTCTCTCAGGTTATTGGAAACAATTTGCAAGCAATCGGATCCTGGAGTTGCCTGCCCTTTTGGGAACTGGCTTTGTTAAGCAGGAAAATTGACATTGCTATAATTTTTAGCCTGTGGAGAAAGATGACCTTACATAAACTTATAAATGTCAAATTCTGGCAGGAATAGAGACAGCCCTGTGGGATAGTTTGAGTCAACTATGTATGTTATTTCAGAGTTTCAGACTAAACCTGCCATCAAAAAAACCCCAACAAAGTACAGTCAAAAAAAAGAGGTTTGTCTATTAATCATATTACTGGATAAAGATAACAGAGAGTGCTATGTTTCAGTGTTAGTTTGATATATTAGACCCAGGCTTGGACTTACTGAAAAGGACAAAGATCTTCTAATTTCCCAGGTTCAAGCACCAGATCTGAAGAGAATTTGTAGATTTCTACTTAGTAAGATGCAAAGAGATAGCTGTTATAGTGAAACAGGAATAGAATGTCTTCCTTTATTTCTCCCGTTTTCTTTTGATGATCAGCATTTGCCTCTACTGTGATGGTATGCTTTTTAAGTGAGTAGGGGTAGAAAAGAGGAAAGCTACTTCTGTCTGGATATTGAAGGGAAAGGTGAAAAAGTATATGAAAAATTAGCACATTTCCATAGAAATTCTTAAGGAAGGCTATTCAGTGCTTTTCTATCAGTTTCTGAAATATTTCTACTTGTAACAAACACTATAATTCAGGTATTTAATGTAATTAACATAACCTCTTGCTTGCTTTAACTCATGTTAATCAGACCAAGCTACCATAAGTACTGATTTTAAAAAAATTAAATTAAAATCAATTTTCACACTGAAGGGCATAAAATGTTAACTTGATATTTTATGCAATTTGACTGCAAAGAATTTCATAATATAGCTTTAAATGCCATTTTTTTAATAAGTGTTACGGTGATATTTTAAAGTTAATTCTAGCATTGCTAAGAATCTGCCCTATCACTGCAGATTATTATTAATAAAAAAGGTTTCAACACAATTTGTTTCTTAAGTATCCAGATGCTGTTATATATCCTGGAACAGTAGCACTGGAAATCATGTGACTTAAGATGAGACATAAAGTAAACCATCTATCTCTCATCTTTGCTGCTAACTGACTAAAGTGAAAATTAATCTGAAAGGTTTTATGCATTTACTGATGACTTTAAGAGACTCTTTAAAGTTGCTTTTCACTGAAACGAGGATGTCGTGCATAGTGCCAGCAGGTTTTCCCACGCTGTTTCCTGACCTGTAGAATCCCTGCTGCTCCAGTGTTTGGCTTTTTTTAAGTACAGACCACCAGTTGTGTTAAATAATTCTGTAGTACGTGCCTGAGGAATTATGTTGATTTCAGTGCCTGAAATTTATCCCTCTCTGTTGACATAAGATGACTACATAAAGCTTCCATCTAATTATTTATATGGAACCTATATTTTGAAAAGAAAAGCTTCTAAAATCCTACTTCCAAGCAACTTGTTTGATAGGGTGTGCTGCACTGTAACTTGGTTATGAAATGTCAGTGTAAGGTAATAACATACATTACTGTTAATTGTCTTTTCTGTCTAATGAATAAATTTAAAAAATTGAACTTTGAAGACGCCAGTACCGCCAAAAAAAAAATCCATATTTCTCCTTTTAGAAGAACATGATTAGTAAAAAGAACTTCATTAAATTTTCTAAGAGGTTATTTAGAGCCTTTGGACTCAATTTCCAAATTAACTGCTTTTCATTTTCTAGTTCAGCCTATACTTGCTTATAATAAGTTGTCTAGGCTTTCACAGCTGTTCTGTATTTATAGTCCAATGGGAAATTTCACTTGTCAGGGACAGTATGACAAATAAATGTCCCATATGTGCATTTTATTCTTAGGTGTATCTTCTTATCAGCCAACAAAATGTCAAGAAATACAGTTTGAAGCCATTTAACTGCACACACAGAGAGGCTGTATTTTTTCTGTGGCACATCCCAAGCAATTGAGAAATGATCTGCTGTCCTCTTAAAGACGTATAAAATGTTACTGACCTTTCAGACTTTTTGGGACCCTTTATTACAGCTATTCCCACTTCAGGAACTCTTGAAGTGGGTAGATGGAAATTTTCTGCTTCAGTGTGGCAAGGGAGACCTGTGATAAATCTTCTACATGCCATCAAAATTTCCTATGCAGTGTCTTCAAGACTGTTTTCTCCCTGTTCTTTCCTAGGGTAAAATGTACACCACATCCCAAAGACCTTGGGAAGAAACTCTAACCTAACACTTCCCAAATTACCAAAAGACTAAGGCTCTCCAGCCCTATTTGCAGAAGGGAACCTGCATGAGATGTGTGCCTCTGAAAAACTCTGTTGGCATGTGGCCTGTGTGCTGAGGTTTGCTCTTAATGTGTGGGTCAGGCAAGGAAGGAAGTGAAGTCTTGACATCATTGTTGCTATTGGTAGACACAGCAGACAAACCAGCACATTACAGCAGATATATGCTATTGACAGAGGTTCCTAGAATAAATGGGACCTGGGAAGAATTATTAATGACCCTTCACATTTTTCATAGACATCTTGGTCTATCTAGTCCATAATAATTAGTTCCTATTACATTGTCAAAAGGAAGTCATAATGAAAATGGCAGCTTCATTTTGACTTGCCTTAAACCTTAAAGCTGCCGGACAAGTACTAATTACTGAGACATATATTGCCTTTTTTTTTTTTCTACAAGAGAGAGTAATGTAAGGGCTAAATGAATTAGACATGATTTGTGTAAGTTATAATAGAACCAGCTCTGAATTGGCATATTTCATGCCAGTTATGAAAGATAAAAAGCCTGGCAATATCCACAAGAAAGATCTTTCCAAATTTTCTTTTGGCAAAAGATGTGGGGTAGATCCCCTTTGATCAACGGGGAAGGAAAAAAGTACAATGCATAGGAAAGCTGAGTTGACAAGTAATTATCAGGAACATCAAAGCAAACAAGGTCCCAAACAGAAGACTTAAGTGTTAGGTAAAACTTGTCTGTTATCAAACATCTAGGGTTGAATTGATTTTTCTGCCTTGGTTCTCTCTAATGACTTGCACTCTGGAGGTGTTTATCTTCCATTAAAGTCAATAAAGAAAACCTAGGTAAGCAGAAGAGAAAGGCTGAAATTAGGTGAGAGGTATCTCACTTCAGTATTCAAGAACCTAAGTATTCTCTACCAGCCTTTCCTCTGTGACTGGTACTGGACTATGGCATTAAAATGTGATTCCTACAACTACGATGAATAAATGAATTTCATTTATGTGTAGTGGAGAATAAATGTCTCTCTTTGCAATAATGGGTAATATTTCTGCTACCTGTTAATGCAACAGATGGAGTGCTAGGCTGTTGTAGTAGGTACCATACAGCTAAACAAACATTAGCGATTAGGACTGAGAAAGGCACTTGCATAAAGAAGTGTTTGGATATATTTTACCATTACCTGCCATGTGATATGAATGAAGTCAAATGGCAGCATGTTTTTCCAAACAGTATTGCCAAAATAATCTCTACTTGTTTGAATTATACTGTAAAGAACATCAGTTCTCTTGAGCTGACTCCTTCCAACTATTTATTACTAGAGTGAAAAAAACAGGGTAATCTTTTTAAGTTTTGCAGCTTACCTATAGCCATATCTATACTGTTAATAGGCTCCCCTATATACCACACAAGATTTACCAGTTGCCAGCACTGTTCAGGATTTCCTATTAAAATGTATTTTTGCTAAAGGCAGTCATATGCAATGCTGGTGGCAGAATTCCAGAGAACAGTAACTTTGCAAAACATTTAAGAACATGTCAACAGAAAGAGCTAAAAGTGTTTAACTTAAGCATTTGAGTTACAGCTTACTTAAGTAAGTGGCTAAATGTTTTACCGGACTGCAGCAGCTATGATGCAAAAAACCGCAAGCTTCCCGTTCCCTCGAGAAGTACTGTATAAACTCATTATGTGAACAATTCCTGTGCAGAAGCAGTCTTCAAGCAGAAGCAAGACCTTCTGGCTCTTCGATGGTTTGCCATTTCCACCACACGGTGGCTGAATGTCATGCCCTATGGATCTGTTTATGCAGACTGTGAATTCATATCAAAAGGCAGGCTCACCTCCATCCCATGGATGCCCTAACATCTCTCCTGCTGACCCCTAAGTTTGCCTTCAGTGCAGGACAGGCAGAATCCATCTGAAGGTCAGAGCCCAAGTCCTTAATGCTACTCACTCCTAAGGTGGGTTCAGAGATTTTCCATATCCAGCACATCCTTCAAACAAAATCTTCAATAGCCCGCAGCGTTCCTGTCATCAATCCTCATTGCTACTCTCTTTCATCTCTTCAGTAGTTTGAATTCTGCCACCTTTGCTCGAAACCATAGATGTGCAAGAAGGAAAGGTTTCCTGAAGAGGGTGCCTGTGGGACAAGCTTCATAGTACAGTCAAGCTTTGACAGAGTGGCAAGCACAGATGACTGTCAGGGTTGACCTTACATGTGACTGTGGTGATCATATGTCCTCACATATTTTTATAATGTTTTTATAATGCAAGTCATCAGCAAATGCTCCATCTCCCCTAGCAATGTAATTACGCTGTTGCAAATGCAGTGCGTTTACAGAGTGGCAAATGCATTTATCTTCTCTTATCCACTTACCTGACTTGCTAAAGGTTTTTAATAATGCCCAAAGTAATGGGAGATGAATAATTCATGTCCAAATTAGATATGCATTAGTGGTCCCAGTGCAGTTAACTGGAAAACTAGGGTCTGGCTTAGTGCATGCTTAGAGCAATAAAACACTTTGAAGGCTACTGTGTCTGTAACTGCCAGGCTGAATAGTGCTGAGTCACTAAAAAGAGATTATTTAATCTTTCCTGTTTACCTTCTCTGAAGTACACTGCGTGCGGAACGACTGCCATAAAGGACCACCTTAGTTTACATGGCAAAACAAACAAATTTCTGATATCATTATTTGCAAAATACAATCATTTAATTGTACTTTTTTTCAGTGAAGCTGGTTTTATATATTCTCTGCAATAGATTACTTAACGTTTTAAAAAACTGATAAATTACCCGTATATTAAAATCTATAGGACTGCCTGCACAACTATGTTCAGATAAGGCTCTCTTCTGACTAAAAGAATAAGATTTTTTTTTAAATGACAAGCTGAAGGCTGTAGTTGCTGCAGCCAACTCACGCGGGGAAAGCAGACGGGCGTACATAGAAAACTGGGTGAGCATCTTGCCTGCTAAAAGGGAATATTAACTCCTCGTGTTCTTAGGGCCAACGCTGAGATTACTCCGGGCAGGGCGCGGCACCTGCGAGCGCCCCTGCAGCCGCCCCGCGCAGGGGGAGCGGGGAGAGGCGGCCGGGCCGGGCCGGCCGTGCCGGGTCGGGTCGTGCCGGGCGGCGTGGAAGGCAGCTGGGACGGACGGGAGGTGGCGCTGTTTGTTCCCTTTGCGCTCCTGGCGAGCGAAGGAAACCGGTACTTAGCGTGGTTCTTCCGATTCTACCCATATATTCACAGGGTGTAGAGCTCTGGAAGGAATATAGAGTCAGTTGAAAAGTGGTGTTTAATCTAGCCAGCTAACATTATTCTTTTTAATCACAAAACCCTCTTTTTTTTTTTCTTCCTTAGTATTGTTGATTTAAACATGATTTCATATTATACCTTATAGCTATAAACACTTCTATAGCAAAAAACTTCTCCGACTTGTGTGTTGTGGCTTTACCATCCGTATGGTGACCCTCTTAAGTGTTTCTCTGTAACGCTTCTGTATCCTTCAAATAGATTAATTCATCCCTTCTTTATCATTTCTGTCCCTAAGTTTGTGAGCACCTGAGATGCTATGGACATTGGAGGCCGAAATATCTAGACACCAGAGCTATATGTTCCATTTTGCATGCATGTGACCATTTTCATCTTAAGGGAGCCCTAATGTTCAGCAGGGATGGGTAGCTGAAGGAAAGAACAGATGGTTTGCATGAGATTATTGCACAATCTAAGCAATAAGGAATAAGCAGACTGTAGTTGCTTTTGTTCCTGCCCTCTCTTTTCAGTTTGCTCTTGGCTCAATAAACAAGATCCAAGATCCTGTTTGACTCGTTACACTGATACCTAAATACACTATTTCATTTATTTATTATAGAAGAACGTAAGCACAAATTCAGAATCTTCTGAGTTCCTTAACCTCCAGCAGACCGGCAGGCCGTTGCTTAAGGGCAATAGTCCAGATAAGAATAAGAGGGGGGAGCAATAAAGAGGAAACAGAAAAAAGATACAGTAACTTCCTCTTCTAATTTTTATGATAGAAACATCATTCTGTATGCAGTTAATTATGCCACACTCAGAATCATAGAATCTTTTAGACTGGAAAAGACCTTTCATCATCAAGTCCAACTGTTAACCTAACACTTATAATACCACCACTAAACCATGTCACTAAGCACCTCGTCCTTGTCTCAAGTCCCTCCAGGGATGGTGACTCAACCATTCCCCTGGGCTCACCTGCTGCGCTGGGCAGGAGCCTGCTGCCGTTGCCCCCTGCCCCTTAAAGTCACCTTTTTCCGCTGGGTGGAGAGGGAAAGGGGAGCCTCCCATACCCCGTGCCCTGTCCGCCCGTGGGACCTGTCCCAGGGATGTAGGGTGCGGTTCCCGTGGTCTGTCCCCCTCTCACACTCCGATACTCCTCCACCCACTCCACTCCCCCCGAGGCTCTGTGCCCAAGCGGAGTTGCTCCCCCCACGCACCCCCCCAGCCACGCTCGCTGCTGCCGGCCGGTCCTGCCGTCGGAGGGGGCACAGCCCGCGGCCAACACCCGGGGGCAGCGTGTTCCTACCCCGCTCTGCCTGGGGGGCGGCGGCCGGCCTGGTGGGTGCAGAACGGAGCGAGGCCACGGCTTCCTGCCGGGCGGGTGCCATTGCTCCCGCGTTGGGCCGGCAGAACTGCAGCGCCCTTAGTGCACGCCCTACCGCGCCAACTGGTCGCCGGCGTTCCCCAGGGCTGTTTAAATCTCCCGCGGTTGTTCCTGGCAACGCCCACGCCACGTCGGCCCCGCTTGCGGGAGCTGCCCGCTGCTGGCGGGTCTCGGCTCCTCCCAGGGTTTTAGCACCCAGCCGCCCAAAGGGCCGCAGAGTTCCCCGCCGACTGACGCGTCAGGCCGGAATAGCCGTATGTTGTAGAGAACACAGTCAAAATTTCAATCGGTAAAACACTAAAGTGCCTGTTCGCGTGAATTCTCCCACAGTAGCAGAATAATGGAATTAAATAGTCTGGAAGGAGCCTCTAAGGTCACCTGTTACAACCTCCTGCTCAAAGCAGGACCAACTTACATCAGGCTGTTCATGTTCTCTCACAGTCAGGTTTTGATTATCTGCAATTTTACATCTTCCCTGGGCAGCTCATTCCGACGTTTGTCCATCCTCGTGACCCTCTTTGCTGCGAGGGCGTGGGGCTTTGTGCACCAGGTCTCCTTTGGCAGAGTTACTTCCCTGGCAGTCCCAGCCTGTGCCAGCGCAGAGCTTGCTCCGTGCCAGCCAAGAACAGGACTTGCGCTTGCCTGCGCTGACCTACATGTGGATGCTCTCGGCCCGTTCCTCCTGCTGAGGGACCCCCAGGCAACATCCCTGCCTGCTGGTGTACCAACCACCACCTCTGATTTGGCATTGTCCTCGGAGCTGTTGAGGGTACACTCTGTCCCGTTGTCCAGGTCGTGACTGTCTGCTTTGGGGGATCCTCCAAAAAACACACTGAAATGGTCATTAGGAAAGGCAGTAAGAGTTACGGTTGTCCAGAAAGTGTGATATTTTTCAGAAAAGGGTACTGTTCAAATGTCAAAGGGGTGGCTGACAGTCAAAGAGAGCGGGAATGCAGGTTCAAGAGACAAGCACAGGGTGAAGAATTGTTATGTTGGACTGAAAAGGGTCAGGTGATGGTAAGGGAAAGCTTTGCAATACAACTGGAAGGTGGGAACTTCAGATGAGCACTGTGTAAAACAGGGAGAGGAGGCAAGCAGGTTCAGTTGTGTATTTTTAGCAAACAGTTCATATTAAACCAGTCTTGATTTTTGGAGATTTTTTTTAGTTAATGAACTTCAAATTACTTTTACTGTCTTAATTTCTATGTAAAGTACTGGAGTGCATCTGGATGATACATCTGTATAACGGTTAAATAAAAGGAGTCACTAAGGTCCCAAATTGTTCACATTTCAGTATTATGACTGGGTATCCTGTGACAGAAATAAAAAAAAGAACATTCCTCTGGAAAGGAATAATCCACTGCACTGGTAAATGCTAAAACTGTGGTCTGTTTCTATTTAAAATGTAGCCAAGCTTTTAAATGAGATGGAATTTCAGTTCACCCACAGCAAATGTGAAGCAATAGTCTGCTTGCTTATCCAATGTAGAATGAGTATTCCCACTGAATTTTCTTCCATTACAGTATGCTTAAATCTGTTCCTCCATTGGACAGAGTTCCCACTGTAATTACAGGTATTGTTCTCCCTTTAAATTGAAGTGATATCCAATTATTAGTTTTTCTTCGGAGACATGAAGGTTGAAATATAGGAGAGCGCTGTCCCATTCCCAACCTTAGATCTGGCAGACAGGAAAACATTGGACAAGAAAATGAAAGCAATGGTTTTATTCATGTCAATAACATGCAAAATTTGTATAAAGAGTTCCCTTTAAATACAGATAAGAAGGGAAGACAGATTGTGTGGGAAGTCCCCAGTTTTGGACTTTGAGAACATCTTTTTGGCTCTGACCTCAGTTTTGTCAGTACCCAAACCTGACTTTTAATGAGTTCTTTAAACTGGTGACAATGTGCATACAAACCTGTGAGTGAGTAAAGGGAAGTAAAACCACTGCCAAAAATGATTGTATAAAATAGTAACAAGCTGGTTTAGGGCCTGATGTTATTTCTTAATGCATCTGGACAAAATTCACTCTCTCTGACCTGTGGGAAACCAAACTCCTAAAAAACCTTATTTTTTGTTCCCATTTCAGCACTTTACGTTGAAACTCTTAGAGTTCAAGTGAAGCAGCTAACTTCAATTACGATTTTAAGTTTTGTTTGATTTGGCATTTAAAACAAAAACAGGTATCATACAAACAAGGCCTGAATGTTTTTCTCTCAGATCTATTGCTATTCACCAACATGACGACCAAATTTGCCCCTTAATTCACCTTACTGTAAAACAGACAGGACTGTCTCAGAAGACATTCTTGTAAGTATAACACTAGCCTCCCTGTTCTACGGGTCATCTTACCCCATATAACCTTCCTGAGTTAAATAAATCAGCAGAAATCTGATTTAAGATTTTTTTAAACATAATCTACATTTATACCATCAAAGTAAAAAAAATAGGAGACAAACTTTATCTCCAAACCTTAGTGATTTTATCAATTAGTGTCTTCAATCAATATAATATGTTGATTGAATCAATATAGTGTGTTGATAGAAGCCATTTCTGAAACAGTCCCAAACCCCAGACTTCACAATTGAATCTCTGCAACTCTCTGATGTAAAAGATGAAACAAATTGTTCTCTTGAGCTTAAATGAGCTACTCCTGCACTGCAAAGATTATGTTTCTGAGTTATAAAGGGCTGTTTACATTGCTAGGCTACTCATGGTGAGATCTTGATTTCCTGCCTTAAGGAATTAGAGCATCCCGCTCTAACTGACCCTAACTTTAGCAGAGGTGGGACTAGGGGTCTTCCAAACTCGGTTACCCTTGTGGTTCTGTGGTCTGACTCATCAATGTCCAATGAATTCTGTTACTGTTCCAGGTGCCTCTTTCATATGTGCATTGAGGATTACAATGCATGAACTGTGGGGCATATATTAAAATCTATGTACCAATTGATACACTCAGATGAGATCAGTTTTGGTAAGTCAAAGAGGCCTCAATCACACTAGCAAAATGATTAATAAAAAATATCATATGTAAAAATTTAAAGACTGTAGTGGATTGTTCATGTGCCAGTGTCTGTCAAAGGATATTTGTCAAATTGCCAGTTACACAGAGTTCTCTGATTTAACAGTATGGGCTCACTTTCTTCACTTTGTATTTATTACATCTTCAACCTGGTATTATTATGTCTTCAAATATTATCTTCAAGTGTGAAATAAATGAAGAACTTTACTGCACTAGACATGCATGTTAATGGACACAGACCATGAAGAAAAATGACTTAGTCATTAACAGCTGAGATTATGTTAAGCATCTGAGTATGTTTTCATTTCTTCTGATTCCTTTAATTTGTAATAGGTGTGGGTTTTTAAAGGTACTTATTAAAAACCCCTTTTTTTTTTTTGTGACTCTGCATTTAGTTTACAGACACAAACATACCTTTGCTAAAAATAAAGAAAACCACCTAAGTATGGAAAATGTAATATTAAATGGGGAAAAAACCCAACTAGTTTTCTAATTCAAACCTGACACTTTTAGCTTTGCATGTCAGAATACTTACTTATGAAGCTGTATCTCAAGAAATGATAGCTGAATATCACGAACAGTGATCATTACTATCAAATGTCATGATGTTTAATTGTACATAGGAGCATAGGTGATAATTTACAAAACACCGTAAATAGTGACATATTCAAATGTCTTTTTAAGTTGCTTTTTAGTACAAACTTGACTATTGAATTCAAAATAAATAAAAATTCATATCAAAATGGGGAATGAACTATATCAGAGCAAAGGAATGTGAGAATTTAAACTTCTATGTATTTAATGGTAAAAGAATATGTTGGTGTTAACTTCTTTCAGATCAGAGAAGAAAATTAGGTCTTTACTATTTTTAATTACTTTGATTCCTATCATCTTTGGACAGTGAGACTTTTAGCTATTAACTATGTATTAAGTCCAATTGTGAAATATAACGCAGTTATTACTAAAGAAGAAAAAAAAGGTGTATAATAGCATTATTACCATGTAACTTTCATACCCTTTGACAGATGAAATCTTGAGAGAAATATGAGAATTTACTTTAATGATTTTTTTCATCAATTCATAGTCTACCTTTTCAGCAATAATCAAGGATTTTTTTTTTTTCTGGTTAAAAGCACTTGCATTATCACCATAAACCCCAAGAAATACTGAAAATTGAACTGTGGGTGTTTTTTTATTTTCTGCAAGTCTTACTGGACCTGGTACTTGGCTCCCACTGAGTTCTCAGTAATAATGAGACTTTCAGAGTTTTTGTAGACTCCAATACAATGCACTACAAAATAATTCCCATATTGACATGCAGCTCCTATGGCCAGCATAATAAAAAGCAGGTCTGTCTTTCCTGTTTCATCATGTGCCTTTCCTGCTTTCACAGAGGTCACAGCATCCTCTGGTCTATCTTTTCTGGTCACAGCAATGTTGTGACAAGCTTAACATTCTGTTTCAGATTTTGTCTGAATTTCTTAATTTCTCTTCACATAAAGAAGGAGATTATGAAAAGCTTGAGAAAGTCCATCTGCTCTGCTTTCTTACTGAACGGCTCAGCTCTATTCTTCAACAGTGCCTGTTGGGATTTCAGTTTACCCTCACCTACTGCCCAGTCTAGGTGTGCAGGTTAAGATGATTGTTTCATACTAGTAGATTAACATGGGCAGTAGGCTGCTATTGTCCCAGAGAGACAAAATTGTTTATGTTCAGACCAGCAGCAAAACTCATGCACGGCTTCTGTATGTGAGCTTCTGGCATGGTTTAGGCCCAGCTGGCAACTAACACCATGCAGCTGCTCACTCACTCCTTGCTCCAATGGGATGGGGAGGAAAGGCTTGTGGGTCAAGACAAGGGCAAGTGAGGGATCACTCACCAGTTATGGTCACAGGCCAAACAGACTTGACTTGGGGAAAAAAAAATAATTTAATTTGTTACCAATCAAGTCAGAGTAGGATAATGAGAGCTAAACCCAGATCTTAAACACTTCCTCCTGGGCTCAGCTTTGCTCCCCATTTCTCTATCTGCTCCCCCCCAGCAGTTCAGGGGATGGGGAAAGGGGATTGCGGTCAGTTCATCACACGTCTTTGCCACTCCTCAGGGGGAAGGGATCCTCACACTCTGCCCTTGCTCGAGCGTGGGGTTCCCTCGCATGGGTACAGTCCTCCACGAACTTCCCCAACATGAATCCTTCCCACAGGCTACAGTTTTCTTCTCTAACTGCTGTGGTGTGGGTCCCTTCCATGAGATGCACTCTTTCAGGAGCAGCGTGCTCCAGCCTGGGCTTCTCATGGAGTCACAGGCTACTTGAGGCGCAGCCATCTGCTCTGGTGCGGGCCCTCCCTGGACTGCAGGGGGGTCTCTGCTCCCCTGTGACCCTCCATGGCTGCAGGGCACAGCCTGCCCTCCCACCATGGAATACAGGGGAATGTCTGCCCCCTCCACCTCCTCCCCACCTTTCCTCACTGGCCTGGGTGTTGGCCTGGGTGTCTCTCTCACATCCCACTCCTCTCTCTGCTGCAGATTGCCCAGAGAGGGGTTTTTGCCCGTAAATATGTTATCACAGAGGTGCTACCACCATCACTGACTGGCTCGCCCATGTCCAGCAGCAGGTCCTACTTGGAGCCAGGGGAGCTTCTACCAGCTTCCCACAGGAGTCACCCGTGTTGCCCCTCCCCGATGACCAAAACCCTGACACACATACCCGGTACAGCTTCTTCATCCCCCTGTCAGCTCAGGTGTCCAGGTGCCTTTGGAAAAGCAATTGTTGCAAGGAAACGTCACATCCTGTATAAAAATGTACGGCACAGATTATTTTATTAAGTAACAGAAGAGAGTTTGTGTTACGTGGGGCAATTAGCAGTCCCAGCTCTTGCTACCTTTCCCATGTGGGGACCAGAAACCTCTAGTTAGTGGACTTCACCCTAGGACCATGTTATAGGAGACAATTCAAGCCTGAACAAAATTTATTTAGACATTAATTAAGCCAAACATCCACTGACTGGTGATACTGTAGAGTGTTGCCTGGCAACTGCTAGGAGCTGCCAAGTTAATTCTTTTTTTCAACTGATATTAATTGCCTCATTTTATTGAGTTAACAAAACCCTCACAAACAGTGTTACCATGAATTTAAAAGTAAAGGGAAGAGAATATAATCTGAGGAAAGGAGGGGACAAGAAGTGAGAATATATCATGTAAAAGAAACACTGAGTTAAGCAGAACAGTGATTCATGGGAAAAAAAAATCATCTGGAGAGGAGAGGAGTCACTGTCACAGAAGAACATCTGTAAGGACATGAACAATGACATCAAGACACTAAACAGCATGACAATTGGTCACGCTGGGTTAAAAGACAAAATTTCTTCTTTTTGGCAAAGGCCTATACACAAAACACAGACAATTCAGCATGATGAGGTTACCTAGGAGTAAAATATTATTTTGGAGAATGAGCAATCTTGAAGTATACGATGTATTTTATTTTAAATTAATTAAACTTTCCCTCTTTCCCTAAGGAGGGCTCTTTCCAGCCTCACATTTTTGAAAAGCATTCAGATGTCTAAGAGATAGTTGCCTTATAAATACTCAGGTAATCTGAGAGCAACTGCATCAGTAGTCAATAAGCAGCAATCAGTAAAACATTTCTTGCTACATTTTGTGACGCACTGCTGTATCCACCACGGTTCCATGACTGATGCTCTCAGAAAGTTCCAACAACTCCCATGTCAACTTGCTTTTGCTTAGTTATTTTACACCACTGACTGAAAATAAGCCCAACAAAAAAGAATTTTTCTTTTTATTCTTTTAGTAACTGTGTTCTGATGAGGTTTTTTTTATATCTCAGGGATAAAATTAAATTCCTATATCGATTTGGTCTCCAAGTGCTTTCAAAGAACATGTTAGTCTCCACTGTGGGAACACTGCCTCATTTTGCACAAGGATTTCATAGATCCAACATGTGACCACCTTGTCAGAGTGACCTCTTTTCAAATAACCTGAAGAGATTCCATTAATAACATTATTTAACTCTGAACGAATAAGGAGGCATAAGTCCAGGTACTTGAGTGAGTTCAAGTACTTGCTGTATCTAGAGAACTAAAACTTGAAACTGGATCTTCAGTAATGAAGGTAAGAGGTTTTATCCCTCATTGGGGTTGCCCCTCAGTGTGAATTCCAGAGTTTTAAAATGTTGCCCTATTTCCCAAATTACCACCTGTAGTACTTTATATGCTGCTTATTGGAGAAGGCCAAAGACCACCTTCTGCAGCGAACAGAGGTGATGAACATGGGTAGATTTGTGCCAACAAAGAGCGGTTATATTGTAACTCAAACCCTTGTAATTAGTTCACCTGATTACTTGAGTTTAACAAAAGAAAACAAACACATATTATAGTACATTAACTTCAATACAATTACTGTAATTGCAGCATAGTTATAATGCAGTTACAATTTGCTAAAAATAATTATTGCTAATGTATCTGAATTATGAAATCTGCTTAGAACTTTCTAGTTTCATTTTCTGTATAACACTAGAGAAATTGCTTGTTCATAGCTTCATCTGTCATAAATTTTTGGTTTTGTTGTTTCTCTAAAGCTTTATAAAAGGCCACTGGGCAAAAAGCCCTGGTATTCCAGTCGCAGTCAGGATGTCCAGCCAGTAGCATGATCAGGATGTCTATGCGTATGAAGCCAGTGTTCCTGTTACGAGAATGGGATTTGGATTGATGTTCCCTTCTACTGCATACAATGCCTTCAGATTTAATGAGTCTAGATTATGTCGACTTGTTAACAAAACCGTAGGTTGTCCCTGGCATGATCAGCAAAGGGACGAGGATGAGCCAGTGCTGAGCACCACCACCTGTTTCCCTGAGGTACTCAGATCCAGGGGATGAAGTTGCAGCTGCAGACAATGGTCAGTTAGGTGAAGGAGGGCAGGGAGAGAAGAGGGCATCTTTGCTGGCTACAAAGAAGTGCTAGCATGCTGTCTCTCATTTAACCCTAAGGCTAAGCCAGGGATACAGAGTACTTACATAAAATTAGATTTCATGCCTGAAATGATCTCTGGGATTTAGATGCTGAACATATCCCTTTCAGTACAGAAAATAGGATTACTCTTTTTTTCCTGCAGCCTTGTAAGAGGAGTTACTGCCACTCACCTTGAAGCATAGTATCTTAACTTGATTTGGGCTGAGGCCAAATGAGCGCAAATGCTCATTGCCTGTGTCCCGGGTGAGCATCTTTGAGGGGAGTGATGCCAAGAAGGGGAGAATTCCCCTCCTGTCTCCACTGCCCTGCTGGGCAGGGCAAGAGAGCACCAAAGGAGTCTGATCCAACTGCCCCTTGGCAAGGGCACTGTGCTGGGAAGAGAAAGCAGTGAAGTTATCTGAGAGGCTTCTGTAGATTGTTTCCCATGACCTTTAAAGGAAAAATACCTGAACAGTTGTGGGAGCAGGGGCCAGAAATTTGTGGATTACATACACCTCCAGTGCAGCTTGCTGGAGAGTGATCTGCCTTTTCCTGGAGACAGCAAGTATTGGAGCACTCTCATGGAAGTTTAAATGTCAAAGGGAGGACTATGGAATAACCTGCATAAACAAATGACCTCCCTAAGTTTCTGTGAGAAAGCTGCTGGAATGCCTCTTGAAAGAGATGGGTGTCTATCCTTTTCTAAACCATCTGACCTCAGTGGTATCTTGTGAAAAAGAGAATTGCAAGAATGCAGTAAAAGCTGTAGTCTGTCAGTTCTACTTAGTTCTCTGTACATGGAATTAAGTTACTAATTGGGGTAGGGAGCAGTAAGAGAAGTCACATGCTCTTTTGCCCTGAAGATCTTGAAATTAAAAATAATTGAAAAGCCATTCTTAAAATAGAACTGAGAACTAATTAGTAGTGACCATACACAAGAAAGCTTTCATTATTTTCATCTTGTGAAATATCCTCATCCTTAACATTTTAAGATTCTTGCTAGTGCTTAGATAGAAAAACATCATTAAAAGTAAATAGATTATACTGAGGTGAATTTTTTAACATGAAGTACTCAATGTCTTGCCAGAACTTAATGGTATTTATGGTGTGAGAATGTCTACTAGTTGAAAAAAGACCCCAATTATTTTTGAGCTGCAACAATTCAATAATAAAATAGTCCTTGGAATAGCTACATGGTTGATGTTCATAGGCACTACACACACAGCCTGGATATGCATAGTTAAATGAGTCGCTATTTGTGGGACACCTGAATTCATTTTGCTGTGGAAAAGTAGCTAGTCTACTAACAGCCTTTCTCTGGCACTTACTCCCAGCTATATACAGTAAGTGGATCTCTCATACCTATCTGAGTGTTCTTTGAATAGCAAAGCTGTATGAGTAAAAGCCCACAAGTCTTTAATGAGACTGCCACACCACTCCATGGGACAGACTACTGTTTGTGAAGAGTGCTTTGTGTGTAGCCACTTCTATTGACATGGTCCTCCTAGAAGTCCCCAGATCTTCCCAGGGACTTGGATGGATCCAGCCTAGAGCAAGGCACTTTCAGCATTCTGCGCAGAGGTGGACACTACCTGCCTGACTGGTTTCAGTGAGGCAGTAGCAAGCCCTTGCAGCTCAACAGGAAAGACCCCATGGAAAGGGCATTATCTGGATGATCAACGAGGAAGCATGAATCAGAAATTTGGGCTTTGTCAGACTCTGAGTAAAGCATATTCTTCTGTATGATGAAGGAAACTCAGTATATGAAAAAATATTATTATTTAATGAACTCCCATTGTCATTCTCATTTGAAGCTGCTAATGAGGCTGAAGTCAATATCCTTCATCTGTTCAGTAAAGTGAATTCTTCATCTTGACAGTCAAAGATTGCCAGTGGGTAGACACAGATTTGTGAGGGGAACTAAATAGTGTTTACTGTGGTGACTGATTATCTCCTGAAGAATCATGTGTTTTTCTCCAACAGTAGAGGATATAATTTAATTAGACTGTTATTTTAAATGTTCTGATTTTTTTTAATGCATTAACTTATGGCCTGTGGCTGATAGAAAAGAAATTAACACTGACTCTTTTGAGTGTGGAATGAATTGCAGTTTGCAAGGGGAGAAAATTAATTATAAATGCCTGCTATTTAAGTTTTCCAGATTCAGATGATAAATGAAGCAATTATTACATGTCAAGTATATAAACAGTAATTCGTCAACATTTCAGCTTATTAATTCTAACATTTGCTATTCCATGTAACATATTTATCACATTTTATTGCTTGTTGATGAAAAATCTAGCGTAGTTCTCTCAATTATCTTTACACAGCTGCATAATGAAGCAACAAAGTGGGGATGTATATCACAGTCCTGAATGTCATGGAAGAGTTCTTGTTTGTCTTGACTTCAGCTCAGAATAAAGCACTGACACTTCAACCTGGCCCAGCTACAGGCATCTGTTCTCATTTCACCTCCCCAACCTTGCTTTCAGGGTGTTGTGCTCCTGATATTGCATTTCAGATCCCGTTTCTGTCAGCTACTGTGTACCCAAGCCCTGCTGACTCATCCTGCCTGGATGCTCCTGCCTACTCTTTCTGATCACGCCTCTGTGGCTTTCCACATCTCTGTGGCTTTCCTCATCTTCTTTCTGTACCTGGAATGTCCAAAGAGCTGGACACTGGGAGCCTTCCATCGTTTTCAGATTTCTCTCAGAAATCCTGGTGTTACACCGTGCTGCTCACTAACTCCTCATTGGTGTGATCCGTTTCCTTTCACCCTCTCATTCTTGGACATAGCTGTCTAATGCAGGATGATCCAAACTTTACCTGATGGACTGAGAAGACAGGCTCAAGCGGCCTCTTTACTCAGACAGACAGCTGTGTTTGTTTGCTAATGATCTGTTTATGGAGATGTAAAATCCTCCTGTTCTGCACTACTACTCGGTCTGGAGGCTCTTCTGATACAGGGTGTCAGAATGTGGGAGCAGGGCCATGCAGTTGGACAGAACACAGGTCGGATAGTCTGGGTTTCACAACAGCTTTGTGCTGCCATGTGACGTGTTAAATCACTTTATACCCCTGGGTGAAATCCGGGCCCAAGTTACATCAGTGGAAAACAGCCATGACTTTAAACCCTGACATTTTGTTATTCCTTAACAAGGTTAGACAAACCAAGTTTTTGATAAATCGAGTGTGAGAAAAAAAAAGCTCATATGAATCTCTTGAGGTTGTCGTCATGTTTTGAGGTAAAGGAAGGGTTTCGACCGAAGGTTAAGAGGCTGCATGAAGCTCAGTGGACGTTCAGGGATTTGAGTACATCAGGTACTGAATCCAACTGTACAGGCGATGGTAAGAGCAGATTAGTTACAGATTTGAAGGGAAGAAGAATTTGGATTAAGTTACTTAAAACTAAAAATTAAAATCCTAGAATCAGCAAAAGAAAAAAATCTGTTTATCTGTACCCAACAGAGTGAAAATATTGTTTTACAGACTGCATGTGTATTTACATGCCAAACGTTGTAGAAGAAAGCCATGACTTAGCCGATTCATCTCCTTACCAGCTTGTGATCCGCTATGAAACCTAGAGTCTTGCGTGCACAGCTGTTCCCTAGCTGGCTATTTCTCAGTCTCCCAGTGCAGATGTTTATTGCTGCCTAAATATGTAATTTTATGTTTATTACATAGGTCTTTTTTTTTTTTTTTTTTATTTTTCCATTTGTCAAGGTTACTCTGAACATTAGTTCTGTCTCCTGAGCTGCTGGTAGTTCCTCCCATTTTGATGCTGCTTGCAAATTTAGAGTGTACACTGTCATCTAGTTAATTGGTAAAAACTTTCATCAGTCCCAAGATAATCTGGTTTAACTCAGCTGCTAGTGTGAAGTAAAAAAGGTAATAAACATTTGAGGAAAAACACATGATTAAACATTAAGGTTTAACTTCTGAAGTCACTTTAATGAGGCTTCTTCGATGCTAACAGTAACGAGATAAAAACATACTCAGTAAAGTGTGCTTCTACCTATTTTCCAGAAGAAAAAAACAGAATAATTTGCATGAAGAAAACTTCACACTTCATTTACACTAGTTATGTTGGAATTAATTAAATAAAATACAAAACTATTATATGATTTCATGCTTTAGAATTATACAGAATCTGCAGAAAAAAAACAAAAAAAAAAAAGAAAAGAAAACTAATAAACACAGGCCACTTATAGAATTTAAGGACATAGGGAAAGAAGATTAAAACCACAATTTGCAAACCAGTCATTTCAGAGAAGACCTGTAATGCTGATGCTGGCAGTTAGTCAAATGGAGGAACTTGCCTACGATATATTAATTTTAGACTTACCTGTAATGTTATGTCGCTAATAAACCCTAAGTCTTCTAGTCTTAAGGCTGCGTCAGCCCCGAAGACCACTTAGCCATGAACACATGGCACGTGTGCACTGTGTAATGAGAGAGAAACCTGCATAGCAACATACCTTTCTGATGAGCACATACGCACCAACAGACTCGGTCTTATTCCCCTAATGGCAGTACTGAGGCTGAAGCCCTCGGCATTGTTTTGTGACCTGGAGTGACACAGAACTCTGTTCTTCTGGGCCGTCCACCCCCAGATCCACATCCAGGGCATCTCCTTCTGAGCTTATCAAGCCTCATCTTAAGAACAGCTGAAGTCTTGCCTCTCCTTGAAGTGCTTCCCTAATACCATCTCTCTTTTTTGGTCTGTTTCAGGATATAACACATTATAAGCTATGGCACATCAAATATCAGATATTGCTCTGATGCATTCAGGAGCTGAGACAATTTATGTGTATGTGATATTTTTATATTTATTATGAACCAGTTTGTTTAGAAGAGCTGGCACAATGTTGTCAGTATAAGAAAAGTTGGCACCAGAGCCTAATTATGTCATATAAAATCAATGTTTGCGTTGTTAGTTATCATGAACGTCAGTCTCAGTTGCCCTAAGTTAAGCAGGCTTATAAAGAAATTATTTTAAAGAGACAGTTAGAAATAGCCACTTCTGTAAGATTAGCATTTAATTTTAATTTTCAGTAATTTCAAAAAACCTCTATTTTACTCATACAAGACATTAACAGTATTATACATAAGCACAGATGGAAAAAATGACAGGCTGATAGTGCTTGTTGGAAAGCTGCACAGGACACTGATAAAGCCATAGTGGACGGTGTTGTAACATCTGAAGCACCCCAAAATAGGTTATGAGCTCAAGAATCTGAGTTATTAGTTGACAATCTCGAGTTTGTTCCATACTTCCACCCATGTGTCAGGGTCAAACTAATGTTATTTCTTTACCAGTGGTCTCTTCTCTCCTCTTGCTTCAGTTCAAAGAACAGTTTGCAGGTGTTCAGGATTACTCTTTTGTGAGAGAGGGCCAAGTTATTACATTTCTCTGAAGAAAATGGACATTTCCCTACATATACATAATATACAATATCAGGCTGTGTTGTCTGTATGCTGTCACAACATAAAAAATAAGCAAAAGAAGGTATGTTTGTATAAGAAGTGCCATCATAATATTGACCATGTGGCTAGGAATAAGAAATAAAATATAGTGTTTCTCTCACACTCTCCTACACATCTAAGAACATCACACACGTATTTCTGAGATGGTCACCTTGTTCTGAAGAGTCTGAGTTTTTGTTTTAATTTATTCTTCTCTAGAACGGTACTTACTTTCATTTTCTATCATTTTTAATGAGAATTGAAACAGGTTCTTACTTTCATATGAAGAGAATCTGAAGCGGTGTCTTGGAGATGCACGTGTCCCTACTGAATTTAACCTTCTTTAGCAATGTTTGAGGATGATTTGGTTGCTCGCTGTTGACTTTCTTATGAAGCATACTAGAAAAGGAGCCTACCATGTACTAAGGCACTGCCCTCCTTTGGTACCTCCAGTGGGTAGCAAGGGATGAAACAAGGTCTTTAATGGGTATGTCTTTATTAAAAGTGAGACAAAAATTTCAACAGCAAATGCAACCCAAAGGCTCTGACTCAGCAAAGGGAGCAGCAACGTCCCAGAGCAGGGCTAGCCCCTGGCCTTTGCAGCCAGTTTCATGAGCCAACGAGAGCCCCAGAGCGAACCTGCACTGCCAGGGCATGTCCCTTGTAGGCAAAGGAGGATGGCGGGGATGCTGCTGCAAGAGTGGTGGTGCAGAGCTAACAGCAGCAGGTACGACACCCTCAGCATCATGCACAAGTTTATAAATCCAGTTCTATATTGCTACTAATTAATGTAGACACAGCACTATGGTAATGCAACTATATTGCTTTCTGAAGCTCAGTGAGGACTCTGCTTGATGCTGCTTTGGTATATCTGAGTGTGTCAGTCCATTCAGAGGCGTCTCTTTACGCTATACCCAGCTGGAGGCTATAGACACCTCTTATGAGATGTGATAGGAATATTCTAATGAGTGTATTCTGTTAAAAGAATCCTTGTAGTAAATAAAACAGACTTTTTTTTTTTTTTCTTTTACAATGCATACACTGACATTTCCGGAGATAGATAGCTATATTGTACTAAACTGGTATCTTTAGCTACAGCAAGGATCTCAGAATACTCTCCAGGCAGCCTCAGTAAAACTGTTCATACAAACCGATAATCAAAATTTAATACCAAAAATCTAAGGCTGATACTTATCCAAACTGTTCTCATTTGGAGCTGGACAAGAAAAGGAAAGAAAATATCTCAGGGTGTGAAGGGTACTGAAGGGAGACCACTTCAGATATTTCTAAGCATAAATCAACTCAATAGCTGAATTAAGATGTACATGGTGTGCAACTTCAGCTCTCCCAAAATGCAAAGCCTGCTTTTTTCTGTAGGCCTTACAGCAAAAACAGTCCCAAAATAAAAATACATAAATCCATTCCAGTCTGGGCTGCCTGCAGGGAAGGGAGAGAAATAAAACATCGCAACAAGATGTATTTATGACATCTGGAGCAGGCTCAGTACAATGAGCTTCTGACCAAAGGCTGAATCACCATTTGCTAAGCTACCCCCAGTGACAGCTAGCAGAGATGGAACATAGCAAACCATTTACCTAATAATTGAACAACAGAAATGGTCTAGTCCTTTTCAACAAAATTATCTTTTAAAATATCTCAGAATGAGCTATAAAATTAACTAATAAAACTCCTTAATTTTGGCCAGGAGTACTTGCATTGAGTCACGAGGGAATATAACTGGTATTCTCTCTGTTTACCATTATCACCGTAGAAATAAAACAGGTAGTGCTACAGTTTCAAAAGTTACTAGATGCCAAGAATTTGCTTGCCAGGGCAGAACAACATTATTTATTATTGTCTTTGGTTGGAGGGTTTTTTTTGTTGTTGTTGTTTGTTTGTTGGTGTTTTTTTGAGGGGGGTGGAGGGGCAGGGTGCAAGGATAGCACTCTGCTGAATGTCAAAATAGTTTGATGATTTTTTAGCAACCTTAAAAACAAAGTCATGATCTGTTTTCAGTGTTGACAAAATTGAAGATATTATGGAAAAGGTAAATATTCCATGCAAGTACAGGTAGAGTGAATTTGACTTACGGAATTGCTTGCACATCACCAAAAGCAATCATCTCATGAATATTAATCCTGTCTCTAGATTAAAGAAGGAGCAGAAATGCTGTAAATTAGATTTATCAATATTAAATATAGAAGTAATTTGAATTCTAAACATATTTTAATATTAACAGTCTCTGATATAGAAGTCACATACCTATCTCTTTAGACAAAGAGAAAAAATGTCGTTTTTTAATATGCTTCCTTGGAAGTCCTTTACATTATCTGGATTGAAAAAAAATACCCAAATGATTTTGCTGTTGACAGATGGAAGCATAAATCATAAAAATATCTGTTTTTCCATTGAGCCATTACTCAAGTAACATTTTTTATATAAATTGTTTCTTTAAATTTGCAGGTGCTTGCCTGGCATTTGGATTTGCTAAAACCTTGTCCTTCAATGCATATGTCTTTTTCTCATGCCTAGTTTTAAAAAGTTCTTTTTCTGTCAGAATCTTTAAAATCAAAACATTCAAAGTAGTAATTTTGTTTAAGCACAGAAGCTGTTTCTGAATAAACAGTCTTTTCTACTTCTCATTTAGAGAGAATAGCCGTAGAGAGGAGGAGGGTAAACAAACAATGGAAGTTTGCAGAGAATCAAGAAACATGTAGGAAAGTATTGAAGATGACTATATGTAAATTGTTGTCAGGTTTCCATGTTCGTGCATTTATTAATTTTCTTGGAAATGCGGAGATGTGAGTGCAATACTGTCTCCACTGAAGTCAGAGGAACAGAAATGTGTTTTCTGTCGTGGATCCAGGTGGATATATATAGAAGTGTACCATATCACTGAGAAATGGGCTCTCTGAAAATTACAGAGAATATTCTAAAGGAACCTTGGCTTGCAGCATGCCCAGGGAAAACACTGTGCCTCCTGGTGCAACCTAGTCATACGAAAGCCGAGTTACCTACAGGAATTACACAGAATTACATATATAACTAAATTTCTTTTTAAGGCGTGCAGTATCCTCATTAATGTGTAATTAACCAGCTCTATGAAAGAAAGAAGAAAACCAAGTTTTGCTATATCTTGGACTCAGTTCTTTGAAAAGTGGTTTTTAAAGAATCCAATGCCAGCATTCCTGCAGCCCTGGATACCAATCCATGGAGCACACATACTCCTTACTTGGCTTTTTCAGGTGTACATCCAGTTTCTAATCTCCTCAGCACTTACTCATTTTGTGGGAACAAGTGATGAAGTACTGAAGCTGAAATTCCTTCTTACCAAGAGTTCAAGTGATGGGTAAGGACCTTCCCAGACATCCAGAGCCCAACCTAACTGGCCTGGAACCTCCAGGTAAAACCTGTCTATGTTAGTAGGCAGCCAGCAGACTGTGCCCATCATGGCCAGGAGCTCTGGGGGGAATGACTGGTGGGATGTGCCTGACCTTGGCAAGCTATACCATGGCATCCAGGTGCCTTGAAAATTCAATGATGACAGGCATTAGTGGGCTTCTCAGAGTAGAGGAACTCCCCAGCTCTGTCATTTCTGAGCATTCTGGTTTTTGGAGGGGGGCAACGCCAAGTGAGAGTCTCCAGCTGCTGCCTTGCCAGCCACCTGCCCAAGAGAGGTCTCACAGCAGCGGGCAGCGGCAGGGCCCCTTGCACACTAGCCTCACGGATCTTCCTTAAGTACTGGACATGATGCCAAGTGCTGGTTCCCTGAAACATGCACTGTTACAACTGCATACTAAAGCCAAGACATATAGCTGGGAAAGCAGAGGGTGAGCACACAAGACCTTATGGGTGTATATTTGGAAGATTACAGGCCATCCAGTTTGGGTCAACATTGCCTGCTAAACCAGAAGGGACGTTCTTTCCTCCTCAGGTTAGTCCAAATGTAAGGGCGAGTGCAAGTCCAGCCGTGAGGAAATGGTTTCAAGGACATATATCTCAGGCACAAAAGAGAGCACAGGCATGTTATAATAGACATCAGGTCAAGGAGCACTTCAAAGGCTCTTTTGGCTCTCGTGTAGGACCCTGCTCACTGTAGCCGCATACCAACAGACCTTTATACTTGTGGTGCCTGATCTCCATTGCCGTGATGAGGTTCGGTGAAAAAGAGAAAACTGTTTTTTCTCAGTATTTCAATTTAACATTCACGTTTCTTCTGTTCGTAGTGTTGAGATATATTGTCTCATCTAGACAGTAGCAGCTTAGCAGGTTCCAAAGAACTAGTTGTGGACACATACAATCTTTTTTATGAGAAAATTTCACTGCAAAACAATCGATTATTAAAGAAGCATCTCTCTCATATTTATCTTTGCATTTTTCAGCCCCTTTAATGCAACCAAAGTTCAAGGTGGGCAGTTTCTGATAATCAAATACTAAATAAAGAATTCTGTTTCATAAAGTGTAATGCCACAACTAACACAATCACATGGGAAAATACAGACCGGGTCATATTTCTGTCTTCCGTGCTGCATACAGTCTAGTGATGAGATACTGAAATTAGAGACATGGTTGCTAACAGCAGGCATAATCCTCTTCAGTTCAGGCTGTGTATGGCACTGATTTTGTTTTCACACAAATGGGAGCTCAAACCATCCCTTTTTCTTCTCCATGCTCTTCTCTCACCACGCTAGATGGCACTGCGAGGTACATTATTAGAGACAAAAGCATCTTTTGATACCGTGGAAAAACAACACACATTTCTGAAGAAAACCTAAAATGACAGTGGCAAAAATGCTTGCAAATGTTCTGGAGCTCTCAGAGATACCTTGTAAAAAGCATGTCTCTTTTCCAGTCCATGAATTTTGTACCCTCTCTGCCTCAATGTAATTTTGAGAGGACAGTTAGGGAGGAAGGGCCATTTTCTGGAAACAATGCAGAATTTTATTCCATAGCTGTCAGCATACTAAAAATTGAGAATGTGGACATGCTTGCAGGTGTTCTGCAGGAAAACTTAATTACTACTTCTGGTAATTTTTGCAGCTTCTTGAAAGAAGTAAGGTTTATATCCAGATTTTTTTTTCCCCACCCAGCCCTAGCAGTATAGCATTTCAGGTCAGGAAGATGAGATTTGAATCATTTGTATATATCAAAACCACTGTTTGAGTTCCTGTTATTATGACCATAGCTAATCTTGCACAATGTAGTGAGCTGTTCTTTGAAATAGCTGTTCTCCCATCCACCCCTTAGAAAAGGATTGCACAGCAGGGGATGTTAGCTAGTACACAACTTTTTCAATGTTATTGCAATGACAGCTTTGGGTTGGTGGTTGACATTAAAATGAAAGAAAAATATTTTCCAGCACAGCTATTTCAAGAGCCAAGGCCATGACAAAGTTGTTTAACAGTACAGTTACTACAAAAAAGAACTGACTTTTAGAGACTTTCTAAAAGAAGCCTGAAGCAACATAGAGGCACAATGTCATATCAGATAGTGGCACCACTTTTTTAACAGGAAAATAAACCTGTTCAAAAATGTCAGCTCAACAATTGTTCTGCATTAACTAAATGCAATGATATCAACATCTCCAGAATCTGCAAGACTGGTTTCCTTTATGTTGCTATGATACCATATTATTATTTGATATGATATGCTTTATCATCAACCAACATAAGAATAATGGTCAACAGTAAAAATTAATAACTCAGATCAAGAAAAAGCTCCCTTTTTAAAAAACACTGTTTATCACACAGTTTCCTTCTGAAAAGTGACCCTGTGAAACCGATATCTGTAGGTTTCATGTTTACTGTCTTTCAATAGCTCCAGCATCAAATATGGTTACATTCCAAGCTGTTTGCTTTTTCTAACTGCTATTTCTGCAAACTCGTCTATGGCTCAGAGTGTTTTCTTTTCCTGGCTCTCTGAAGTAAGAGAACACAAGATACTAAAGATTATTGTGACAAGGGCACCGCTACAGCCCATTGTCAAGCTGATGAGGTTAAATAGGTTCAGAGGAGACAGCTAACTAAATTAATCTCATAGGAATGGGTAAAGCACAATAAGCTCTACTTGCTCATCAAAAGTAAAAATAGAGGTGGCTGACATTTTTCCCTAACATTTGCAGAATCAAGCTCAACGTCCTCTGTTTCATGTATCTTTGGTTGAGTCACCTTTCATCACTGGAGGTCAGGCAGTGTAGGAAATTCATCAAGATGTCCAGGGAGCTGTAGTGTACCCAGCTCTGAGGAGAGGCAGGGCAAGATGCAGGGCAGCCTGATCAACTGCAGTTCATGGTCTTCCATGAAGCTGGGGGCACAGCAGCCTTTGTTTTAACCTACAGACCTTTGGGATGCATTCAGCTCTTTAATGAAGTTTATCTACATCTACAAATTCTCTTGCACTGCTGTGGGTCCTGGGGCACATGTGATCAGCAAAGTAATGTTTGCTGCTGCTTCAAAATGGAGCTTGCAAAAAATCTGTAGTTCACAGGAAAATTTAAAGAGTTTCACTTCATCGGATGATTTAGAGGGAAATCAAATTCTGAAATGTAATTTCTCTAAAATTAGAAATCCTTCTCTACAGTGAAGACATTTTTTGCCATTAACACAAAAAAGCATGAATTAATACACTAGCAAGTGGTCAGGGTTAGAAGGGGTCACTTTTAAAATTACTTGACCCAGTAAAGGTGAACTCAAGTTCATGCTGTTTAAGACAAAAGCATAAAAATATCTGAAGGATAGAAGAAAAAAAGTTATAACTCACGCTCTGCATTTAAATAATCTTTCTTATTCCATGCTTCATGTCCTTATCTTCTCCCACTCTGGTAATTACCTCTTTAACCATTTACCTCCTTGGGAATAGACAGTGTTCTGTGGGCACGTGGTACTGACTGAAATAAATACATAAATAAATAAATATTAGCCCTCTGGAGAGCTGTGCTGCTGCACACCACTCAGGGCATGGTGGCACAAAACAGCAAGGAGTTTTAGCAAAACAGAACAACAACTGATATTCTGTTATTCCATATGAAAAACATGCAAGAAGTGAGTGGCTGTTTTGTTAACCCATGTATTCATACTATAGTCTTCTTTGTCAGGTTAAAATTGTCCAGTGCAAAAGTTTAATTGTGTATATGCCATAATATTTGGATATTAATATGTTATAAATTATGCATTTTTATGTACTTAGTTCACCTATGTGCGTGCTTTGCATACTAGTGCAAATTAAAGTTGACTGATGCTGGTTTAAGAAATACAAATTAATGTCTCACCTGACTCATCAGAACCTGATCATTTCTCAGAAACAGTGGGACCAAAAGACCACAAATGACTATATGGTTGTCTTTTCCTGAAACTGTCTCTGTGGCACTGTGTTGGGTTTGGATTTAGGGGTGGAGGGGGTTGGGTTTGGTAGCCGGCGAAGGGCCACAGGGGTGGCTCTTGTGAGAACCTTTGAGAAAAGCTCCCCCAGCTCCAAGTCAGGACCACCTCTGGCCATGGCCAAGCCAATGAACAACTCTTTGATTAACATATTTAAGAGAGGGAAAACACAAAAAGAGAACCAGCAGCAGAAGCGGTAACAGTGTGGACAAAACTGTGTGGAGAGAAGAGTGGGATGTGAGAGACACAACAAGGCAACCACCAAAACTCAGTGCAGAAAGACGGGGAGGAAGTTGCCAGAGCAGAGGTTCACCTGCAGCCGGTGGTGAGAGAGCAGGCTGTGCCCCTGCAGCCATGGACGGTCACGGGACAGCAGAGACATCCCTGAAGCCCAGAGAGGATCCCATGCCAGAGCAAGTGACTGTGTCCGAAGAGCCCGTGGCTCTGTGGGAAGTCCACATTGGAGCAGGCTGCTCCTGAAGGACTGCACCCTGTGGGAGGAACTCATGTTGGAGCAGTTAGAGGAGAAAACTGCAGCCTGTGGGAAGGATTCATGTTGGAGAAGGTCATGGAGGACTGTCTCCCGTGGGAGGGACCCCACGCTGGAGCAGGAGCAGAATATGAGGAGTCCCTCTCTCTGAGGAGGAGGGAGCAGCAGAGACAATGTGTGACGAATTGGCCACAACCACCATCACTCATTCCCCTGTGCTGCTGCAGGTGGAGGAAGTAGCCTGGGAAGAAGGAAGGGGTTAGGGGAAGGTTCTTTTGAGATCTGTTTTGTTTTGTTTCTCATTGTCCTACTCTGATTTGATTGGTAACTTATTAAATGGACTTTTTTTTCTCCAAGTCGAGACTGTTTTGCCTGTGATCATAACTGGCGAGTGATCCCTCCTTGTCTTTGTCTCGACTCAGGACCCTTCCCTTGTATTTTTTCCTCTACATCCCACTGAGAGGAGTAGTGAGTGAACAGCCACATGGTCTTTTGTTCCCAGCTGGGCATAAACCATGACAGGCACCATGAAGTATCATGAGTGGATAATGAATTTGATATAAACGAACTAGTTTGGCCACCAGAATCAGTACAACCCCTAATGGAAATATCAGCCTGGGCTGATCAGTTGTATCTGATTTGAATTAGCATTCAAAGTATGCCCATAGGTGAATTTAAGAAAACTTCATTCTTGCAGTATAAGCTACATTTACCCAGAGACTACCTGTACCCAGAGCACGGACTGCTTGTTTCAACATCTAAATAAAATTTCCAGTGATGTGTAGCAGGACAATAAGGATTGATGCAGCATGTTTGATACCTGCTAATTTAGAAAACAAGAGGAACTCCATCCATGTAAATTGTCTTTCACAAACAATGTAGGTTTTCTTTTCCTTGGAAACATGGGATTTAACATTGTCCCCGTTGTATATATTTAAAAATATCTGAGGCATGTAAAATGTCCTGGATCCATAGTATGAAAGACATATAGGTAAGTGGGTCCTGGAACAGTTGCATGGATTTGCTGCCTTTGAGTAGCTGGCCATACCCAAGAATTCAAGGAACCTGCTTGGGTATACGTTCGTTTGTTGCCAATCTTGATATTAATTTGCATTGCCTTTAAATGTCTGTAAAACCCCAGCTATCACCACAAGTGTGCATTTCTACCGGTTCCAGCAGGTCTTCACATAATTGTTTGTCTAACATAGACCTTAATGTGGGGGGCCACACCTGAGACACGTTTGGTGTGATTTGTTGTATGAGCAAATGAAGTTAGGGATGACTGCTTGTACAATACAAGTCATTCATCGTGGTAGCTTGTGATTTAGCTAATGCATGAACTAGTTTTGGTTTCAAAACTGTAAGATGCACTAGTGAAAATTGAATTCACAGCTTTCAAAATATGCTCAAATACACCCTGTCAACATTAGCTGCCATTCCTAGTGACGAGCAACCAGAACCTCTTGATGGACAAATTGCATTTAGCATTTTAACTGCAAAACCCAAGAACAAGAGTTCATATGAGTAGCCATGTCATGTGTGTTAGTAGTACTCTGCTACTTGCATTAAAAACAAATGAAACTTAACCAATGAAATCTAATCTAATCTAATTTGCTGATCTCTCCATCTAAAATTGGAATTTATGAAGGAGCAGTCAGATTTTAGTTGCTGGCCAGCAGACCCTGTTAGCTGGGATAGAGCAACTCTTTGTAATATTTTTATAATTGTCATTACAATATTTGTAATTTTGTTGTGTATGTCTATATTTCATGCCTTTAGAATTCCTTAATAAAAATCTCAACTGTTTCAAAAGCAGGCTAGGTATAGTATAGCCATATCACAGATAAATACAGACTTTAGCTGCAACTACATATGGAGAGAATGCTAGTGCTGCACTAACACAGAGCTACGAGAAGGCAGACCAGGAGGAAAACATACTTTTAACACCTACAGACCACGAATTGTGACTGTTGTGTGCATACAAGCATAAAGTATGTGCACAGACCATTTGCAGTTCTGTGAGAGTAATGCAAGCCTTTAGCTGGTGTAACAGAAATAACCTGAATGCCACATTCAGCATCCTGACCTGGATGAGTCCCAGAGAGTAAGGTTGGCAGCAACCAACCTACCTACAAGAATTTTGCAGCAGCAGAACATATTCCTGTTCATTAACCTCTCAAATCATGCAATTATTCAGTGCAACTCCAAAATTATTTTTGCGTTCTTGATGGATATTGAAATATTAATACTTCCCTTTTGTATTATATTGGACAAAACTTGAACTACCCTGGCTTTCAGAGCACTGGATTAAAAAAAAAAAAAAAAAAAAAAGAGAGGAAAGAAAAAGACTGACAGAATATTGCCTGCATTTATGTGTGTCTCTTCATATATTTATCTAATTCTTATTTTACTGTTATTAAGCAGTTAGCGAGTGGTTGACTATGCATCAGCAAAATCCTTGAGAACTACCACACCTCATAAATAAGCTTAGTTTGCCCACCATCATTTCTGCATGCCGTTGGCTACTTACCAAGTATTAGTATGTGTGGTACCATCAGTAGACTTCTCCACACAAAGCAGTAATCAGTGCTCTAATAGCTACTGTACCACCTCTACCAAGCTCCTGTTAGTTTGAGAGGTGAAGCAGAGCACCAACTGCTGCTTTACAGGATATTACAAGATACAGGTTTGCAAAAATGTAAGAAGAGAGTAATTGTGCTTGTTTCCCCTCACCCTTTCATTTTACTTTCTCTTCCAATCGTTTTTTGGGTCATCTCTATGGTGAGGAAGTGCTTTAGCACCTTTTGTGTTAGCAGCTTTCTGGTCCTGACTTTGCCTGTGGATATTTCATATTCCCGCCTACCGAAACCATGAGTGCTGTATTCCTGCTTGCTTTCCAAAGGTCACCCCAGTTTTTTGTCCTTGGTTTGGTTCGGTTCTTTCTGAACACCAGCAGATTAAAGCAGAACATTCTCATGCACTCTGAGAAAGATAAACACAGGCAGCATTAGTTCATAACCTGTTGCTCAGAAGAATTTGAGACTCATTAAATTTAGTTTATTAATATTTATTATCATACTGTCTTGAAACTGAAGTGTTGGGTCATCTTTATGCTGCATTTCATGCGCCTCCAAAGAGGGCACCCTTCCCTGAAGTGTTGCCAACTATATTGAGACAAGCTGTGGGAAAGGCATATGGCTCACAAGGGAGATGGCCAGTGGAAGAATGGTAAATGCCATGCTTGTTCCACAGCTTTTCTTTGAGGTGCATTTAAATACAGGGCAATGGAAGGGAAAAATTAGTAAGGAAGCCTGGAAATCATGTGAAGTCAGGAGTGGAGAATAAAAGACATTCAGAATATGCAATTGGCACTTTCTCTTTTAAAAAAGCAAGGAAGCTTGGACCAAAGGGCAAAGACATTATATTTGCTCTGGCTTAAAATACTACTGATGTACTGCACCTGCTTCAGCTAACATATAGTTTCTACCATCATCCTCACCGTAAGATCTAAGTGGCGGACCATGAATCAAGCAGCATTTTGACTCCATCTCCCAGGTCTGGACCTGCAGGTTGAGGGGAAACTCAGTGAAAAACAGGCATGGACGGGCCCCATTTTATTCCTTTCTTCCCCTCCTCTCTTTAAGGCTACTACCATTTTGTCTGCAGCTCCTTTATGCCCTTTCTCATCCACTTCACTTGCTCCTTTAAATCTCCATTTTCCAAGGCTTTCCTGGTTTAGTACTGACATATCTTGGAGCCCAGATATACTCCAGACCCTTCAAGATTCATTTGTTTATCCTGTGATCTGAATAATGGGAAAAAAAAAAACACCTTTCAGCGAGAGGAAGATTGAGTAGTCCGATTCTCTTCTGTGTATAAGTAGTATTGCTCATCCTGCTGAACAACATCCATGCATTAAAGCTTAACCTATGGGCAGGGCTCAGGTGCAGCAGTGTTATCCGTCTGTAAGCACATATCTGGTACATCTGGCTTATTATTCGCTTGATATTACACCCTTTTGTGGGGCTTATGGGAGTATCAGGTACCAGCATCACTGGAAGCACACTCCTATTTACACCAGGTCACTGGCTTCTAGATGTTCAGTGTAATTTTATGCAGTTAGCTCCTCCACTTATTTCAGAAAGTGCCAGAGGGATCTGGCAGCAGCAGTGTTTGTCCTGGCTGTACAATGTCTCCCTAGTGAATGCAAAGGCAGAAAAGGAAGATAACACCTCTCTCAGAGGTGAAAGAGAAATTTTTTTCTTACTGAACCCAACCACACGAACAGGGCTCACAACAGGGATGTCACATTTTTAGTAGAAAACAGGTTTACTGAACTGTTTTAGATCATAAAAGTATGATCTAAAGTTAAACCTTACCCTAACCTTGTCAAGGTTGCAGACATGCGATGTTATCTTCATCCCTACAGGAGATGCCATATTTCTAATAGTTTTACCTGTTTGTTTTGGAGAGCAGCTGCAACATTTTCAGCCCTGAAAGTATACACAGCATCTAAGCAGCTGGGCAGAGCTGAGGCTGTTGTTAGTGTCTTGTTAAATGGATATTGGTGAAAATTAGAAGTGCTTCTCAGGGAAAATCATGTAGAAAAATTCAGCTCTGATATTGCCATGCTGTCAGAGAAGGGAGCATGAGCCAGAGAATTCATTGCTTGATCCACACTGTTAAATATTCACTGCTGAAAAGGGGCATAAATAATGTAAAAATTGACTCTCCTATAGGAACATTCCTTGACTCATTGAAGTATCTATCATGCCTGCCTTCTCTTCCTTCCTTTTTGTGCCAGAGCTTTGAATTAGATGTCCACTGTTGAAAATATTTCTACAAGCCCCTTGCAAAATCAATTTCTGTTTCTGGAGGAAGATGTTTTCCAAGTCTCATATGCAAAGTATGGTCAGAGGCCTTGTGCACTACTGCACGGAATAGTCACAGTAATTCAGGTAATTTATTATGTTAATCCTTAAAATGCTTAAAACGTAAAATGTAAATATACCTACGGAACCAGAAACCCTATGTCATTTGTGCTCACCGCATACAAATGCTTTTAAACTAGAGAGAGTGCACAAGCAAAGTCTAACATGAAGTGGTATTAGATAATGGAAAGCTATGTTAGGATTTTAAGACAGGTAGCATATACTCTTTTTCCTGAAATACAAGGATTATGACAGTAAATTCTGAAAAAAATGACACAGGCTGCATAAAGCTGCCCACAGCTCAATCAGCAGCATTATGATTTCTCTAACACACATTCAAAAAGGTTCTGTAGTGAGCTTCTACTTGTGGTAAATTTTTCATGTGATAAATCTAGCTGGACTTTTAGAAGCAGTGCTTTCGAAGATAGACGGAGGGCAAAAAAAACCTGCTAAATAAGACAACAGAAGTTTGCATGTGGAGTGTACAACTATGAAGAAAATGCAAGCAAAAAAGTAGTTGAAAGCATCACGACAATTAAAAAGCTGCTTCTATTGCTAGTGAAAAGGATCAAAATGACAAAGGAACATGCATTTGTTTCTATCCTGTCAAGTAATCGCAGTGATAAACTACGTCTGGCTACAGTGAGAACCCCCTGGCCCAGAAGATGTTCTCTAGACACACTCAGCTGTCTCCTGCAGCAGGCAGCACAGGCAGCCACCATCCACGTCATTTTTTATGCAGTTCTGTATTTGAGAAGATGCAGCCCTGTTTACTCCTTGCAGTAAGCAAGTTAAGGTACACAAAGAATCTCTCTTAATGAAGAGTTTTGATATTTTTCTCAGTTGAAAAAACTTTCCCATGTTCTACAACAATAGCATTTAATGTGGAAAATGAAAGAGGGAGAGGTCCCAGGCCTCAGTGTATAACATGCATATAACATTGTATATAATGATGCACATAACTTATACAGCCATGTTGTATACCGTGGCAAGGGTTGCAAAGAATATTAAGTGTTTCTACGATTATGTTGGCCAGAAAAAGATGCATTAAATAAAATGTATCATGGCCATCCAGTCACTATCCATCATGTGTGTGTGTCCCCCCCACCCCATCAGTAATGAGGCAGGAGAATAGGTAACAACCAACATGGAGAAGGCTGAGGTAGTCAAAAATTTAATTTTGCCTCAGTTTTCAGAGATTCCCCTGAACCTCAAAGCTGGGAATGTGGAAATTGAAACCCCTCCCATCTTAGGAGAAGGTTGGGTTTGAGAACACCTGAGAAATCTGAACATACACAAGTCCATGGGTTCTGACCAGATGTATCCCAGGAAACTGGGTGAATTAGCTGATGCAGTTGTCAAGCCAATCTCAATCATGTTTGAAAAGTCATGACAGAGAAGAGAAGTCACCAGTGACTGGAAAAAGGGAAACAGAGAGTGTTGTGGTCAATGGCTCAATATCTGAGTGGAGACCAGTGACGAGTGGCGTTCCACAGGGGTCGGCGTTGGGACCAATCCTGTTTAACATCTTCGTCAGGGACATGGACGATGGCATCGAGTGCACCCTCAGCAAGTTTGCTGACGAGAGCAAGCTGTGCGGTGTGGTCGACATGCTGGAAGGAAGGGATGTCATTCAGAGGGACCTTGACAGGCTGGAGAGGTGGGACACTGCCAACCTCATGAAGTTCAACAAAGCCAAGTGCAAGGTCCTGCACCTGGGTTGGGGCAATCCCAAGCACAAGTACAGGCTGGGTGGAGAATGGATTCAGAGCAGCCCCGAGGAGAAGGACTTGGGTGTACTGTTGTATGAGAAGCTGGACATGAGCTGGCAGTGTGCGTTGGCAACCCAGAAAGCCAACCGTATCCTGGGCTGTATCAGGAGAAGTGTGGCCAGCAGGTCAAGGGAGGTGATTCTGCCCCTCTACTCTGCTCTTGTGAGACCCCACCTGCAGTGCTGCGTCCAGCTCTGGGATCCTCAACATAAGGATATCAACTGGTTGGAGCAAGTTCAGAGGAGGCCATGAAGATGCTCAGAGGGCTGGAGCACCTCTTCTATGGGGACAGGCTGAGAGAGTTGGGCTTGTTCAGCCTGGAGAAGAGAAGGTTCTTATTGCAGCCTTTCAGTATTTAAAGGGGGTTATAAGAAAGATGAGGACACCTTTTTAGTAGGATCTGTAGTGATACGACAGGGGTTAACAGTTTTAAACTGAGAATAGGCTTAGATTGGACATAAGGAAGAATTTATGATGGGGGTGGTGAAACAGGGAGTTGAAACAGATTGCTAAGAGTTGTGGGTGCCCCATAATTAGACGAGTTCAAGGTCAGGATGGACAGGGCTTTGAGCAAACTGAACTAGTAAAAGATGGTCCTTCCCAAGGCCAGAGGATTGGACTAGATGATCTTTAATCTTCCCTTCCAATGCAAACCATTCTATGATTCTAGGATTCCAATGTATAACATGTCTATAACATTGTACATGGAGCAAATGGTGCTACACATTATTTATATATACCTACAAATTATTATTTTTATATCATGGAACAACACCAAGTTGAGAGAGAAAGCACATCTCAGATTGCCTGCCTAGTACACTAACCCTCAGAATCTGAAGCATGAAGACTGAAGGCTTAAGTTAGGTTTTCCCAAGATCCGTATAAGTGTTCTTTCTAATAAAGGGTCGATTATTCTGATGTTGAGTGTTATTCCTGCTTTTTTTATTGTATTATGAAAATGTACAGACCATGGCAAACCAGATACATTTAGAAGTCCTATAAAGATCTTTTAAGGATAAATTAACGCTTTCTGGGGTTTGGGGTCTTTTTTTTTTTTTTTTTTTTTTTAATTTTTCCAGAAAAAGTCCCATCTGAGCTACTTGCCTCAATATCAGTTATAGATAACACAAAAACGGGCACCTTTAAGGTATTGCTCATTACATCTTAAAACTGTATTCTAAAATAGATTGGATAATTTGCATCTTCTCTCCACTGCCTACAAAAAGAAGACAAATTATGCATTTAAAACATGTCTGTAAATACATATGAATCCTACCCCCAATTCACTATTGAGTCTGCCTTTCTTAAGTAGAACATTACTATTTCTGTGTCCTATGATTTCTCTATGTTGTCTAGATAATACGTTTTTGGACAAGGGTTATGTTTATGCTTGCCACCTAGGAAAAGGGGGTACAGCTATCTCAGCAGTACTGTATAATAAATAATGCACGTTACCAAAAAAACTGAAAAATTTCTAGAGTATCAGTTGCAGAATCTAAACCAGTCTCATTAGGTAATAGGCAGTTGCATAGGAAATCCTGCTTACAAAATCGAAAATTTAAATGTGGCTGAAAAGCAGCTGTCTAATTAAAACTTTTTCTCTCTGTAACACAGTGTTTCCAAACTTTGCTTGGAGCACTCTTGGAGATATGCAAGATATTCCAAGAAATATTAATTAGAATAGCCCCCTTCTTACTTGTATTTCTAATGTAATGACCTGGAAACCATTTTAATTTCTTCTGCTTCTTGTTTCCTTCTTCTGGCATTTTTTTTTTCCTCTCTTCTGTGGGATCTTTACATTTATTGTCATTTACTCTTATTGGTCCTTTCTCCTTTCTCTTGAGCCCTCCCTCCCCTTATTGTTGCTGAAAATTTGGATTAACACCTTCCTGTCATGAATCATAGAACCATAGAATCATTTGGGTTAGATGGAATGTTTAAAGGACATCTAGTCCAAACCCCCCTGGCAATGAGCAGAGATATCTTCAACCAGATCAGGTTGCTCAGTCCCCTGTCCAACCTGACTTTGAATGTTTCCAGGCATGGGCCATCTACGACCTCTCTGGGAAGCTTGTTCCAGTGTTTCACCATCCTCATTGTAAAAAACTTCTTCCTTATGTCTACCCTGAATCTACCCTCTTTTAGTTAAAACCATTACCACTTGTCCTATCACAACAGGCCCCGCTAAAATGTTTGTCCCCATCTTCCTTGTAGCCCACTTCAGGTACTGGAAGGTGCTGTAAGGTCTCCCTGGAACCTTCTCTTCTCCAGGCTGAACAAGCCCAACTCTCTCAGCCTGTCTTTGCAGGACAGGCATTCCATCCCTCTGAAATCACTAGCAAATCTTGTGTGGTGACTTCAGTGGACACATCCGTAGATGTCTTCCCAATTATAGCAACAAAAGAGCAAGATGATAGTGAAATCAGCTTTTACAGTGCGATTCATAGTCAGGCAAGTTCTCCAAACAAGAAGGCTCAGCCTTGCAGTAAAAAAATGCCCAGCTTTTCTTGAGAAGGTATCTGATAAAAGGCTTACTAAGCTTCCACTGTAAGATAAGGTAAAATCTCCAATAAAATCTTGGAATTCAAATTAACAGACACAGATATGCTGGAAAACTGCATATTTATAACGAGATGAGAAACAGATCCTTCTAATATATAGACAGAAGCATTAAGGAATGTATTATGCCTATACATAAACTCAACGCTCTTATGAAGCAAAGCATCTCCCACTAAGGCAGCCAACCACTGCCTTGCTTCTGATGCAATCTTCATTTTGAAAAAAAACATTAAGATACTCTTCCATGCACTGAATGTGTTTGGATTCAGTAAAGTTAGTGCTTGAACTGCTGAATTCCATGTGGAATAAGGAACACGTGTCAACCCTGTTTGCCTTCAGGCCCATCAAAAGGAATCTGGCCGTGGAAATAAGATAATTTCTTAGCAATGTGGTTTAAACATTCCTCTCTTCTCCCCATATTATAAAAGATATTGTTAAGCACTGCAAGATGAAAATTAGAAGCAGCTCAGACATTCCTTTTGGCTGCTGTCTTGCTATTATCTTCCAAATCCATGCAAATTACTAACACAGAAAACAATATTCAAGATGCTCTTGACTTATTCATAAGAGATAACAGATATGCACAAGCTCCTTTATTTTCTGAAGGTGCTGGAGGTCCCAGGAAATAATTTTCCCCAAAGATTTTGAATCTTTATCATTTTTCATTGGACTGCTAGTGAAGGTCATATTTGAAAGTAATGGTTAATTTATCTGAGGTTATAAAGGTAACCGTATTTTCTAAGTTTTTTCTATTACAGAGACCCACTAAAAATATTCCAAACATGAAATCTTCTGCAAGATTGTGGATGAGCGTGAAATGACCTAGCTCTGATAAAATTTGTGGAGCTTTGCATGAGCAAATCAAGACTTGTACAGTTATAGGGGGGAAAAAAAAACCCAAAACACCTTGCTGTGGTGATGCCCCAAATCAGTTTGGAATTGAATTTGGGGATCTTCAAGGATTTTTCATCCTGTATGTCATGACTATTTGAAGATGGAGGACTATATGCAATCACCAGCCAATCTAAGGCACTCCCAAGTGAAAGTGCATTTATTCTCTAAGGAAACATTTTCAGTAAGTTTGAGAAGCTGGTGCCTCAAACTCTGATTTAGGATATGCCTTATAACAACAAGAGCAAATCAATACAGTACAGGTAAAGCTTAACAGCATGCCTTCAGAAGCCCTCACAGCTCAGTAATATTGCATTCCACAAAAGACAATTCTTTCTGCTATTTCCTGTGCAATAGGTAACTCCCTTTCCCCCCATCCCTCTCCTTATCCAGGAAAACCTCTTGACTGGTTTGTTACATCTGGAAAGAGTCCAGATAATAGTCATCGTCAAGAATAATACAGATTAAATGAATATTTCTGACTCCTGCCCTAGAAGAACATACTGGCATTCTTCAACTGATAACTTACATTGTCTGCATAAACCATGTATGTCTTGTAAAATAACTTAAAGGGTAATTTTTAAACCATACTTGTTTCTCACTTTTAAACCATACTTGTTTCTCACTTAGAATAGATGACAGAGACTGAGAGACAGAGAGATGTGCATATATTTATATGTTCAAAATGGCTCACCCCAAATAATGCTAGACATTGGTTAAATTTGTACAGTGCTGCAGCCAATGCTTAATATCTACGAAGACTTTTTCCCTTTTTGACTTTCAATATCTTACAGTCTTGCAAAGCAGAAGACAAAAGAAAATATTCCTCCAGTTGTATATTAATTTTCTAAGCCTCAGATGAGGCTAATGGGTGATTACAGTTAATGGAAAGCTTTCAGCTGTTTAGTGTTGGGAGGTGGTTCTGTATATTTACTGTAACTTAGTGGAGAATTCATGTTTGTGTTCAGCTCGCTGCCCACCACCACCCCAGGGCCTTCCCCACAGGGCTGCTCCCCAGCCCATGTCAGTCCAAAGGCTCTGCCCTCTCTGGGGCAGCACCTGGTGTTAGTTCTTGTTGAATTTTATGGAGTTCCTCTCAGCCTATTCCACCAGACTCTGTGGGTCCCTCTGGATGGCTGTTCTGCCCTCAGTCATATCAACTGACCCCTTCATGTTGGAGTCACCTGCCAATGTGATTAGAATACACTCAGTAAAGCCGTTAAGCAAGACAGGTCCCAGGACAGACCTCTCTTGTTCTCCAGTTGTCACAGGCATCCAGGTTGAGTGTGGTGCATTAACAACACCCTTTTAGACCAACCATTTTTTCAGATAACTCGTTTTCCACCCTTCCACCATAATATCCTACTTTTGAAACAAGCATGTTGTGGGAGACAGAATAAAAATTAATGCTAAATTCAGAGTAAATGAATGCTCATCTCTCTATATATCTAGTCACTTTATAACAGAAGGTGATCTGGCAGGTCAGGCACAATTTACACTTGGCAAATCCATGCAGCTTCCTGTCTCCACCTTCTTCTTCATAAGCCCAGAAAAATGCTAAAGCATCTTTGCCAACAGACTGGCCAGTCTGGTAGAGAGCTTTAAACAAGTCCTAAATCAGTCAAAATAGTCTACATAATTAATCTGATGTGGCATGAACATGTTCCCTGGCTTCCCTAGCTTTAGGGCAGACACAGGACTCATTTTTCTGACGTATGGCATGGCACAGTTAGATGTTTAGACTCAGCCGCTCTAAATTACATCTGTGGAATGATGGGCTTTAATGACTTATAGGCTATAATGACTCAATGAAGAGCTCTTGGATATCTTTGGAAAACATCAGCTTAATGGTGATGATGGAGAGAGAGACAAAAAAATAGAACACCAGGAAACATTAGAAAAGAACTTGAGAATTAAACAGATGTCATCCTGCCGCTGCCTATATAACTCATGTGTCTGCATTGTCATTCATGCACTTAAACATGCAGTTCTGATCATTCAGTCTGAAAACTGTGAAGGAAAATGTTCCTACATAGGAACAAAACACCTTAAATGAAAGAACACAAAAGATTACTTGGAAAATGGAAGAATGCAAGGCAACACAGAAGTAATCTATGAAGCCTTTAATGATGACACAGAGAAACTGAATGGAAATGGTCATTCACTATTCTTTAAAAAAAAAGGAAACACACATGAAATGACAGCAAGTGAACACAAGAACTGTTTTCTTCTCCAGTGCATGTAAGTGGTGAAACCTATCAATAAAGCAGAGGCCAAAAATATAAATTAGTTCTGAAAATATCTAAGGCAAGATTACAGAGGAGCCATTTAACAGGAATATGAAGTATTTCACTGATATATTAAACATTGACTTAGGAAACCAGTAAACTACTAGAATATGGTAGGTTATTCTAGGGAAAGGATCAGTCTGTACTTACCCTCTTTCCCTTAAGAATCCTTTCTTAACCATTACTAGAGCCTTCTGTTCTGAGCATGTCTTACATTACTGCTACATGTTCTTCAGGTACATCTATTTATCAGTAGAAGTAAAGGTGAAAACATAGCTATATAGAAACATAGCTATATAGAAAAATACCTGACTTTTTTTTTCACCTTTGCCATCCCCTATACTCCACTTACAGTTTCTCTTCATTCTCCCACCAAACTCTACAATGATGTCAACAAAACTGAAGAAACACATAACCAGGGAGTAGAGAATGACAGCTGTATTTATAGGTGAGAGAATGATAGCTGAAGTCTGCTTTTGACATTGCTCAATGATGCTGAAAACAGTAAAAATGCCAGTTTCACATATTTCTTTTGACCTTTGTTATAGTGACTGACATTTTTTCCCTAGATTTCAAAACCAGCAGTAGTCAGCAGATTGTTCCATGTATTCGACTTATACAGGGCCTATAAAGTGCCTTTTACAATATCTGCTATATCAGTTGTATTGATGTGCTTTGTACTGCTCCGTGGAGAGAGGTTTTGCAGAAACAGTGTTGCTCAACATCTTTCCACAGCATCGTTTTTAAACAGCTTGTGCATTGGGATTCTTTACATCTGTTTCCTGTCAATCTACCATCTCCTACCTACATGGAATAAAGCACTAACCCAAAAGGTCAAGGATCCCCTACATGTAATGCCATTTTCTAATTGCTCTATAAGTAGTATGTCATAATGAATCTGTTATCTGTACTGGAATAATCTTTAAATAAGATGTGTATTTACTCAAGGGAAAATTCAAACTTTCCTTCATTGGAATCTCCTTTACTCATTACAGATTTTTGTATTTCATTTGATATTATCTACTGGCCTGGTTTTCCGTGCATGCCCTAACCATTTTAATGTTGAGCTCCTGGTTGCCCAAAGCATAGCATTGTAATTTTACAATCTGCTCTTCACTTTGTATGTAAAGAATTCCTTAACTCCTCAGGAAGCTTTTGAAGGGCATATATGGCAGCCTGATCACAAAGTTGCTTTACATTTTTAATCCTTTGGTTATAAAGTGTTGTTCTTCCTTACTTCAGAAATGAAATTCCACAATTCTGGAGTCAAGACCTCATCATTGTTAACATTCTTTTGGGATTGCTCTAATGGTATTTGGTACAATGTCATGAAAAATAGTGCCAGATGGAAAATTTAGTGAATATAGAGAAAGCAACCCATTGAGATCTAAGGCTAAAGCTATGAGCCTAAAATTTCTGTGCATTAAATCTCAGGTCTATTCTCTATTATAATGATCTTTTAATTCTTGCAGCAAGGACTGACCTAATAGAAATGATAATACACTGGGCTTTCTGACTGTGGTAGAATGACTTTCAATGCGTGCCATTGCCTTTTTGATTTTTTTTTTTAAATCTGAGCTTTAGGTAACATGTGTGAGTTGAAACTTGGGACAATTTTTTACCCTTACAATACCTATGTTTGCTTTGTTTACTACAGTGAACTCAGAAATGGTCTTACTACAAACCACTGAAGTAAGGTGAAAGATAGGAACCAATAATAAGAAAAAACACACAATGTGAACACTGAAAGAGAGGAGCTCTTTCATTACTAATTTGTTGGTCTGTACTCTCTTATGTGCATAGTGCTATTGGTATGTTCAATATGAACATATTTCTTAAGACTGATGCATCTTGGAGAAGTTTAGCAGGCCAGGTCAAAACTACATCTTTGGTCATCACAGCAGTACATGTTAAATTGTCACTAACAGGCTTGGCATTATCAGGAAATATTATTCAAATAATATGATCTTTGTTTGGTAAACAAGAGGATATTGCTTTCTTATGCTCTATGAATTAAAAGACTTTTTTTTCTTTTCTCAGATTTTCTATTAAAAATATTAACAGTTCCAAATTATTTCTGCTTTCTGGCTGGAACCAATGTTGCACAGTTTTTGTTTGGGTTCATGTCTAAGTATTCAGAGTCTGGCAGTCTTAAAAATTTGAATGTAATTTTTATTATGCCAGAAACCTTTAAAAAAGGCAACAGAGTACAAGTTAGTAACATTTCTGTGTAGAATTTGTCAATAGTTCCTGTTTTCTATTTGGGCTGAAAAAATCCCAGCCTGGTGGAACTTCCAACTATTAATCCGGCCTTCCAAATCTCTGAGGCAGCAGGGGAACACATATGTCACGTACCCCACCTTCAGATCTGTTTTGAGCTTAAGGAGGAATGCATAAATACTTTCTTGCTACACCTGAGTCAATTTAGCCATTTTTTATTCAAAGTTCATGCTAATCTGTGATCTTTAGCTACTGCCAGAGGGAAGTGTGAAACCAGAGTGTAGGTCAAGTGTGGAAAAGTGCTCATTCCCCCAGATGTCTGAGGCTTTCAATTATAATACACAAAATGTTACATTATTTTCCTCATAACTGTCTTAGGACTAATGTAATGTTATTTTTAATGATGGTAGTTTAAGATAAATTATTTTTCTTATAGTTGTATCTCAAGTCCAGGTTGAGCTTCAATAGCAGTGCAATCCCTGTCAAGTGGCAACAAACTGTGAAATATAATTAGAATTACTGGTAGTCTCTACTCAAAAAAAGACTTAAACCAGAATTATGTAGTTATTTTTCTTTAGAAGAGCTTGTCTGGTGGATTTACTTTCCTATTAAATCCGAGAATAGTGTAAGCCTCCTATAACACTTTGTCAAATAGCAGCACAGAATTTGCTGAAAGAATTTTACTGACCTTAATCATGCCTTGCTCTGAGTGTCTTTGTGCATAGCGACACTGGGGGTATAAAACACTCTTTTGCATTTCTTTTGCTCCAAACATATGGGTTTTCAAGACAGTAAGCTCACTTAGACATTTCCTGCACACTCCTGGGAAACCCTTTAACTTGTCCCCAGTAGCACATTCATTCTTAGATAACTGTTTTCTTGTGCGGTTGTTGTGATGTCGTGCAATTGTTTTGCTGTTGCAGTTTGCACTACAGCTTGTGGAAAGGTGTTCCTTCTCATGAAGCTGCTCATGCTCCTTATTGCTGAGGAGCATGAATGCTTCACAGATACCAACCAACGCAACACTTCTGTGAAACAATACAGCCTCATGTCATTTTTCCAATGGAACAAACTTGCAGAGAGAAAGGGATTAAATCCAGGGTGGGTAACTGAACCCCAAAATTCTCACCCTTAGTTGCTCCTTCAGCTGGGTCCAAATGAGTAGGAGTGAGTCCATCAATTAATACATGAGGCTGTTTCCTTTGCAAATGCCAATGTCAGTGTTATGATGGGTCATTGCCTTCTGTTTTCTTGCTTGCAGTAAAGGTTTATCGGTCTTCAATAAGCTTTCAGCAACCCACATTGTGCCCTCAATGAAAAACTGCATGAGTTCACACAGACTGACTGGACTTTAAGTCATGACTGGGGTTAAGACCCAGCCTGTGAATGATGGGGCAGAGAGAGTGAAGGGTATGTTCTGTGACCACATTTCCCCTTCCCTGCTCAGGTAGTCAGTATTCATTACACATTTGATCTTCATAACTCACAGAAAAAAGCATCAATAGAAGTTTTGCCATCAAATAAGCAAGCAAAATACATAATATCCAATATGCAAAAATAAAAAGTGATTTAGAGAGAAAGTATCTTTTTATAGTAGTTTTTTGAATAAAACAGTATATGCAGATAAGTAACATTACTGAAGAACTTTATCCTCCATGTGTCTGTAGAGCATTGCAAGCCAAGGAATGGTATTAGAAATTTCCTCACACTTACTCATTAATACACTTCAACTCAGCTTTGATACGGTTGAATTGATTCCTACTGCAAAATTCAAATAAATGTTCAGGAGTTCTCATGAGCTATTCAACCACATCGCCGTGTTGCATATAGCAGTGTAACCAGAAATGGCCTGAAAAGTGCTTATTATAACTGCAGGAAATTGACTTTTGTTTTCCTTTCGATTTTCACATAACTAAACTGCTTATCAATATTTGTTCTTCTCATCTAAACTGCTTACATAATACCTCTGCCTGTCATTTGCATCACAAATTAGGGGCAAAATCTGCTCTCTTTTACACATGTGGAGTTTCCTCTCCAGATCCTTCAACCTGAGCTAAAATTTGTTTCCCCCTCATTACTTTGCCCTTTTTAAAAAGATTTGTTCCCTTCTTTTAGATATTTAAAAAGAAATGTATTTTGAGGGGGGTTCTCCTTTTTAAATGGCAACAAAAAAAAGATTCTTTGAAATGGTGAAATGAAATGTTAATTTAATTTTTATATCTGTTCCATCAGCTTTTCTGCTTAAAATAATTACTAAATCCACTTTATAAACATGATTACTGTGATTGTTCTAAAGCACTTTTTGTTCAGGGGATTTACCATTTACTGAAAAAAGATTGTTCAGACATCAATAGATGTTTCTGAAGGAAGAATTTGGGGTTCTTTAAATTACAAAATCTTCAGAGAAGAGATTTTATTTTTATAATGTATCATTTGCCTCTATGATGCCATCAAAGTAATAAATAGTTATTACAGAATGTGTAAGAAATATGAAAAAATATTTTCTTCCTCTTTACTGAATATCATACTATATTTAGCCTCCAGGTATCTTCAAGAAAACAGGATCTTATCAAGGGCAACTAATGTTATTAATCAGAGTAACTATTTATGACATTTGAATAAATGGCTTTCACTTTACACACAAGGACAATATAGATGATCTGCAGATATCAGTTGTTTATCACACTGATGTATTTTGTTATCATAATGCCATTACCTTGCCACTGATTCACTGGATGCAAACTGCTCATGGTTCCAAGGCTTATTCTGGTGACAAAATATGAAACAAGAGCTTTATGAATATTCAGAGGCTTTCCCCATGGCACTAACTCAGGTCTATTTATAGTTGTGATTTATGGAGCTTATGAGCACAGCTAGAATTTGAGTTCAGCATTAACATTCCTTTTATGCATGACATGACAGTTTATAGTTCACAGCATCTCTGTGTTACAATTGCTGGTAAATAAAAACTATTATAATTTTTTTAATCCATTAGTTTAAGAAAAAAATCATCCCTCCAGACCTGTAAGCTTAGTTCTCCCGTATGACCGAGTAAGGGGGAGGGAGGAGAAAAAAGCATAGGGGAGAATTCACTAAAACTTAGCCTTGGAAGATACACAAAGCCTTCTGGTTCCAGGGCAATCAGAGAGTAGGTTCCTGTGTCTAGCTGCCATGTTCCCCATTAGCAGGAAGGACTGAAAACACAAGAACTGAATCCAGATAAAGGTGCATTTCCTTGCTTTATGTTTGGTACATCCTTCTATTGCTCTCCCTGGTGCAAGCTCAGGACATGCCAGCAGGCTAGTGCCAGGCCACAGTGATGACTTCGGTGAGTGTCTGTGGTACACACAGTGTGTGGACCCCTTCTGCCTGGCAGACCACCATAGCCAGCAGGAGGGCCGGGGTATGACCCAGCCAAGAGAGAGGGGAAATGGCAGAGAGCAAGAACAAGGCCAAGAAACACAGCTACAGGAGTCACTGTCCCAGAACAGTGGAAAACTTGGATTTTCAATTGGACATGGAAACAGGAAAACAGAGACAGCTTGGAGAATGGAGTCTGTAATTAAAGAGCAGTTCTGAGTGTGGCAGGGTAATCAAGTGCAAGGAGATTTCATGACAGGAATGTATTTAGTCAATAATAGCCACAGGAAGAGAAGAATAAAGTAACCTGTCACATATGTAAAGACTGGAGTTTGATGTCTAAACAGGGATGCATTAGGCACTTAGTTTGGCCTTTTGGATTGGGCTCTTATCTCCTCATATATTGTCAGCAGCTAGGCATACGATGTAAGTAGGGAATAGAGAAATTTCTTGGGTCATTCAAATCTCAAGTGACTGGTTATCCCACTTCTGCTCTGCTTTAAGTTTATTACAAAATATACCCTTAGGAGAGGAATTTGGGTTTCGTAGGTCACATTTCTCAGGTCTTCCCTTCTACTGTTATAACTTTTACTTTACTTTCAGGTTGATATTTTTTGAGACATTTCTCCTCTTCTTTAATGTAGTCATTCCTCAGTTTCTAAGAAATGGCTTGGGAGTTTTTCTTTCAGAACTGTTCCCTCTAAAAATGTATTGTGGTTCAACCTCAGCCAGCAACCAAGCACCACACAGCCACTCACTCCTCCCTACCCTCTTTGGTGAGATGGGGAGAAGAGTCAGGAAAAAAGAGGTAAAAATAGTGGATTGAGAAAAGAAATAGTTTAATACATCAACAAGGGAATAGATAATAAAATAAATAATAATGATAATAATAGGATATATAAAACAAGTGATGCACAATACAATTGCTTACCATCCACTGCCCAGCCAGTTGCCCAGCTGTGGTCACTGCCTCCCAGCCACTTTCCCCTAGTTTATCTACTGAGCATGATGTCATATGGTATGGAATATCCCTTCGGCCAGTTTGAGTCAGCTGTCCCAGCTATGCTCCCTGCCAGCTGCTTGTGCACCTCTTGGCTGACAGAGCATGGAAAAATGCTTTCTCCTTGACTTAGTATAAGCACCCACTTAACCACAACCAAAACATCGGTGTGTTATCACATTATCCTCACAGTAAATCCAAATCCCAGCACTATACCAGCTTCTAGGAGGAAAATTAACTCTAGCCCAGCCAAAACCCAGACAGTATACACCCTTTATTCTGTAGCATCTACATCATGGCTAGGTCCCACACTTTCAAATACACCCCAATTAATCATCACATCTTTCCTGTTTTCATATATATATATATATATATATATATATATATATATATATGTATTTATATAAAACAGACTCCCTGTGTCATAGTAGTCCTTCAGGATCAGAAAGATGGACTGTGGTGTTGGACTGCTTTATGCTGAGGGCAATTCTGGTTCCATCACCCCTGCACTTTGCTTGGTTTTGTCAAAGTTTATTCTTCACTGATCTGGGTGATTCTTATTGTAATACCATTGATATGGCATGTAGCAACTATAGTGATGGCAGTATTACATAGCCATTAACATCATACTATTTTAATAACTGGCTATTCTCAAACAAAATTAAATAACTTTGAGGCATGTATCAGAATTCCCCAGCCTTCTGCATTACCCACCAAGTGCACCCAGGTCCTTGAGCAAAAGCAACCCCACAAACAAGTTTGCATTTGCCCAAGGCAGGAGTAACCCAGATTGTATTCCCCAGCATAATTTTTGTATGGACTACAGGGAATTTAAACCCTTCTGCAGTATGTTTTGATTGGGCAGGACCAGCCCAATTGGCAGATCCTCTAGTGTTGACTAACCAGGTGGCCTTTGCTAAATGTGTGTCCCAATGTCTGAATGTCCCACCACCCATTGCTCTCGGTGTTGTCTTTAACAGTCCATTGTATGGCTACATTTTCCCAAAAGCTGGTGCATGGTAGGGGATATGATACAACCATTCAATGCCATACTTTTTGGCCCAGGTGTCTATGATGTTGTTTTGGAAATTAGTCCTGTTGTCTGATTCAATCCTTTCTGGGGTGCCATGTCACCACAGGACTTGCTTTTCAAAGCCCAAGATAGTATTTTGGGCGGTGGCATGGGGCACTGGATATGTTACCAGCCGCACAGTGGTTGTTTCCACCATTGTGAGAATATGGCACTTGCCCTTGTGGGTTCTGGGGAGGGTGATAGAGTCAACCTGCCAGGCCTGCCCATACTTTTATTTCAGCCATCGCCCCCCATACCAAAGAGGCTTCACCCTCTTGGCTTGTTTGATGGCAGCACGTCTCACATTCATGAATGACCTGCGCAATATCGCCCATTGTCAAGTCCACCCCTCGGTCACGAGCCCACCTGTACGTGGCATCTCTCCCCTGGGTCATGGGCCCACCTAGCCATGAACAGCTCACCTTTATGTTGCCAGTACAGATCTACCTGAGCCACTGCAATCTTAGCAGCCTGGTCTACCTGCTGATTGTGCTGGTGTTCTTCAGTGGCTCAGCTTTGGGGTACATGGGCATCGACGTGACGCACCTTGACAACCAGGTTGTCAAGACGGGAAGCAATGTCCTGCCATAGCGTGGCAGCCCAGATGGGTTTGCCTCGGTGCTGCCAGTTGCTCTGTTTCCACTGCTGCAGCCACCCCCACAGAGTATTTGCCACCATCCAGGAGTCAGTGTAGAGATAAAGCACTGGCCGTTTCTCTCATTCAGCAATGTCCAAAGTCAACTGGGTGGCTTTTACCTCTGCAAACTGACTTCATTCATCTTGTCCGTCATCAGTTTCTACAACTTGTCATACAAGACTCCATACAGCAGCTTTCCACCTCCAATGCTTTCCTTCAGTATGAAAAGACCCAGTACATACTCCTTCTCATTTTCTGGTAATTTAATATACAGTGGGGACTCTTTAGCAGACGTCACCTCCTCCTCCGGCAACATTCTGAAGTCTTTGCCTTCTGGACTGTCCATGATCTCTTCCAAGATTCTTGGGTGACTGGAATTTTCTATTTAAGCCTGCTGTGTGATCAGTGTGACCCCCTTACTCCACGTAGCATTGGTTGCATGACAAAAGGACCCTCTATTTGAACATCCAACCCTGCACTGGCAGTCGGGGTGCCAGGAAGATCTGTGTTTCAGTACCAACCACTTCTGGGGCAGCTCAAACCCCTACACCAGCCGAAACCAAGACAAAATGCTATTTCAGTGACCTTGGGCACTAAGCTGTCAGCTTTCCTGCACTAGGCATGTTGTCTAGTTTTCAGTCTTTTACTATAGGGCTTTAGTTTATTAAATACCCGAATGGAATTTTAACTGTAGCATCTGAAGCAGCTCTTCCACAAGCCTCTCTAAACTCATCTTTACTGTAAGGCTGTTTGCAAGACTTGATGATTCAAGAGTTGATACACATAAAATCTTCTGATCACCTGCCTTTGCTACTTCCCATTTACACAGTGACGCTGTGTAGAACCGCAACACAACTGTGCAATTTGGACAGGAGGCACTATGCTTTTCAGTATGTCCTAAGTTTCATGATCTTAGAAACCGTATGTTCAAGGCAATATCCGCCATATCCCAGCAATAGGCACATGCAAATGTAAGTTATTGCTTTGCAAAAAGAGCTAGAGGCTGTGTCTAATCAATGTAACGAGCACTCACTGCACCTCACACAAGCTGAAAGCAAAAAGTAAAATGCAGTTTTCATGAGCCTACCTCCACACTGGGTTCTCTTAAAGTGTTATGAGGGATTTAAAATTAAGCGCTAAGCAGGTGGCCAAGTGAATTCATCATAAAGATCACAGTTGACTGTAAACTTTGCAACCACAGTTAGCTGATATGTGTCAGAGAAATAAAAATGTCACTGTCCAGTTGAAATCGTTTGTTTTCTATAAATAGGAGTAGAGGAAGAAGCTCCAGAATTTTTAAGGTTGTGCCAGTCATAGGCCTCAGTAATTTGGGGAATCCAGGGAGAAGTCAGAGGCTTCGCTAAGCCATGTGATTTTCCACCATGAACTTGCCAACCACAATGGATATTTTAGACTTTATTCATGCTTCCCCAAATCTGCTCAAAATTTTGCATAATTCAGCTTTTCAGGGTGAGTAAAGTTAAGTGGCATGAACTAAAGGAAACTTCAAAAACAGTCTGAATGAAAAATTCATGCTTATCTGTGGCAGAATATAGTCACATTTTTACACTTATATTGATGTGCAACTAATGATATTTTATTTTTAAGGAATCATTACTTGTGCTAGAAAATGAATAAAAAGAGTGAGCTGAAAATGAAGCTGTATTGGGAGGTTAAAAAAGTCATTGATCACTGATTTCATGCTTGTATAGCTGTAAAAACAGAAGCAATTCTACTGAGCATCATTTCATGAGTGTGAGTAGCAGAAATAAGCCTCCTGCTTAGTTTTAATGGCTTACTGATTCATTACAAGTAAATAATAATTACAGAGTGTTAAATGTTAATTTAAAGAAGCTGAGTCAAGGGTCTCTAATTGTGTCTTTTTCCTGGCCTTTTTCCTTGAAATATGAGGTTATTTCTTACTGATAGCCATGACGTTAATTTTTTTGTGGATGCATGCCATTAGAAATCAGGAATGTAACCAGGAGATACTTTTGCTGCTAACTCATATTTGTAATTGCACAGAAATTGATGTTTCATTCTTTCTAAAACACAGTTCACATTCACTATTTTCGATGTTATTTTTCTTTAAATATGGTGTAGATTCACAGCCCCTGTGCAGGGACTTCTTGAAAAACAGAATTTTCTACTCTTAGAAAATTAAAATCCCTCATATATATACACCTTATGATTGTATAGATCCTATCCCATCTGTTCTTTGACAGTGGGGGGATCAGACCTTCATTTCCTTCTCCCTCCCTTCCTCTCCCCCTCCCTTTCATTCCTCTCTCTTTGGTTTGGCTTGTGTCCACAGGAGTGTTAATTGAGAGCTGTCATCTAGTGCAACCCCTGCTGACACCGAACGGAAGTCTTCAAAAAGTGTGAGAGACTAAAGAGTGAAAGTGACACAGGGAGAGAAGGGACATGTTAACTTGGGATTTATTTACAGTGTTTGAGGAAACGAATCAGCGAAGGGAGAAGGAAAGCTTGCATGCTGTGATGTCTTGGTTCCCCCTACTTTGGTGTTTTGCCCTGAACATGATGGCCAATGTGAGTCCATTCCTGAAGGCATAGTAATCATAGACAATGTTAGAACTAATTAACAATAATAGATTTAAATAAAAGGAAAAAAACCCACACCCAAATGTAACAATGCAATATTTATATTATGAATAGAGGTTGACACATATCCTGTTATCAGCTAAATATGTCAGCATCCAAACAGGAGGACAAGAATGACTCCAGAAGCATTTTGTTTCCCAAAGGAGGTAATAAAAGGTACCCTTTCAACAACCACCACTGAATAAGCAATCAGTTGAGATCCTGCTACATCGCAGAAGCAGCTGACCCGCAGAACCTATAGTTCTTAAAAGATGCTGTAATTTGTGACTAGCAACAAGTATCAAAGGTTCAGAAGCACAGCTGAGGTTATTTTTAGCTTTCATGCTAATGACTAAATGCTTTGGACAAGTGGAAAGAGAATATGCCAAGTTCAGTTCAGAATGTGGATCACAGCATATAGAGCACAAAAAAGCAAGACAAGAAATTAATACACCAAATGCATATTGCAAAGAAGCAGAAAAATATATTGGAAGGGCAGCCATGGGTATACGGTGGTAAAATTCTGCTGAAAGAACAAGGTTAGTTACAGCTCTATCTCAATGCCCAACCAGTAGTGGTATTTGTATCTTCTGTATCACCTCTCGTAAATCTAGCCTTGAAATAAAGTGTCCTGAGTTACTAACCATAACTGTGACAAGAGACATCATTATTCCAAGGCTTAAAGACAAATCAAAACAATCATATTGTAATATATCAAGGAAACAAGCAGGAACTGAAAGAATGAGACTGTGCATGGAGGATATTAATGAAGCTCAAAATGGCAAAAAAAAAGAAAAGATTTGGAAAGCTCAAGAGAAGCACCAGATGCAAAGACAAAGCAGCACGCAAATAGGAAATGGCATGCCAAATAGACAGCGGGACATCAGTGAATGCACCAGACTACAGAGACTTCCACAGCATTGTACAAAAAGAAAAAACAAAACTAAAACCCAGACAAATTTCAATTATATAGACAAAACACAATTAGGACAACATGAATTACAAGTGGACTACCAAGCAAAACTATCTAGGCTTAAACTTCAGAAGTGTCATTGCCTTCAGCTAAACTAACAGAGCATACATTAACTTAGTGACACTGAGGATGGGACAAGAAAATTTCTATGAATATGTGCAAGAGCTAAATTAGAATTTTTAAAAATCCAAATACTGACAGCATGTCTTTGACAGCATGTCTTATAACAGCATTGTGAGCATGTTGGGTACTACAGTCCCTGCCTCAGAGAGGGAATAGTGTTTGGTGGCTCGCGGGGCACAGACTGGCAGCTATGTCAGCTGGTTGCTTCCAATTGCAGAAGCGTCCTCTTGGTGCTCCAGGGGCTTGGTTCTTAATAATGTTTGCATAGATTCAGAAGGAAAAGGAAAGAAAGGAATGAAAGAAAGCAAAAGACTGCTGAAGTCACAGGAACCAGAAGTTGGGTAAATGACACAGTAATTATTCAGAGGCATAAGTCCAAATTATTTAAACAAAGTAGGGATTAAATCTTACTACCAAGCAAGAAATAAGAAAAATGGAAGAATACATGTCAGCACTTCAGTCCCAAAAGACTGATTTTTGACAAGTTACATTGTGTGAGAAATCCAATTGCCTTGTTATGAGTTGAACATTACAAAGCAAATACGGATGTTCAGGAAAAAAGAATTGTTCAAGAAAACTATCAGTAGCACTACCAAAATAATCTGATATCTGTATTACAAGTCCCGCTGGCTTTAGACAATAGTCATAGAAAGACACGACAAAACCATTGCAGATAAGGTGTACCACCTCCCCAGTCATTTAGAAGGAATCAGGGAAGCAAATCTAAAATAAAATCAAAATAAGCTGGAATTGTATTTAACTGCATTATCATATTCAGGACACTTGCTCCCGCTGTAACATGAATGTAAAAAAAAACCCAATGAACACCATACAGCAGGTACCTGTGCCTAAAAATGTGAAATAAATTCAGGGATAATAATTCTCAGATGCGCGCAACTGAGGCATGTAGCAGACAAATAAGCAGGAACAGTGACTACCTCAGCCAGACTCTGTTAAGTCTCACTGCTGGTCACCAGCTCCCCTGTCCTATGCCATGATGTGAATAAACAGGCAAATTTGCAGTGTGATGCCAATGACTCAGTGCTTGGGGCTTTGTTGTAATGAAAGGAACAGCTGGTAGCTTTCACTTCAAGGTCCCTATGGCCATCTGCACAGGAATAAACACACATTGAAAAAGGACATCAGGCAACTGTGTTTGCCTGTATGAAATTCATATATGCGTTCAAGGAGAAGAAACCATTTTGTCAGAAAACAAGAAGAATCAAAAGGCATTTTAAAGGATACTCGAAAATATCTTTAAAACATGCTAGTGAAAGAAGAATGCTGTGAGCAAGATCGCTGATTTCCTCTGTGAAGGAGCCCCACAGTATGAAAATAGATCCTCAAACAGATCAGAATAGAGAAATACATGAAAAAAATGTAAGTAAATAGGTATGTAAGTAGGTATATGCCAGTTCCAATACAAGGTCTTTCAAACAAACAGACAAAAATGCCAAAACTAGCTTAAGGTCAAAATGTACCTCTCTTAAAGCAGTTGGACATCAAGGGAGAAGCTTCACGCCACTTCTGATAGCAGTGGATATAAACCAGCCAGTTCATAATACCACATCACTGAGAATAGAAACTTCCTCAAGAATACTTGGAATTGTCTCTGGAATGGAAACCTCTGTCCAGAGAACTGGTGACATCTACAGTAGCTCACTACGACTAGAGAGAGGTGGAGAACAGATTCCATTTTCACAGTGGATTGCCCATTTCAGATCTGAAATCTCGTTTAGAAACAATCACAAATTGAAAAATATGAAATTTTTGTAGGAAAACTACTTTTACAAAAAATTCATTTAGTATTGTGGGTGGGGTTACATAATTTAAATTTCAGAGTTTGGTTTCATTTAAAAGCAAAACTTGAAACAGAATATCTTTAGCTATCTTTCTCAACATTTATGCCTATCCTCCATTCTGATTATGAACATTTTTTTTCAATCTATGTCCACTTGAAAAAATTTGATTGAGTCAACAGGGTTTATAAATTTCCATAACTTCAGCAGAAATTTGTTGTCAAATATATTCCCATTGAAATAACTCTAACAAACTTGAGTACAGGAGTCCAAAAAGTTGACAAATAATCATCGTACACAGCAGAAAAAAACTCTTTAGTAGAGACTGATATTTAGATTTCTGGGAACAGGGCAAGCTCCCAGACACAACCACAGTGACCATTTTAGACCTAGCAAAGAAACATTTTAGCCATATGGTGCTAAAATGCATAGGCTTTATTTGTCATTTTTAATCACAGAAAGACTGTGCAGGTTGCCTAGGAGTGCAACTCCAGCAGCGTCACAGCCAGTCTAATGGCAACATTCAACAGTATCAAACCACTGGGGGGTTATATTAAAAAAAAAAAAAAAAAAAAAAGAAAATACATGGTAAGCCATTCTCTGATGAAATAGCACTCCCAGTGAAGGTCTTAACACTTCTGTATAATGTTGGATGACAAAATGTTCATCTGCCTTAGCATCACAGAATTTTATCTTACTACAGCTAGTCATAATAAAAAGAGATGCTGAAAAGTTAAAGCCTACTGTCAGTGTATGTAAAATCTGCCAAAATTGCAGTGTTTTGGGTTTGGTTTTTTTTTTTAGGAAAAACAAGAGTACATTAAAGAAATAATAGCTACATAGTCATTCATGTATCATGGCAGAGGATGGATATATAGCTTATAAAAACATAGATCTATTATTCCATCCCTAACATACGAAAGAAATACAGGCAGAATACACATTTCCCTGAGCCTGAGGTGCAGGATGGGCAGTAACACTAGCTGATGCCCAGCAACTAGCAGAGGGTCTCCAGCATGGCATCATCGAAAGAACCTGTACAAACCAAAGGGTCTTTAACCCTCCAGAATGACAGACTCAATAATTATGCCTTGTGTATGGTAGAAGAACCTTGAGGGAAAAAAAAAACAAAACCTGAATTTACAACCTAGTCATAAGTTAATTGCTATTAAAAAAAAAAAAAGGAAGTTTTCTACAGGTTTGTTTTTCCAAAACTTCTGAGCATAAACTAGGTTGTCACACACATTAGCAGTCTATGAAATTCATGATAATATTATTCATGTTAAAGTTGACCTGCTGCAAGCTAGATCTTTGCATCTAGAAAATATTTCAAAGTAAACTTTAGGCGATGATGTGACCTTTATTATAGATATAATCTGACAAGCTGAGGATAAAGAGTGATACCGTAGGCTACGAGGTTTGTTTGGGGAATGTTTTCTGCTGTGCACAGTGTATCAGTTCTTGCATGTCTGGATGAGTAGAGATTAGGGGAAGAGAGGGAATGGGAATTTCCTCCTATAAGCAGCTCACCTTTCACATCAGGCTCAACAGGAGGACTGCAGGGTTGTCAGGTTGCAGCAAAAGCTCTTCTCCTGACAGCAAGTATCAGAGTCAAATTCTGTTCATGATACTCATAAACAACCCTTGGTAACTCACTGGGTTGAGCATAAGTGTTTCTACAGAACATTTTGGTGACCCTGATCCTACTTATAAGTAATAAATTCAGAGCCAGCAAAGGGCACATGTACTGAAATACAGTATGCAGACAGGGCCAAGCATGCTCTGTGAGATACAGGCTCCATTCAGTTCCAGTTTATTGAGGCACAACATCACCCAAAAATGATCGTGTCACTTCCAGCCAGGAACTTGGGTCTATCTGCACACATCTGTATGGACACACCCCAAAGAAAATAAACTAGGGACAGAGCTTTTTCACAGAATTCAAACAAATTGCCCTTTTACCTTCTACAATACAGTAGCATTAGTAATAAACCCAGGGATCTTGTTACCACACGTGAATTTCTTCCCACTGCACATTACAGACTGGCTGCTTCAGCCTCTTACTGTCTCTCTTGTGCTCCTGAGCAATACAGAAGACACAGATTAGCCCTGGGGATCTGTCCTACCTCGCTGTTCTCTGACAGTCAGCACAGCTCTACTACGCAGACTGCTGCAAAACACAGCATTGTGCTCAGTGTAAGAGCAAGCAGAACGAAGACATGAGGAAAAGGGAAACGTAGATGAGCTATTTATTCTACTGGATGGAAGCCTCAGGTGCATTACCTGCCTAGCTCCTTCTTCTGTAAATGTGAAAGGTTGAATAGGGAAGGTCATGAATTGGGAAGATCTGAAGAACAGAAGTTGCATATTTATTAATGGTCTGGTTTTGTATGTTATTCCAGTTACTGCGATAAGCACACTGCAGACAAAAGGTAGCACTACTCATGATCATTTTATTTCACGTTTATCCAGCAAGAAGCCAGGGCAAATTTTACTTTAATGCATCAGTGAAGTGTCAAACACTGATTCACATCAAAGGGAATACTTACTTTAAATCACAGAGTTAATACTATTTTGTTCCCCTGTTCCCACAGACCGAAAATTCATTAACATGTTAGCTAGCGGTAGCAAAGAATTTAAAATATTTTCTCTGTGTGTACGTATGTTTATAATAATGATGTAATTACTGTGTTAAATCCTGTAACTGTTTAAACGTACCATCATCTTATTTCCTTCCCAGGTCCAGATTAAATCTGCTGCCTCACAGATGAAAAAAAGAGATGTTACAGAAAAAGAGCTTTAACTAAACTAAGCTACATTTAGTGTGAGAGGAAGTAAGGATGCAGTATGGAGATGGAGGGAAAGAATACTTTCTCTGTACTATCAGATACTAGCTACTGCTGCACTCAGATTATTGAACTAGATATATTAATGATTTTCTCTGTCTCTAAACTTGTTGAAATTCAGTGTTCATTTTGTAAAAGTAGAGGGTTTATTTGAAGTGTTAGATTTTCATGTATCTCCTGACAAGGATCAATAGTTAACAATGCTTCTCTCCAGCATTAGAGATCTAAAGCAAATAGGCTGTGCTTCACTGCTCAGGATGCAACGTAGCACAGCAATAAACCCTGCCATATTGACAGAAGTACAACGTAAAGAAAAGTAGGATATAGAATATCACACTGAAGACCTGGATCTTGGAGAAATTCCTATGAGTCTCTAAAAGGGTACATGGTACTTACAGAAAAAGCAAGCAGCAGTGTAAAGAAACATGAATAAATGAAAAAGATGTTAAAATCTGAGTCACAGTGCAAGATATTTTCATTGTGTTTTTCTTTGTAGAAGCAAAAAATGCAGATGTCTACATTGTATTCTTCCATGTTCTTAAGAACAGAGTGTTCTATTGCAAGGCATATATGGCAATTTTTCTCTATTGAATGTCCAGATTTAAAATGAGTATCAGACATGCTTCTCTAACTCCTTAAATAGATTCAGCATTTTAAAGTGAGGAGGAAGTCAAAATAGTTGTATCAATCCTGGGCCATAGTGAAAAATGGCATTTCAGCTCCAGGAAATCTTGCAGCTTGGCTGTTAAACCATTTGCCTGAGGCACGAATGAAGTGGACTGATGTTCTCCAGGCAAATAAGACCTCAAAAGGTCTCCCTGGGACAGTGTTTAACCATTGGCTTGCAGGGAGGATGAAGCAGCATTGGACCCAGGGGCATGGTCAGGATCTTGGAATTTGGTCCCTAAACCTCAGATTTTGTAGCCACATCTCTCTCTCTCTCTCTCTGTTTCCTGCTGCACTTAATGTTTTCTCTTTAACCTTTATACAGGTTAGGTAAGATATGTCCTTTATACCACCAGTGGTCATGATTAAAACATAAAGGTGAGGATGTGAGTGGGGAGGACCTGTGGAAAGAGATGCCCTTTACACACTTCCTCATATCCAGTATTCCTGATGCTGGGGATGTGGTACACCTGTCGGGTACATCAGGGTACATCAAGCAGCATTGCTTATCATTCATAAGCTAATTACCCAGCTGGACCTGAACTAATTCTGAATGGAGCCCATGTGTGGTCTCTGCTTATACAGCATGACTGACCTCCAGCCAGGGCACATCAAAAGTGAGTTGACTACAGTTAGCTTAAGTGTTTCATTGACACACCTCTGGGCTTTTGCCTATCTCATTACAAAGCATGTGTGAACTGACTGGTCAGCTGGATCAGATTTAGCTGAGGTGAAAAGGGCCAAGGCCCTCTGAAGAAGAATAACATAGGAAACAACACTATAGATCTGGCCAATGTACTGGGTAAGATTTCTATGACCTGAGCTTGCATTTCATGGATGCACTGGATTCTCACTCATTCAGCCAGCCACCACCCTGCTGAGACTTCAGCTTTATGTGGTAATTGATAAGAACTACCAATATCCCTTATAGGCATGTAGACAGTTACCCACCAACTTCTAGGCTGAAAGAGCTACCTCCATTTACAGCCATGAAACTGAGGTGACTTCCCCTTTTTCCTAGCCTGAAGAACTAGACTAGTGGCCAAGAAGCAACCAGCTCAGCTTCTTATTTAAAAGACTCAGAGGTTGCCATTGCTACTTTTTTCCTCAATGTTTAATAAGCCAGATCTTTTTCAAGTTCAGATTGAAAAGGGTGCTCACACCAAAAATCTGCTTTGTAGCTGGTAAGTTCATTAGCATCACTGATAAAAGAAGAATCCTCTTCTTAAATTCACTGTGAACCTAATTAATTTTTTTTTCTTGCATTTGTTCAAAGCATAGAATGTTTGAAGCAAGATCAGCAACAATTAATCCAAGACTCTTTTTTAATGAATTTGACCATACAGTCCTTACTACATCCAAATGACTGTCCTCACTATCAGTGTTTCTCTTTTCCAAAGTGATAAACAAATAGTTTTTAACAGATTTGATACAAGGAAGATTTTTGCATCTTCCTATGGTTCAGTCACACTTCCAGAAAGGATTTCATTTAAGCTGTACACTAAATCAGAGTTAGTAGTGCTGTGCTACCTTCCCAGAAATGTCATCACACGGAGTGGTACTTCCAGGAATAATATTGCAAAAGCATGGCTACAACCCAGCTGTTCAGCGAAGACCCAGATCTGCATTCAGCCTCTTCGTTAATCAAGGGAAAACTCTCAGCACAGTGGAGTCTTGATTGAGCATCCAGCACTCAGGACACACGTCTGCCAGCTTCCAGTGCTCCAATAGGTCCTGCACCATTCTCCAGCCCCACTTGCACCAAACTAGAAATCCCTATCCTCTCTCCCCAACACACAAGCCTCTGCTTCCTATGGGGCTTGGATATGATGTCTAGGAAGGAAGGGAAAAACTTTTTATCTAGTCCTTGTTGCACCTACAGCAAGGCCATGTATATGCTCCATGGTATAAGCCAACAAATCCAGGGCCTGGGAGAAGGCTCTGGGGCTGAGCTACTTTCTGTGAAGGCCAGTGCTAGTGGAGCAGATGGGAATCTAAGTTGCTCATTGTATATCTGATCTGAGGTTATATAAACTTCAGGCATTTCTATCACATACTTTGCTATTAGTGCCTTCCAGTGTTTTTTCTGTCTCAGGAGGAAAAAAGGACAGACCATGAAAGAACCTGTCTTACCTGCACAACAATGTGTCTAAGCTTGATTTCACTATGAAGCTTGCTTTCATGGAAAATGTGTATAGTTTAATATTGCTTAATAGTAAACACGCCTGTACTGCTTTAAAATATACAGCTGTGTATTTCCTCAGGTTATCATACATCAAATTATTTTATTAGATTACCTAATAAAATATTTTGGTAGCCATCTGTATGCAGTTGCTGGGACTGCAGAAAGTGCTGTAACAAGTTCCATGTCACTTCTTCCTGTTTTGTCTAAAAACGCCTCCTTTCCACATCACCACATATGGAAAGTAAATATTCAGTAACATGCTATACATATGTTGTGTACATGACGTCAAAATTCACTTATGGGTGTATCATCATAACTTGACAATTTGCATGCCTGTGGAAGGGAGTGCAAATACATTTATTTAAATAGCAGAAGAAGTATTCATCAAAATAGCACCAGCGATTTTCACACTTCAATGATTAATACTAATGGAAAAAGTCACTCTGGAGTGACTCCCCTGCGAGATAATCGGCTTGAACCAGGCTGAACCAATTTGGAACAAACAAGATATTCCCCCACTCCTCTGATCGTGAATTTATCTGCTCTTTCCCCAGCTGAAATAAATTAACAACTGAACTGTGCGCAGTCTATGTAGGTCACACAGCTGATGTACTACCTACTGCAGCCTCCTGCAAGAATTCATCTGTTAATACTGAGCAGCTGTGACAGTTCCCCTGCACTGGAGTCATCTGTCCAGAATGTAACGCTAAAAACGCTGGTTGCTTCTTTCCAGCAAGAGCCATTTCCGAAAATCAGACGAACAGGTGTCTCCTCACATGCCTGAGATCTTGGCTCTGTGCTCCAAGATGCAGTTTCAGAGTCCAGCTGCACTGCTTGCTTCAGATATGCTGGGACACAACAAAACGTGCTGTCATTATCATTTCTCTGGCAGAGTGTGGGTGTAAATAATGTGCCCGCATTAGTGAAGCTCAGGGGATCTCCATGGAAACGTTTAATCGTTGACATTTAAGTTCCTGATGCCGATAAGGGAAGCCACTGACTCCTGACCTATTACTAATGGTTTATCAAGGTAGGAAACAAGACTTTTTTGCCTTGACCTGGCTAGAAATGATACAATGACAGCAAATGCTATTGTATCTTTCCTCTTTTCCCACTTTCCCCTCCTGAGCGTAGCTTGCAGTTCTATAATCGGACTTTTTCTTGACCTTTTCTCATTTACGCTGCATTGGGACAATGGGGCAATGGTGGATAGGACTGACTGAGAAAATGCCAACCTCCCCACCCACCCTCTAAAACAGCAGAACAAACTTCTTTTAGGTTGTAAAATAGTAAATCCAGGAAAGGTCTTGGATCAGGCAAGGGAAAACAGAAGACCCCTATAGAAAGTTGCTCAAATGGGACATTGTACTTCTAACAGTATCCACATGCCTACCTTCTGATCCATGCAAATACTTTCATTACAGCCTCTAAGGAATCCAGCCTCCAAGTGTGCCGTGCAAGACACAAACCGACCCTCTGTAGGCACTGCTGTGCTCACTGCAGGCTGGGTTTAGAGTATGGTTGCCTCATCCCCAGCACATCCCATCTGCACCAGAAACTGTGATATGCCAGAAATTGAGACTAGGCTAAACATTTCACCAGTCAGCAGCTCTTCCAGCCTCCTCACTCCCAGCCCCCAGAGCATTTTTAGTGCACAAACCACAGCCCCTGGTCTGCAGCAACTCCCTCTCAAGTCTTCCCACTCAAAGCAGCCCGAACCCACCATCAACCAGAGATCCTGGCTCTGGTTTTGAAGTGACAGTCAACCCCCAAAAGTGTGCTGGCTTCATTTTGAACTGACAAGTATCTCCAGTAGCACCCTATAAGTCTGAGATCCAGTCCTCCCTGGCCACCCAGTTTCCACTGAGACAGTGGAATCCTGATGGCAAACCTGTATGATGAGCTGCCCTCCATCCAGCTGTTCATTAGTCACAGTTTCAGTCCCAGTTTTGTGACTGATTTTGTGCTGGCTCTGGCTTTGAGTTGTGCTTCATTACAAAATGTGATTTGGCTTAAAGGCATACCCTTAAGCATCTGGCTTGTCTTGTGGGAAAAAAACCTCATCATTCTTTTACTGTTTTTATTCCAGAATAATTTACAGGATTTATTATTGCTAGGGTAACCATATATAGCTCCCATTACATCTAACATGACTGATTGGCTGCAGAAAAGATAGAAAGTCTTACATCACTGTGTCATACAAATTAAAGGCTGATGACTGCTTGGCCCATGCACAATTAGCAGATTAACTCTGTGTCATTCCTCTAAAACAAAACAAAACCCAGTATTGCATTTGCCATATTTGCTATTTTTATTCATGCCTGTGGTGGGGTAGAATTTGGAGGCTTGTCTTTTTTTATTCTCATTACTGAACTGTAAGCCTAGGATCTAGTTAAGGCTGACTCCAGCATAGTGTCAGTTTAAGACCCTACAAGGACCACAGGCTGGGTCAGACATTAGGGTGCTTTCCTGAATCTGCTGCAGATCCTCTGCCTAATCTCAGGGCAAGATGTTTTGTCAAGCTGTGACTCAGTCTTTCTGTTGTAGAACAGACATAGTATTGAAATAATTGGGATTTTTATGTAGAAAATACTATTAATTAGAGGGACTAATACTGTATTATCAGAAACTAGTGGCTCTGCTTCCTACCTCTGGACACTGATAGTGCACGTAGCTGTCACCAGTCACTTGCCCTGATACTTGGTGTAATTGATACAAGTAAGATCCAAGAAGCCTGCCAGAAAATGGAAGGTTTCAACCTTTTCTGGTACACACACATTATAAGATATTAAAGCCTACCAGTTACGGATGGTATTCCTTTTAGTTCATGCTTTTAGAATTCACAACCTAAGCAAGCATTTATCTTAAAACTTTGCTCATTTACATAACACTGGGGGCTTTAAAATGCTTAGAATAGGCTGCCTTACCCATATGAGAGTTGTATAAACACCATCAAAGAAGTGGCCCTACTGGCTGTCAAAATATGAAAACATACCATCATGCTGATTAGCAGAATTTGACTATTTGGAGTAGGATATGCATATGTTTTAGTGTTGAAGGTCTTGACTTCAAATGCAGCTTGAAATGCAATCAGTCAGTGTCACTCACATGCCACTTCCCTCAGATTTTACACCTCATGGATCTAAATGTCTTGCTTTCTGATCTCATTGCAGGAGGTTTCGTTCAAAAGCACTATGTTTTTATTTGAAAGCCACATGCTTTTCCTGAGTTTCCTGTTATCTCACATTATTTCATTAAGACTGTGCCTCTGAATTGGGATTTTTTTTTAATTGATATTTTCTTAATCATAGTATCATAGCATGGTTTGGGTTGGAAGGGACCTTAAAGGTCATCTAGTTCCAACCCTCTGCCACGGGCAGGGACAACCTCCCACAACTGCTACCCCTTAGTTATTCCTCAAGACCGTGAAGGCATAATCCAGTGTACTGAAAGATTTTTCCTTATCTACACCAGAGGTAAGAAATTAATCTATTGTTTAGCGTTTTTGTACCCTCTTTATCATCAGTGATACCCATTATGTGGGAGGGGTATTGGAATAGGAAGAAAAAGCTTGATAAATCAGAGATAAGCACAGTATCCTGGCACCTTAAATGCTGAACTGTGCATTAGGACTGGAGAGTCATCTCTGCTCATGCTTCCAGCTGTTATTAATCCTGACATGTTCAGAGATTTTTGGCACACACTGTTTTAACCTCCTGCAGTTTAAATACATTTAACATTCTCCCTCCCTCTTCCCCATAATGACTGTAATGTGCGATTTTGTTTTATCTCAGTAATCATATCCTTCTCCCTCTGAGAACAAACTCAGCACAGCACCCCAGATACTGGCGTAGGAAGAGCAAGCTTATCTGTTTGTACAGAATGTTCCATTGCTTGTTGCCATAGAGCTAATGCTACTTAATAACATTTAAATAATAATTTATATAGCAAACTATAACTTATTCTGTTGTGACCTGATAAGACTAACTACTCTTGATTATTTGTAATATTACTGATGGATGCTTAAAAACAGGTAATGGGGGAAAAAAGAAAACATTTTCAAATAAGAATATCCCCAGATACATTGGTTGCTGGGCTTGTCAGTAAGTACCTAGGCTCGTGAGGATTTAAAAAATATTCATTACAAACCAGACAGTGTTTTTTCCTGCCTACATCCTTCCCCATGGAGCCCCAGCTGCCAAATTACTTTTGTATGTTAGCTAGGCAAACTCAGTCCTAAATCTCTTTCCATGTTCTGTTTCATTATGAGGCTATACAAAATTAAGGGTAAGGGTAGGTGTCAGGGAAATGGTTCCTAAAGGGGCATACACACTTGGGAGGGATATACTTGAGAAAAGCCTGGAAATGGGGTTCACAGGGTATAAAACATAAAATTGTGAGCTCAGACCAGCAAACATTGCCTCCATTAATTGCAGTGGGGCAATGACTGTGACTAAGATTTACATTAGTTAGGCTTGCCAGATCTGTAGCCTTGGGAAAGGCTCCACATAACAGCAACTGCAGTCAGTGACATTTTGCTACGTGTTGGCAGACTGTGACTAAATCAGTATAGAACAGTGATTTTGTTTGTGATAGCTATTACTGAGAAGGAGAAAAAGGAGTATCTGGATATAAAAATGAAGAAGAAAGAAGGAAAAAAGCTACAAGATACTGTATATTTAATGCTATTAACACCATAAAACAATGTGACTTCTTTCCCTTCCCAGGAAACAGAGAGGTTTGACCTATCCTAGAAAATCATTAGGTAGGAAAGGGAGTAACAGTTCTGGGGAACAATCCCAAATTCTAAAAATGAAAATGACTGTATAACATTCAGGAAATCACTAATATCAGACCATTTCAAATGTGTTTAATGGATTCGATGCCATAGCATAGCTGTAGCTAGATAACGCTCACACACTACAGCAGTGGACGCGGCAGGAACAGGGCACATGGAAACCAGGAGGCTGAAAGAAGAGCAGCGTTAGGATGGCACACAGACATCAGCAGGAAAAACTGAAATGAAGGCTGGTCTTTTAAATCCCACATTTTTGGACATTTGGATGTGGCAATCATGAATCATATCTGTTCATAAAGGGTTCACAAGCCCAAACCAATCTTTTCAAGACAGCTGTTTAAACCCTTGCCTTTAAGAGTGGGGCAGGACATCATCTGCTCTTCAGCAAGGAGGAGCTGGTCTCTCTCTGCTACTTTCCCAGCATCTATTAAAGATTATCTGAGCACTAGAAATTGGAAGCTTAAGATTCATTTCCTTTTTTAGTAAATGAGGTTTGAATTCCTTTTAGGATTTTGGGATGACTTCAAAGATGGCTGGACAGTGAAATAGGAAATAAATCACTGAATATGTTTAAAAAGTTGGGTTTAAGAGAGGAAGGACTCCAGAGGGTTGGAATTTGACCCTTAGGCCCTTAGACCTATAAAGGCCCCTGCTTAGGCATATAGGGTTTCCCTAACATAAACCTGGCGTAACACAGTAGTGCATTAGGCATTTGGTATTTTGATATTTACCAGGTGTGCCTGCATAATGGGCAGTTTAACTTTTCCAGCAAACCAGATCTACTGGCCCAGTTTCACTTTCCTGAGCATCATTATCTTCTGCTAGTATTACATTTGACTCTCCAAAGATGTATATGCATTTACGTTCCATTACTTGAACGGTGTTAGCTGGACAAAAGTGAAGGGAATGGGTAGGTCTTACTTACGAGGATCAGAGTTGCTTTACCTTAAACTGAAAATCTGCATCTAAAGGACATCATGTCAAATTCACATCTGGTGCAATTCTGGTGGCATTCTACAGGGAATAACGTGGATATTTATAGAAGCAAGGTAGGGACACACTCAATTATGCTATTAACAGCTGGCATTTAGTAAAAAAATAGAGGGAGAAAAACATCATTAACCAAAGGTGAACTTTATTAAGTTTTTTATTACTCTAAGATGGAGGTTTGCCAATTGTTACTGTAAGGACATTTCTATATCCAATATTTATGAGAAGGTCTTTTTTCAGATACCTACTTGAGGTAGAAAAATCCATTTTTATTAAATAACTTCCTGGGGATTAAAGTAATGCTTCCAAACCCATGTGTTCTCAAATATGTCAGCAATATTTTTCCATGAGTTTTTTACAAAATATAGAATTATGTGGGTTTTGACAAAAAATGAGAAACAAATGGAATCAATAACTTAAATATCTTAATTATACTTGTGGTATGAGAACTACACTAAACAGTTCAATGTAATACTGTAGAAAACATCTAAAAAACAATGTTCATTCTGTATGGTTATTGACACGATGTGCATGGTGTAATACAATACACTTCTTAACATAATCCATTCTAGACAGCAGCTAGCCAGAAATTTTACCAATTATTTGCAACATAACATTTGCTCCATGTAAAACTAAACTCAAACTGAAGAAACTGGAGTAATTTTCTGGGCCATATGTAATAATGGTATAAGCTGCTCTTGTTGACAGAGTGCCCAGAATTTGCTATTAAAATCAAGTAACCATTTTAACAGGTGCTGTAATAAGTTCATTTGAAGTAACTTCTGTTCAAAACACCTTATCAACCAAGCTGACTCGGCAGGCTAAGAAGAGGGCTGAGGTGCCACAAGTACTTACAGTGACAAAATCATTAATAACTTCATGAGTCTGATAAAGAACTCCTACATACTTTCTGTTTCATAGGCACATTTTTAAATGTTTTTGTCCACATTCCTAAATGAAAGACTTGGCTTTACACACTTCCACCAAGTCATTTCTAGTATCTGATACTGACATTGCCCTCAAACAACATGAATGTGAATAACAACTTAAATGCAGGCTATCTGTGCAACGGCAAGCAGCGGAGTTCTGTGAGAAAAATATCTTCTTTGTTGTAGACAGGTGAGCTAAAGTTAGCCTATCACTTCACCTTTGCTTGCCTAGGCTCTTCGACCTGTCAAGTAGTTTATCATGTTCCTGAAGAAATATTAGCTATAGTATAAGTCAGCTCTTCACAAAAGTTGGAACTAGAGCTTGAGAGAAACTTTATCTAAAGTTCAGTACCAGACTCTACAGGCATTTTATACTTGTTCAGGCTTTGTCCTTTTTCTTTCTGGGCTAGAAACTTGCTCACATTCTACCTAACACTTGGGACTTTCATTTACACTGTTCATTTGTGTCTACCAAGGTTTGAATGAGTTCAAGAACCTAGATTATGAATTAGTAATTCAAGGATTGTTATGATCGCTTGTACATCTGTGCTGTGATTTTCCCTTATTGGTTCCTGTTCACTTTTTTGTTCATTTCAAGTTCCCAATGCAAGTTGTCTCCTTCTGTGTGACAGCTGTTAGCTGTGAATGCTGCCTGCTGTGTGTACTGAACCTTTCCACACAGTCCTAATGAATGTGCTTCCTTTGAATTATCAGCAAAATTTATTACACAGTAATTCTGCTTTTTAAGGTCACAATGATTTGAAAGGTCTTAAACCTACCTATATGGTTGCTGTATAGTCTCTATTTCTTGCTACACATTTATCTAAAAGTGAATCTAGTATTGTCCACATTGGCTTTCTTGTGCATTCCTTGGGGACAAATAATCCAAGGTTAAATTTAATGGTCACGTGCTGACCTGTCTTAAGCAAGTTCATCTGAATGAAAATTGTCTTTGAGGAGAGTATTTGAAAAAGGAGGAGCACTTGGAGCGTATTTCAATTACAGGACAGACTGGTGGATCACTGCTGGGCTGAGAACACACAGTCCAAGAATAAGTCTAGTCATCTAGTCATCCCAAGTCCGTGATCATGCCAAGAAAATGGTGAAAACTTGCATGGTACCTATTCAGGTATGTTTCTGCCTAACACAGTGGGAAAAAGGGGAAGTCCACCAACATCCAATATATGACAGATGAACACCACTTTTGAAATTATGACATCAATCTTTTTATTAAAAGCTATAATTTCAACAAGCAAGACAACACAGAATTTTTCCTAAAAAATAAGAGATATATTCTCTTAAATATTTTGATCATGTGGATTTATAGTCTCCTCTCTAGATTGCAAGAGAAGGCTAGATATATGCAGTAGTGCCAAGACATAAATTCTTATTACAAACATAGTGACTTATCTGGCTCTTCATCCCAAGAGCAATTTAAAATTATGTCTGGTACAATTTACAGCCTGTGGAAAAGAGGTAGCACCAGAAAAAAAGAATTATTCTTGTGATTGTGCACTGTTAGTTTTGAATCAGATCAACATTTGAATCAAAGGACCTTTTTGGTTGTTAGAGTAATATCAATGTAAAAAGGATATTCTGTTTTGTTATAACATCAAATGAAATAAATAACTTGTCAAAACCCATCCTTATCCATTTGGTAAGCTGATTTCTAAGATAAAATGCATGCATGGCTCCTGTTGGACCTGTATTTGTGAGTCACTGTTTTCATCTCTTCCAGTTTCTTTTAAAATAGCTTCTAGTCTTCTATCAGAGCCCTTGTCTGAGGCAGTCTTTACCTTCATTACATCAACACTCATATTTCAAAGACCTCAGGGCAACTTTCCTGCGACACAGCAGATGCGACTAACAGAGATAAACAAAGCCAGTAGGAGGCCTCACAGCCCCATTTTTCATTGGGTCCAAAACAATCCCTGAAGGGGAGGAAATACTCGTGTGGTACATGGATTATTGCCCAACTGTATTACCAGTGTGCATTATACTGATGTAACTCTTCTTGGGGCTTGTGGTCTTAAAATAATTTGTAGTCCACGTATCTTGAGTATTCTTCTGGGTTTGACAGCTGCTTTGGAAGTCATTCTGGGGAATGAGAGTGGAAGCAGACCATAAGCCTGAAGTGTATCTTCTGATTTTCATCAGACAGTCTTACAGACAAAGAAAGCAAATATGTTGTCCAAGGTTAGGACAGTCAATCTCGCTATAAACAACACCTGATTGTGTTGATACCTGATTCAGGACCTAATTATCCATCTATTTAAGTACCATTTTGAAGATTGGGGGGTTTTTCCTCTGAATTTGAGCCTTAGACAAGTATTGCTCATCAAATACCAGTTATGCCATAGTCAGAGACATCTAGGTATTTCTGTACTTGATATCTTTAGTCCTTGTTTAAATCAAAACAACACAATCGAGCTAGGTTTATATTTTTATTCCCTAGAGGTGATGTTACAACAATAGTTGTCATGCTGTTATGGATGGCAATGTTATAAATTCAGGATTATAGAAACCTGTCCTTCCCAGGAGAATGTTTTAATCCAATTGAAGCCTGACAAGCTCCCAATGATTTCAGCCTCACAACAGTATGCCTCGTGATGAGTCATGCAATTTGAATGCAGCTGCAGTGAGATTTGATCACTGGCAAATGGTACTATTTGATTTGATAGGGTCCTCATCTTGTGTTTCCTATTGATTATTTCATCCATAGTAATTTTCAGAATAACACAGTGTTTAACACAATGATCAGCTTGAAAATATCTGGTGGTTTGCTTTCTGAAAAACTTGGCATCAGGCTGAAGCCTTATCACGAAGTCTGTCCTTGGTTACTCAGTCTCAGAACATTCTACTAGAATTGTGGACATTTGTGGGCTATGTTAAGATCTAAACTGCTGTATAATGTAGCAGTTCTTGAGGTAATTTAGGAAGTTTAAGTAATCCAGATGCTATATCACAAACCTCCACATGAATTAATCTTCCATTTCTTCATCTCATTTGGTTGCTAACTGCTGTACAGTGTGTTTAGAAATCAGCTCGGTTTCCTCCACATGCATTGTAGATGTACATTTGGACACCCACTCACTTGAAGCATTGGCCACATTCAGAGCAAAGAGAGTAATTTTAAGTCTGCTCTATGGGGGAGTGCAAAGGACAAGCAAATTGTCATGGGGCATGCAAACCACAGTCACTCTGGAAAGATGCTACGACATACTGCACCGACTTCAGTTCCCTGAACACCAATGGCCCTTTTTAAAAAGAATTTTTAAAGGGAGTTTTGCCTTTGCTTGAATGAAACCAAGACTTCTAACTTATTACTCTTACGATGGGGCTGTAGGACCCATCTGCCATGACCTCTTCAGATTTTCAGGCCCTCAAAACTACTGTGCAACATATGGGGAAGGAGCAGCAGTTGTACATCTGTGTAATCTAGAGAACATTGTTGTCCTTATGTTTCAGTTTAATATGCTTACTTAAAAGCCATAGCCATAAGCAATTCTGATCATGGAAATGTTTGAAAGGTATCTCTAGAGGTCTCCTAGTCCAGCCTCCCACTCAAAATAGTGACTATTCCCAACATTGATAAGCCCTGTCCTTGTTTAGTCAAATCTTGAAAATCTCCAAGGAAGAGAATGGGCGCCCATTCCAGGGTTGCTCCATCCTCCTGGTCAAGCACGTTTTCCTAATGTTCAGACTGAACCTAACGAGTCACAATTTGTGACCACAGAACCTCTCTGTACCATCTTGCACTACCAAGAATACATTGGCTCTACTACCTTTGTAACTACCCTCCAAGTTTTGTAGGCTGCAATTAGATTGCCCCTTAGCCTCCTCTTAAGCAGATTCAAAAAAACAAATTCCCTCAAACTATCTCTGTAGGACACGTCCTAGCATCTTGGCAACCCACTGCTGAACATTGCCCAGTTTCCCCAACATCTTTTTTGAAATGCAGCAACCAAAACTCAACCCAGTATGGCAGAGGTGGCTTCACCAGGACCAAGTAGAGGAGGGATATTAATTTTCTCCAGTCTGCTGGTCATAATCCCTCTAATGAAACTCATTACACAGTTTCCTTTCTTTGTGATGAGAGCATGTTCTTGGCTCATGTTCGCCCAGGAGTCCACTGTAATGACCTTTTCAGCAGGCTATTTCAGGTCCGTTTCAACAGCATTTCTGGCCAGCCCAACATGTCTCCGTCTGTAGCATGGGAATTCCCATCCTGGGTGCAGGTCTTTATATTTCCTGGGGGAATTTCATGAGATGTCTGTTGGCCCAGTTCTCAATTTTCCCAAGGACTCTCTAGGTTTCAAATCTGTCATTCATTGCATCAGTCACTGCCCCTAACCTGTGAATTTGCTAAGAATGCTCTGTGTGTCACCATCCAGGTCACTGATGTGTACAATGAACATGGACTCCAGTGTTGATGTACAGAGTACGAAACTACACTGTTATCACCCTCTGCCAGCCAGACATCCAGCCACTGATCACTCTCCTCCATGCCTGCCAGTCCAGCCAGGTTTTTAGCAGCCCAGTTGTCCTGCCCATACCTCCTGAGCTTATAAATGAGAATACTGTGAGACAGAGTGTCAAAAGCCTCACGGAAATAAATGTTTATTAAAATCACCGCTCTCTACTTATCCACATTGCCGATTATTTTTCTACAGAAGGCCATCAGGTTGGTTAAACACGACTTGCCCTTGGCAAATCTGTGTTGACTGTTCCTAATTACTTTCTTGTCCTTCACATGCTTGGAAATGGCTTTCAAGAAAATGTGCTCCATAATTTTTCCAGGGAGTGAAGCAAGACTGACTGGCCTATAGCTTCCTGGGTCCTCCATCTTGCCTGTTTTGAAAACAAGCATTGTGTTAGCTTTTTTCCACTTAAAAGAGACTTGCCATGTTTGCCACTTTTTCACAGATGATGATGACAATATCACCATCACATCCACAAGCTCTTCCAGCATCCTTATGTGAATCCTATTATCTCCGTAGATTGCAATGAGTTCACCTTCTCTAAGGTGTCCCCGACCTGCTGTTCCCCCACTGTTTTCTGCACTCCCCGTTATCAGACAGTGCTGGTAAACACAGAGGTCTGGGAGGAAGCTTTGCTTAACAATATAAGTAGGCTTTCAGTGCTTCAGGATTTTCTACATTGTTCATTCTTGTCCCTGCTAGCCACCAGTGAATCCATATATTTTGCGGAGTTTCCTTTTGCAAATAGTATGACTGTAAAATCCCTTGCTGTTGTACTAAAGGACCCTCACGGTCTTAGCTCCAGACAGTCTCTTGCCTTCCTGGTTTTGTCCCTAAGTACCCAGACAATGCTTTTTCACTCTGCTTTTCTTTTTTTTTTTTTCCCTGTACCTTTTTCTACCTCTTGTACTTTTTTCTTTTTGTGTTTTATTTCAGTAAGATGCTGCCGGCTTAGCCAAGCATAGCTTCTGCCAATATTTCCAGTCTTCCTGCACAAGATGGTTAACTCCTCAGATTTCAATAAGTTCTTGAAAAATCAGCCAGCTTTTCTTACTACTGAATAAGTATGCATCACTTTGGCTGGAGATCACACATATTGTGACTTGCCTTCATTTCCCTCAAATATTAAAAAAGCTTCTAAAGTGGTAGAAACAATATTCTGTTTAATTACCCAGTTCAACAGCTTTTCTTCTTAAAATAACAGCTGTACTATACTTCAAGTAGGCATATGTTATAGTATCAGAAAGAGGTACTGTATATATAGGAAGAGAAAGTGAGGGTAGATCGTACATACATTCACCCACTGTAAAATATTCTTCACATCCTTATCGGCTTTGGACGGAGAAGGACTGTGCATTTGCTCATTCCCTTCCCCCTTCCAGGGCTCACATCACCCCAGGAGTCAGTCTGCTGCTCGGTTACCCCCTGAGTCTTGAGCTATCTTAATCTCCCATGGGCTTCAAGGAAGAAATATATCTTTTCTTCATTCCATGAAAAGACATCCCATTCCTGCAGCTCCCTCTTCCTCCTCTCCCTAGAGCTCATACAACATTGCACCCCCGGCTTCCTGGCCATGTAACGCTTGTCAGGGTGAAGATCACTGTTGCTTACCTGTCCCAGCTGGAAACGCCCCTTAGCACATTCTGTAAGTAGGACCAACCTGTTTCCAGCTGCTGCTCCCTTTTCTCACTGCAAAATCCCAAACCCACCAAACACCTCCGTAGCTGTGCAACTGTACCTGAACCTTAGCTGAGGAGTGTTGGCTATTGCTTCAATCATAAGAGTAACATCTTCATTCTGCATTAATTTAGAACTGGCAATTGAACATCCCAAAACAGTTGATATGGCTATTCTCTTCACCCTCTATACAGTGCCTTTGAAGATGTTGAAAGCCAACACAGATAACACAAGATGTAAGAGTGATGAGTATTTGTAAGAGGTGAGGACTACAATTTCCCACTAAAATGATAAAGCAGTCATTTTGTGGTGATGGGATAATGGCAGGATAATTAAACGCCTACTTCAGGTGCCTGATCTCTGCAGTTGTTGAGAAAGTGCGAACAGTTAGCTGATCCTTATTGTTTCCTGGAACATCATGGTATAAGTAGCAGGTTAGAAAGTTTGATGCAGCTCAGAAACAAGGAAGGTGAATTTGCTTTGGTTTACAGAAGGAATTACTTGAGCTGCCGGGAAGAAGTCTCTGGTCTTCCATCTTGAATAGCAAGAAACCATTCTGTTACTGAAAACTATAGGACCAACCCTGTTGTTATGGCAAAGGCTCAGAAAGCAGAGGTTGCCAATGTTTAACGGTGTCTGCGTTGGGATGGTATTTTCATACCTCAAGAATACAGTGAGGTATTTGAAGGCAAAGGGTTGTCAGCTGGTGTCAGCATGAAACTGGGAACATATCATAGAGACTAATGTGATCTTTATCTGATATGGTTAACAGGTTAACAGTGTGAAGTGGATTTGCATATATATTAGCAACACTTTTCCAAACATAGATCATAAGAAGCTAGTAAGGAAAGTCATGAGGGAGATATGAAGACTGGTCAGGGAAAATGGATTAATAATGGGTAGTAAGCGAGCCCCTGAAGGATCATAATAAATGATAAAGGATCCTCCTGGAGGAATATGACAGACGAGGTTGCCTGGAGCTATTTTCTATTTAACATTTATATTAGTGATTTAGAAATTGATTTGATATGGAGTGCATCAAAATTTACAGACGACAAAAGCAGGAGGATTTTTAAAGTCGATACTTGGAGGACATGAATGGATGACAAAAGAATTTAATGAGGATGCAAAAACAAGGCCGGCAAGTGAAATTTAATATTGGCAAATAGAAAAGGTATGCTCAGAGAGACTGAAATGTGCCTTCGGTGTTGTAGCATGAGAAGTGGCATTAGAGAAAAACAGAATTCACAGGAGAGTTCCTTAGCCATTTGTAACTGATTTTAGTCTTGCTGAAGTTCCCTGCATGGTGGTAAATATTCCCTTCAACAGCCCTCCACAGCATTTCTTCAGGTGATTATTTTCATTCTCATCTTAGTCTTATGTTATTGCTGGATGTCATACAAGGAATATAATTTTAATATGAATCGTGCTTTTTAAGCACTCACACCTACTATTCCCAAACATATATCTAGAAGATATCATAAAAGACTATCTATTTTAAATGCTTTCTTTTTAGGGCTTGAGGACACAGAGAGGAATAATGGTAGATGCTGCAGAAGAAAAATGTCGACCCTACTCTCACTCCAATGGGGAAATGAGATCCTCATTTTGACTAATTGAAAGTTGTTTTGGTAGGATATATGTTAACTTTATTTTTACAAAGAAGTGCTGTTTTAGGGGGAGCACCCCAGGAATCTGCAGGGCTTGCTTGCTTTTGAAGAATTATGTTTCCCTGTATAAAATACCTAGTAACAAAGCTGAATATGATGGCTTATTTTCCCGACAATAAAATTAGGCAACAAAGACACTTCATAAAATTTAACTTCCTATAACACATGGTGTATAAACTATAGGATTCTCTAGGACACTGGGCCATCTTGATCACAACCCTTAAGAAAACAAGTAAGCCCTGTTACAAAGCTTATTAGTCATAAAAACCTGCCCTTGGTAAACCCTTTGTTTGAGCTGACAAAAATAAAAATTGAAATTAGATTGTGTCAAATTCTGAAAGTTAGACATCACTATAAGAACTGCCTTACAGGACGAGAACAAACACCAGACTCAGAATCCTGATTTAACTGGCAATGGCCTGGGAGAGCATTTGAGAGCAGGGCAGATGTGAATTTCTTCAGATTCAATGTTCAGTAGTTCAGTTTATGTATTTCCTCAGTCAGAAGTGATGTCTTTAACTGGTGTCTCTTTAGAGCTTGGTATAGTCTGTCCAGGTGCAAACGTGTAATCAGCGGCGTGTAATCACATCTAGTTTTCTTTTCCATGTGTTAGTATTCCTAAATCAGGGATCTGACATAGAGATCTAAAATCAGATGAAATGGTTCTCAGTGAAACAGCATTGAAATTGATATTTACGAGTCCAGATAAAATTTACAGTGTTTTCAGAGGTGTGCAGAACCTGCAGCTCTAACAGCGAGTCCTTTTGGAAATATTTTTTTGTGCAGGGCAGATTGTAGGCATTTATGCTTTTTAGAAGCCCATAGAGTATACTTCTTCCTTTTCGTTTAGACATCTTTAAATATTTATTCCTTTGTTTTGCTATTGTTTTCATATCCGAAATTCATTTAATAGTGTACTCTACTGGTAACTCCATATTAGCTTTTATAAGCTATTTCAGAGCTGTCTCTTGTCATGTTTCACCAAGCACAGGCAAGGAGGAATTATAAATTCATTTATGCTAAGCAATGCTTCCCTGCTCAAATAGCACCCACAGGTTTTTTTGTGGATAGAGGCAGAATATGGTAATACTCAACGTGGGAGTGGGATTCTTGTGCCAGTCACGTCCCAGCATGTAAAAGAGGAGACAAGCTTGCTCCTTCCTTCCACATGGATCTTGGTGGACCAGAGTGGTGCCTGTGAGCCCTGGTAATCGAACTCGGAGTTGCTCTTTCCATAGTGGGTCACGAGAGGTGCTTCATGGCACCCTCACAGCTTACCAATTACCCACAGCTTGTGCTTCCCCTTCCTCCTCCAGCTCACCCAACATCCAGTGTGCCTCCTCCACCTGGGGTTACACCAGAGGGCTACAAAATATCTCTAAGCAGATAGGTAGACCGAGTTTGAGACCTGAATTTCTTCTTTAATTTTTTAGAGAATTAAAGATTTACGTGAAAATGAGGAAATAAACCATGAAATTCACAATGAAGTAAAATGCCTGTCATATAATACACACAGACTTTTTTCCAACCATGCATAAAATCTTTTTAAAGCTGATTTCTGTTCCTACCTTTTTATTGCCAGTGGTGATAATGCAGCATTCAAATGAAAAAAAGCAATCGACCAGAATTTTTTGTTTGTTTTTTAGAAGGAGATAAGGCTAAACTGAAAATTCATGTATTCATAACATTTAACAAAAAGGAAAAAGAAGGGGGAAAGACACATAAAAAGGGAAGAAGACTGTCCTGAGTGTTAAATGATGTATGATAAGTTAATGCTGATAATGCATCATCTTTAACCATAGTGTGGATGATGGGACTAAAGCTAAAACATGGAATGTGAAAAAAGAGAATGTTAATTGAAAAAGGGAGAAAAAGTTTTAATCAAAGAGTAAGAAATTTGTAAACTGACAAGATTAATAAAAAAACCCCACAGAAGCGCTAGGGTTGCTTTGGAAGCAATTAGTTACTATCCTGGAAGGCTGTGCAACAATCAGCCTCTAATGTACTTAATGGGCTTAAAGGTCATTTCTCACCCTCAACAATTCTCCATAATTCACTTCAGTCACAATACAAAAATAAGTGGAATATTTAACTGAGTATTACCTGCTGAGGCATAAATGCTTAATTTCTGATAGGGTCTTGGAGATAGCGCGCAGCATTTGTAATATAACTGATTTGCATATAAATGTGTTTGCCTGCATATTGGGCTCCATGAAGAGCTTGGAAAAAAGTTATTTGGTCACAGTTATGTTTTAAAAGTAGCAGAGAAATGGGGGAAAGAGGACTGCAGAGAAAAGCTGAAGGGAGGCACAAAAACTTCTTTCATACTTATGTTACTGTAATCAGTGTAATCATCTATACAGAGAGCCCGTTCCCTTCCCCCTCTGAGCAAGGCTTGGCACCAAAGCCCAAACTTAAACCCAAATTCTCAATTTCACTTCTGCCTTTGGAACGTGCAAAACCTGCTCACAAGCCCCAAATGTGCCCCAAATGTCTGAGCCTCTAAATCCAGATTTGAACATTGGCTCATCTCTACCGCAGAGTAGCAGCTCCCAAAAAACATGTTCACTGTTCACAAGATTTCTTTTGAACTACTGTGGGAAATGAAGACAAAACGTGGGACTCCCACACGTGCCTACATCCGTTAGGGAACAAAGAAACGCAAACATTTATTTATCCATATATTCGCTCTGGGGGCGGGCTGACAGCATAATGTATCTGACTTTCCTGAGCTAGGTATTAAAGATGTAGGTGCAGAAAACAGCGAGTGGCCTAGCAGATGAGTGGAAGCATTGGATAGGCATAATATCCTGGGCTTTAAAAATTGTCAAGCTTGTTTGCTTTCAAGACTGAAAAACAGCTCATAGAACCAAAGATTTTCCTTCACCACACCCCGCTCAAAAATTCTTTCCATTGCATGAAATTCTTTGTCAAAGTTCCTATGCATAAAGTTATATGAGTATGAATTTTTGCCATTAAGAACTATGAAGATGTTATAGCTGCATTTAACAATTTGACTAATTTAGTTTTATTTACTGAAAAAAAAAATCTTTTTTCTTGATTTGCATAAAGAGCCAATGGCAATATTTTATTTTAATCTAGTAACCTGCAATTTAAAAATGTCCTGTTTGATTTCCCTAGGAACTGTGGAAGGTGAGGTCTTTTTAAGCCCCAGAGAGCAGTAAAACCATATTTTTAACAGTATTATTTATTTTGACTGAAACATCAGATGATGGAGATTTTTTTAATTATTATTCCTAGACCTCTATTACTCACAAAGACAAATGCTTTTCCTTAGGTTTGTACAAAGCACTCTTTCTTCCTGCTTCAATTGCTAGCTGACATTGACTCTTCTGTAGTGAGCTCATTTGGTGTCTCTAAGCTACTGGTGTTCTCTCAATTTTTGTTGAAGATGGCTTCACGTAACTATGAAGGAACCAAGATCGTATAGAAAATCTTGTTTAAGTACTAAGAATAAACATATATAACGATGTTTAAGTGTGAGCAATGTGCATGAACAGCACATGTTCTGCCTGTGACTGCACTTCATCATCTCGTGTGAGATGTGAGAGAAAAAAAAAAAGTGGATTAACACTATTTACTCCAAAAGAGGGGAAAAAAGGGAAATTCAGCAGAGGGTGGCTGTCCCACCGTGGGCAGAGTGCCGTGCACTGCTTCTGCCGGCTACAGGAGGTGAGTCACTGACTGCTGAGGAACAAGGGTGTGAGCAGGGAGTCGAGTGGAAGTGTGGAGAGGCTACTCCTGCGGACCCAGCTAAGAGTTGTCTCCCAATAGCCACCCACCAAGGACCTGGCTTGGCCAGTGTATCCCGTATCCTGGTGGTTAGCTTGTGCCCCCACAGGAGACCCACATGTTGGTCTCAGCAACTGTCGAACTGTTGAAAGGAGCTTCATGGGGCAGCCAGGTTGCTGAGGAAGATAAGAAGATGAATCCAAGAGTCCCACCTGTTACGTGCAAGGTCTATGAGCTGGTCACTGGGAGGCTTGGCTCAGTCTACTTCCACCTCACAGCCTGATACCACAGACCAGGCCACCACAGGGACCACGGCAGCCCTACCACCATCAGGGCAGCCTTATGCCTGTGATCAAATCGAATGGGTTTATAAACAACAGCTGGACTCGTATAGTGAGTAGGAGTGACACACTTCACAGAAGCTGTCGGTGGCACATAACAAGCTGTGCACTGTACACCCTACCCTTTCAGGCAGCAGAAGTATGCATCACTGCGAGGAACACAAAATCAGCTCCCTTTCTACTGCAATCACAGAATCATAGAATGGTTTGGGTTGGAAGGGACCTTAAAGATGAATTAGTTCCAAGCCCCTCGCCATGGGCACGGACACCCTCTACTAAACCAGGTTGCTCAAAGCCTCATCCAGCCTGGCCTTGAAGACAGCCAGGGATGGGGCATCCACAGCTTCTCTGGGCATGTGTTAATAGCACAGTGTTAATTGAATTTCCTCTACATTCAGCCTGAAACCCTGACTCTCTTGGCCAAATGAAGAAGACGTGCATGGTCATGTTTTTCCGTTATTTGAAAAATGAAGGACCGTAGAAAGTCAAGCTCTCCTTTTTTTAACGTAGCTGATTTAACCTCAGTGTCAGACAAAATCCATATGAAATGCTTCTACGCTTACAGTGGTTCAAATCTGAAATTATTCTCTTTGCATCATCCTTTCTTCTGCAGTTTCAGAGGATTTGGTGGATCAGACCACAATCTTTTATCCGATGATATTTTCTGCATTTGACTTGACAGCAGATAAATCCCTCCAGTATTTCCTTCATGAGAAGTGGAAGTTGACTGTTTCTCCCTCCTTGCCTCCCCACATCCCCACTTTCCTTCTCTGGAAAAATGCTGTCATCCTGGTTGGTGGAAATATCACTTCATATTCCTTCTCCCTAAGGTTTCCACAAGCTGTCCCTTTTTGAAACAAATATTGTTAATTTAACATTTATAGAAGTACCAGTTCAAACACTACAAAATTCATAAAGCACTAAATTGTAACATCTTTCCTTCTTGAAGAGGAAAATGAAGCTGTGTCAAAAGACTTGGCACTGGGTGTGTTAATGTGCAGTCTGAAGGATGTTTTCTTAATCTTTAGGGAATGCTACACTTATAGTTTAATGTAATTTATATACTTTATTTCATTACAGCAGAATAGGCCTTTGTACTTAACAGAATGAACTTCTTAGCCAAGGGAATAAGGAAAGTGATAAGGGATGTTCACGAGAGGATAAGAGCAAAACATACTCTGTATGTGTAGCAGCAAACTTCAGAATGACAGGGAAAAAAGTTTGATAGATCCTTAAAATACCAGACGCTATCTACAAGGTATTTAGCCAGATGGAGCAGTTACGTAAATCTACTGAATTCTTTAGTAAAACTAAACAAGTTTAGATCTGTTGGTACTGAGTGTTCTCGTCCCATATGCAGTCCCCTGAAATCAACAGGAGTTTCTCCTATCTTTTCAGGCTTTGGAGATGACCTCTTCCCTCATGTGATCAATTTATGGGCTGTTACGAACCGGTTTCTACTCAAAGGCAGCTCTTGCATTCTTGTTCTCCCCTTGCAGGTTTTGGTCTTAGCAGCCTGGTGATATTTAAAATCATTGCACTAGTGACAACAATTAAATAAAAATATCTGAGAGGTTCCAAATTATTACAGCAAGGCTCTGGTCTCATAGAATCATCTCCTGCTTCATCAAACATAAACCACTTATTTTTCTGTACACATCTCCAAAGAGAAATGCTGGAACTTATTAAATAAACCATATTATTGCTTTGGATTAATTAGCAGATGGCTTAATGATATGCACTAGTAATTGCTACTGCTTGCACATATTTGATTATACTTTATTATCATAATTGTGTTTAAAATACATCATAGCCATTGATATTTTGTGTTATGTTTATAATTGGTTAACAATTTCCCTGAGAATTTTGAGTTTTGCAGAGATTGCTATCTCATTGTGTTCTATGTCAAAAGGAATTTTAGGCAGCTTTTTTATCCTGGTTAAATAAAGATACGTTCAAAATATAGATGAAGACCAGCTATATGCAGTGACAATAATGATAATTTTCAAATAGTCCAGTCCATCGTACCTTCATAAAATTAATTCACCACTTCATTGCTGTATGCAAATGGTAATCATCCTCTTGTCTGAGCAGTTTTATTGAATATGAAGATTACAGAAATGTTATTTTTCAAGTCTTCAGACACAGCCTCCGTATTCCAAATTCATTCACACTATGAATAAATCTGAGTATCTAAAAATACTTACAAAGTTCTAAGGAAGGATTGGAAAGGTGATAACTGTCCATTTCTTACAATATGTTAATCTGCCTTTGGGTCAAGGACAAATCTTTTATCAATTATATAAATTTCAATATTACAATCAGTTGCTCTTTCTCTCAGTTTTCTGCATACCAGGAAAAAAAAAAAAAAAAAAAAGTCCAAGAAGTCATGTTAAAGGTCTAAACTCAAGAAGACAAGAAACTTAAGAGAAAGACTTCCATCCTGAATTCATGCCATCGTGCTGCAGGAATTATGCAAAACTGAATGCTGTTCTCCAACTTTCCTTAAAATTCTTTTTAAAGCTAACCAAACAGTGTATGAGGACAAACTAGTCCTTTTTTTAACCTTTTGAAGTTGTTGAGCTGTTTTTTACAGTTCTTCAAAAAGTTATTAAGAGAAGTTGATGACCATCAGGACACAGATATTTCTACTATGAAACAAAACCTAGCCCAAGAGTAAGGAAATTAAAAGAAGACACTAACAGACAATCCTCATTAGAAAGATGATGAGGTAGAGTACTGTGTGGCTAACCTGTAGAATAAATACCTCTGTGATCCATAAAATTGATTGAACATGAAAATAAAATATAAAATCTCCCTGGACAGCTCTGTCACATGTTTTGATTTTTACCATGAGCTACAAATCCAAAGCCAACAAATTATTTTTATTTTAGTTGCTTTCTTATTTATGAAGAAGCATCATAACCCATATAGAAATATTTACAGCTCTCCACTGGGCATGAGCCTGGATGTGGACATGGTATAAAATTACAGAAACCCTTGAATTTCAGAGGTAGAGAACAAATGCCTCTTGTTAAAAAAAAAAACAAAAACAAAACCAAAACAAAAAAAAAACCCACACAAAACACCAAACAAACAAAACTCCAAAACATTTTATGTCCCAGTTTTACAGTAATGACTCATGAACACTGTGGTTCTGCTTCATTGTTCACTGCTGCTGGGCTGAGTTTCACCAGCCACTTAGAGATCACTGTCCTCCACATGTCCAATTCACAAATACCCATTATCCCATTCCAAGATTTCAGTGGTAGGCAAGGCATTATCCAATATAACATATTTCAGTTTTAAAATAAATTAATTTAGATTTAACCCTTTAAAACTCATACTGTACGTCAGAGTCACACACCCTATCATGATTTAGCCCCAGTTGGCAGCTAAGCACTACGCAGCCGCTCTCTCAGTCCTCTCCCACCCCAGTGTGGGATGCGGGAGGAATTGAAAAAAAACCCGTGAGTTGAGATAAAACCAGTTAAATAGGACAGCAAAGGAAGAGGAAATAATAATAATAATAATATTGCTGATAAAGGAATATACAGAACCAAGTGATGCACAATGCAACAATTCCTCGCCAGCCAGTGATCGATAGCCTGATCCTGAGCAGCGATTCCCCCTGGCCAACTCCCATCAGCTTATATACTGAGCATGGTGCTTTGTGGCATGAAATGTCCCTTTGGTCAGTTTGGGTCAGCTGTCCTGGCCGTGTCCCCTCCAAGCCTCTTGTAGAGAAGAAGCTGGGAACACAGGGGCAGTATCAGAAACTGAAAACATCCTCGGTTTAGTATAAGCATTACCTGCCAACTGCTAAAGCATCAGTGTTAACATTCTTTTCAGCACAAACCTAAAACACAGCCCCATGCTAGCTACTGTGAAGAAAATTAACTCTATCCCAGCCAAAACCACCACAAACCCGTAGAAAAAAATTCTCATTTAATTAGAGAAATTAAGAGGATCATTGTTTTTTCATTGTTTTTCCTGACCCATACACTTCTATTCAGGCAGCGTTCTGCTGGCAAATAAGGGATGAGCTAAACCCTGAAAATGGAAACATTCTCTTACATACATTGACAGATTGGGCTTGGCTGCAATATTCACTGAATTGTATTTCTATCTCAAGACCTTTCTTTAACTATATAAAGTATAAAATAATCTATGAGGGAACAGAAGGTCCCTGATGCTTACAGCAGATTCTTAAATACACCTTTAGCTATGGACTTTTATTTCAGAAGTGCTGAGCACCTCAGGGTTGCATTAAAGCCACTGTAACAGAAAATAAAAGACTTTGTATCACTGAGATTCAGATGTATTAGTTTTGAGAATAATGTTTAAAAATGGCAACAACAAATTTTAACAGTTCTATACAGCAGCCATATAAATACCATCATCAAAAAAGGTCTCTGTAATATGCAGTTATTGTTCTGTTGCAACTAAAATTTTGTATTACTCCCTTTGCATACAGAAGAATTTTTATTGCAGAAGTTTCTATGGGAATAACGTCTGAGACATCATCAGTACAAAGAAATGGCACGAACAATCTGTCTTAGATCAAAAACAGAATTCCAGTTTGAAGCATCTCTAGGAATATGCTCTAAAGAGAATAGAAGACAGACATTTTAAATGCTAGTGAAAGCTCATGGCAGGTTGTGAATACTCGCTTTCACTTTTTATTACTGTCCACTTAGTAATTGTCCTAGCAGAGGAAGTCTCTGTGAAGTGCCCATGTAACTCCACATCTCCATAAAATTAAACTTGGGTTGAGTGAGCAGGATGGTATATTGCTGAGGCACAGCACTTCTCATACAAGAGTCTATAAAATTGTGTGGCAAAACTGTGCTGCCTAAAAGCCCATCAGGGAAAGTTAAGTTAAAAAAGCAGCTGAAGTATACCCCTTAAACCAGACGCACCATCCAAGTCAAACACCAGAGTAATCAAGACAAGTCAGACCCTTTAAGTCCCAGTGTATCTCTGTTTCCCTTCTCTCACTTTAGGTGACTGCCTTTCATAGTTTTCATTTTAAATTATAAAAATACATTTTATATGACATTTATAATCCAGAGTTAGAAAAATGCTGTTTTGATTTGAATAGGTCACTCTGAAAATGTAACTAAACTCTTTAAAAATATGCACAGTTTAATAGATCATATAAATAATGCAGGTGGCCTTTGAGGGGAAAAAATTATAGCAAGCAATAATTATTTTGTCTGGCATGGTTTGCTTCCAACCTTAGATTTCACTCCCATCAGTAAAATGACTTTGTCAGCAAAAGAGTTATCAAAATTACACACATATTTTCCATCCATTGGCAGTGTAAACTCTCTAAAAGGTGATTAGCACTGAATACCAAAAGGAATGATTGTCATGGCTCAATTTAATTTAAAATACACATTATGATTTAATTGCTCACAGTAACCTGACGTGTATGAGCCAGGCTATTAGGAGTAAACAGGACTCTATAAATCGTATGAACGAGGGGGTGGAGAACATCTGTTTTCAGGTTTTCCTATCCTAATTTTTCTCTGTTGCCTAAAGGCAAAGAGGAAAAGTGTTGCATTTCAGCCTTAATTTTTTTTTTCCATATGGTAGGCTAACTGGACCGGCAGCTGGGCAGACCTTAGTCCCTGTGTGGTTTGAACTGCAGTAGCTGTGTTTTCACTAGCAAGTAGTGTGGCCCAGCAGAAACCCATCAGGAAAGCCAGACGGTGCTTTGGTGCTGAGGACCCGAAGTTGACACTGTACAGGTTTGTGGGACTTTGGGTGAGCTCTAGTCTCATTCGTGATCCGAATACACCTCTCTTTAGCAATGGATGCCCTCTTGAGTGCATCTTCCTGTTTTGTTTCATCCAAAAATGAAGCCATTGTTCTGCATCCTCCAGGATGATGCTACAGAGCAGATCAGGGCCCATGAGAGGGAGACAAACAGGGAATTCACTTTGACTGATTTGAATGAAAACACTGACATGCACCCAGTTACTCCAGGGCTAAAGAGTCTGCAAAGTTGAATGGCCCACAGAACCCATTTTCTAGCTATTTGGGCTGCTGGCCAGTCTGCCTCTTCTATCCAGTGGCATTAAGCCACTGCCAATTTTATCCGAATTAAGAGGAAGTTGTTGCATCCCCAGCAGAGCAGAGGAAGGGGTGGCCCTCCTCAAGCAACAGCAGCCAGCCCTTCCATGCCCTGAAGGACAGCCAGCCAGACAATGCAAGGTGGATGGACATGTAGAGGGGTCCAAGCACACAAGTATCTGTGCAATCAAGCTTCACACATTTTGTTGATCTTAGAAAAACCTTATAGGCTACATAATTTTGTGGAATGTTTGGGGTTTGTGATTTGAGGTTTTTTTAAATGGAAAAGGTCATGTTTAAAGCATTGATGTGACTTTAAAAGCAAAATTCTAACCCAAAGGTATGATATTTATGACTGTTAACCTCTCATTCCTTTATTTTCTTGCATAGTTTCTGCTTCTTTTCTAGATTAGAACAGATACTATATTGCATTAGAGGATGAATCAGCAGAGTCCATACGGGAATACTGCAAGCAGTGAAAATGCCCTTCAGGCCTACTGCAGCCACAGCTACTTAACCCATCCCAACATGGATTTTCAATTTGCCATACACTTTATTTAGCCAGCTGACAGGATATGAAGGGAGTCACCACAGGATCTCAGCTAACTATTGCTTTTGCTATTTCTCTAACAAACACCAGAGTGGAAGAGGTAGTAACAGTATGACCACTACTCTCCCTTTCCTCCCTTAATTTTACACTGCACTGTAAGGCAACCTCTACACAAGGAAATGTATCACTCAAAGATCCAGACTAGCCTTATTTCTAGTAATCTATAAACAAAATTTCCACTTAAAAACTGTTTTTTCCCCATCTCTTCTCACTCAAGTTTCTGTACTTGCTTCCTTGTTTGTCTGATTTTCAACATAGTTTGAATGTTCCTTATTCTGATGTTGTTACCTTTTGTTTTGCCTTTACCTTGATGATATATCAAGAAATGGTCCAATGAGGTTGCTGATTTCTATACCAGTTAGGCTAAATCCTTATTTTGTTCATCTACCCTATTCTCTTGGAGCTATACCAAGGAAAAGAGACACTTTTTTTCATCTTAGGTTTTCCTAGATCTTCCATTCAAAAAAAAAAAAAAAGTGCTTGCATGACATAGGAAATTTTCTATCTTTGGGTTCTCAAATCACTCCTGCCTTCAGAGTTTTTGTGCTTCATGCTAAGTTTCAGAGGTGCAGTGGTGGTGCAAGGGTTTCAACTCTTGAAACCCTTTGGGACAATCTATTCAAGCTGCTTTTGGTCATTTATCTGTGTGTGTGTGTGTACAGATACATGTATACATACACATATATAAAATGAGTAACAATTCCTCTTAGATATAATTTAGTTTCTTTAAATAGAAAATGGTGGATTATTTAGAATATCTCCTCTATACAAGCAATCAAAGGTTGTTATATCCCTCTTGAATGTATACACAAGATTTCCTGTCTTGTGTGCTATAAAAGGCCTCATTTCCAATGGACATTGCACATGGTATTATTGTTCATTCTTACTCACCTTGGGTGACTTAGTTTCTACAAGTCCTGTGCAAAGAAAGATGAGGAGTAATTTCAAGTAATAGCCTTCAAATGCTGGAGGGAAGGGAATGTTTGCAACGTTTAAGATGGATTTGCTCTGGTATTTAGATTTTAAGTACATCTCTGTCACAAAATAGAGAACCTCAGATCTAATTTTAATATTTTTCTTAATATTAGCAATCTTTTCATGCTCCACAGGACAGCTGACATACCTATTTAGTTCCTTTCTGTCAGAAAGGAGTATACATTGCAGAGGAAATACCTGAAACAAAATTTTGCTAAAACCGTCATGGAAGTATTGGAAAACATGTCAAAGATCAGGGAATGTGAACGGCTGTAATCTTCACACAGCTGCTATGAAACTTGAAAAGAGCCATATCCACAAAAATATCAGACACAAATGGTGTTTTTCACATTATTCCTGGTTACATAAGTGCTGAAACCTATATCATTCCTTCAAGGAAATTCTGTGGGCATTGTCAAATTCTGTCCGATACCTAAATAGTGTAATACATATCTAAATCGGTATTATGGGCAATGTTCAACTGTACATTTTATCTAATGTGTTACTTAAATTGTGTAGAGAGAGTAAGGATACTGTTAAAAGGGAAAACGTACTCCAGTGACTTGTGTTGCTCCTGAGCACAAAAATTATATCCTTTTCTTTCTGGGATTTGAGATTTTAATCTCACTTTCTTTTTAGCAGTGAGACTCCTTGGATCACAGAGGGCAGAGGAAATAAGGTATGAATGGTTGGAGTTTGCATTCTTTTCTTCAGCCGTTGAAAGTAAATAATGGTCCCCTGGGGAAAGAATGAGGCAAGACTCAGGAAAGTGAGAAACCAATGAGAGCTGGTGACTGATACAGAATTATTCTATCTATGTTTCTAACTGACTGAGGAAGTGCAAGAGAAACAGCGATGTTGTGAGTGACTTGGGTTGCTAAAAAAGACAAATGCTTCTGATTTTACAAAAAAGACTTGGGAAAAATAATTTAAGACCGACAAATTATTTAAGATCCATGAAGAATAATGCACAGAGGGTAGGAGTGGTAACTCTAAGTGCAACCATGGTCACTAAGTTGCTTACTACCACTCTAGGAAAGAGATCTTGGAGTAATTGTAGAAAATCTCCAAATGAATCAGCTGTCAGAGAGCAGCGAGAGATGATCCAGGGGTGAGTGGGCCTTAAATAGGATCCTAAGCTGTGGACAGCATGGGGGTAACCCCAGAGTGGGTGGGCAGGGACAGTCAGGGCTGGTGGTGTCCTCAGGGCACTGATATCTGGTCAGGGATCAAAACACAGATCTGATTTTGTGACTGGTTAGAAATAATAACAAACCAGTAAAGATATTATGCATTGCCTGCATGGTGCTCCCACATCCTGAACGGCATGTGTGCAGTTCTGCTTCACTGCTAAGAAGTGCCCAGGACCTACACAGGAGCATGTGTACACAACAGGCATGATCAGAGGGATATGGTGGTTTCCACTACAAGGACAAACCAAGCAAGATTAGATCTTTAACTTGGAAAATAGATGACTGGGAGTGAAATTTACAGTGACAGAGGTCTATAAAATGAGAAACTTGCAGAATTCATTAACAAAGAAACCAATGGAGAGCTTATGACTCACTAGGCAGTAAGGTTACAAAACAAAATTGTGTTTTTACAGTGTTTTCACAGTGTTTAAAGAGAAACCTGTGGACATCGTCGCTGTGTATTTGAGAGGCCAATAAAACAAGTGAATTTTAAAAGGGATTAGACAAATTCAGAATGGAAAGGATCACTGTGCTACTGTTGAAAATGAGGTACAGTCTTTGTCTCAAACCCCTAACCTATCACCTGCTGGAAGGCTTACGCCTGTCATTTCCAGTGTAACATACAGACCTTCAGTGTACACCTTCAGGGGAAAGGTGTAAGTTAGCTTGGTTCAGCCTAACAGATTTTATTTCCTCAAACCTGTTTAGTGAATAGAGATTCAGATTCCCTCTTTGATCTCATTTCTCATCAGCGTCACAACATTTCAGTACTCAGACAAGTGGGAGCTCAAGGCAAGCCTTGTCCCATGAAATGCTTTGCCTTGAGAAGAAATACCAGGCAGTAACTGCGTATACCAGAAAGGTCTAGCACACAAGTAATTTCAGCATAAACGTGGTTAAAAAGTAGCTCAGTTGTTCTGAGTTGGGTGGTGGTTTTCTGGCATCTCTTCCTATAGCATTATTCAGGAAGATATGTAGCTATGTATGCATGTGTGTGTAGTCACAGGTGGAGTACCAACTGACCCCCTTGCGCTTTTTTTCTAGTTAATCCATCTGAAAACAAATACTCCTAGTGAGTTAAACCAGTTCCAGCAAATAAGCCAGTTACAGCCAAGTGGCAATTCTTGCATTCTGAATATCTGACTGAATTCATGCTGTCAAACATCTATTATATAAAGCATTGCTCTAAAGTCAAAGTAACATACAGATGTGTTATTTGTCTTGTTCATCCTTCCCTCAAGCAGTGTTTTAATGAAAGCCCCAGGCAAACCCTGACTTTCTGAGTACCTTAATGACAAAGTACTGTATTTTTCTAATGTCCAAAAATGAGGGACAAAGCCTGGATTTTTTCTGTCTTTGTCCCCACTCATCTTATTTTGTCAGATTCAGACAAAGCTCCTTTCCAAGTCTTCCCCTGTTTTCAGGGTTTTGCGCAGTGAGTGCTGAGGAAAGGTGAGGAAGAACAGTATTCTACAAACCTCTTATTTTTGTGGCTTCAGGAGGGCTTTTCTCCTTTCCCTGCAAAGATATTTGATACATTTACATGCAGCCATCTCTCCTTCAAGCCAGGAGCAGAGTGTGGTACCCTGCAAAGAAGCAGAGCAGTGGAAGCACAGACTGCCTGTGTCCTGTAAGCAGTCCTGAACCACACAACCACGTCAGTCCCATAACCTTTCCTAGAGAGGAGAATTTCAATGCAGCAGGATATTGCTCCTTTTTCAATTGTTCCTCTCCACTCACAAAGCAGGGTAGTATGATTGTGCATCTGTTCCAGACAGTAAAGGTACCTGTACTATCTTATGAGCTCATGTAAAGAAGTGGGAAACATGGGACAATTTAGCCTTCCTCCTTTGCCCCAGTTTCTTCCCCAGATAGTAAAACTTATCTGTATGGAGAAGGAGAAGAAAAAATTAATGCTCAGAGATAAGGTGTGATATATTTGAGGTGTCAGGTATTTAAGTAGCAATAGCCATGAGAAATGCTGTTTGGTTTTCTGCTGTCATTCCTGCTTTTATCTTCCTCAGAGACGTTTATATCTTTTCCCCTCTTTTTTTTGCTTTCTTTTAACACATTATTCCCTTTTGTAATTCTCTTCCCCTTTAAGTTGGTTCAGTTAGGCAAGAAAATCTGGAGTATAAGGTGCTGTATATAAATGCTGGGAATTATTCATTCCATTTCATTTGGCCTTTATTTTCAGTAGGGCTCCAATCACCATTACCATTCTCTTTTGCAAGTAATTTAATGGTTTAGTTCCCTCTCATAAGAGTCTTCATTGTCGAGTAAGTTCTTCAATTAATTCCCTATTACCCTACCAGTTCAGCTATATTTGCAACGTAAACAGGTAGGTTTACTTGCATCATTTGAGGGTGGGATATGTGCATAGAGAGTGTGTGGGGGGGTGTCATTTTACTTTTTTTAAGCAGCTTTGTTCTGTAGGTACAAGGAGAAGAAAATTGTATGTGAGGCACTGCTATGGACCCTGTGTGGGAGGAGAGCAATTTCCAGTCCTGTCCTTCAGTTCTGCATTTACCAAAGAGGGATTTAAGTACATGATGCAAGGTAACTGCCTAAAATGTAATGTCATTTGATGAACAGAGAATTGGTTCAAAATTCAAGCTTACAGTGCATCAGCCTGGCAAGTGCAGAGGAATTCATGATCTCCGAGTTGGAGGAAAATTAATTACCCCTTAAAGCCATCGACCTACCCCACCAAAGACAGTACTCCTCTGGCTTTCACCTGTCCCCACTGTCCCTGGTGGGTGGCTAGCAGGGGGTTAGCTGGGTCATTGCTCAAAAATCACTCCTTCCAATTTGTTTTTTGGGCTCCTGCTGTCCCCTAATATTGCCATGTCTTGCATACTGGTGTGCAACAAGTCATTCAGGTTTCATTCCATGTTATGGGAGAAGTTCACACTCCTCTCCTTGGAGTTTCCGAATACTCTCCCCATGCGCTCAGCTTGCTATGAGTCTGCTTTCCGTGCCCTGGCGCTACACCAAGAGTTTAAGACAGCCTTTCAGCACTGAGGTACAGTGCTCCTCTGAATGATGGTGAAAAGTCACCCTAGCCAGTGCCAGTGGTGAAAACAGACTATCCTTTCTATGATCTACCCGTTATAGTGAAATGAAATATAACCTTTAGGCACATCACAGTTGCTGCATAAAGCGCACATAAAGAAATGAGCTTTGTAAGGTTGCTTAAGCAATCTTACTTCATAAATTGGAGTCCTTTTAAAAATATATAAGCACGCACTAGAACAACAGTTTTTTTAAATGTCACGGCAGCGCTGCTTCTTTTGAAAGATGATGCATGTATCGTTCTGTAAAGAAAAGAGTGAGGAGGAAGCTGACAACTCATTACTCTTGAACAATAAAAAAAACCAACCTATGTTGCTTGAGTATGTGAGGCATTTTTCAAATAAAATAGTTCGCATTTTATGACATCATCCACAAGTCAAATTGAACAGAAACTACATTCCTGAACTTGAATGAAAAATAAAATCCTGTGGTGTTCTCACAAGGAGCTTCTCAGCACCTCCATAGGCTACTGGCATCCTAAGGTTGGAACAAGCTGCACCAGGGAAGATTGGAGACCATTAATGCTGGTTTAGATTTTGCCATTCTGCCATGTGGCTTTCTTTCAGAGGAAACAACTGTAACATCACCTTTGACATCTTCCTCATATTTCATCCCCTAAACCCATAATTAGATATTCATTCCATGTAAAGCCAGGCAAGGCAGCAACACTGGCTCTCTTTGGCTTTGCTTTCCCACATCATTATGAGATCCACAGAGAGCTCCACTTTTGCATAAATGAATGAGGTTCATTTGCCTTACATGAAATGTAAACAGAGTCCATCTTATAAGAAAGTGAAATACATGGCTGAAACCAGGAGAAGTAGATGGCCACAGTCACTTTATCATCTCTTCTTAGCAAGTTCCAAAGCAGAGCATGCCTTCAATTCAGCTCCATGAGGCAAAATAAGCTATGTTACAATGCCTATAAAATAAATCAACATACTGGTCGCATCAGTCCTTGAGGTAAATTGTAGGGTGAAATGGTGAACTGCTCATTTTTTTTCCCCAATAAGACTTTTGCAGTAAAGGGAAAGTTGTATTCCCCATAATAGAAATCTTTGAAGTTGTTGTGAGTGAGTGCCTTTATGATGTGCTCTGATACTGCGTTTTTACTGCTGATTACAAGTGAATTTCCAGGGGTAATTTTCATGGAGTGCTCAGTTTCGAACAGATTTTAGAATTATTTCACTGACCCTACCAATTCAGGACACCTTACATGTCTTGCACGCTGTACTGAAGAGCATCTCATCATAAATGTTGTAAAAGTCTAAATAGGATCTCTGAGAAAAAGTATTTTGACAGATCTCCCCTGCCCCCTTCCTAAACCTCTAAATGTACTTGTCCAAGAACTGAGCCAGAAAAACATGTTATTCCTAGACAGCTGCTCAGCAAAGCCCTCATGAAGTTAAGAGAGCTTTTCAAACTGATTGCAGCTGACATATGAGGTCCCATACCATTAACACAGACAGAGAATCATTTAATTTGAATTTCCTTTCCAAATGGCCTGAAGTGCTCCCATTAGCTAACCAGAAAACTAAAATGGTTCTTAGTCTTTGATTTTGAGAATTCTTTTTTTTTTTTTTTTTTTTTTTTTTTTTTGGTCTAGACACACACACAGTCCCCACTGCTAAAAAAAAAATGGAGTTTTGAACTGAATTATTCTGTAAGAAATCCACCTACCTGTGGTGATAACCTCTGGCATGCACACCCAGCTAGGCTAGGACTTCTTCCATTTAGGTCCCTGTCTTGTGGGGAGACTGATACTTTTTTTCCCCAGCCTCTCTGCTTTATTCTTAGACCAGGCACATCTCTGTGGTATTTGATTGCCTGAATATTATTTCTCCATCACTGGACAGCAGCCAGATTGCCATTCTTCTCTGAGTAAATAACTTAAGATTTAATGAAAAATCCACATTACAAGAAGACCCAATACAAAAAAATATCTGTCAAACATATAATAGAAAATATTTTCTGTTGAAACAGAAACCCACGTAGAAAGTAGCCATTTTCATTTTGAACATTCAGTTTCTCAAAACAAACAAACAAACAAACAAACAAAAAAATCTCCTTGGTCTTACGTCTTGGATTCATTTGTGGATTTAAAAAGAATAGACGATACTCCAAGATACAAGTTCATGGGGTTAAAGTTTAATTGTATATGTATTTCAAGTGAGATCACAGAGGGCAAAATGTCACAATTCTATTGCATATCATTTCGGCAAGAAAGATTAAAGTATATATACATATATTTATCTGGGTGCCTTATTGTCTCAGTGCTTTGATGTCTTCATTCTGTTTTGGTTGCTTTTGAAAAATCCTCAGTTTTCCATCTGGGGACTGTATCACACGAAATCTCAAGGAATGCTACAACTTTGTAGTATTTAATAGGGTGCAGGTAGTTACTGTCACATAGATTCATTGTGGGACCTCTCTCCATTATTTTTCAGTGATCCTGGGAGTCTGGAAAGGTCCCATTTGAATGGAAGCTGACAAATGTTCCAGTTTTCAGGAAGGCTAAGAAGTAAGACACTAGTAATTATAGGCCTGTCAGTCTCACCTCAGTGCCTGGTAAAATTAGGCAGAAGGTTGTTTTGGGAGTTACTGAAAAACACTTGAGACAGAATGCAGACATTCACAGAATCATGGAATGGGTTGGGTTGGAAGGGACCCGAAAGACCATCTAATTCCAACCCCCCTGCCATGGGCAGGGACACCCTCCACTAGACCAGGTTGCTCACAGCCTCATCCAGCCTGGCCTTGAACACTTCCAGGGGTGGGGCACCCACAGCTTCTCTGGGCAACCTGTTCCAGTGCCTCACCACCCTCTCTGGGAAGAACTTCTTCCTGACGTCCAATCTAAATCTCCCCACTTTCAGTTTAAACCCGTTACGTGTTACCTATGACATCTGCCATAGCCAGCACAGCTTCATGAAGGCAAAGTCCTGCTTGACCAGCTTAATTTCCTTTTATGGCAAGGTAACCCACCTAGTTGACCACAGGAAGCCAGTAGATGTGGTGGGTTTGGATTTTAGCAAAATTTTTGACACTGTCTCTCACAGTATCCTTCTGGACAAAATGTCCAGCACACAGCTAGACAAGTCCATAATATCTTGGATGAGCAACTGACTGACAGGTTGGGCTCAGAGGGTTATGTGGTTACATCAGTATGGTGGCCAGTCACCAGTGGGGTTCCCCGGGGCTCGATTTTAAGGCCAGTGCTCTTTAATGGTTTTATAAATGATCTGGACACAGGAATCAAAGGTAAATTAAGTAAGTTTGCCAATGATACTAAATTAGGAGGAGCTGTGGACTCTCTCGAGAGTAGACAGGCCTTACAGAGAGATCTGGACAGACTAAAGGGCTGGGAATCACCAACCATACTAAATTTAAGAAGACCAGGTACTGTATTCTCCAGCTGGGATGGGGCAATCCTGGTTTATATGTACAAACTGGGGGGTGAACGGCTGGAGAGCAGCTTCATGGAAAGAGATCTGATGGCAAGTTGAGCTGATATCGAGTTGAATATGAGTCAACAATGTGCCCTGGCAGTCAAAAGGGCCAACTGCATCCTGGGGTGTGTCAAGCGCAGCATAGCTACACTGCCCTGGTGTGGCCCCACCTTGAGTACTGTGGCAGTTTTGGGTGCCTCAATAGAAGAAGGACATCAAACTGTTAGACTCTGTCCAGAGGAAGATGACCAAGATGGTGAAAGGTCTTGAGGGCAAAACTTGTGAGGAGTGACCAAGGTCACTTAGTTTGTTCAGCTTGGAGGAGAGAAGACTGAGGGGTGACCTCACTGCTGTTTACACCTTCCTCAAGGGTGGCACAGAGGGTAAGGTGCTGATCTCTTCTCTGGTGAACAGCGATAGGACATGAGAAAATGGAATGAAGATGCATCAGGGGAAGTTCAGACTGGACATTAGGAAACGTTTTTCACTGAGATGGTGGTCAGTCACTGGATTAGCCTGCCCAGGGAAGTGGCCTACCCAGGGAAGTGGTCACAGCACCAAACTTGTCAGAGATCTAGGAATGTCTGGACAACACTCGTAGCCATATGGCTTAGTTTTACGTAGTCCTGCAAGGAGCAGGTGGTTGGACTCGATGATCCTTATAAGTCCCTTCCAATTTGAGATATTCTATGATTGTAGCTTTATTTCTAAATAAGTACTCTCCGTCACTCCATTTTATGGTGGTTTTGTTGGTTTGTTTTCATAATATAACCTCTGTTTACACCTTCATCAGCACACATCTAAGTTGCTATCTGAAATACTACTGATGTGTCAAAGTTGTCTAGAGTTTAGCTACATCAGCAAGTAGGGGACACCAAGAGCAGAGATATACAGAGCAAAGCAGTTGCTGCCAAGTGCATGCAATCCATGTTGGAGGCATCTCAGGATATTTCATTTCCCATTTACTTCCATTTGGTCCCATAGACTGAACTCCTGCTGGTGCCTGGAGGGTGTAAGGTATGCTATCAGGGTGCATCGTCTCATCCAAATTCATCTGAAAGGACTCAGAGATCATTCCATGATGTGAACAGAAGCATGGTCAGTGGAGAAAACTGGGAGATTTGTTTCCAATCCGATTGAATCAAAAGCACTAATGGATGTGGACCACAGAGAGAGTGGGATAACTCAAAGCAATGTTTCCTGTGGTGTTCTCATACTCTCATTTTACTCAGTGTAAGACTTCAAAGACTCAAAACTGTGTTGTGAATTTAGGAGGTTTAGCAGTAAAGAACAATGCTATTTGAAAAAAAGCTGGGATTATGAATTATGTGATACTTGTACTTCTAAGACACATATCAAACATGGAATATTGAGGCTGGCTGGCAGGGGTTTCTGCTTTGTTGATTGTTGCTTTGTCCTGTGAGTAATACTGAAAGATAAATAATGATGGATTGGAGAATATATACAAGATGGTCATCATCCCTTTTTCTTTCTAATTTTGTAGCAGAACTTTTCTGTTGACAATGTTTGGTGTCTAATTCTTTGTTTGCTTTTAATTCCCCTAGCAACCATAGTGTTGTCCTGGTTACAACGATACACATACTTAGTCCTATATCATAGGAATTTTCAAGCATGAGCACATTGCTGCAGTGGGATGGTGGAACGAAGATGTAGCAGTAGATACTTCAGCCACTGCCCTGTGCTCATGAACTGGTTACATCTGGAGATAAAGCAAAGTTTTATGTAATAACTTCAGATTCACCACCTTGTGTTTTTGTCACACTTTTCAGGTGTGACAGCTTTTAAATGTTATATTTCTGTTGCTAGGAGAAATTCTTCATGCTGCCTTTTTCCTTTTAACATATTTTAAGCCCATCTCAAAACTTGTATTGTTTAAAGCAATGAGATGGTGCACGATAAGACAGAAAAACAAAGCTGTTATTTCTAAGTTCTCAGCTCAGAGAAAGTTGACTCCTTGAACAAGATTATCATCTCCTGGTTCTTTAGAAAATACATTTATAGTAAGATGTCTACATTTTAAATTTTAAGTAGCTTCATCACTTTTCTCCTGTATCTTCCAATCCCCTAGAAGGTATTTATTTCACATCAGTTGCTGTGAAATCTTCCCACCGCCTTCAATTCCTAGAGAGCACAGAGAGGTAGATTGCAGTTCATATTTTCAAAGCCATGGGTTAAAGTGCTAGGTTTCCTAAATAGTCAGCTTTGGTACTGGCACACTGGCTTCTAGGAAGTCATTATCATTACAAACTGCTTCTGCAGAAAAACTTATACCTCCTTCCTTTCCCTCTCCTGATCACCTGCAGTGTGGAAAAATCCCTTTGCTTGCTGTGCCTTTAAGCAATGCCTTTCACTCAAACAAATGAAACAGTATATTCCTGTATGGAAATCTGTCTTTGTGCCTCCTGAGAGAGTGTCTATCACAATGACATCTCTGCAGGATAATCAAGCCACAGGACAAAACACCACAAATTTTCTGGAGCTGATGTGTTTAATTCTGTTTACACTACTGAAGATTGATTTGTAGGAACATAAAAAGATGAATTGCATCACTTCTTGACATGTGATAAGAAAAAGGCTATATGTACCCCAGGAATGAAATGGAGCATACCAGTCATCTGTTAATACCGTGCCTGTTGTTAAATGTTGCAGGGAATTGTCCTTGGGCAGATGTCTCTATATAGAACACGTGAATTCTACAATGTCTTCTTTCAATTTTCCATTTGAAAGTGGCATTCTTCTTTTGAAAGTGTCTATTTTGATTTAAATTAGAGATATTTTAAGTTAAATAACTATTTTAAGTTAAATAAAGACAGAGGGTTCTAAATTTGCAACAGGGTTTTACAACTTTTTTTTATCTCAGAAGTTGTTCTTTTTGAACAAATTGCTTTTTGCATCCCCTCCCCATCAATTTTCTCTGTTTAGTTACAGAACCAAAATACTCTTTACCTATTTGTACTCCTGTGCTGGTTTTAGTCAGGGAAGAATTAACTTTCTTCACAGTGGCTGGTATGAAGCAAGGTTTCTGGACTTACCCCAAGAGATATTGATAACGTGTCTTTTTAGCTGGTGCTGGGGAGTGCTCACACCAAATTCAAGGTCTCACTCTGCTTCTGATACTGCAGCTGTGTTCCCAGTTTTCTCACTACAGACAGTGTGGGGGACACACAGTTCAGACAGCTGACCCAAACTGGCTGAAGGAGCATTTCATTCCATAGTACATCATGCTCAGTACATAAGTGGGGAGTGGGCTTGGGGGCCATCACCCTCTCTAACTTTTCTTATGGTCTTCACTAACTCCTTTGTGAGCTGCTTTGCTAACTCCTTTGGTGACTCGTTTGTCCGTGAGTTAGTGGATTTGTTAGTTTTCACAGTCGTGCTGTTGCTGATGGGGTTCACTCAGAATCTGCTACGATAGCTCTTGGGCTCCAGCTATAAGATTCTCTGGCTCTGACTCTCACTTCTCGGGACCTGCCTGGGTGGGCATCAGTCAACAGGTGGTGAGCAGTTGTATTATATTGTATCATATTTTTTATTTTCTATTATTTTAGTTACTTATTAGTAGAAGTACTTGCATATATTAATTTATATATATATTATTCACTTATATTCAAACAGTAAATAGTTCTTATCTCAATTTTATGAGCTTCCTTGTCTTTTTCCTCCAATTCTCCCCCTCTGCTGGAGGAATGGGGAGGGAGGTATGAGAGCATCTTCATGGTATTTTGCTGGCCAGAGTTAAACCATGACAATTCCTGAGGATATGTGAAACCTTATCATATGAAAATTATAAATGGCATTCGGCAAAAGCTCATGTTTTTCACCTGTATGAGGAGCAGTCTTTTCTAGATTGTATTTCTAAAAGTACAGTCACTCCCACCCACACTTGTTTTTATCTCTCGTATCTCAGCATCAGTAACACATCTAATGCAGGGTTTGTCTCTCGATATTCAGGAGGATGGGAATGCAGTAGGGTCTAGTCTTTGCTCACAATTCCAAGCTCCTGCAGGAAATAACAATACCATGGTTCTGCTTCAACACCAGCATTTCTTATTGTGTAGATCATCTCAGAAAGCCATTGTGAAGTTAACAGAGAAGAAATACAAATTTCAAACACTGAAAAAAACACAGTAAATACCACGTTTCCCTAAGAATGAGAAGTGCTGCATCCTACTTGTGTTCTGGCATGTCCTGTATCATGTACTCTGGGATTGTCCAACACGTGATGTTACAAAGAAGGGCACACTCGAATACACATCACTTCAGAAGAAACTAGTTTAGTTAATGTGGCCTGTGAGTAAGGAATTCCTTTATGTTTCTCTGCTCACTAATTTATACCTTGGAGCATATTTGTTTACCCATACCTTGACAATGTGGCATTGCAGTTGATCATAGAGATATCCAGCTGTTTAAAACCAGCATGCCTAGATTTTTTTTTCCCTCTGATCTTCTGCAGCAGTAATTTCTATACACTGACAGCCACTCAGAATTTTGAAAGCTGTTAATCATTACAGTAAAGGTGAGTCTCTGGCAATTCAAGTTTCTTTATATATTGGCTTACCGTGAATGATGACGTTATAAACCCCACTAGTGTTGATGTATTTGTTATGTTCTTGAAAACAAACTCATGACGTATATTAATGGCTTAGTTACAAAGTAAATCTTTAGCATTATTCAAACAGCAGTACATATATTTATTGGTTGTTATAACAGTCAATAAAGTAACAGAGTAGAGAAGGAAAGAAGAAAATGACACGGCTGTACTGTGAGATTTTATTTATGGATTGTCTCTGACTCAGAAAACTAGCATGTCCTGAGTGATTTAAACTTTGGTCAGAAAAAAAAGTGACATAAGCTGTCTTTAAGTACAGTGACTTTTCTTTACCATTTTTCATCTCTCTACAGAATATTGCCAAAAGGACAAAATTGTCTTTTCTCTCAGGTGAGTGCATCTGTGATTCTATTTGCATTAATGGCTAATAAATGGAATTAGGTATAAATAGATGGAATCACTCATTGGCATTCTATAACTTTTTATGTAAGTCTTTTGCTTAGGAAAATAAAAAAAGAAATCAAATTACCAAACTGGAAAACAAAAAAAATTAAGGTGTGGGTCTGATCTTTTTCCATTGCAATATTTACATTGAGGAAGTTTCGACCACAGTGTCCTCCTTAGAAGTTTTAAAGATAATTCTATTGGAGTGTTCATGGTTATTGGATGTTCTCAAGCTTAATATGAAGAATGAAGCCATTTTAGGAGCAAGTTCTTTTATTTGTATTAAATAGTGCCTTGTTCCATGGAAAAACTCACTGGCTAGACTGGCAAATGGATGGTGGGTGTGAAATATGCGTGTTACATGTCCTACTCCGTCTTCAAGAAAATAAGAATTTGTGTAAATTTTTGAGGCAATTTAGCTTTTATAAAGACATATACAAAGAAAGTAGAAATAACGGAGTGCAGCCCATCACAGGGGACGTCTTGAACAGTGGCTGAAAAACAATGTAATTGGCTTTTATGGCCAATGAATCTATTGTGTTAGTGAAGGAGAACATATTATAATGAGCTTTCTGCATCATTTTAAAGGATGAAAAGCACATAATTATGACGGATATTCTCGTTTCAGTTACACCATTCCCATATGGCTAATACAAAAGGTTGTTAACAAAATGTTTGTGTTAAAGACTATCTGCAGGAAGATGGAACAAATAGGTGGTTTGTTGGAAAAATATTTCACCACATCACCAAGTTGTTTGCAGTTTTTAAGATTTAATATTTGAGGTGACAATGACTAATTTTTGTAGACTCCTGAACTTTTGTAGATTCAGCTTTAAAAACCAAGTTCACATTTAATTCTCTCCAGATGCTGAGAACTCTGTTCTAAGGAAATTGTGTCAGGATCAAGTTTTCATTTCTATCTTCTACTGAAACTTGCAATACCTTGTCAGACTGGCATGCAACTCATTCAGAAGAATCAACTGAATTCTCATAGTTTGGGTCCAATCAGAGGAAACAAGATAATGACTCTCATTTATTTACCAGATGGAAAGATGCTCCTATTTTTTCACTAAGCTTCCTGTAGAATGATGCTGGAAGGATGAAGAATGCCTTGGACACAAGCAAAATGTAGCAAGAGATACTAGCACAATGAGCTGGTTGGCTGTAGCAGCTGATTATACTGCTTGTCATCCATTGTTCAAGCTGTCCCATGGAAAAAGACGCATTCTGTTACTGCTGCTCCTTGAATGCTTAAAAACAAGTGCAACACCTCAGCAACTTCTGCAAGGTCTTATTTTACAGAAATGCAGGAGTAGTGTTTTGGGAAGCCAGAAGGAATCAAGCATATTTAGAGAATTTGTAAACTATTTCAGTTTTCTGAGAAGAACAGGAATATGTGGGTTGCCGGGGAGAGAATTTTATTTGCTTTTATCCTTTATTTAGCAGTACCAAAAGTCTTTCTTTTTTAAGAGGTCTTACGTTAATGTTTTTCTTATCACAGTTGCTCAGAACAGTTATGGACCATATATCAGTATGTTGATTTAGAGAAATTTTTCACAGCTCTAGGCTGAACTGGAGGTTGGGAAATATGTCACATGCACATGTGTACAACAAGATTTCATATAAGGATTAAGTTCTTTAACAAAAGCTGTTGCTCTCATTTCCTACCATGAATAAAGTTCTGAAAATTATCAAAGCTACATTACTGCTAGATTAAAAGAATATGATTTACCACCTCTTGTCAGTATTTTTAAATTAACTGTATTAGCTACCAATCTCTGACTAGGAACTTGGAAGATACTTGCATGTATCATTTGCAGTTTACAGATAACAGCACATCTACTGTCTACTAAGTGGATGGACTTCAATCATATTTACTAATTTTTCTCTCTTCTATTTATGATATCCCTCACTATTCACCGCAGTATCCCATATATAAACACATATTCAGCTTCTTCAAGGCCAGGCTGGATGAGGCTTTGAGCAACCTGGTCTAGTGGAGGGTGTCCCTGCCCATGGCAGGGGGGTTGGAACTAGATGAGCTTTGAGGTCCCTTCCAACCCAAACCATTCTCTGATTCTATAAAATGACTCTATGATTCTTCACTGTCAAGTTAAGTGTCTGCAGAGTAGATCAATCGTCTACTCCAGAAAGCACAAAGCTGGCAAAGACAAAGGTGTTCTGCTGATTTAGATGAACCTTATGCTTAATGCCTCGGCATCCTGTTGCATCTTCTTTGATATTGATGTTTCTAACATCCAGATCAAATGTATTTTTCAACAGGTTTGGGGTTGGATTTAAAAAAAAAAAAAAAAAATTCTCATCAATCTCTATTCTCTCTTTCTTGCCTTCTAGTCTAAAACATAAGCACTTGCAAAGGCTACTAAAGAAATTTTAAGACATGGATACAAGCAGAAGCTTTAAAGGAAGAGAAAGAAAATTGGATAGGACAAAGAAAATACAGAGATTTCTCTGCAAAGTATGTGGGAAATATCACAGTACCACAAGTTAGAAAAGAACAATGGGAGAAGAAGACATGATGTGGGAAGAATGGTGCCAATTCATTCACAAGTTTTATACCATCACATAGTCCATCCTAGGAATTAGTCATCTTGGGGATATTTGTGGTTAATTTGTGGTTAATTTTATCTGAAGCTCAAGTGAATTATTAATATAAGGAAACAGAGTGGGTTAGAGAGATTAAAAAAAATAGAGAGAAAGGAGGTAAAAATTTAAAAAGCATAAATGAAGGTATAGATGAACAGAAGAAAGGGGGGGAAATTATATATGGGATTGTACTAAAATGCCCCACAGATAAAAAATTTATTCAACTTACTATTTTTTGAAAAGGAAGTCTTTCCATAAGTCAAGCTCTATTTTCTTAAAAGGGAGGATAATATCCTGTATTTGTCAAAGTTTATACCATTAACTCCAATGGGACCATTCTCTGAGGTAGGTCTCCTTTCACTGGCTTACAAATAATTTTGAATGTGATCATTATTATTCAAATGCAGATATTTAGGAAATGTATCTATATCCAGTGGATGTAACTTAGCTGATGAGGTGATACTGGAGTTCAGAGTTTAGCTGATGATGTATTTAGTATTTTATCCTGAAATAAAACCTTGTTTGTGACTTGACCAGCCTATATTAGAGAGCCTTTCCTGCTTTCTAGAACTTTTCACTATCTGTCAAATTATTAATTTTCTGAGTAGAGTCTTGCTGGATTCATACTTACCCACTTGTATTTACATTGGATTTGGTTTACATTAATTCATTTCTAGAAGTGTCATCCTGCTTGGTTTACACCTCATATTACTATTCAAAAATTCTGCTTTGTGGAGAATAACAGCACCACATAATAATATGCTTCATGTTTGTTTCTGTCTCCGCAATTTCATGTATGAAAATATGTACATATGTCTTTGTTACAGTATCCTGAAAAATCAGCCGAATGAAAATCAAGTTAGATAATTTCCTTCTTTATCCTACTGCTAACTCTCAGTCATGTGCACTCCACCAGCTTTAAGTCATAAAGCCTTCCAGATCAAGAGCCAATCAGTATACCCGCAGGAAATTATTTTATTTAGTGCATAAGAAGTAGAGTCTGACTCATTCTCACTAAGCTGCTCTAGGGTGAATAGCAGTAAATATCACAAAACTTCTGTTAAGCATTATGTTCTAATTTATCTGAAAAATGGCTACAGAAGTGACATACACTTGACCAAAATTTCTGAGTCACATCTGCTGAAATAAGTTTCCACTATTATTTACCACTGTTAGCTCTTGCTCTGTGTTCTTCCCATTTTTCTCTGGGTAGAAGTAGATTTTTGTGCAGGTAGTTACTAAAGTAATGGTGTGGAAAGCTGGCAGCCTATTTAAGCTAGCAAAGTAAATATCTCCTAGAGGTATCTCTGTCAATTGCCCTGTGTACTTTTTTGCTTGTGTGAAGTTAGTATAGAATAAGAAATAGTAAGGAACTGCAATCAAAAGAAGAGTTTCTCTCTTCTGACAGGCAACTCAAGAGGTCAGTAATTACTTTGCAAATTATCTATTAATATAATCTACCCCCCAGTAGAGGAAACTACATCAGTAAGGTCACTTATTACGAAATTTTATGTTTCCATGAAATTACAAAAGAAAAAATGATTATAAAAATATCATTAGTCTTGAATAGTTGAATTTTCTGCCTTGTTCATTATAATAGCTTGTTTCAAATGTCAAATTTTATTTTTTTACTGATTTAAAAAAAAAATCTGGAAAGAATTAAAAGGATTTACATAAATTTAAAATGTGACTAACAGGTACACTTCATAAGTTATTTAAATGTTCTCAGCGTGTATTAAACATAAATGTGTTGCTTTGTACTCCCAGAGAATCAGCTGCATTTGACATTTTATAAGGGCTTTGTTAGAATCCAGTCAAGCAATTCAGCATTCAAATTAAATTATAGCTAAAGTAACTTTATATGAAATTCTCAGAGATCCTTTCCCACTGACAGTGTTGTCAACATTTGTGTGCTTCTCAAGTTCAGGTTTTTGTTTACAATCACAGTACTAAGATAGCATAAGTAAGGACACTCTTTTCCCATTACTGCCTTTGTTTATATATGTGTGTATTGTAAATTCTGTTTCTATGTGTATTCTATGGAAATATACAAAAGGAAAAAATCACATATGAAGCACAACCCTCATCATATACATCATATGCAGAATTTATCAGCTGTGACATCATGATAAGTATTTTTAATAGGAGTTTGTGCTGGATATTATAAGTGAAAAAAAATAGCAAAATGACTACACCTTCTCTAATTTATACTGCACGTTTCTCAAGCATGTATCCTATAGAATCTATAAACTTTTTATGTCCCTATCATTTCTTTCACAATTACCCGGTCTACTTTGACGTCATGCATACCAGTTGACACTGGTATCATTACTGAATTGCTGTACCCAGTCCTTATATCCACTGTTCAGAAAAGATGCTCAGATGGTGAAGGGGGTTTACAGCGGAGACACACAACTGGGAAACACTCCTTAGAGAAAAAACACATTACTTTATTTAATCACTTCAGATCAAAGATTAAGGGGTGACAGCATTCCCTACTCTGGGAACAGAACTTTGTTCATCTGTCTTTTGTTTTTAACAGTGAAAGCAAAAGTGATTTCCCAATTTTTTGAAAACTCAGCAGCAGTAGTATTTCTTATCTCTATACTGGATTTTTAGTTTTCTTTGCATTGTGAATATCGATTAATTCAAAATCCATCATCTGTGTTATAGACTGAGTGATTCCAGTGGTAACATTTACAGTCTCTGTCTAGTGGCTTTTTCCCTAAACTGTAGCCCATGGGAGGTCCGGATAAGTACTGTTTGGTTTATGAAGTGAAAATTTATCCCTCGAGATACGCACGCAATTATTAGAATATCTGAGAAAGCTTTTCCACAATGGATCATCACATTCCTCCCGCCGCTTCCTCTGGACGCTGTATATCAAAGCTGATGGGATGAAGAATGCATTTACTTATGGGTTTCATATGCTTCAGGCACACAGAGCCTGACTGCCCTTTTAGCATTTCTACATGCATTTGTGAAGCGTACACTAATCTAGAACGCCTGCCTACGGTAGTGTGCATGTACACACATACAAATAGCAGGCTGCAAGTGAGAATCACTTAAATTCTTAGGAAGTACAAAACTGCCCCTTATTGCACTAAGGTATTCCTCCCCCATCTACAATCAATCTATATAAACCATGCTCTGAACTCAACCCTTCTTCGCCAAGTCATGCCTTTGCTTTAATTCTATGAACTGCAGAGAATTTGGTAGCAGCTTCTTCTAATCACCAGAGTAATTTCATCTTGGAATAAGGAAATGCTGTGGTGAAAAGCTTTTCCCACTTTCTTTGGTAAGAAGAGCCTGTTCTTTGGATCTAAACGATTGACTAAATGTCCATCGCTGTTTATGGTACTTCTTTAGATGGACTTTCAGTCAATACAGCAACATCCCTTTCACCTGTACTGTCACGGAAACATGGCTTCTAAACATAACCCTGAACAATGAACTAACTGAGCAGGAGAAATAAAAAGGCTTCTATAAGGATAATTTGGGATTGAAACCTTGTAAAGAAAGAGAATAGCACAAATGGGCTCTAGGCATACTACATGCAGTTCATGCCTACTCTAGCATCACGTAAACTTGCTTTGACAAAATTTCCAGTTACCAAATGGTGAAGACAGTAATGCAGGGAAAAATATTCTGTGAAGCAGCTTTCATTGGTACCACCTCAAGTCATTTGCCTCTTACAAGAGAGAAGACTTGGAGCAGGGCTGGTGTGGAACAGCTTCTTCCATCTGTTCTGCAGAAATAGAGAACTCATCTGGCTTGTACTGAGCCTCTCCGACACAGAGCTTAACTACTGTCAGTCATTTAGAATAATTATCTAAGGCTGTTTAACACATATTTCTGCTCCTTTTCCTTTCTCTCCTCCCCACCTTCCTACAGATGAGTATAACACTGTGTAGGAATTTCAATGCTCTCCAGGCAGAGGTGGAGCTTTTTGGGGTGGGATCTGAGAAAGGTTTGAAAATACAGAGGAAACATGACCAAAAAAGAGACCTCAAGCAAACACTGTTGTGACACAATGAATGGAGCCTACAGAGCCAGCTTTTAGCTCATGTCACCTGTGGAATATTTGCAACTGGAACTGTTGCCTGTAGCTTGATTCCTACTGTGAAATGGCAGGACTTTATATATTCCTCTAAACTGAGCAGAAGAGTGTCAGGAACTTGCCACTCCAATGCCAGATTTATCTGTAGTAGCTTGCCTAAATTTTGCTCAAATGAGTCTGATGAATGTGACAATATAAAAGCATCTCAGCTGTCCTCTATACAGGATTGAATGATTTTTCCAAGAGTTTATTTTCAGCAATTGAAAAAATAAGTAGGATGCCATTTTCCAGAAGAGTAAGAGCTTCTAGGATGTCTGCAATCTAAATCCTTCCATGCTCAGGACAGGTAATTCCCTTCCCATCAAAGCTATTTATATACACCATTTCATAATGAACGATGTTAGCTTTGCTCACCACCGGTTCTAGCAGCAAAGTAAAAAACCTATGTAGCCAGAAAATGTAGACTTGCATTAATTGTGCTCTATATGGGTATTTGTATTAATAGACCGGCAACGAGCTATCTCATGCCTTTCTGATTGGGCTACTGCAAGTAATAGTGTTAGAGGAGACACAGACCTGCTGGGTTTGGCCATTGAGCAGGCAGTAGTTCTGCTCATGGAGAGCCTCACTTTCAGACCCTTGCCCAACCTTGCTATTAAATTCTCTTTGTGCAGCCCTGTGGCTTAAGTATTTTAACAGCTCTCCAGCTCTAGCCAGAAAATATTCAGTTGTCTTCATCCCGCTGAACTGTTTAGCATATTTCCAATTTTTAGTTTTTTTCTAGGCTTGTGATAGAGGGCGATTTAATTTTATAATGTTACACCAGGCTTTAATGATAAGTGATAAGTATAGCTGTATAAACACAATGTACTGATATTTAATGTATTCCTCTCCACCCTGCAAGTCTAAAAACAATGATCAGTGATTAGAAAATAAGCTTAGCATGATTTTATTTATGGAACATAGTTAATGAATCTGTTTTTCACTGAATAATTGCAGTAATCAACGGAAATAATAGTAGAAGTGCACAGTAAATAGGTCAGATCAAGTAAAATTTTAAACGTTTATTCCCAGATGTCTTTCAACCAATTTATGTCTCAAGGGTTTTATGGCATTTTCTTTTTGGCTTCCGTTTTCTATTCTGAGTGTGTCTATCCAGAATTCAAACACAGGTTTATGATAACCTCTATGGGCAATTACCTTCCACCGCTAATAGAGATAACTATCAGTTTGCAGGGTTTTCTTTTCTTATTGCCTTGCAGTACAGGAATGGCTATAAAAATAAAAAGTGGCAGTTTGTAAGATTCTTTATGAAGGTGGCTGACTTTTCTACTTTACATCTTCAAATGAAATTGTGAAATAATGTGGGTATTTTACGTGTTGTCATAAAACTCATTCACCTTCAATTTGCCCACAGTGGGAATCTAGAAGCTGTAAAATGGACTACCGTATGCGCCATAAGCTACTGCCAGACATCAATGCCAGTCTGATGAGTACATAAGATTACTTCAAGACACTTTCACACTGGAACATATCTGCAAACTCTTCAGACAGGACTTTTGTAGACCTCTGTTTCAAACAGACAAAAAAAAAGACAGAAAAATGAGAGATTTCCTTGAAAGGGACATATCCAGGAAAGGAAAACAGCATTTGCTAGCACTGGCTGATCTTAAATAAGCCAAGGAATTTAAAACATGCCAAGTAATGCTGGCCAACTTGTTTTTTTAACTCATAAGCCTTGAAAACTGACAAACCCAGAATTTAATCTGCATATAGGTAACCTTTGGGTTAAGTCAATTATCTGGATTGAATCTTTGCAAGTTGCTAGAGGGTATCACATGCCTATGTATATTTGTAAGAGCTTTCTTTTTTCATTCTTCAAGATGCACCACAAATTATTATTTGAGATTTGTGGATTTTGCTGTCATGAGCCTCGGTTAGCACGACTGCTCCTATACTTTGCCACCGACTTTTACATCTGTTTCATCTGCTCCCACAGTTGTCACAATTTTTCAAGCTTGCTCACCGTATATAATGAGGCAGAAGTGCAGAGATCCTCAAATTAGCATCAACCCAAGCTAGAGTTTCCATAAGGCACGGTAGTCTGGTCAAGAAACAGCACAGCTAAGAAGCAGAGCTTGTTAGCACAGACCTGGAGACATGCATACCCGGCAGCAGTGCTTTGGGACTTGAGCTAGCTCAGGTCACGACAGACCAAAGGCAGAAAGGATGCCCAGCACCAACGAGTCGCAGTAGCTGGCAATAAATTCTACACATGAGCGTGAGCATGATTTACCTTTTCAGTACCTTTGTTCATCTCGGTCACGTCTGCTGAGTGTTATGAAGGAGGCCACGCTGGGCAACTGGCTGGGGTGCCCGCTGCCTTAATGATGCCAATAATCACAACCCAGGGCACCAGAAAATTGTGTTTCTGTTTTCTGATGTGGTTTGGTTTGTTGTTTTCATGTTTTACACATCTACTTATGCACAGATAAGTGTACTAAGGCCTAATTTAATAACTTCAGGACTTAAAATATCTGTGGGAATGACAGTTAGCTAGAAAAAAAATATTGTTATTTATTAACCTTTGTCTTACATATGTGACTACTGACCTTATTAATACACACACAAACCCTGGTGATGTAACAACCTGCCTTTTGATTTGTTAGTTACAAAATCCTGTTTTCGGAAACATTTGTAAACACTTATTCAATCATTTGTAAGCACTAACAAAACAGAGGCTGTCTGCTCTGAAGGCCAGAGCTGGAAAATATATTCAGTTGCTGCAATTGCAGCAAACACCTTAACAACAACAACAAAAAAAGGAAATAAAAGAAGTGCCTGGTGGCTTCACTGAAGTCTTCCAACACAAAGAAACATACAGTATACCTTGTATTTCTCAAAGACCATACTCGTCTCTATTCAAAAGTTTATAATGAGGTAGCTTCCGCAAACATCCCCCCTCCTCCCGCCGCCAAAATCTCTGCATCAGAAAAAACTGAAATCTTGTTATCCTGTGCTGAACATAGTCGGTTTCAACTAGAGGGAGGGTTTCTACAGGCATAAAAGCCATCTCCACAAAGCTCTCTCCCCTGACTGGTAAGGTCCCCAGGTTAATGCATATAAATAACCCTTTTGATTTATGTTATAGGCAGCTGTAACAGATGAATGGCTTTCATTTACCAAGCTAGAAAATCAGCATTCTTTTAACAAAAAATAAATTCTTTCCTTACCAATCCAACTGAGAAGGCCTAGTGAGGCTTATGTGAACTCCGTAGCAGATCTGTAACACAGAGGACCTGTGGCTGTCCCCACCAAAAATTTCTGTGTCTGTTAGTAAAGGTGTCACATATCAGTCATTGGGGGAAACACAGAACCCAATAAATAAATCAGTGGTATTATTTGAGTATCTGCTATGTTTGAAATGTCAAGAAGAGAAATTTGACTGAAAATTCAGCCTTCCTTATGTCTAATTAGTCTCACCAAGATCTCACATAGAAGATGAAAGCTGGAGTGATGTTCTTTAGTTCTTACAGCTTTTATTGGCTGGTTTTGGCCAAATATTGAGCACTCACAAATCCACTGAACTCCATTAAATATTTCCCCAATTGGCAGGATAAGGCTTATATATGAAATTCTGCTTGCTTCTATATGAAATACTGCCTATGCCACCCTTAAACTCTAGCAGAGTTACAAAGCAGAGGTACCAGACGGATAACCCCTGGCTATATCCAGCCTTAAAGGAAAATTCTGCTGGCCACTGGCCTGTTACCATTCCTCATACTCTGAAAGGTAATCAGGTGTAGTAAGGAAGTCATCTGTAGCCTGGTTGTTTTTCCCACTGGTGACACTAATTACCTGTAGCCACAGCTTAAATTGACCATAGGTTGGGTCATCTGAGACACATATTCCTAACTAGCCTGGAACACGTATATCTGCAACTGACCCTTGTTACGTTATTCATTTGTCATTTGGAAGTGTAGTGCTCTGCCACTCCTACAGTTTCTTGGTCCCCAGAGAACCAAAATATCCAAGTTCCAGTTCTGTAACACTGAAAGCAAGAGTAAATGGGCCAGAGGATCAGTATAATTTTACTGGTGGTGATACTGTTCTGTTGCGATTCCTGAGATACCATTTGCGGTAGTATTTTATGAGAATAAACGGTATGTCTAACTAACAAGCCGCTTGGTTGTTCTTGTATGATAGAAGGGCTAGGACCTCTTTGGTATTTTTCTTCTTTTGTCACCAGCAAGAAAGATAACAAAAAAAAAAATTGCACGTCTCAACCTTGCCAGCTCTTTAATGTAGTGTTCCATTGAGTTCAATTACTATATTCCCTATGGTTGAATGTTTAGTTTATGGTCATATATCAGTCCCAAGCTTATTAGAGTCACAGATGAAAAGACTGTTATCAGAGAGCACAGCTTCCAGTTTAAATATTTCTTTTTAATTTTTTTGGCAGGGATCACAAGATGGTGCTATTACACATGGCCGTGAAGATCAAACCTCATCTCTTTTTAGACATTCAAAATCTTTATTGCAAGAAGAAATACTGTGTTACATTAGTGTGCATTTCAGATTCTGTTTTTCTCAGATGGTCTTTTGTAACCGTTTATCTCAGCTCCAGGTCTGGGATACGGTTTCTCAGTAAAATAAGTCTGCCAGAGAGTCTGCCTCACTGAGTCATTTCAAATGGAAGCAGATATTTGAGGGTGCCAGAGGCACAGTTCTATATAGTTTTAATCTGGGGCATTCTAGTTCAAAACTTGTGAATGAAAAGGTTAAGCTATTGCATATCTTTTAATCATTGCAAGTGACCAATGATCTAAAATTAAAGCAATGAAACCATGCTGTACAAGGAAATAGATCTGCTATATAATCTGCATAGTGAATCTGGGTTTCATTTTACTACACTGTTTTAATAGCTTATTACAGCAATCCAGCTGGTGTTCCAGGAATAGATCACTTCGCTGCTATGAGTGGGATTTTTTTGTTCTCACATTTATCAAATATTCTGGCCAGCTGGCAGTCTTTGCATACTTGGCTCTATACTACACCAGTCCCAATGAGTGCAAATATTCTATAAAACCTTGATGTGGGGGATTAGACGGGTTCTAAGAGGACATCTGTGAAAACACGGGTGAAAACCTTGGAGACTTACGCAGACACTTGCCAAAGGTGTGTCTGCTGCTTTTCCACATGGCTGGGTATTATGTAACAACACACAATAATGTACTTGCCTTTGGAGAGTCAGAGAAAATAAATTAAAAACACATAATTAAACTGCACAGGAATATGATTTTCCAATATGCAGGATACGGTTTGAAACCTGCCTCTTAGTTAAGGGCCCATATGAAAACCAAATGGGGGAGGGGTGGGGGGAGGAAATCTTACTTTCCTAGGTTTACCTTTTCAGTCAGGAACAGACTTGGGAACATCTTGTCAAAGGTTTAACTGAAATTTAAGTATTCTGCTCTCCCAGCCCAGTAAATATCATTGACCCCTGAGGAGTGTGATAAACATGAGAATTTTTGATATACAAAATATAAAGACAGTTTTACCAGGAGCTATAGTATTTAAAAAAACAAACAAACAAAAAAACCAAACAATTATCAACAAACACAGGCTAAGCTGCTAAAATTGCAAATGAAAAGAACAGATTTTTTTGTGTTTTCTTTAGACTTTTCAGTCCTTATTAAGGACACTGAGAGTTGAGGGTTTTCTACTAAGTGAAGTAAATTGTAAACACATTACTCTCAGCAGTGCTATGAAGGCCTTTGCAACATGGTCCAAATACAGAAGCAGGGCAGCTGCGCGAGACTGTGACTCAAAAGCAGATAGAAATGAACGGAGGAGCATCACATCGTGACCCATCAGAACTCTAGCAAACATCCACGTCTCAGGTGCTGTGGTATAAAGGAGAAACGCAAACTAGGAAGGGAGGAATTCGGTACACAACTAAGACTCTGAACTGGAAGGGTTTATGTGTGGGCATTTAAGTTCACAGTATAGGCTGCAGAGTCCCAGGCAGCGGAGCTAGAAAACAGTTCCACTGATGATATCCACCAGCAGCAGGACCCAGCTCTCCCCACGCAGATACCAAGCATCCTTGTCTTCACCCTGGGGAATGCCACCTGGCCTCACACGCCCATCCCAGAGGGCTCTGTCTGAAGCACCTTTAGCTCCAGGGTTATACCTGCCAGTCCCAACAGAGAGCTGTCTCCAGCCAAGGCAAGTAGCGCGATGCAATACAGCAGACCTATACGTCACAAGGGTTGTGCTGACAACTCAGCTGTATGAACTGGGGGTACAACTCTGAAGAGTTCTAGTGAGGACATGAGGACTTCACCCTTTAACGACGAAAGCTCAGTTGGACTGCTTGTGGGGCTTGTGGTCTGGCTGAGTCCTTTTTGAAAGAAATCTTACTCCTGGTGCTCCAAGAATTGCTCCAGGATGTGAACCAAATATTGGAAAGGGAAGATAAGGGGAAATTATCCTCAAAAGCATATCTAAATTAAAATGCTAGTGCTTAGACATTTCAGCTCAAATGGAACTAGGCACCTTTGTTTAGGCAACTGAATTCCTCTCGGGATGGTGAATTTAATTACTCCATTGATTTTCATTGTCCAGATCTTTTCTTAATATAGCATGAACCTGGACACAAGTAGACCCCAAATGTGTCTTAGCCTGCAACTGAATCCTACCCCCACCCAGCAATGTCCAAACATAATACTAAAAAGTATACCGCAGGAACTGAACAGGTGCTGCTACAAATTGAAGCTTAGAAGCGTGTGTAACATATGGATAGGGTAATTAGCAAGTTAAAATGTGCATGATAAAAGATGATAACCAATAGAGAATGCACGCTATACTGTATATCGCACTAACTGCACTGCCATAAAGGAGAGGCACGTAGAGCACATTCAGTAGTTAGACCCTACTGTGTGCCCTGTCAATAGCATTGTGCTTGTCAGTCACGACACTGCTCTGATTAAAAATAACCTGGGTAAAAATGAGGCAGTGATGAGACAAATTGTGCTGCCAGGGAGTGCTAAACACTCTCATCTCTAGAAGAAATGGGCTTGGAAAGAGGTTCAATAGTCACCTTTTGTGGCCACCTAAGAAAGAGCTGCCCTTGGGTTGGGAAGAGTTGACTGGGCTTCCCACAAGGCCAGGAGCCCTCAGGTGCTGCTGGGGAGCAAAGGGACATATCCTGAAGGAAACCACCACATCTGTGAGCATCCTCCCTCTTTGAAAGCTGTTTCCAAATCTTGTTTTCTCAAACCTAGCAGAAACAAGAAGTAAAAAGCGAATTAACTTCTTGTAGTTTCCAAGACCAAGCTCACACCACCTGATGTCAGTCGGCCTCTGTACGCACTGCCTATGTGGACTAATTCAACAAAAATTCCTCAGATCAGACAGATCCAGTTTCGCTTACACCATGGGTCCACTCTCCAAAGAGAACACCCAGATATCCGAAGAGATGCTGCCTGAAAACCTTCCCATTTTCCTCCCCTCCCACACCCTCCTCTGGGGTGACACAGCCAGTCACACAGCCGAGCTGTGAATGTCACTGAATAACATGATCTCATTAAAAAAAAATATCCCTGAACTTTCCTTTCCAATTCCCCAGAGCAGCTCATGGCCCAGCTACCCTACTGGCTGTGGAAGCCTGGCACAGGCAGGAAAGCTTCAAGCCAAGCTGCCTTGTGCTTGGTGTCCTCACACCACGGTTATAGGTGCACCAGGGAGTTTGGTGCCTCCACTGCCAACCTCCCACGGCATCAGCTATCACCCCACACAAGGATTTCACACGGTGTTGGGGAACTTCAGCACACTCCGCTGTGGTCCACAGAGCAAAAGCTCCCTTGAGGGCAGCCAGAAGCACTCGTGCCAGGAGCATTCATGCTGGATTTTAGGGAAGGTGGCTGGGAGGAAACTGAGGTACCTTTTGTTCCCCATGAGCTGCGCTATCTCTTGAGCAGCAAGATGTATTGATATTTATCTCAGAACAAAATATATAGACTCATCAATGGATGAACAATAATTCTTGCTTCCAGCTTTACAGAAGTGATTGTATCACAATGGATTATAGCAGATGTCTTGAACAATTTTTTTTCAATGATGTCAGATACAATCCTCTGTATGGTTTGTACAGTTTAATAAATCCGAAGTAGATATGAATGCATTTTATTTATTTCTTTTTTATTTTCCTGAATAGTGCAAGAGAGCAAATGCATACAAAATGATAAAATTTGACCTTCTTAAAAATCTAATCCAAAATCAATAGACAGATTATAGCTTTAAAATCAAGTTAAAGAGGAACATAAATGTAAACCTAATTTGGGAAAGTTTAGGAATTTCTTTAGAAAATAAATGTTTTCTTGTGTCCTTTCTTTGGCTTTCATTTTTGTACTGGTTTTAAGTATGAATGTCACAAATTTATATTGTATTATATTATGTTACATTACATTCCATTATGTTATATTTCTTCTTAAAGCCTCCACTTCAGAATAAAGGATTTTCTAGTTTACATTTGGGGGTAAGTTTTCCTTATTTAGAGGAATGTGGGAAAGCTGTTTCCAAAATTAATTTTTTTGGTAGGCCATCTAATTTATAGAGGGCTACCAGAAAGCTTAACAATTTTTAGCAACATCATTGCTGCTGGTAACTTCCACTCATATCACATGCTTTTTGCTAAAGAAATCGTTAAGGTCGTGTTCAGCTAGATGTTTTTCCAACTGCAAAAGTAAGTGTTTGTCAGAAAAAGGAAAGGAAAAGTTCTAAAACTGTGGTATATAACCCACCAATGTTCAGCTGAAATCTTACAGATCATGTTTTCCTCGTTTTCTCTGCTTCTTGCTGTTCAGTTCAACTTATGGAGGGAAAAAAGCAAAATAAACCTGAAACCAAAAATTAACTATTGATCCATGTGAAAAATTGCTTTAGCTCTGTCTGTGAAGAATGAAGCAAGATTTTCTACCAGACAAAGGACAGGTCAATGTTGGGAATCAGCACAGGCTGCTCAGCTGAACTATTAGTTCAAATAATTGCATCTGCAGGGGATTGGGTTTATCTATGAGGAACATAAGAACCTCTGAATTAAAGGTATATGCCTTAGAAAAGAGGATAACTACTTTCAGCCTACCAGAGGATGATACATAAAATGCAAAGAGAAACCAGCGTGTCTTTTTAATGTTTCCTGTTTGTAACTGTTAAGAATATTTAAATTATTTTACTCATTAACAATTCTTACAAAACAGTATCATTCTGCAAAACTAGGTCAGCTGTAGTTTAGAATTCTCTGTAGTCAGGATTATCCTGGCAGTGTCTTTGGTTTTTTCGGTTTCTTACTGAGATGATACCCAACTTCATGTTATCAAGCATATCCCCTTTTCATTAGATATTCAATCAATACTATTTGGTCTGAATTACCAAGAAGTTGGAGTGATTTGATGTTCCATGGCATGAGAGAACTGAAAACAATAATTTAGTGCAAGTGGGAAGGATAACAAAATTCTAATGTATGAAAGAACCTCCCCTAAAGATACTTCATAATATTGACAGACAAAAAAAAAAAAAAAAAGTATTCTTTTCCAGTCTCAACCTTCTTTACAGGCCATGTAAAACTCAGGCATAAGGTACTCCCTCGCAAAACAGGAACACTTTGTAGAGCTGTAAAGCTTTGACATAGATCTAATCTTCCAGAGGCTGAAAATCTGAATGTGCCACTTTTATAGACCTGGACAATCAACAAACAACATTCTGGTTTTCATTTCATTAACTAAGTAAAGGAAACAGAATGCATATTCTCTGAATAGCTTTAGTTAATTGTGCTTTCAGCATTAAAAGATTATCCTGTATTTGCAAAACATTCACTTTGAAGCTTTTATGGCCATGCAAAAGACAAAAGAAGATGCCTTCTACAGTATACTGTGAAGATGCTGATGGGTCTGAAGTTCCTAAAGATAGGTCAGTTAGAAAATCTGCTTATTATAAGACATACGTTGTTTATGAAGATATTATGGAAATACACAACTGAAAACAAGACATATTTTTTTAACTGTGTCTCCATCCTATTGTTTTTCCAGCCATTATTTCCTTAGTATTTTATTTACAAAGTAAAATTCGCACACTGGACTGAATTTTCAAACCGTTTTGCCATGGTTTCAGCTGTGTCTCTTCCATTGACTTCTTAATGAGAGCTATCTGGAGGAAATCCCAAATATCTTTGTGAAAATGTAGCCTTCTGCAGCTTTCTCTCTGAGTGATGAGTGCTTTCTTTGCAGAGGTGGGAGGTAAGAGACAGATAATAAGAAATTTAAACTCAGAGTATCTTTATGACACATGAAAGATGAATTGAAAATGCTTCAGTTTAGAAATTAGTTTTCATGGCTTTTAAGGTGATTGATGAGATGACTTTGAACTAGATCTACCTAGCAGCGGTCACTGTGTTGTAACAGCAGAAGGCATGCAGAGTGAGTGCGTGTATCACCCACTGCAGAGCTATCTGTCCCTCTATTTAAATATATCTGAAGAGGTGAAGTTATCACATTCTTAGGATACAAAAACAGGCAATTGGAACTTCGCAAAATAAGTATGTTTTTCCATGAGAAAAGTGACCTTGTTATAAATAAAACCTGCTGCAGCATGTAGGCACCAGTTTCAGGAGGACAGGGTAGATAAAAGGTAGGCACACGTTGGGAAGATGAGGAGAATGGAAAAGTGGTGAGTGCGAGGGCGGGCATCAAACTCAATCCCAAATCCACAAGAGCCTGATGGTAGAAACACTCATCTGAGGCATGACAGACCAAGGTTCAAGGCTTTGGTCTTTTGGTTCAGGCAGGTTTGAACTTGGATTTCCCATGTTAGTTGGCTGTACTGTCAGTCTCACTCTGTTTAAAGGAGAAGGGCAGGCCAAATCAGTCCACTGCTTATGCCAGTGCGCTCGTCTGTGAAGTGCAAGACCCTGTGGTGAGTTTTGGTCTCAGCTGACGATTCTGAGGTGATCTAAGAAACAGTCTCCCTGCCTTTGTCTTTTTTCATTTTTTTTTCTTACCAAAAGCTTTTAGAGGTTCATCCACATGCAGGATAGGATTTTATTTTTTTAAATCTTGACAGCTTTATCAGAGTAGGAAAAGCTTTTCCACACAGTCTTGTGTGCAAGCATTTCATTTCCCCCTCAGGATATTAAGATCACACTGAAACCTGAACCGGAGATCAAAATTCAGATATGTTTCAGGCCACTTTGAAATTCAGCTTAAATATTCTGATGAATATTTAGCTAAGGATCATTAGGTTTGTTAGAAGTGATCCAACACTATTGTTGATTTGGATGATGAAGTTTTTTATTGCTTTCTTTCTAGTCAGTTCTCATTTCAAAGCTTTGCAAATTATTTCTCTGTTGTTCTGCCTTTTAGTCGTATAGGTTTACAGAAAGCAATACTGAAAAAAAAGGCTCATGACTGGCATTTAAATGTCAGGGTGCCACAGCCCCCATCTCCTGTCTCTCTGGGGTGGGGATGCTGATGGAGCCCTCCGCTTCCCTGCCCTTGCACATGTCGCATTTTGGCAGCGCCAGGGTTCACGCAGCCTCAGCCGGGGAAGTGTTCCCGAGTCCTGTATTTTCAACACACCTCATGAGGCAGCTAACTCAACCTTCTGCTTAAATGTAAGATCAATTATATTTTAATGACATCCTCAGGCAGCCTTTTCTTGTGCTCATCTCTATTTTTACAACCAGAAAGTTTTACTAATGTCTAATTAGGATCTCCCTTACCACAACTTAAACCCCTTACTTTCATTTCCAAAATGCTTTATTCCTTCCTGTATACAGTAGCCTGTCTCTCTTTCCCAAATCGCTTCCCACAATACCTTCTTTTTTTTTTTTTTCTCATGGGTCATGTGTCCTGGACATGTCACAGTAACTTATATGACATCACAGCGTTAGGTTTTTTTCCAAATTTAGCCGATAATAAGACAAGCAAATAGATGAAGCAAACCTTGCTTGCATACCGATTCTTACCCAAAGAATCTTTCTGTTCCTTTAACAACGAACCAGCACAGTGACAACCTGTGTTGGGCTGTCAGTCCAGAACTCATCCTCGGTGGTGAAGTCTGAGAAATGCATGTAAGAGACCATCCAGACTAAGGGAAGCAAGAAAAATACAAGAGGCATAAATAAAATCTCTTCTTTTTTACCCATAGGTATTTTAATGTGCAAGACTTTATAAATCGTGTCACTATCCCACTTTTATTATTCAAAACCTAATACCTGTCATTATATACTGAGTTTTTGGATCATTCAGGCACGAGACATTTTTGTATCTTTGAAGTATCAAATCTGGTCTGCATTTTGTGAATGGTGACCATGCCATGCGACTCTGATTATGACAGAAGGGCTTATTCCTCACCATCTTACTTGTGCATTCGTTTCTGTTCATTTCCCTGTACCATAGTTTGGAACCAGTTCACATGACACTCTTGCCCTTCGGATATGACTAGAGTACAATGATGTTATCTTCCTATCATTTGTTGAGTAGTATGTCCCCATCTGACCTAAAATGGTTTTCTAAAACCTTGAGATTTTGCACACAGGTGGAAAGGCCAGGGATGGAAGATGGTAATTCAACTGCTGGGAAGAGAATACTTTAAAAAAAACGGTGGGTGCAGCCATCAGTTTCAACACGATTTAATCCCATCAGAAAGAGAAGTTTGAAAGTATTTCTATTTGGGGATAAGTGTTCCCATGAGAGGGGTTTTGTTTGTTTGTAGATATTGTTGTATTTTAAACTCATGGCCTATCTAACTGAAGAAAACCCTTAGCAGCAGTAACTGTAGCTGTCCAATAACCTCCTTGAAGCTGGAAGAGCTGCTAGGAAGCAGCTTGTGGAAAGCTTTGCTTCTTTTTTTATGCCTTATGGAATTTTCTAGCACCCAGTCTGGCTTTTTTTGTTATCTGCCAGAAGATCTTTGAATGCATGACCCATACCAAAATCTACTTACAAGGTGAAAAACTTGCGTATCATAAAAAAAGGCTAGTGTTTGGGAAGACAGAATGTTTGTTTTGAGGGTTATTTTTCTTTAAAAGACTCTAATCATGTTTCACTTCAGCATCAAATAAGAAGGTGTAAGTGTAGAAATTAATGTTTACAGAAAAAATAATTGAAAGGTTTCTAGAATAATTCAAACACATTAGTTATGATAATGAACCATTACAGAAAAATACTAGTAGCACCACAAATTAGTAGTAATACAAAAATTCATAAATTAAAGGCTTTTAAAACAGTTTATTGTACAGAAGACTAAATTAAATCTAACCTCAATTTTTAAATCAGCATACTCAGCCAGGCTTAAAAATGAATATGTCTAAACTATTTATTAGATACTGGATGTCCAGAATCAAGTGGCACACATTTTGTCTACTGGAATGAGGTTTCTGTACCAGCCCAGGGGTTCTCACTGAGAAGGGAAAGTTTGCAGAAGTGACTTGAAGTAGCTCCTAGGCCAAATCCATCCCTATCAAAAGCATGAGCCCTGTGGTGGCCTAAAAAATTCATACATGCTGGGGCTTTTCTAAGAAGCAGGTGTGGATCTGAGGTAAAAATGGTTGTTGTCACTGTTACCAAAGCATGGCTTTGTGTCCTCACGCACAGCCTATCGTGTCCCAGCTGAAGCCTTACCCTGAGGCTCTGATACCCTGACATCCAAACACCCAAACAGAAAGGAGTGTGGAAGTGCTAAGGTAAGCATTTTGCGAGGGAGACACATACCTGGTTGTCCCAGTGACAAGACCTGTTAGGTCAAAGCCTAAAACCCATAGCTACACCATGCAGACAAAGCAGCATCAGGCTTGGAATAAATCTTCCTGCTTGGAGTAAAACCCAGTGAGCACTGACATGTCAGTATCTCTGCTCTAGCAGCATGGCTGTTTCCTTAACAATAACTTAACATCGCCTGAGAAAGCCCCTACGTAGGGGCCATCCAGCCCTATAGGTGACAGTAACCTTCTGCCTGCTTCTTCATGTCCTTGCTATGCAGAGCAGATCTGAAAGGGTCATACCATGGCCTTCTACATGCCATTTATCTTTTGTGTGTAATAGGAGTGATACTGTTTAACAATTGATCACAGGGAAATATTGATTGTGGATTGCTAGGACACCAGGAGATCTTAATGTCTGTTATAAAATATACTCATTTTCAGCCCACTGATAGGCATTTAATTGTTTTAATAAATCCACTGCAAGCACAACCTGGAGATCCTTGTAGCTCATATATGCTCCGAATTGTGAAGCGATTTGGCTGTTCATTTTGTCTAAGTCACATGAATCTGTATAGTTACAGACCTGCACAACTCTGAAATGTAGGTATTAAAGTATTACAGGAATTACTGATCCCTCATTCCTGTGTGCCATTGGAACTTTATTGCACCATGGCAGCAGAAAGGTTTCATGGCCGTTATTGTAGGGGATGTAGTGGGCAGCTATGTTGCAGGGTTTTCATGGAGATTTATTGCAGTTACAGGGCAAAAAGAGTTCTCTGCTGCAGGAAAAGCCCCACAGAGATTAGTCATGTGGATCTCCAGAAGAAACCCTTCCTGGCAGCAACAGGGGCTGTGAGGTTCCCACCTCCTCCTGCCCACCTTCACCTTGACTGACAGTGCTGTCCCAAGCCAACTGTTGCTGTTTTCTCCCTGAGGAAACAGCTGGCTCTGGCACTGAACTCTGCCCACAGTGATTCACAAACCAGCAAGTGTCTCCCTCCCGCTGCACTGATTTTGCCTCACTGTTTGCAGGTTTTGAGCTGGAGGGGAAGCCTCTACGAGTGTGGTCAATGGACAAAGGAGAGTCAGGGCAATAGCCCAACCAGTGGTACTTGGCAATCAGTAGAACAATGTAGTGCTATTGATCCTGGCTCCACTCTTGAGCTTAATTTGGAGATTCTGAAGGCATAAAAAACCCTTCTGGTAGTCTATCCTGTACAGCACAGGGTACGCAACTTTGTGCATTAAATTCATTTTGAACTAAAGCACTTTTATTTCGCTGGAAGCATGGCAGGCAGGAGTTCTTTCTTGGGTAAAGAAGTCATTTTTAAAGACATTTGGTGCTGGAGTGTCAACATAGCATCCCTCATTTACAATCCAAGCAGTTCCTTACAAGTTCTATTTGTTTTTACCTAAAAAGACACAGTATCTTGGTCTGTGCCAAAGTAACTTACTTTCTGACCATCAGGTTTTTACTGAACAATATTTCTGATCCCAGATTTGCATGATGAAAATAAATCTGTTTAGTCAGTTGCAGCATATCAAATGTGCTAACAAACTTAAATCATAACAATAAAGGATTAGTCTTCAAAAAACACACAAATTGATTTCTTGGTTTCATCTTTTAAAACCCAGAATGTCATTAACATCTCCTGCACAAGTGCCACAGACACATTACTACTTCTTTAATTCCAGAAGAAATCATGATTTCATACAGTCTAAGATGGGGTTGGGTGGGGGGAGTGTGTATGTGGCTTTTATGGATTTTTAGAAAATAATCTCTCAGTCAGATCTGCTAAGCGTTCCTGACTGTAAAATAAACCTAGATACCTTCTAAAAGCTATGTATCAGCAATATGACTGTCTATGTATTTGTTGCAAAGTAAATTTAAAAATGCTATACAGCATATGCATAGGAAATATGTACTTTAAATAAAAATTGATTATTATAAAAATCTGATGTTAGATAACAAACCCTAGAACTTGCTTCATGCGCTGGGAGGTGAGAGCGCACTTTTAATTATCTCCTTGTGGAGAAATTAGCACATCCATCTGCCTTACGAGTATACTAATACTCTTTGTAATATAGGTAACACCTCTGTGCCGGGATTCTTTACACAAAATAATAGAAAGCAGCCTTAAAAGGGACTGCAAGAGGTCATGAAGGAGACTACTGTCAGAGGGGCAGCTGCCCGTAAATCCTGCCTGATGCTCACGTGTGTCATCTGTTCCCCAGCTCTCCAGTGATATATGTGTCATCTTCAGGCAAGATGCGTCAGAGAGCCATTTTCCCTTCATTTCTGCAGAAGAAACGAAGGTGCTACTCTGGGTGTAGTAAAAAGGAAATTGTTTTCTGACTTCATGAAAACTATTTAAGTCTATAAACCTGGCAAAACAAGAACCTGTAGCCATATTAGCATTACAAGCACACACACCTCAGCTGTTTTGGGTGAGAGTGTTTTTCTGAAAAACTTCCTCCTCCAGGAAAACACAGGTTATAGTTTGGCCAATCTGTTCTTTCGGCCGTAGCTCAGCCCGTTCTCTGCATCTCAAGAACTGGGGAAGCAGAAGAGCTGGAAATGGAAGAGTTAGGAGAAAATGCACAGCTGATCAGGTCTCATCCCTCCTTCCTAACAGCTGCCATCTGCAAAGCTGACAAAACTGGTATCACGTAGCCCAGGACTAAAGGGAATCTGGGACACCATGCCCTACCCTGCCAAATACCCTGTCTTCTTTCTCCCAGTGATCCTTCTAGCTATCACCAGGGGCAAAACTCACTGAAACTGGTGGCTTAGCAATTGCGCTGACAATGCTCAGCGTCCAGGGAAGCAGTTAAATGACGGGACTGAACAGATGCTAGGCCGCGAATGTCAATGAGACTGATGCATTAAATCCATGGCAAGGTATTGCCTGGTGGAAAGCACTGGTATGAGAGAAGTAGCAGGAAGAGCTCAGAAAGCAGATGTGGGAACATAGCAGAAACAAGTTACAAACAATCCCAAATGACCCAGAGTGGAAACGAGTGGACAAAAGCCTATTTGGCAAACTGTAGGCAAGGAGGTTCAAGCCAGTAAACAGGAAACCCTCAAGGGTGCTTTGGCCAGCTTCTTGTGAAGGTGGGGACCTGTCCCACCTAACTGAAAGGACCCTTGCCAGAAAGTAAGCTTAAGCCTTTGCGTCTGCACTCTCAGCAGAAACAGGGACTAATTCGAGGAGTATTTTACTAATGCATGCATCAGCCAGATATTTTCAGGTTCCACACAGCTGTCACAGTACAACCTTTCCTATGACTTAACTGCAGACACACAGACAAAGCAGAACTTGCTGTGCTGTCATAAGCATTTTTCTGGTGACTTCCTAAAACACGTTCATTCATATGTATATCCACAGAACAAGATGTTCATTAAAATGTTCATCCACTTACTATGTGTTAGTCTACAATTGAATTAGCTACACATCAAAGGGTTGAAGTTCTCAAAACCAGGATAATATGTTATCCTTTGAGGATCCCAAAATTTGGACATAGCTCTATCTTTCCAGTTCTCCTGTATGTTTTCTCATTCTTACTTTCTTTTTTTCTGTGGTGATAAATTGCATAAAGAACCAAATTTCTAAAATCTGAAGCATCTCCCAAATGACCTAATTAATATATAGTTTCCTGTATTATACAGTATCTTGAAACCCTTTAGAAATAGACCTTGGTGAATCATCCACTGCAGTATGCTATAGGTACACATGATGCTTTGCCCAGTTCAGCTCCTCTCCAGTACTCTTACTACTCAGCAGAAGATTCCACTAACACCAGACTTATAAGATAAAGGCTGTATGACCTAGATTAATATTTAGATATACCATATCTACACCAGAACTTACACAACAGTCATGTTCTTAAATCTGAATATGGTTCACAAAGAATTCCCATATTTATAATGGCATAGTTCATTTAAACTAATAAAAAATCTGGAATTCTGTTAATTTTATAAAGGTTTGCTAACAGTATCTTTTGGGGGTGGGGGGGGGGGTGGGGGGGGGGGGTGTTCTTCGTATCACTGGTGTTGTCAAGAACAACCAGTAACAGTTATCTACATACTAGTTTACTGGTATTCTCCACATAACAGTTTGTGTCTTCTTCTGGCTCGCGCTGTGAAGTCAGCTGTGAAGGGGATTCATCTAATTCTAGACTGTCTTGGCAAGAGGCTGACTCTTTGTTTTGTTTGTTTTGTGAAAAAAGGGTATTCCCACAGGTGATCTAATACTGCAGCACAGTTCTTATGCTTGTAGCATGCGTCATTTGTCAAGAGACACGTCTAAGGAGCATTAGCAGTCTACTGACTCCAGTGAATTATTTTTCATCCCATTTCCATGGAGACCCCTATTTCTCATTAGAAGGGTTCTCCCCCTTGTTTTCATCCTGTTACAGGAGTACCTATAGAGTTCTTTCAGCATGCGTAGTATTTAAGTTCTGGTTCTAAAGACCAGTCAACAATGAAAGCTCTATCTTAAAAGCCAGCAAGTTTAAGGGAAAAGTGAATAATTGTCAAAAACCCCAGTTTGAATTAGTTCTTGCAAAGAAAATTAAACAGGATTTTACACAGGCATTTAGAAATAGCAGAAGGTTAAGAGAAAGTGGGTTGCTGTTCAGAACGAGGCATAAACGGAAGGTAGCTTTGGTATCGGAAGTGGAGGAACGTCACCTTGGTTCATTCATCATCTTGATGAGAGCTGAAGCCTTCTCCTGCATATGGTTACAGATACTTGGCATCCAGCTAACACACTCAGTGCATAAGCAGTGAACTGAGAAGAGTTTTATACACAGCAATGTTGCACATCTTCATACACTGGGTAAGACCAGCTTCAGTATAGTTCTGAAAAAAATATTAAAAAAAAAATCTGTTCCCTGACCTAGGGGAGAGTGCCAAAAGCACACTTGCACACATTAGGTGCTTAAGTGAGAAGATAATCAATCAAGTATGTACTATGGGAGAATGCATAAAGAATGGAAGTAGATACTAGTACTCACAGTGTATTCAGTTAGTTTAGCTAAATCTCCTCCCAGAACTGTGAAATAATTTCCAGAATATGGACTGCCAATTCATGAGCAAAGGCTGCATATAAGACTAAAGAAGAGAGAACCATAGGAATGGAAAAATCTCCAAAAATTGTAACTTTGTGCTGGATTCAGTCAGGAAAGAGTTAAGTCTTTACCATGTCTGCTATGGAGCTGTGTTCCTGGATGCTGAGAGCAGTACTGATAAGGTCTTAGCTGGCACTGGGGAGTGCCTGCACAGGATTCAAAGTCTCTCTCCGCTTCTGATACTGCAGCTGCGTTCCCAGCTCTCACTGTCTCACTACAGGCAGTGCAAGGGACACACAGTTCAGACAGCTGACCCAAACTGACCAAGGAATTATTTCATTCCATAGGACATCATGCTTGGGGCTTAGGTGAGAAGGGGGACCACGAGCCATTACTTCCTCTCTACTCTCTTGTTTGTTTACTTCCATACACCTGCGAACACTCCCCTGATTCCTTTGTTAGCTGCTTTGCTAACTTCTGTGTTGGCTCATTTGTGAGGGAGTTGGTGGGTTTGTTTAGTTTTCCTGGTTGTTCTATCATTGATAGGGTTTGCTCAGAACCTCCTGCAACAGCCCTCAGGCTGCGTCTCTCTGGCTCTGACTCTCACTTCTCAGCACCTGGATGTGTATAGGTCAATGGGTGGTGAGCAACTGTGTCATAATTGTATCTCTTTCATCTTCTTTTAATTATTTATTAGTGTTTGTATTTATTAATTTAGATTTAATTAGTAAATAGTTCTTATCTCAATTTTACAAGCTTCTTTATTTCTTTTCCTTTGATTCTTCCCCTCCATCGAAGGAGGGGATGGGGGATCTGTGAGAGCAGCTTCGTGGTGTCTTGCTAGCCAGAGTTAAACCATGACAACCTATATTTCTCTAACAAAATCATCTGCAAAACTACAGTCCATTAGTCTTACCTCAGTGATAAGCAAGTATTGGGGAAAAATGTGATACCTGTAATGTGAATAGAAAAGGAAAGTATGCATGATGGTCTGGCAATGTTCATTTGTGCCAGATTAACCCTTAATAAAATAAATGCTGTGTTATAGGTTATCCCATCATTGGGCTTAGATAAAGTATTTGATAAGATAATCAAAAGAATATTGTATGTTTTACTAGAAAAGATAAACTTTATTTCAACAAGTCTGAAACAGTCATGGAATTTACTAAGACAGACACAATACATTATGCTAACAGAGGAACTGCTGAGCTGAGGCCAGTTTAATAGTGGAGTTCCTCAAGGATGTACCTTGGAAAAGAGTCAACAACTTCCTTAATGACATTAGCAGAAAAGGCTAGTGAAATGAATGGATAACAAAATTGGGAAAAATTGTTTTTAATACAGAGGACGATTAGGATATCATTAGGGGAGAAGTGGACTAGAATATCCAGAGGGAGAATGGCTCTTTGATGGAATAACAAATAAAAAATAGTATTTGAACCTCAGTATTAACCACCATGAGTAGAGAACTTGTTAGTTAAGATCAGTGGTGAGGGAAAAAGAAATGTGTGCATCTGTTGACCATGGGATGTATGACCACTAGTGGGGTGTGGCAATGACCAGGATAAATTAAATCCTACAGTACTGTCATGGTTTAACCCCGGTCAGCAACTAAGTACCACACAGCCACTTGTTCACCTCCCCCCTGCCCCAGTGGGATAAGGCAAGGAAACTCATGGGTTGATATAGGAACAGTTTAATAATTGAAAGTAAATTAAATAAAATAATGATAGTAATACTAACAATAACAAAAATACTATATAATACTAATATTACTAACAATGATGAAAATACTACTAATACTACTAAAAGTAATAATAATAGGTAAGGAAAATAATGGGGAAAAAAATCGTACAACTGCTTACCACCCACTGACCATCATACAGTCAGTCTCTGAGCAGCAAGAGCCAGAGAGAGGGAGACCCATAGCTCTGGAGGCCCGAGAGCCCCAAAAGCCAGACCCCCACCCCACTTTCCCCAACTAACATACTAAGTATGACATTTTATGGAATAAAATACCCTTTTGGCCAGTTGGGGTCAGCTGTCCTGAATCTGTCTCCTCCTGGCTTCTTGTAAAGAAGTAGCTGTGAGAACAGGGGCAGCATGAGAAACTGAGAAAGTCCTTGATTTGATATCAACATTGCTTAGCAACAACAAACAAACATGTCAATATTCTTCTCAGCACAAATGCCAAACACAGCCTCATACTAGCTACTGTGAAGAAAATTAACTCTATCTCAACAAAAAACAGCACAAATACAGTGGGGAAAACATTTCTAGTGCAGACAGGGAATGATGAATCATTCCATACAGCTTGTAGTGAGATGCCATCTAAGAAACTAGGTTAAGTTCTGTTTACCATCACTGAGAAAAGATTGAGACAGAAACAAATGTAGGGAGGAACACATACAACACGAGCAAATACGTGCCCACATATTAATTTAGGCTGAACACCGACAGTATGTCTCATGCGCAGAGCTCCTAGACACTTGCTAACAGGAGCAGTGTTGGCCAGGTAAAGCACTGTCAGATGACTGAGCACGGTTTCATGGCTGGACTCTAACACAGGTTTCGACACACCAGAGGACAGGATCAGATTTCAGAATATCTTCCATATTCTAACACTTAAGATATGCCATGCTCTTCTGCCTTGTTAAATTCATTTATTATGGTAAAGAGGGGAAGTAAAATACTATAGTTCTTACCATGGGAGATTCCTAGCTCAAGCTTTCAGCCAATTCTCACTGCAACTTCCCAGAAAATATAAGCCTATAGCCATCTTAAGGAGCTGCTCCTACCCTAATATTTCTAAATATAGGAAAGTAATCTCTGCTAATTGCAAGTCTTTTTCTCCAAGGACTCTGATACAATGAATTTTTTTCAAAACCTGAAAATGGGATCATTTGCTAAGAATATCCAGTAATATTTATAGAATACTACATTCTGATTATACCATTATTATGGCATAATACTTAGGATTTGTACTGGTGTAGAAGAGGGTAATAAAAATTAAGATCTCATTGCAATTTTTATTCTTTCATGAAAAATCTAAACTTTCAAAATTGTCAGTTATCTTTTTTGTGGCTTCATTCAGCTTATTATCATTCTTTCAGCACTGACATTTTCAACAATATCATATGGAGTACATCTTTCTCACATACGAAAAGAAATAGAATTCCATTCAACAGAGCTGCTGTTGTTTTTTTACTCCACCTGCAGTGGTACTTGGGCTATCAAAGAGGGATCAATACCTGTTTCATTGCACTAGACGTTCTGTGAACAGCAGCAGAAAAGCAGCTCCTTTCCCAGGAGCTCGCCTCATGATATGCAGGCTGGAATAAACAGGCGAAGTAAGGAATGGAGGGCAGTTAACAGAGGCATATACTCACACTATTTTTCTAATAATTCACTTCATTATTTCAGCATGCTTCATCAAATCTCTTAATCTGTTTATATATTACTAGTGCTAATAGTTACGTATTAACAGTTTGCTTCGCTCCTGAAAGAATAAGGAAATAACAGGGAGGTTCGGCTTCTGCCTCTGACATTTTAGTGCAGACCTGGGAAATACACTTAATAAGGCACACTCACATCATACACTGACTACTTTTGCCTTACATATTTCAGCTGAAAAAGGCATTAAACATTTGTTAATTAATATCATTAAACTGGTTGAACCACTCAGATGGAAGGCACTATTCCTTCAGCAGCAGCCACATTTACGTCACGGCCTTCCTGCAGTATTTTTATGCACCAATATATTGCTGAGCAGCTTCGTTCTTCAAAACTCTCCATTGCTGTTCCTGGGGTTGGGTGCAGGCACTTAACAGCTGCAGAGGGCTGACTGGAGGGTTTGCTCTCCTCTGGCTTAGCAGAGTCATAAGAGCAGTCAGAATTTTAAGATTATCTACAAAGACTGAAAGAAATGGAGACCATTTTTCTTAGAAAGAAAAAGCAGGAGAAAAAAAATAAGGAAACATAAAAAATAAAAGGCTGCTGTAGAGTCAGAAAGAAAGGTCTGTTCTCCACATCCATGATGAATAGGACGAGATAGGATAACTAAATTTCCACTCTGTACTCTTCTCTCCCTTTTACTGCCTCCCTCATGACCATCAGGTCCCTGCGATCTCACCTAGGATTTGAGTCTCGCTTGATTTACCCAATAAGGTGGAAGGGGGTAAAAATTTACCCTCTTCATGCACACATTCAAAGCTGCCACTGTTATACAGAGGGTGCGAGCTGGAGAAGTGAAATCTGTGCTGACCCCCAGGCTACAAGCTGAATGCTGCATTACTGGATATCAGCTGGGTCTCTAGGGTGGCTGTATCAGATGAAACAAACAGCGATATCCAACGTGACAGAGAGTAGCATATCAGATCAGAAATTAAAAACTAAATCTGACTGAGCAGTTTAGAGGTGGGTGGCTGTATCTTGGATTTTGCTTTCAGAGAAAAAAAGCCTTCACAGCATCAAATTTTTGGGTGAGTCTGACCACAGTCCTGGACTTTCAGGTACTTTTCTACAGTAAACTTAGGGTATATAGATACCTTGAGGCATCTATGTTTTGTTTTGGTTTTTTCTTAAATTCCAGCTGTATTCTGATTGCTTATGCTTCGTTTGAAGACAAAAAAATCAGATGCAAATTTTTCATGGTTTGTGTACATGTGCCTCTTACACAGTCTTGTGTAGCATGGTCATCACATTATTACTTGAGTCCGTTCAGACAGTGCATTAAGTAACTTGAATGTCAGCTTTGTCTCCTTGCATATTTTTCTGAAAGATGTGTTGAGTGAAGATATTTGGCTTCATATTCCAATAGCTATAAAGCAATATATGTTTACTAACAGAAAACATTTGTGTTAGATCAGCACAAGCAACTCATACTTGTGCATGAATGACTTGGGTTGGGGGATGTTAATCCTATTTAATGACCTATTCAAGGTCATTTCATAGCCTCTGGGACTCCAGTGGGACTCAATCTTCTGTCTCTTCAAATTGACCTTACCTGAAGAAAGCTCCATCAGGAAAAGTTATTGGTCATTATCTTTGTTCTCAAAGTTTGGGTGATCATTTATTAAAAGCACTTAATGTGGGGCACCACAACAAAAACACAGGACTGAAATATTGCAATTTTTCTTGCCAAACATATTAACTAGAAAAAAATCACCCCAGTTAGAACATTAATACTATAAGGAACACACAGACCTTGGAGTGCTCTAGAAGTGGTATGTTTGGTCACTGCATTTTTGTTCATGTCATTCTGAGATGAAACTTAAGGTTCAGAGAGCCAGTTTCTGGCAGTGGTCTGATATTCGCTATGTTTATGTGAGCAAAAAGTCCATCACAAAAGAAGATCATTAATAGTAGCAGTTGGTTCTGAGGATCCCCTATCTGCTCTATGTGCATGTGGGGGCAGGGGATAGTGGGTTGAGCGCAGCCAGCAGCCAAGCACCCACACAACCACTTGCTCACTTCCCACCCCCAGTGGGACAGCAGAGAGACTAGGAAGAGCCAAAGCAATTAAATTTGTCAGTCAAGACAAAAACAGTGTAATAGATGAAAGAAAAAAAAAAAAAAGTAGTCACTCACCACCTCCCACAAGCAGTCAGTCTCCAAGCAATGGTCACCTCAAAAGTCAAAAGACTTTTCTTCTTCCCATACCCAGCTTTTATGGCTGAGCATGTCCTTATATGGTATGGGATATCCATTTGGTCAATTCAGGTCAGCTGTCCTGGCTGTGTCCCCTCCCAGTCTCTTGCCCACCCCCAGCCTTCTCGCTGGGAGGACAGATTGCAACAAGTAAGCTTTGACATGGTGTTCAGCAGCAGCCAAAACATTGATGCGTTATCAACAGTGGTTTAGGCACAAATCCTAAACACATCACCAGATAGGCTGCTGTGAAGAAAGTTAGCTCAATCCCAGTCAGAGCCAGTACAGGGAAGGCGGTGTGACATTAGAGCAGCTCTTGTCTCACCTCAGTAGCTCCATGATAATGCCCATTATCAGGTGGAGCATCTTTTGGATGCGGTTTTCTGGAGGACATCTTCCAGCTCAGTTTCATCTGACAGGTGTCCGGTTCGTGAACTCCTGAACTGCTCTGCGAGTTGAGCCAGAGTCTGGTAAAGGTTGCAGAAGAACATTGCTCCTCTGTGCTGCAGCACTGACATGGAAAGCATGAAGCGTGTTCCCAGCTCCGAGCCAGCCTTCTGCCAGAAACTCATACATCCTGGGAGAGGTGGTATGGCAAGACACGAGTTCGGACTTCTAGTGGCCACAGCTCATCAGCCGAGTATTAGCCACCATGCAAACGGGCATTTGACCTGGGAAACCAGATTGCTAATGCGATCGTGAGCTGAATGTTTCTGCTGTGCCTGACAGAGAATCACCTGCAGTGGGACGGGTCTAACGACAGCAAACGGAGTCAAAACCAGTATTACACATGAAAAAAATATACCCTTTCAGTAGCCTGGGAGGTGAGAGGAAATGACTCCAGGACAAACTATGACCTGTTCTTTTCTGTTCTGGATTTCTTTTGTTCTAATTTTTTTATTTTTTGTTTCTAATTTTTCATAAATTGGGCAAGTTGAGAGGGATTACATGAACACAACTGCCTGTAAAAGAGGCAGCTATTCTGTGTTATTAATACAGGAGCTTTTCAAGAAGTGGCTGATAGTATTTGTATGCATTTCTCTGGGAGATTGAAGAGCATCCTGAGAGCACAGTGAAAACTGCTTGCTTTGCATATGCATAATTTGGCTGGTTTTCGCAATCAAAGAAGGAAGAACAAGATGATGTTGATCCTTTCTGATATTTTGCCTCAAAACATGCCTAAACTCTGTAAAGAGGTTTCTGATAGCTTCTTGTGGGGAAGTGCGGTGGGCTGACCGTGGCTGGAGGCCAAGGTGCTCACAGAAGCCACTCTATCTCTCCCCTCCTCAGCTGGACAGGGGAGAGAAAATATAACAGAAAGCACGTGGGTTGAGGTAAGGACAGGGAGAGATCATTCCTCAATTACCATCATGGGGAAAACAGGTTCGACTTGGGGAAAAACACTGATTTACTTTACCACCAATAAAACCAGAGTAAAAGAGATCTAAACCCAAGCTTTAAAGTACCTTTCCCCCACCCCTCCCTTCTTCTTATCCCAGAGGTGTTACGACTGTGGGTCCACCTTGGAGCTGGCTGGCATTGGCTCTACTCCCCTGCTACTAACACCTTGCCACGCAAACCCAGCACAGGAAGGCAGAGCAACATCCCAACCACCACCGCTTATTGTGGTCACTTTCTGCTCTCCTCAGAGGCTCACCTGGCTGCGTGAGCAGTGCCCGTGACTCACCAGCCACTCCGGAAAAGGGGCTGGGAGGGCTCCCAAGGCAGGGCAGTGTAACCAGAGGAAACTTCCATTCAGGGTGAAAAGATATATGTGCTGCATTAAGCACCACCACATTGCCAGAGAGCTGTGAAGCGTTTTGTTTTGTTTTTCCTGTGGGTATATATGAAGAGAGCTTTCTGTTACAATATAGATTCTTTATGCGAAATAATTAGGCGCAGAAAGGGCCCGAGGGAAGCCAGGGGGAGATAATCTAACCCACGGATGTCCCATTGCAATTAGGAATTTACAGAGGCAGCATATATGCTAATTAGCATCTTCTCTGTTACCTCTTCATTTCTGATATGCCCAGTGCCTTAAACCAGAAAAAAAGAATTTCTTCATGCTTTCCTACCTAGAAAATTATATTTTAGAGTAGAAAAAGAAGAAAAGGAGAATTGCAGTACAGGTTTAAAAGGAAAAAAAAAAAGCCTCCCAAAATTCCCTAATGTAAGCTATAATGCAAAGATGTAAGGGAGGGGGAAAAGAAAAAAAAAAAAAAAAGTAGTGTTGTTGAGTTCTTGTTGTTGGGCAGGATTTTTATTTTTTTAATCCTACTATTATTTGGGTTACTTGATTGGTTTAATATTCTCACTAGTGCTCCAGAAAACACCAGGGACTGCACCAATGGTATCCCACATCTCTTCCTATTACACCAGAGGGAGAGGCTGAATCACAGCAAAAGATGCCTCTTGCCTCTCCATTTAGACATGAGAGTCTCATAGAAAGGGACTTGAGCTGGTAGAAATAACCAGTCAGGATACCTGCAAAGCATTTCCCATTACTGCAGCGCACCTAGCTAGCTAGACGATATAAGAAAAAAAAAAAAAAAAGGAAAAAGAAGGGGGAAAAATAGCTGTGACACTACTGAGGTGATTTCCTTTTGTTATATATCAATAAATAAAGAAGGAATAACATGAATACAATACTGCTTCATATTAAGCTCTTTTGAAGTAGGATTATCTTTTAGGTATCCTTATTTTCAAATGCCCCTTAGCGTTGTTACATTGACACAAGGCACTGGGAGCTGGATTGCAAGCTGATTCCTCTAGACAGAAAGACTGCCGTTGTCACTGTCTGGCAGCTTAGATTTAGATTACAAGCCCTTCGGTGCAGTGACCTTGATGATGTTTTGTGTCCACATAGATCGGCCACCATAATTTTGTTTTCTTTCCTAAAGATATAATTGAAAAGGAAGCATGGATCTAATGGATGTCACTTTCTCCTAAATAAGACAACCATGTCTAACAGCTAAAAAATATAAATATTTACAGGAAGAACAGAAAAGCAGAACAGCAGAAATTAAGTCGAAAAACCATTATTTGATTAGTTCACACAAATCCTGCACTCACACTGCTGATCATATTGGCAGAGATGCCACCTGTCAGGCTGGAGAGGCAATAAAGTACAAAGAGAGATATTAAGGATGTCAGAAGAGTGTTTACAGCTACCAGCCATGTACACTCATCTGCACAAAAGCAAGCGTAGCGGTTCAGTTTTGATGAAACCAATACTGATAGGAAAACAGCTTCCACTGCTCAGAGGAGGCAAGAGGAGAGCAGGAGAGAGACAGTTTTAAATGAAGCCTCAAAAGGCCTTTCAGCTGATGCGGGCAATTAAGACTTCACATGACGATGCCCAGGATATGCGGTGGTTCTACCGCACCGCTTTCCCCGTGCCCTGAAGCAGAATGCATTACCCCAAACACAAGGGACGTATTAACTGCAGCTCTGCCTTTGTATATCCCTTTCACTGTTTTCCTGGTTAAAAATAATGGTGTGTGTACTTCACGGTACTCTGGCACAGGATATATCACAGTGATGTTTTACAGCCCGCTTACTACTCTGTCGAGAGCAAATAAAGCAGCAATTGGTTGGTGGTTTTTGCCATATTATTAGGGTTGGAGGGGAGACCTAGTAGTGGGGGATTTCTTGCTGCATGTGATAAGCAGAGGCTTGAATCACCTTTGGGAAATTATTTTCGCTTTGCAAAATACCCTTCTTCCAACTTTCCTCTCCCTCCTGTGCTTTTTGCTCTTCATGCAGCTAGGGTAATGAGAAGGAAACATTCTGAGGCACAGACAGCCAAATAATGCCATTAATCATAACAACCTTCAAAGAAAGTCTTACTGAACTACTTTTATTTCCAACCCTTCCCCCACACCAGCTTTTTCCCTAGGTTACAGGGTTTCTTTCGAGGTCTGGGTCAGCACCACCCTCTGCCGCAAGCCCTTCCCAACATGCATGAGCCATCCCAGGTCCCAAAGGTATTGAAGTGATTCCCTGAGAAAGCTGGGGAAGAAGGGAGGAGAGCAAATATCCTCAAGGGCAAGGAAGAAAGGGCCCAGATTTTTCTTTTTTTCCCTGGGATTCCTGATGCCGTGGATAATCTGCCATAGTGGAAAGATGCGTCTTCCTTTCTCCACCAATAAGCGCGGTTCATCTGAAGTGGGGAGCAGGGATGCTGGCTCCTTCAGCACCGCGGGGGCTGGGTGAAGGAGGCATTTTTATGAGTGAGCACCCTGGCCGCCCTCAGTTGAGGTTGGGAAAAGTGGCATACTCGCTACTCCTCTCCTGGTGGCCAGGAAATAACTCACCTTTCCATTTCATAACTCTAGCCTGGCAGACATCATTTTTAAGACATTCCTCATCAAATAATCAGGAATTATATGAATCTCCCATTTCATCTGCTGCAGTCTGCAGAGCTGCACACAGACATCTGTCTCCTGCTCTGCCTCACTGACCCTTGGGTCTCCCCCTCCTGACACCAGCGATTGCAATAGGTGGGAATAGCTTTCCTTTGCTTCTCCCTTGCCACCCTTTTCTCCTTTCTTGCTTCCTTGTGGACCACACTGTTCCTCAGCTTTGTTTTTCCTCCTGCAGTCAACCTCTCCCTCTGCTTCATCCAGTCACCCTCCTCGAGGCATCCTACCCCACAACAGGGAACCCTGAGTTAGGCAAGGATGCCAGAAAATCTTGAGTTGCCTGTATATAATTTCCTCTCTCCCACTGTATCTTTAAATTTTTGTCCAAACTTCCATAGTTGTACCTCTAAATCCACCTGTCTGAACTTCTGTTGGGCAATGTTTTGTACAGAAATAGTTCCAGAAAATCTTTCTCATGAATAATAGAATCCTTAAATTATTCATATAGGCATTTCCACCATCTCTTTCCCTGTTAGGGTCAAGATGTTAGACTAAACAGAGTAATGACTTGGCGCAACATGCTCAGTGTGCCTTTCATCGTGCTTCTGTTCGGTTTTTCTCCCCAGTCTTTGTCTTGAAAGTAAATATGATTATATTTGGAGCCCTAATAATGTTGACAAAGTGCAACATAGTTGCTTTTGTTTGTTGGCATTTTTTCTGATTTATTTGTATTTCTGAAGAGTATCATAACAGTTTGATAACCCTCTGGTGATTGTCTTGACAAGAACTTTAGTTGTTAATTAGGTACTGCTTACAGATTATAAATACTCCCTTATAGACTTTTCACTCAATTATATGAAGACACCACATATGTATAGAATTAAATCCAAGCAATTTGCTTTAACCCAGCATGGTAAATAATAACTAGAGGTTTTATCAGAGATCAAATGCTAGCTGCTGAGCTGGGGAAATGAAAGTAATTATGATTCTGATGGTTTTAAGAACACAGACTTTTTCTCAAGCCCTCTTTCTTGGGCTCTGGCTGTAATCAGAATTCTCTGGCTTCTGAACCTCCACTTCACATTTCCTACAGCTCCTTGAAACAGTTCAGTGCATACATACTTCAAACACCCGTCCTTTCCAAGGATGCTGGAAATAGAAGGATGCTTACAGCGTGGGGCAAGTATTATGCTGAAGGCATTGAAGAACAATGATTCAATCATGTGGTTATTTTCCTTTCAAGTGTATATTTCAGATCTTTGAAATAAGCAAGAAAGTCCACCACCAGAATATGCTACCATGAATTATTCCAAAAGCTGATTACAGGTTGAAGGAAGGGAATATTTTCTACTTTGCTGCGATCTGAAATAAATTGCAGTGAAAAAAAAAAAAACCCAAAAAAAAAAAACTAAACCAAAAGGCATGAAACATCCAGGACAACTTGCTTCCATTCGTGTCAGAAGGGCCCCAATGGTTGGTCACAGATGGATGACTATGCACATTGTTTTCACTTTGTCATGGAAGAAAGAAGCATGCATAGCTTTTCCAGTTCACTTGGAAACTGCGTATCATCCTGATAAGCTAAAGAAGTAGAGACACGGTATTATTTTCAGTGGCCCCTTTTTCTGTTTCTGGGTTCGGCGGTTTCCCCAAATTTTTTTAACTGGCAAATGTCCATACATTTTCTGAATATATCTAGAAAAACAATGTCCTGATGTCTTTTCAGATTTATTAAGTTCACACCCTTTTACAGAGCAAAACTGCAGAAAGCTTTCATAATATACATACAGATATGATATGAATACTGAGATGAGACTGGGGAGACAGCTCTTCAATGAAATAGGAAACTGTTACCTTAGCAACCTGCCATCATAGGCCTGGATTTTTTAATATTTCCAAAGAGGTACAATTCTAGGAGGGGACACAGAAAATTAAGGGTCAGTAAACAAAAAGTACTGTAAGTAATCTTTTCACACTATATGTTATTGATTTTGTCAGCATCTCATCCCTTCCTTATTCTAAGCAGAACATTTTCCCTGCCAGGGGGCCCACGTCTCCAGCTGAAGGGTACTCCATAGCAACTCCTGAAGAAGTCACGACCGTGGATGTGACCGGAGCTGTGCTCCATGCTCAGCTGAAGGTGTTTCCTGACCAAGTACTCTCACTCTTTCAGAGTTGCCTGAGGCTAAAAAAAAAAAGCCCCAGTGACTTCAGGGAGCTACACTTGCACAATTAAATACAAATCAAACACATTTAGGAACCTCTCAGGAGCTGAAACCTGGAAGCTAATAATTATGACCTATGTCAATGATAACAACTCCTATAACTATTTGTGCAATGATGTCTCTTGTTACGATATTCAGTCCTTTATAAACCCAACAGGTTTTAATTATTGAGGCTATATTCTTGTGCTTAAAAACTAGCTGAAAAGAGTTTACTGATAATTCTGTGGATTGTCTTAGCAACGTTTCTGTGATTATTTTCTTGTTTGCAAAAAAAAAGTGATTCAGAAGTTCCTTAAAGACCAAAGGTCCCTTAAAGAGCACATTTTTTTCTTGAGAAGAAAAGGAGGGGATGTGGAACTGCTTCAACCTTTCTCTAATATTTTTCCCCTAAGTGGATTTGCATGGTACATTAAACTAAGTGGTATTGACTTGATGTTCAGTCTAGACTTCTGAAGTATACTGGATGCTGCTCGATATTAAGCATTCATGCTGAATCAGATGCTTTGTTTTTGCTGCACCCCTGAGTTGGGCAATGTAGCATGAACAATAAAGAAATGCGCCTACCAAAAATAATTGTGTGGAAGTTCCTGGGGATAGTAGCCAAGGGACCAATCTCATTACCACGGATTTAGAATTATACTTTAACACAGTTCAGAACTCTAGTTATCATGTAAGGCTATATAGTGTTGCCCTAGGAAGCACTCAGGCTTTGTTTTTCCATTTTCAGGAAGAGATGGCTCGAGAGCTGGCTGCAAGGTGAGAGCCAGCCGTGCGTGAGGTCAGCTTGGCAGCCCAAAGCCTGCCAGAAGCTCCCACCCACCCAGGTGGGCACTGGCACACCCTATCCTCAACCACCCTCCAGCTGTCTGCATGTTGTTCAACTCATCGTCTTCCACTTCTTTTTGTTAGGTGCACTGGCAGCACTTCACCTCTTTCTTAACCCTTTAGTCTGCCTTCCAGGCATTACTTTACATCTCACATCTGCACAGAGCTCACATGCATGATGTCCCCTGACAGAGATCCCTCTCTATTCTCCTTTTATCATCCGGTTAAATACCTAAAATCTATCAGTCAAGGAGCAGCACTTAACAACCTCCAAGTGACCCATGCAGAGTCTGTTGTCATATTTTGGTTCTTTGTGCACATTGCTGGAGAAATGACGGTTGAAAAGGGAGGGCTGAATCAGTGCAAAATACATGACGGTGACATAACAATTTTGCAAGCGGCTTTTGGTGCAAATAGAAAAGTGCAAAAAGTACGGCAGGTTCCTTATTGGTTCCTTAGATTAATTAAAATGGAAATTTTAATAAATGTTAACCTTTTAGGAAAAAAAAAGTTGCAAACCCAGTATTCCCCAGCAAAACTATTTATACTACATAATATCTGGGAGGGACGGCAGGCATGAAATGTGTTTGGAATTATGTGGTATCTATAGTGCAATTTAAAAGCCATTAATAAGATTTAACTAAAGAATAATTCTATAAAAGGTAGATAAATGCCCTGGGTTCCTGTACTAGCAAATAACTCCACTGTGTTCCCGTGGTGAGTCACCACTGCAAGCAGGAACAGACTCTAAGTGGAAACCCAGGGAAATCAGCACGCAACATCCAGCATACTGAAAAAATGACTGTTACTAGAGAGCCCTAGATAATCAAATAAAAAGTAATGTTGTTATATAACTATCACAGGAACATGTACTTTCATTTCCATTAAAAAAAAAAAAAAAGGAACTAAACGCATTAGTGAAATATTATCTGACAGACATCCCTGAAATGATTTGGACAACTGGGTAACTGCAGCAGCCAGTGTGCAGCCAGAAAAAGTGTTTGTGTCAATATCAGCTCTTGTTTTTCCTGATTTCAAAATAAACTGTGATTGTAAAATTCTTCCAAATGTCTTACTGATATTTTAAAACCATGTCAGCTTTGATAAACTTAACATACCTTAGCTGAAGCTAAAGCTATAGATGTGGAACCATCTTCATGAAAAGAAAAAAAAATATTTTCTTTTATTGTGTTTTTATAATGTTCCAAATTCAGCTGATCTGTATCCACAACTCCTATAAAAGCACGTTTGCAATACGGATAAACTGCTTACAAGGTAAGAAAGAATCACCGCCTCAACCTACCTTCTTCATAAGATTATCTTCAATTGTAATCTTGAAACGAATGTCAGATTCACTACCCAGCCTGACCATTTGTGTGCTAGAGAGCCCCTGGGACAGCCCTGGGACAGCCCTGCAGTTATGCTGGGGAAAACCTCGGCTAGACTTGCATGGTCTAGGACAAGACCCCGCCCCGGAAGGCACCACCACTCCTGCCCATGCTGGCAACCGTACTGCATGACCAATGCCCAACTGTCTAAGGTGGTCTTGCATGCCTTATTTTCTTTCCAAACTCATCCACTTCCCATCTTCAGCACCTGTATCTGTCTTATTACACACTGTTGAGGGTCCTACTGTCAAAATGTCATTTCCCGTACAACTATGGATCAGGTCAACTGCTCATTTCCCCCTGCCAGGAAGGGAACAGTAATCTTTTACCCAAGATTTTGCTTGAATCCGTGATCCCAAATTTAAGAAAAATGGTTAAACAGGGTGAGTCAAGAGTCCATTCCCTCCAGTTTGCCAGACCCACCTGTTCAACAGTGCCTGTTTAGGGTCACATTTTGAGGCTGAACAACTGGGTATTTTTAAAGTAGACATTGTGACTACTGGTTCTGTTCCACTCTAATTTCTTCATTCAATTATTGTTTGATGTCATGCAAATATTTTTGAAAGTCAGTATATTACATTGATGTTAACACACCAAGTAATGTGCTCAAGAATATACTAAATTAGTTAATGTTAATTTGATTGCCATTATAAGTTGCCCTCTATTATTGTTTATTAAGAGAGATTTATACTGACCATTCCACTATTTTGCTCCAGATAGCTGAAAGGTTTACAACTGCCTTGTCATCATATTTATTCCCTGAAATTCAAGCACAACATTAGCTGGATTTTTTCCTAAGGTATTTTAAAATTAACATTAATGACTGAGAAGATCCTTTGTACGGCTCTTCAACATTTTAATTTTAAGTAGAAAGCCTAGCTACCTAATTAAAGAATTAGTGAGCAATAAACATTTACAAAACCAAATCTCAGTGGTTAAGAAAGACAATAAACAGTTTTTGATTGATTGATAAATTTCTTTTTTTCAAGCTTAAAACTCCCACTTCCTCAAAAATTATTTATATTGATAGATCATAAAATCATTTTATGAGAAAATCCAGGGGAAAGGAAAACAAGAAGAAATACATAAAAGATTTTCCTGTGAGATTTATCCATAATTATTTTATGGCCAGGAGCTGTATGGGAGTGTGGTGAAGTGATGTGCTTTGGAGCTGCTCTTTGAAGCTTTCAGCAGCAAGTGGCTTCCTCCCCAGCATGTGTTTTAAATGTTTTGCTGGATTACAGTCCACCTGCACAGAGCTGCTCTGACCTTTTTACCCTTTCAATATTTTAAACATTTGACCTGCTTTCCTTCCTGCAGTTTTGCTTCCGAGAATGCTCTTGAAATAATTATGTAAATGTCATCTTAATGCATTTTCACTGCCACGTGCATTTTTAGCCCCCTTATGATGTTATCTTTTCAGAATGCCAGAAAAACGTGAAACAGATGTGCTGAGCACAAAATACCACAGCAGGGATTTCCCTCACAGCAATCATGATATGGAAGTTTTTAGAGGCTTGCCATGAAGTAATAAGGCTATTTTTAGTCGCAAGAATATAACATAGGTAATAGAGTTTGAAGTTAAGTATATGAAGTATATATATACATATTTACTGTGCTGAATAATGCAAACAGTGTCTGCAAACAAACACTTTCATGATGAAAGAAAATCCAAGCCAAAAATTCCTTGGTATTTTAACATTTTCCACTAGTACTATGCGTTTCTTTAATATTTATAGAGGGCTCTTTTTCTGCATGCGTTTATAATATGAGTACAGTAAAAAGGTGAATGGCAAGAGTTTAGCTGTAGACTGCTGGCATCCCATATAATCGTATATTGACTTTTATGAGTCAGTTGACTCTCGAAATTGCGCCAACTGCCTAAACACTGGTTCTATATTTGATCACTGAAGACCTTTGGTTTAGACCTCTTGGGTGAAAGCACAAGTAAGCCTTTCAGTCAAAGTGTCTGTTGCTTGTGACAATTTGTTTATGTGTGTTGGACGCATTCCTAAATAGCATCATCTCTTTGCAATCCCATTCCATAGTCAAAAGTCAGAATAGTACTGGCTTCTTTTTATCACTCTGCAGCAAAGAGTGAGTTTTATTATTTTATTTGCTTATATAATACCCAGTACAGTAGGACCCAGCCTGGAACCGAGGCCTTTAACCTGAAGTTCATGGGATGGAGCAGGGCTCTGCATCCAGTCCTTTGCCATGTAACCCAGTCTTTTACCCACTAATGTTAATAGCAAGTGATCTGACCCATTACTTCTTCTGCATTAAATCCATGTCTAGCCATAAAAACATCATTAATAACATCAATGGCAGCTGCAGAGTGACCTAGAGTTTCTACTAAAGCTGCATTGTGTGGATCTCCTACAATTTTACCCAGAGTATTATAAGGTGAGGTGGTGATGGTGGCATTTATGCTCCTATGTATGTCTTCTCCATCACTCTTCATCTGTAAAGAGGTCTTTCTCATTTTTGCTCCACAGACTCCAGGTTGTATGTTTTTTACAGACAGCATGAATACTGTGAATGCAAAGAGGATAAAAAGGTGCCAAAATTTATGGGAGGTTTCCAGCAAAAGTCCAAGTTTGACTCAACGCATTAAACTCCTCAAGGTATAATGTTAAAGCAATATTGTACAGATTTTTGCAGAGACACAGAGAGCTTCTGCTTAGTGGTTTCATTCTACTTTTTTTCCTTTCACTTCTTAATTATGATTATACTGGGCCTAAGCCTTGCACCATAAAGTCTGCCACAGACTTGGACGGTTATTCTATCTTTTGGCGAAATGTTGGAGTTGGCCGCAAGCTCGCACACGTCTGCCATTTGACCTCTGTGAGTTATGGCTGGATTAAGGTATGCTGTGTCTTATTAGTTTAATGGTAGCTGAGTTAGAGAAATCTGCACTCTAATGCACAGATTTCTTTGCTTGTTAATGACTCAAATTCTGTTGAAACTTCTCTGGGTTGCTCTTAGGACCAAGTCCATGTTTAAACCAAAGTTTAAACACAACTAGCTAAGAGATCCTGAGATAGACATCTTTTTCATGTCTTTAAAAGGGTGACATTTTTCTAAGGCAGAAAGAACAACTAGCACATTTTAGAAATATTTCCTAATTACATGGATTCATAACTTGGAGATTGCTAAACTTAATTCTAGTTAGATGACTATAATAAATCCTGAATATATTCCTGAAGTGGTGCTGAACATGTCTCATTTGGACTAATGTAATTTCTGTGGGTAATGCTTGTTGATGTTGGAAAGAGAAAAATCAGTGTTGCGGACTGTGAAACAGTGACTAAACACTGCTGAGAGCTTTGACAGAGGTTTGACAAGGCTCTGAGAGACTGGCAAGAATATTTCAGATAGACGATGCAGGGGTGTAGTCTTGCAGTATGGGTGTAAAAGGAAGAGACATACAGGAATATGTCAAATTCTGATTCTCTGAAATCACTGGCAAAATTCCCACTGAATTAAATAGGACCAGAACTTCATCCTACATATTAATATGTGTGCTTATTGAAAAAAAATGTGTTAGACTTACAATTCTAACAGAATTCAGGCAAATCAGAAGTGAGAGTCCTGTGCAACCTTAGTTCTGTTCTTTTGTGCAAACACCTTCTGATGCAGTCTCCACTAATAGCGTTACACAAGATTATTTCCATGGTATCTCTATCACTGAGCTCCTTTCTGCAAGGCTGGTTCAAACTGAAGAGATTTGCAAGTAGAGGCTATAATAATAATAACAACAAGGTTTTAAAAGAATTTTTAATAGGAACTGTTAACTTAGATCATAACTATAAGGATTTCTGGATAATATAGGACTCCCCAAGTCACAAAAGCATTTTTCAGTTGTCTTCAGAAAACACCTCTGAAACCAAACCCACATTCCAGCAAGTTTGGCTTGATTTCAAGCCTCAAGGCAACATTTCTAGCTCCTCTCTTGTATCCCTTTTCTCCAACCCCTGACTTCACAGATAAATAACCTTTGGAGAGAACCCTAAACAGAAGGCAAGAGTGGGCTATGAGAATTCTTGGGAATGCAGAGAAGAGCATGGTCTGAGAGGGAGGACTGTGCAGAAAGGAAATGAGATGACATTTCTTAAACTGGTCTGGCTCTCCTGGACCTTTCCTAGTGCCAGCCCTGGGAGATGGGCTGTGGCATCCTCCACTCCTCTCAACAGTCCTCACCTTGTGCTGCTCAACACTCAAGGCATTGTGTTCTGCTGGACTGCTTGGGCTTGGCAATAGCTTTTTGCTTTGTAAGCAAACACGCTGTGCTTGCTTTTCCTCCTTTGATTTGAAATAAATAGCATTTTAATTTTGAATACAAATAAAACTTAACATAGAAAAAAATGTGCTTGCAGATGCCGAGACATGCCGCACCACCCCATTAACTTTTCTGCACTTTTCCCTGCAGAAGTTGTTTCTGTCAATTTATTTTCATTTCAGCTGAGCAAAAAGGGAAGGAAAAAGCAGGTTGACACAGATGGTTGTCAGCAAAGTGATGACTGCAGCTGAGAATGGGTGTACAAAAATATACAGCTTGCTAAACTGCGTATTGTTTAGCTTCCATGTGTATCAAATGTCAAAAGAAATAAAATTTGGAGAATATATTTAGAACTCTTTTTTTAAGTGTTGTTAAAATTATTCTCGTAAAATGGAAGGGTGGTCATATGTAATGCAGAAAACGGAAAATTGAACAAATCCTGCGTCCAAAACTTCTTAAAACAGCACAAAGAATAGCCTCTCAAATGCAAAGCTAAGCCCCTAAATAAGTGATCTAGTTTGAGATCTATTTGGGTCTTTTGTAAGCGCTGAGTACCCACAGTTCCATTGAGGTCACCAAAGAGTCATCACTGCATTTGAAAATCAGACCATTCATTTAAAAGTCTGAATGCAGATTTTGGAACTCTACCTTTCAGCTTCTGTTTTTAAAGAATCTCTTGGATCACACAAATTACTACAACACTGTGCTTTAACAGACCAAATAAATTGAGAAAAAAATTTAAGTAAGCTAAAATAGTCCTCCTCAACTTTGTTAGCGTTCTGCTAACCTCAGGGTGGGGGCAGGCTTTGTCCACACTGGAAAGCTGCAGCATTTTAACTACCATTGATCTTATTTTAACTTAGATCTATCTTGAACTAAGGCTAAGCCTAATGTAGACACACTCAAATCGATTGTAATGTTGCCTGTGTCAATTTAGCTAATTTAAATGTACATGCATTAGCAGATTGCATCAGTTCAACTAGATTGATCTTTAAATTGCTTTGTCCAAAGTTGTGCCACTTCTAGGGAGCTGAGGATTGTGTTTGGAAGAGAGAGCTGCCAGAGCTACTTACCATTCTCCTACCTGCCAGCTCTGCAGAGTACTACCCCAATCAGTTGATAAATATATAGGTATCTGTATAGCCACTGATTAACTGATACCCTTAAAACTGTGCTAGAATTTCCTGATTATGCTCAGGAGAAAAGCCATTGAGTTATGCACATTACTATTGCAATTCTACTGAGATTAGTTAAATTTTACCAGGCATAAATTTGGACCATAGCAGACATAAGCCACTGTCAACATACGTTTCACACTCAGGATTTAGGTAAGTAAACCAGTGATGACTTTTGAAGTCTTGAAATTATTTCTGTTCTTGAACTGCTGCCTCTAGGAGCTCCAAAGAAGACTGACAACCAAGAGTAAACATATATTAAATTGCATGTCCTTTCCCTACCAGCCTTCAGAGCAATGTAATCTCACCTTCATTCTAGTGGGGCAAAAATCAGGTACAGAAAATAAGTGTGAGATAATGAATTTCTCGTACTTTGCCTGATCATTAATAAATGAGGTTATTTTCCTCCTTGACTCTTGGAATTAGATGTGACACAACACCTTAACACAATCAGTTTGTTCTGAAACCTTGATAATAGGAAACCATCTGCTTAGAGACATAAAGGAGAATTCATTATATGCCCCATAATTACTTTCAACGCAACATAAAGAGATTGCATGCACAGCTTCCTAGAGTTAAACATGCTGTCAGAAAGAATACTGTGATGTGTAGGAATAAGAGAAGTTCAAAAAGGTGATAGCTAATAATGACATTTAAAGATTTTTACAATAAAAAATTATATTGTGCCTTATCCTCCCCATCCCTTACTGCTAAGAAACCCAATGTCTTTGTGCAGGACTTCCAAAAGGCTGCTCCTGAATACCTCCACTGAAGGCTATTATTTTCTGTATCTAGCTGTGTTACGATGGACAATAATGTATTAAATGCACATTTTCTTATAAAAGAAGGAAGAATAAAATGTCAAATTTTGAGATCTGGGTCTGATGCCTAATCCTTGTGGCTTCCCTCTAAAGCTGGCAAAGCCTCAAAGTGCTGTGTCAGGAGGGAGACTTTGTACTTGATTGAAAATCAAGTGTTACAGCGACATAAAGAATGGTTCTGTCAGGCTCCGGAGCAAATCTTCTCTGTTTCCTGACTGGAAGAATGGGACCAAAACCTTGAAGGATGAAGCAAAATGAGTTGGGTCAAATGGTCAGAAGGTGACTGGAACTTAATCTGGGAGGAGGTGGAAAAAGCAAAAATAACAATTCTGTGGTCTCCCTGACATACCATCCAGATGGTTCTTGCTAATTATATTTCCTCTTGTGGTTTTAGTTATCAAACATATACAAATATTTACAGCGGATGAAAATATATCTTTGTTTGAAGGTCACTTTTTAATTGTGTTTTATTCTTTGAACACTATAGTTCAAACAATTCTTTGATTATATTTTCACTTTATGAGATGAGGCCTTCCAATTTTCTTTTCTACTTCCATTTCACTTCTTTATATCTTTCATTCTAACATAACATGGCGTGCTAAGAGGCCATTATTTTTGCAGATCAGGCTGTTTTTTAAACTGCCTAAATCTTCCTTTCAGCCAGGCATGAAGTTTCTAAGACAATTAACATTCCTGAGGTTGAAAATACACTTGAGTAGTTTGTTAGATCAGGCCTTAAATATGAGTTTATGCCAGTAAATTTAAGATACTTTTCTTCCACTTGGCTCTTGACATCTAAGACTTCCATGCTCAGTAAAAATGAGGACATTCTGTATACAGAGCTGAAAGCATTTGCTGGAGAATTCTGTAGCAACTAGATTTTCCAAAAGATAATACCTTCTAAACATTATTAAATATCACTCTCCCAGAGGATTTGCCTCTGGGGCACATGTGGAATATAACTACTCGGCCTTAACAGAACTCCCACCCTAATGACATTTGTCCTTCTTTTTTAATTATATGATAAAAGCTCTCACACTCGCTGTAATTAAATATCCAATGACACTTTAAAAACAATCGCGTTAATGATAGATTCTTGACAAAACTACGAGTATAATTCTGTCTCCGCCGAGACTGATGGTAAAGTCGCCACCTTGTTCCTTGAGGCCAGGATTTGCTCTCAGATAAGGTCATTACGTTCTGCATATATAAATTCCTCTTATACGTACAGTTTTTATTTGTCAAGGGTATGACCAAACTTCCACTAGGGTTGGTAGAAAGCCAATTCCTGTGAAAATTTTCCATGATCAAATACATTACTTTGTCCCAGTGATTCTCTAAGGACTACATGCTTTTTATCCGGCCTTTCTTGTCCATGACCAGGTCTGGGAGAAGCACACCTTCAAGGTTCCCTTGAAGTGGAGAGGGCAAAAGCATGCCCCAGATGATACACCTGGGGCAGAGGTGAGATAGAGGAAGGAACAGCTATGAGAAGGCTTTACTGGGATAGTTTGGGTTTCCACTAGCCCTACAGCTATGTCCTAACAGATTCCCCAGGACAGGTGACCGCCTTGACCAGAGGGGCCCCAGGGACTACGAGGGTGGTGAGACACTGGAACAGAGAAGTTGTGGTTACTGCATCCCTGGTAGGGATGTAATTACCCGCATCCAGCCAGGTTGGATGGTGCAGCTGGATGGAGCAACCTGGTCTAGCGAAAGTTGTGTCTGCCCACAGGCAGGGGGATGGAGTAGATGATCAGTGAAGGGCCCTTCCAATCCAAGTAATTCTGTGATTCTCTGAGTCCGTAACTGCTCAAAGGTTCCCAGGATACAGGAGATTCCTTCTGTGCTGGTTCTGTGTGCTGCCCCCATCCCTGTCCCCATCCAACCGCTTCCTTACTGGCTGCCTTCACACCTGCCTCCTCCACCTGCTCCACATCCCAAAATTCTCCAGGCCTGGAGGACAAGTGAAAATAGAAGAGGTGCAGATCTCTACATGCTTTGGGAAGGAAGGTGTGTTACAGGCAGCTTGAAAAGCGCAGATCTAGCCTGCGCCAGAGGGGCTGCCTTTACCTTGGAATTTACAGGATTCCTGGATGCTGTCTGTAGTTCAGCTGAAATTTTTGCTTAGCATTAAATGTGGCATAAATAGATTATTTATAACTAGTAACATTGAACTCAGTATTTTTTCAGACCCTTTAAAGAAATTCAGAAAGGCATGTGGTTGGAAACAACTTTCTACATTAATTGCTGCATTTTAATGCTGTTTGTTTTAAGATAAGCCCTGTGAGTTTGTACACTGTCATTTGGTGTAATCTGTTCTGGTTTTAAATGCAATTGAACAAAACTTATTAATAGATGAATGAGTTTCTAATATTAGCTGATATCAACTGTCTAGTTTGTCAGTCAGGAAGAATGATGGATGGCCACAGGGGGGTATGGGAGATATTGGGTATGCAAATTGTGCTGCCATCTACTATGATTAAGTTCTTATCTTACATATTTCAGCATAAAAATTTGCCTTGATACTTTTCCTATGTCAAATTAAAAAAACCTTGAAATATCACCTCTCTCTCTAGGGTTGTTTATTTTCTCTTTGTCAGAGACAGTAAATAAGGTCCACCCAAACACTGTTTTAAAATCCTACAGTCTCAACCACGAAAGCTGGCTAAATATAACAGATTGGCAACAGTTCTGGTTTTGAGCAAGGACTGCTAAAATAACAATAGAAACCAAGGCAGTACCTAGTAACTAGGTTTGGCCATGCGTATCGATTGCTTGAAGGATGCAATCCTTAGATGTTTCACTCACTCCCATTATATCTCTGGTGCAGTCTTTTTCTTCTTCTGTGACTGGTGTTAGTATGAGTGAAAGAAGAGAAAGAAGGCCATAAGAGCTGGAAACCATTCAGGGTATTAATTACCTGCATGATATCTTCAACTCAGACAACATTTCCACTTCCAAAAACTCTTCATAGCACAGTAGAAATAAAAATGCTAGGAGGACATTTTCAGTTCAATGTCTAGGAAATTTAACCTCACAATTCAACTAGAAGGAATCAACAAGCTAAATCCATCTGTGCCATTCTGAATATTTACCTCCTGAAGTTGGCTAACAGATAAAACCATGTGCAGGTTTCAACTTTTAAAAAGAAATAAAGAAGTCTCCAACAACCAAAGGGCAAAATCCAGGCATACTTTAATAGTTAAGGAGGAGAGCCAGGTTCATATTAATACAACTGAGAGTTCCCTGTGTTCTGTTACAAAAGCCTTTTATGGCAATATATGAATGAAAAAAAAAAAATCTCAACATAACTTTAAGAAATTAATTTGAGAATAAAATATTTGTGTTTGTAAGAATTTATTAATCTAATTATTCAGGTCAAAAACATGTATATTTACTGGTTTAGAAGAAATGTGAATGCACTCCAGTCTGTCTCCCAGAGGCAATAAAGGAAAGCTTTTTCGACACCTGGGTTGAAAGTTTTTTTACCCTTTTCAACAAACAAATCAGATCCACTGGGAATCCAGATCAGTGTATACGGTGTTTTATTGTAAGCTCATATGTCCTTGACAGATAATCACAAGTAAGATGACATTTCAAAGCCAAAGTGGCTGCCAACGAAGAACCAGCCTTATGAAGACTTCTTTGAATTCCCACCAACATAGTGTATGTTTAGAGAATAAACCGTCTTTCAGTTTCTAAGATGTCATGAGGTCTCCCTCTACGGTTCTGCCAGTCCTTTTCATGCTCAATTTTAATGTCCCAAGCGATTCTCCTCATTCAGGCACAGACCCGTCAGATACTTTTAGATGAGCATTATCTATAGCTGTGACAGCAGGCCACAATGTGCATCACAGAATTAGATTTTATTTTGTCTCGTGTTGTCACATAACCTGACACATCAACATCAGTTCATTTAATTTAATTTATCCTTCACTGGTTTTGGAATGGATATTAGCAGGAAGTCAATACATGTTTTCTTATTATGGTCTTTAAATTTTTTAGTTTTGTGGTTCTGGTTCTGCCAGTCTGGCAATATACAATGCCTCAGCAAACTTTTTATCTTTTCATACCTTTTTCGATCCTTGATAAAGAAGTCTAGAATTTTGGGCTTCAGTCCTTAAAATTTCATCAGAAATTAGATTTGAAGCCTAAATTAGTTTTTTATCCTATGGAAAATGTCTCATGGACAGCTGTAGTGCTGCTATTGCCATGTATCAAGAGCAATTTCAGAAAATCACTCTCACTTATGTTTTAGTACTGCAGTTATCAAAAGGAGTAATTTTACAACATTAGCTAAGATTCAATGTAATCTTTCAAAAACAATTTCCAAATGCCCCCATCAGGCCCATTATGAAATCAAATTCTTTGAGCCTGATACTGCCCTACTTGTAGATCTGTGCCTCTCCCTTAGACTCGAGTTGTGGCCATTTGCATTGGATCTGTCTCTTTCATGCTTTTCCCTACAAAATTGAGAATGTTGACATAACTGGCAGCATCAGAGCATGATCTTGAATTTTCAGAGGGACCAATCCTTTCTCCACCTCTATATAGACAAATATCTGAAGATCTCTCCCAGGTACATGTTCTGTGGTCAGTAGTGCCATAGCAATCATTTCAGTATTATCCAGTTTATAAGCCTACCGGCTGATTTTATAAATGCAAATAAGGATAGTTTAAAATACCAAGCAATCGCAAGTCAAGTCTGTGAGATATACAAAATTTAGAGAACTGAATCATACACCATCAGCCGTATCAGTGGTAGCTTTGCTTTTTGGGGGTAGGGAAGGAAATACAGAAAGGTCAAAGACTAAACCACGGGGTTGCAGAGGGAGGTCAGTGGGGTCACAAGGATTTGCTGCTTTCACAAAGGACACTGCAATCAGTAATCTGCTGTCACGCCGCATGTACTGCTCTTTAAGTGAGCTTGACACTGATGCATGGGAAGCAATCTGAGTAGGGAGCTAAAAAGACAATTACTAGAAACATATGAAAAGTACTCTGGAACTGTGATGACTTTAAAATAGAATTAACACCAAAACCTCACAAACAAAACAAACAAACAAAACCCCCTAGAAGAAAACACTATTTGCCACTAAAGATGGTGTGCCATATACAAAAAGGATACTAGACCAAACTCAAACTATAAACCTAGTGTCTTTACTATCATCAGAATTGGAGTGAAAGGTTGGAAAAGCAAGGAGCAGCAGGGACTAGCATCCAACAGTGTGTACCTGAATGATGATCCACATAGTTCACTTGTCTCATAAATCTAAATAGTTTATCTTCTGTTAGCCGCATCAACCCTAACAAAGTTAGGTGTATTGTTAGCAGTTAGGTATGTTGTTAGCAAATTATACTTATTTGAGTAAGTAAATCAGAATCGATATAAAGGCTCATATTTGGAGCTGATCTGTAGAACTAAAAAATGCTGTGGGTTTACATGATTGATTTCCAAATGGACAAGGTTAGATCCGCCATTAGGGCTTGGGCTGACCCATTCCCCCAACCCAGCACTAATTGCAGCCTTATTAATTAAATGTCAGTGATGGGGTATCAGGAGTCAGTGCTTCCCTGAGTGGCTCACCCTCCACACTGCCTACCCCTCACCTTTCAAGTTCCTATACAAGTAGGCTTTTATCCTAACTATGCCACTTACTTCTTACATCACAGACATAAATACTCACCTGAACTGAACTCACCTACGCAGATGAAGCTCTTTATTTAAACATCAAGCTATCTGGATGTAAATGAGTTTGTTCTACCTTCTTCTCTTGATTCTTTTTTACCTCTTTGAAGTATGAAATATTTCTACAGACATTTGCTCAGACTCCCCTGTTGACACATTGCTCTACCATGTGTCACACCAGTATCTTGCAGTGTCGATATGACTGTTGTCAGAGGTATGACACGGCATATACAGCTGAGAGGCAACAGTTGATCTGAAGTGCTGTAGATTTACATCCTTTGAGAGGGGAATCTGGGAGCATTTTCCTCTCATTTCCAAAAATGCAGAAAAAAAGAATTTAAAATAACTTACACAGTGTTCTGTGCTTATAAGTAAACATACTAAGTGGTTTCCTTCAGCAGAGTATTCATGGGCTTTTGGTTCCTTTATGAGATCAATGAACCTGCCTGACACCAGCTCAGAGCACGGGCTCAGACTGCTCGAGCTGCCCAAAGGTGGGCACCTGGGAAAAGCCCTGGTGAGCTGACCCTGAACATGTTTCCCACGAAGGCTGTGAAGGGCTGAAGGCCGGACCCCACAGGAGTTGCTGGCTTTATTAGGGCTAAGATTTCCTCTCTGATCTCTACAATCAAAGATTCAGTGGGTTTTTTTAGTTCCTTTTCTCTTTCTGGTAGTAAATTTTCAGACTTTCCAAGTCCCTACGAGTATTTTAGACTAGGCTGCAAACTTTAAAATCAGCCTAACCACACCCCTATTTTCAGTCTGCAGAAGCACAGATGCCTTTTTTTCATGTCACGTACATTCATGGCTTAATGCTTCCAGTGAAAGTGACACATCCCACTCTTACAGTTACACAAACAGATAAAATGAAAGAGTAGAAATCACAGCAAATATTTGGGAGGGGGAGGGTCACCCTCTCTACCTCGTTATCTCAGCAAAAAGGATATTTGTATTGATTCCACCCCTAAAAGTAATTGAATTAAAACAATTTCACTCATCCCTATTCCCTCTTTTGTGAGCCCTATCAGATGCTCTCAGACATTTGATGCTGAGAAATGCACTTTGCACTGTTACTCAGCAGCACTCAAAATCCCTAACAATACCAGACTGTAGCTGGGTGAAATCTGAAGCTGAATGCTTCAAGGGACCATTATTACTAATGGGCTTTTTTATTAGAAACTTGGAAATCAAATAAAAGTGGTAGGAATTTAAAGTGCAAGGAAGAGAGGCATTGAAGTTTGTGAGTATCATTAAAGAATAATATTATAGCTTTATGAGATACTTTGGTCAGGTTACAGCTCATCACAGAACAGGCACTGAGAATTTTCAAAAACATCCAAGTAGCTCAGAAACACAGTTTAGACTTCCAAGCTGAAATATGGCTTTAGCAGTCTAATTTAAAGTATATGATTAAAAAACACTGACCCCTATGCTGTAGTCTTGCTGCTAAGTGACAGGAGAAAATGCAAATGGACGGGAATAGAATCCAGCTAGGCTGCTGGAAATATCTCTTGCAAATATTTATCTGTCAATACCTACATGATCACTATGCTAGAAGACCCCACTCAGAGTACAGCCTCCGCATGTCAGACACTGCACAAACACCCAGGAGGAAAAAAATTCTCCTGAAGCTCTTGGGCTTCGACAGCGACTTAGTCGGAGGCTGGCATCTGAAGGTGTATGCTTCACTTTCGAGAGCCTAAACGAGTTTCAGATATATTACGAGCTCGCAGTCCCAGTTAAAGCTACATTACTCAGTACATTTTAAAACTTCATCACAAAAAGCAGAGGTTCTTCAATTCAGGGGCCAGGTTATTGAATTTTGACCACGTCGATAAGGAAGATGATATATCCGTGCAAAAACCAACAGAGCCAAAAGGCTGTTTTATCTTCGTACAACTGCTATGCGTGGAGCTGTAAGAACTAACTGACACAGAAACTACCCCAAACCTCACTAGTATGGATGAGTAAAATATTGCTCTCTTCAGTAGTGCAACTTGCATATTTCAGCAATACCAAGAAAAACAAGTTCTTACCTGTCATTTGTGAAAATCTGTAGTGATCCCAGGCAGAAATTCACGTTGGACAGTGGGAGTATGTTTATCACTACACTGTCACTGTTGCTTGGACAATGTATTCAAAAAGTATTTCCCTAGACTTCAAGCTTTATGTCATGCTGCTGTCTATTTTTCTTCAAAAACAGGATGGAAAACTCTACCCTGTTATTAGAACTTCTCCTTCATAGGTGTAGCTATAATTATTGGAAGCAAACTTGCATTTTCACAGCCGCTCTGTAAACGCACATCATCTTGTCACTGTGAATACATATGAAATGTATCATGTTGTATTTTTACCTTTTTTCCCACAATTTATTATACCTACAAAAACACCCTACTGAGAGGATTTCAAGAACTTGTGAAAGTGCGTGAATCAGATTGGTCCCAGCTGTTAAGATCCCCATTAGACATACATTAGAAACTATCCCATGCTTAGAAATTTTAAGATGCAACAATAGCAGTATGGTGTCTAATAACAGTGACATAGAAACATGATGTGATTGCTACGTGTAACAAAACAAGCCCACAATTTAGACAATGCCGTGTCAATCATAAGGCTTTCTGTTATAATTTTGTACTGGAAAGTGAATCCAACAATTCAGTGCCAAATACAAAAAAGAGTCTAATAGCTACTGATTAAATAGCTGAAAATTTAAAAGGCAAAATAGATTTTTACATTATTAGTCACTTCCAATATTTGCATGGATATGTGCCCATTCACAGAGGTTCCTGGAACTTATATAAACACTCACTCTGCTACTAAGTTTATTATCCATAAAAATCAGTTTCTTGGCCTGCAGAGGTGAAAGCTAAAGCATTGCAGAATCGATTTATCCTGCAGATTTTCAGATGTTCAGGTTTGTTTGTTTGCTTCCCCAAGCAGCACTGCATTCGCCTTCAGTAACGGGTACTCAGATTGGAAAATCTGACACAGGTTACAATAATAAGTGTTGAAGAGTGATGACGTGTCTGGTGAGTTGCAGCAGGACTGTTTGAAATGGTTCTGGGTAGCTGATATTGTCGCTGTATGGTACCTCCAGCTATGTTAATGTACAGAGCATGAGAATGGCTGCAGCGGATCAGCCCAGAGGATTACCTGGTCTGGTGACCTGTGAGCAGCAGTGAGTAACTAGGGAAAATCTACATCACGCAAGAAAGGCTGGGATGGTCAGGATGGAGGCCCTCCGCTTGCAGCAGTCGGTGATTAAGGGACTGTGTTGGGCATGTTATATTTAATAACTGCTGTAACCTGCTCATGCTTTTGGCCTCCACAGATCTATGGAAGAGTTGCATGGCTACATTAGACTTGCTCAGCGAAAGTGTGTTTTCTTCAGTGCTGTCTTGAGACACCGTAATACTTCTTCTATGGAAAAAAGTGAATTGTTGTTGCTTATTAACCCTTTTCCTGCCCTGTCATATTCTCCTTGCAGTTGCCATTTCCCGACACCAGAAGCTCTTCTTCCAGGCCTCTCCCATTTAGGTATGGACAGGGCCTAGTTCTGAGTTTGTTCAACAATTATCTACGTGCTTTTCTTTTACACATACTGACATTAAATGTTATCTTTCATTTCACTGATCAGCAGAGTATGTATGCACTTCCTTGCATGCTATTATCCTTCTGTTACTCTATTGAATCACCTTTACATTTCACTGGCCCGGTATTTTCTGACCTAGCTGATAATTTTGTACTAACAGCAAATGTTACAATCATCTCACTGTTCATCTCTTCTTACGGAAAACAGGAAAGCATGTGGAGAGAATCCTTTTTCCATTTTTAATACTGGCTGTTTAATTTCCAGTCAATCATATAATCTCCTTGTTCAACTACTCCCCCACGCTGCAATTTCTGGCAGTATAACCAGCATGGAAATCAAACGTGATGATCTGTCATCATTATGTTTCCTTGTAAATATTCACTAGACATCCAGGAGGTTTTTTGCTTCTTTAAGGAAAAATTATAGAAGGTCAAGGTCCTTCGGTTGCCTTCTTCCACGTGCATGGAGTTTCTGTTTCCAGCCATATTGAGTGAGAACAGAAGATGCTCATTGTTAGCTAGAATATTACGTAGCACACTTATGTCAGCTAAAGTCAGCTGTCCAAAATTCTCAAGTATAACCAGTCATTTAGATGTCCCCTACCATCAGGATGGAGAATGGCTTCTTCAGAAGGCAATTCATTTCACCTTTGATGACATCATGAATGATCCCATAGAAGTAGAGTCCCTAGCCATCTTCACTGAAATAAAACGATACAGATAACTTGATTGATTAGAAGAATAAGCTTTATCTGGGTGGTCTAATGAATCTCAACATATAAGCTCACCATGAAAGAAATAACGCAGGAGATGATAGAACAGCATCATCTTAAAGCACAATTTGAATTAAAAGCAAATTGCTTTATGAGCTTAGTTCATTGGAAAGTCAAGCTAAAAAAAGTACAACTCAAGTGTAATAAACAATATATTTCTAATATTCCCTGTTATGTACTCTCTTCCCATCCTTTTCCTATAACGTCCTCTTTTCGAAAAGCAGAAAGGGGTGATTGGCTAACAAGTATCTAGAGAGTCCATGAAATACATCTCTAATATGAGAAATAGGGTCAGGCTTGATCTTGAGTTCTTCTGATAGAGACTGAATTATTAAAAGGCTATTGTCTGCTTTAGAGTGACATTCTGTCTGAACATATTGTACTTTGTGCAGTTCATAAAGAAAACCAAATGTAATGTAACTTGAATAAAAATAGTCCCATCTTTAAAGCTGCTCAGCTTGTTCATTTGATAATATTGTACCCATGCTCTACTTTATCGCTTCCACTATATATAATTAGTCAGTCAATTCCCCAGGCTGTGTTTGTGGGTATTTCATGCTGCAGCAGGGAAAAGATTAAATATATACTTTAACCAAAAAAAAAAAAAAAAAGGCAATGACAGATGTAGTTGCAGCTAATGTAAGTTACATTTTATAAAAACAATTAGTTTTCGAATAGAAGATGTCTTAAAGTGGTTTCCTCCTTTTTATGGTTCTTAAAAAGCTCTTCAAAACACAATCAGCAAGCATTATTCTTCTAACTGTAAACTACTAACATCTTAATAAACCCCTTTAATTCATACAGGTGTATTGGATTTACATCTTACTTGCAAGATAAGTTGATTTCTCTCTCGGGAAATTATTAATACACAAGGAGTTCTATGTTTGTTTTCTTAGAGTGTCTGACATAACATTTTCACATATACTTCAACAGATTTATTTGCAGGAGAAGTGAATAAGAGGAAAATATTATGCTGTAGAGTTTTCCTCCCATCATGCAATAGATGGGTTTTGTCCTTTTTTAATCATTTAGCATATATTTTATTTTTGGCTTTACATTTGAAAGTGTAAGTCAATTTGGATTTCCTTACTTGCTACTTTAGTACTGCTGTGCCAGCCCAAGGACTTTTTGCAGTTTAAGTGCTGGCAAAGAACCACTGTCACTCCCCCTATCATCACCTGCTCCTGCACCCACATCTGTAAACTGTAGCCAGTGTTACTGATGTCTTCTGCAGGGTAAGGATCTCTTTGCCCAAGGGAGAAGAAATGAAGACTCGGGGATTCCTGAGGATTTACTTTTGTCACAAAGACATTTTTGAAAGTCACCGCTAGTGAAATAGCTGCTTGACATCGCAACAACAAATCCAGCTCACAGTCCAACTCAGAAAAAAAAATTCAGATGTCCTCCCCAGGAAAACCCAGAATCACAAGAAATTATTATATCATGTGTCAATATCACAAGGCATTGACCAGAATGTAGTCCCACAGCAGAAATCAAGACCTCTACCAACAGAGATGAAGAAGTAAAACCTGAAAGAACTGAGGCAGACCCAGGGCAGACAGGAAGACCAGACACAGCTTTGGATACCCAGCGCCTGGACATCATGGGCATCCAGCTCTGCAGATACCAGCACCAGCAGTTTACAGAGCAGTGTATAAACAGTTGAACTGTTCATCAGAACTCTGTTCACCGGAGTCTCCATGTTTATTTTAAAAAACGGTACCGTATGTTGTGTCGTTCACTCAGCTTTATTTATTTTTTTAGTGCACACTAGGTAACGTTGCATCTGAGGAGCTGCCATTTCTGAGTTTCATGTCTGTTCCCACCTAGAAAAAATATTGACTGCAGCAGGGGAATGTCTCCCAAATCAGTTTCCGGGTGTGTGTTTGAACACCCTGAGCACCCACCAGAGATCACTGCGCCCCCCCCAGCACACCTTGCAAGCCTTCCCTCTGAACTCAGTCCAGTGACTCCCTCAGCCGTTGCACACACATTCATCCTATAAAACCTTATCATGGAAACATGTCTGTGTCGGGGCATGGGGCAAGAATGTTAAATATGATAAATGCCAGATACAGCCTGAATGGTGTCTCATAGTTTTACCTTTTTTGGACACTACAGATTTCATGTCATTTTATCAACTGTCTTTAAAAGCATTCCACCTTAACATGCATGGCATATTTTGCACTTGCCTTTTCAAGTACTAACCACAGGATTTCAACCTTGTCATGCTATTTCGATTTATTTTTATGGACACAAAGGCTGGCTGGATGCCATTAGGAAATAAATAGGCTATATCATATCAGTAAGTCAGAAATATAAGATAGTGTCAGCCTTTAAAGTTGTGAACTTTGTGCATGTCTGCGGGGATAAAAGAAAATAGAATTTGAGGTAGAAGTGCCCCACGGGGGTGCTAGCATTTCAGCACAGAGCTACCATGCCACCCACACTCCATATGCACCCAGCAATGAAAGGCGAGGGGAGCGGGAAGTGCTAACCCAGTACATCTCGAGGTAGCCGGAGAATATTGTCACACCATCCAAACCAATAATCTTCAGCAAGATGCTGCTGCATTGCACCGGGGGACAGTGCGTCAAGGTGTCAAGAAGCACGTGAAGCAGCATAGAAAAATATTTGTCATCTTTATGGGTTCTCAGCACACTTAGGAATGGCAGCTTGAAATTATGGCAGAGAGAGCAGGGCACAGAGAAGAGAGGTGGAGGACTGCACAAAAAATAACCACTTGTGCTGCTGTGTCTCCGGTCTTGCAGTGTCGCCTTCCATTAGAAACTGAAAATGGCTTCTGAGAGCCCCTCTTGCTCCAGCTGCGTTGCTGTTCAGATATTACAGCTCTCAAGCTTTCTAAAGGATAATTAGACTTAAAAATTTTAAAATCAAAGAGTTACAAGCTTTAAGGCAGAAAATTACATGTATTTTTAATAAAATACTCTAAAGGGCAAGAATAATAGCACAGGAGTTTGAAATTACAATTTCAAGTTATTTCACTGTTGTCTCAAATTTTCTTTAGCACTAATTTTGATTTTAAAATTTTTATGCGCAGTTCATGACACCACCAAGCTTGAACTTTTGCTAAAAAGGATGAATTTGACCAGTGGAAATATATTTCTTAAAAAGTTTCCCCATGCAATCCTGACATGGTGAAAGACTTCAGGATTTCAGAACTTCAAAAAAAGCTTCAATATTTTTAGGAAGAAACAATGCCAGCTGAAACATTACCTCTGTCCTTAAAATTCAACAGAAAAAGTTAAATTAAGAGTAAAAAGTAGAATATACTCCATTAGGAGACACACCACACATTTAAATGATTGCATGAAATATTTTACTAAATTATTTTTTATCTTTTCTGTAAAATAAATACATGGAAAGCTAACAAACCATAAAGTAAGTGATGCACATAATGTCACATTAAACATTTAAAAATTATTTCCTTTCATCCCATTAGAAACAGAAGATGTCTCTTATCTAGCAGCCATTCTGGAGTAAACATGCTTCCAGAAATGAAGCACATTTTCAGGGCTTTCCATTCCCCTCTCAAGTTCACCTGCACCTTTCTCATGCTCTCTAGCCTGGTTCTTGAGTGTCTACAGGCCAGAAGCCCCCATGGAGTCACAGTAGCACACATTTAATGAACACCTCGCTCAACACTGGCTGTTCTCAGGACCCTACAGGATTTGTTTTCCAGTCCACTGGAAATGTGTCCCATTCCTTTGGCAGATGGTGTGCCGTGCACACTGTGCAGTTCCGATCTGAGGCAGACTCTACTCAGTAACCTCTACCCTTGTTGCAGAACTTCACCATCTGCCCTTCAATCTCCCCAGAGCACCCACTGATCTGCAGCTGCTCTGACATTAGAGTTAATTTTTTTCTATCCGATTGTTCAGTGAAAGTCTTCATCAGTCAAGAGAATATATATTCTTTTTCTTTTTTTGAAATCCTGTGATTTTTTAGCTCCCTTGATGTTCATTATGGTCACTCTGGAATAAAATCAATATTTTTTCATTAGACAGGAAAAGGTTGAAGTTCCTATAGTACTGACCATCATAAAAGTTTTCAAATCTACCAGGATGGTGAACTGGACATAGGAACGAAACAGAAAAGTATCCCTTTCTGTTCATAAATTGAGTAGACTTCTCTGAGAAGGGCCAACGAGCACGGGATGGCCTTCGCTGCCTGGCCAAGGGGGAATGTTCCACGCATGCACAGCCTTCTGAGGACAGCAAAAGGTTGAAAATATACATCTATCTCGATGGCCCAAACAACCCATCAATTCATATTAAAATAGCTGCTGACATGACTTTCAGGCAACAGTGTCCACATGATTCTGCCTGGCATGAGAGAGGCTGAGATGCTGACTCCACAAACCAGTGAAAGCTTCACACAGCTTCCTAAGAAAGCGCCCATTGTCACCAGCCATGACTGGCCACCCAGCCTCTGCAGCACAGTCATCTCACAACAATCAAGTTGAAGTCTGGGGAGCCTGGAAATGGTACTGCCCTAACTGAAACTGAGCCCAGAAAATGGCTTTATATTCCTTTATAACCTCTTCCTCTCCATTAATGTTCTCCCAGTAGGTCTGCTGCAGAGAGGCCAGCAGCAGTGCTGCTATCAAAAATTGCCTGATAATGGTGTTTGCATTGTTTGCTTGCAAATGCATGAACCATACCATAAATGATGGAAACGGAATCCTGAGAACAGCTCAGATCCTGATGCTGTCACTGCTTTGATCTGAGTTCTGCACATGCTCTCCAACACACAAAGCACATCTTGTCAAAACCAAGCCCATAATGCTGACGTTACTCCTGACATGTGGAAGCACTGAGTTACCGTGGAGCAGACAAGACCATTGTCTATATTATACCAGTGTCAGCAACTTCAGTGGAAAAGGGGCATGTGGTCCTTAGCATTTTATTAAAGAGAACCTTGCTGTTTTCTGTCCATGTAACACTCAATGTTGTGACAGTGGAATAAATATAGGCAGTACTCCCCTGTTTTAGCCATGGGCCAAGTGTAGTCATAAAAAGAATAATCTCCTCCCTACCATCACTAAGCAGAGATCACTAAGCCATTTTTAATTTTCTTGGCAAAGGTGAAAGATTGTGTCCTCTGACATTATATATCTGCAGTACTGACCGATTTGCAACACCTTAGCAGAAGGTATTTGGCCAGGTCAATAAACTGTTAAGACTGTCAAAGATGTAAATTGGGACTCCATGGAGATAGCACTGCTTTCAGGAAAGGTAGAGGATATGGGAAGCGTTTGGCTGGCCGGCATTTGGTTTCCACGCACAATGAGATCCACCGTCAATGTTGCCCTAGCAATAAATAACGGCATTTGTCGATACAGATGCATAGAACTTAAAAGAAGTATGAACTCTGAAGTCATTAAGTCTTAGCATGCTACTGAGCACAGCAGAGTGCATACACTTCTGTATTTATGTTACTGTCTACAGTCAGTAAATCAGACTCCGTAGTACCTGCGTTATCCAAACCATCTGCTTTACCACATTAAAAAAAATGAGTAGGTGGGAAAAAACTTATGATAACTTCTTTTTTCTCCTGTGCTGTTGCTAGAGAAACCAAATCTTTAAAGTATTTTCTGATGGCTGAAAAGGAAGCTGTCATGTTCGTTCCCCTTCCTCCGCAAAAAACCTGAAATGGTCTGTGTTTTATGATAGTCCAATAGTTGGTGGAAGAAGGGGAAAGGAAATCAAAAGCACTGATTTTTCCACCTCTTCAATTGACTTGTTGACTGACCTTGGGCAAATTGTTAAGGGCTCCTGTGGGTATAAGTTATATTAAGGAATCATAACAAGTGCAGAGCATAACGTTAGAGGGAATGGTGCCATTCAGAGAAGGACTGAAATTGTAAAGCAGAGCGTAACTGTACATTGTTAGAGTGCCCATGCTGTCTTCAGCTGCAGAGCTGGATGGTGCTACCATTAGTGGGGTTGGTTCATCTGTGTTAAAATACTCTGGTCCCAAAAAAATCAGAACAATGAGTGCTGGAAAAAAAATGCCACACATTTTGTTTTCTTCTCAACCTATGAAAGTGACAGATAAGGTTATTTATTCCCTTTGTCTGGTTTTACATAGACAAATAGGGCTAACAGGTGTTCTAATGCTGCAGTGATGGAAGTAGAGTTAGCTATTGTTGGCAAGTCCTTAGTTGCTTCCATAAATTTGTGTAATTACAAAATATTATATCTGAAATTATCCAGAATTTTTGTGCAGCTCCACCATTAACTTACAGTGATTTTCTATCAGATGGAAGGGTCTTCAAGTAGTATTGATGACTTCATTGCTGGTATGCACTTCAGCAGATACACTGCTCAAATGAGCTGTAAAAAGTAATCACACAAAGCCAATTAATATTTCCAACTATTGTACTTTTTAAAACTTGTGATTCTTAACTTTATGCCACTATTTATCCCTTCTATAACTTCAAAGACCATTTTTCAGATGATTAATTATATATGTTCTGATCTTGGCATTAATCTAAGATATGGTACCTAAAGCAAAGGACCCCAGTTCTGTGAAAACCTCTTTATTTGTGTCTTATTTTTTCCTTTTTTAGTTCAAATAAAAAGAAAAAAAGAAAAGCCACTAGCCAAACAGTCCCATTTCAGCCTATCCTTGTACAACAATTCATTCACTTATTTCAGGACCCTATGGAGAAAAATTTCATATTTAAATTTGCTCTGTATTTTGGTAGACTAGATTAGAAATTGTATCACACTAATCTCACAGCTGGAGTAGGCGATGTTGTATAGAGAAGTGGTATTATTTTGTTAATTTACCTACTAAACTCACTACTTCTCACCAGGCAAGACTTCAGGATTTCCTGATCAAGTCTCAGGAGCATTATTCATAAACTTAACATGACTAGCAATTTTTTTCTGGAAGTCAGATTAGATGGGATTTTTCTTTCTAGTTTAGCCAGTTCTTGGCCTTATAATATTTTTTCATAATTCCTATCCAGAAGAAAATGGAAGACAATCCACATGATAATTCTGTTATAGCATGACATGAAACACCTATACATGGGAGAAAACCCTAACAATATACGATAACCAAAGAAAATTACCCACCACTGCTAACACAGCAACACAGAGTGTTCTACTGCATCTTACTGCAACTCACGTTTCCTTTTTTTATTTTAAGAAACATTTTGGAGACTTTGTGCTAGACGTGGGATTTAGGGATATGCGAGCATCAAAATGTGGAATTTCTTCTCTTAAAGTGTTGCACAACCAGCCTGTAGCTTTGAGGTGATGAGATGTAATACTAATTTCACAAACAGCCAACTTCTGTGAAAGCTGAGGACTGACTTCTAACCTGAATGGCTACAGGGCAGTCTTCTTAAGTTTATGGGTTGTCATGCAGCAGAGGTTTTTCCTTTATGTCCCATAAATGGGTGGCAGTGCATCAAAAGGGCCAAGGAACTGAATTCCCTGTGGCAGTTCCCTTAGTTCCCTACCACAGGTAGCATCAAGACAGTTGTTAGGCTGTTCTCAAAACACCCCAGAGTAAATATATAGTGTGTAGGCTCAGAACAAAAGAGTATTAGCCGCAGGGCAGGAGCTGGTACCATGATGCTCCAGCCGGCGCTGTCGCCCATGCAGCAGCTGCGATCGTTGCAGTGTCTTAGCTGGGACATTTCTCCAGACCAGGCATTTCTCCAGACCTAATGAAATCTGGGACAGGAAAGACAAACAATACCTTACAGACACCATAGCTTTCTTTCCAATGGAATGTATTTGTTACACGGTAAAGCATCCCATCTGCTGCCTTTACTTATTTGCAATAAAATTACATGCCACAGCTAAGCAATGTTCAAAATTCTGCATGCACATGTGTTTGTGTGTGTGTATTCACATGTGTATGTATCAGAATGTGTGTATGAGTATATACCTATAGTTTCAATCTGATGTCTGGGGTGGTGAACTGTGAGGGTCAGAAGCATTTGAGCTGCATTTATTTCATGCAGGATCTCTCTTACACTTCAAGATGAACCTACTCTGTGTTTTAGTCCTTTTTTTTTTTCTTACTGTTGATCATTGTTACCTCTTGTGTGCAATTCCTTCCGTGCTTTCTACCTTCCACATTAGCACACAACCTACACTAATTATAGACCTTCCAAGTGATCTGCTATCTCAGCCATAAACATGAATTTCGGATGATAATGCCATGACAAATGGCAGTTATAAAAAATACTAAGTTTAAATACAAAGATATTTAAGTACTTGAAATATTTAACATATACTATCCAGTATGTTAAAGTTGAGCAGCACATGCTAAGAACTGAGGTCAGCTTCTATAATAGGAAACCTTGTTGCTTCAAAAATTAAGGAGAAAAAAATTATCCTTATTTCTCACTGAATATACTTTTCATCACAGTTGAAATACCTAAGACCACATCTTCTTTCAATTACCCTGATGCAACCCTATTGAATTCTATGAATATGAAATAGCCTAAATGGCTGCAGAATTTGGCCCTTAAGGTCTAGGCAAGCCCCATTTATTAAGATTCCTCACTTTCACCAAGATTATCAACATGAGTGAAGTCTGTTAAACATAGCTGCATATTCCCATTACATAAAATGAAGCTTTTACCCTTTTGCCTTACTATATGTTGGGAGAAATATGTTCAATATTGCCTGAAAGTGGTGTTAATCTAAATGAAGTTCAGCCTTTATGCTGTAGCTTCACTTCCTGCCAAACCTCTTAATAAGACATGGATATGTACTGCACATAATACTGAATATATTCAACCCAGATAACGAATCTATAAGCCGACAGTGTCTGTCTCTTTGCAACTTCACTGTTGCTTTCCCAAGCACTCCAGTTTGTGACTCCTTAAATTAAGCTGAAACTTTGGATTTCCATTACATTTTCTAGGACACCTTATATCTGGAGGTAGCTGAATCGTGGAGTGATGTTGAGCATCCCTGACAAATCTAACCATTTTTTTCTGTTCACAACTAGTCCCCAAGAAAAGTGATGCTTCAAAAACCTATGTTTTTCACAACTAGTCACTGACTAATCCATGTGAAATTCATTGCAGATGCTACACAGTGAATTACATTGTGTTTATCTGCCCGCATTGCCATTGATTCACTGGTATTAATTTATTATCCTATCCCTAAAGACAGTGCACGATTGAACAGACACGCAAGTGAACCTTTGTATTTCCCTGCAAAGCAGAAAGGCAAGGAGGATTGACTGAGATAATTTTTGTCCCTTTTGCACAGGAACTGCATGCGCATGGGGCTGTGTAAAAGAACGTTGCATTTTAAAACAGTCCCTTCCCTTGACGAGAGGGAAATGACAGCCTTTACTTATCACTTGGCAGTGTTTATATTCATAATTTTTTCAGCAGTAGTACAACTCCAAGCATTTATTATTTTCTGTATTATTCTATGTTGTATTAAGAAAGTTTGTAAAGGGCAAGAGGCTGGGTTCCAGGGACGAGGCTACAATGGTGCCTGGTGTCAGGATAGGCAGGGTCGTTTGCTTTGCTCCCCACAACCCACTGTGATCGTGGGCAAGACACTTATCCCACCATTCCTCCCTTTGTCATCTGCTAGACAGGTTTTACGACAACCAAAGGTTGTGAAGTGCTCGATAATCTAATCATTTCAGCCCTTCATAAATTCTTAAGACAGAACCATAACAAGCGAGTCCCTGACATGAGCTCCAGAAAGCATGCCTTAATGTATGCCTGCATATGAAGGCAAAGGCTGCTTCCCACTCCACCGTCTGTTGAACACGTGTGAATTCCACCATGAGGGGTGATTTAGGGACACCTACATGTTCTCCTTTGGCGTGTCAAAACAAGACAAGTTATACCTGGTGCCATGCTACACGCAGTGGTGGTTCATTAGGATGGATGTCCCTGAGCGCCCATCGTCCCAGCAGCCTCCCAACTCCAAGATCTGTTTCACACCCTGCACTTACTGAGTTGTACTGTACAGCCACCGTTGTGAGCAACACCAGTGGGTGTCAACAGAGCAATAACCTCTGCAGACATGGCAAGAGGATCAACAAACATGAGATGTAAAGGGAAAATGAGCATATGAGTCACCTCTTCTGCTCTGACTTATTTGATTAAGTTAAACTAGGTTCTATGAATATTTCTTGGAGTTTTTCTTACTGCTTTTTGCTTTAAAATCTCCAAAGCTAAACTATATATGCATTTTTTTTCCACTCCTGGGAAGTGGCTTTGCTTTCTAACACATCCTGAATGTGGATTTACTGTATCACCCTTGTGAGTTCACCTAGAAACTTCTTTTTTTACATCAAACTAACATTGTCACACAACACAAACCCTTTTTTCCAGAATCCTGGAAAACATAGACATCACTCAGAACCTCTTTGCAAGATTTACTTTCCATTTTTAAAAATACTGAAGTATTTCGTTCAGAAAAAGCTCCACCTTTGCTCTTTAGTGAATCAGTTTAAAGCTGCTTTTTATCCTTGCTTGTAATATTTGCTCCTACTTAAAAGCACAGTCTGGATTGTTGATTGATACTTGCTGAATAGAATTGACTCTTGTTTCATTAGATACTCCTTTGTCATGAATTTGTCACTATTTTCTTTTGAAATGTAAAGCTACTCTTATAATTGATACCTCAGGTAGCATTCATTTGGCTAAAAAAGATTTCGGTAGCATGGGTTAACTTAAGCTCTTTCTATAATCAATGGAGAAAAGTAGATGCTTCGACAGATCAACTTACCTCATGCTAAGATACATGCTGAGCCCTAAGAAAGCCACTCTCTCAGCTGACGTGAAAAAGATACAGGGAGATTAGTTCAGATGATGACATTTATATTGCAGATATTTAATGTCTAGCAGCATGAATCCCATCCCTTATCTCTACTGAAACTTCACATTTCAGGAACCAGTAATTTTGAATAATTTTCTCCTTATTCACGTAATAAAACTCATATTCCAAACTAAAAGCATTTTGGTAATCTTGGCATAACAACATTCTCTGTTACATCTACAGTATAGAGGACATACAGGTCCTTGCTTCCCACTAAGCTTTTTAATGACACAATCAGTTGCCTGGTAAAGATTTTGAAAAGCTGAACTTTGTTCTTGGCATTTAAAATGACTACTGATGCACAAGGCAGTGCTATTTATGCTCTGCCCTCCTCAAAGAGCCACACCGTGGAAATAACTCACTCAGAGCAAGCCTATGAAGGCAGATTAAAAAACTTTTCAAGCCTTTCTAAAATGCTGCATCTCCCCACCCTTCCCAGTTTTCCTTGGAAAACGTTAGACCTTTCTGTAATGCAAAGGAAGCAGAGGGGGTGCAGAAGCTCCATGTAATAATGTGTAGCATTCAAACAATGGGATTTTGGTCCAAATTTCCGTAAGTCAAAGGAAGCTAGAAACTTCAGGCATAAAAGCAGTCAGCAATCATTTTCTTCTTGTGTGCTGTTATTGATTCTGATCCTCTCTTGTGTTTGTTACATGATTTGCCCTTCCTACTTTCACCACAGAGCTCTGATGAACAAGGCAGTTTGTTAAACAGGAAAATGAGCATGAAGAGGACCATATTTAAGATCCATAAGGGACACCCAATATTAACTTTCTCCCTCTCTGCCTCTCCTCTTCATAACTCAGTATCCACAACGGAAAAAAAAATGTCAGAGGAATCCTTAACAAAAGCATTCAGGAATATCACCACCAACTTATTTTTGACACCTGAAGTAATTGTATCCCTCTTTCTGTGTTTTAAAGCATGGAGTTGGTTAATGCAATAAAACAACAAAACAAAACTTTGCATTCCAATAAATTTATCAGTGTTTCCTCCCATAGAGTCACAGGAATGCCAATTTTAATTATTATACTTTGGAGAAACAGAAATGACCAGAAGAAAAGGTTACCTCAACCTTGCTTTCATCTCTCATGGTTGCCCCAAGCTTTACTTCTAGTGAGGTTTCCTTTGCTGCACTGTGAAACTGGACTCTTCCATAGGATTTAGTCTTAACCCTTCCTGCCTTTCAGACAGAAGCTGTGTCCTAGCTTCAACAGCCTTGCACAGCCTGTTTTCAGGTCAGGTCAAATCATGGAAAACGTAGGCACTTCAAGTAGCACAGGTAGCAGGAAGTATCCACATCTCTTACAGTCTCACCGCTTCATGTTTCTGGCATCCCACCTCCAAGGGATGCTGCAGGTCAATCATCTCAGGAGCTCCAGAGCACCACTACATATCTAGCTTCCTATACACTGTGTTAATGTGGATGTCTGATACAGGGCAGAGGGAAGTGTCTGCAGCAAACAGGAGGCAGGGGAGATACAGGCCTTTTACACAATCTGCCTCTTTCTTTCCAGAATCCTCTTTCTTCACCAATATGGGAAGCAGTTTGCAAAAGTTAAAACAACTTGTACCTTACTGGAAAACAGTTAGAAGTTAACCTTTCCTTAGCACTAAGTCCTATCAAATTAGGTTGAATAAGCACCTCTACAGGCGCATTGAACAGGTTCAGAGATACACACACTGTGCCAAACTCTCTGCTATGGGACACTTCATACTGCTCTATACTGTGTGTAGCAGCCTTGTGGTTATTGAGCTTTAGTCCGATCATTCTCATAGCACTTCACCTATCTCTGAAACGTGAGTGCACTTTGTTAAATAGTTTTTCCAGCAGGAAGAAGCAAAAATCTGTTTTTCTGGGAAAGGGTATTTTCCTTCACGTCTCTGTTTAAGTTTTAACAGTAGCTTTAATGTTAATAACCAAGAATATGTTTTGGCACACAGCAGCTGGACAGCCTGATTGGCAGTTAATGAAAGATAAGGAGGATTCATTGCATGGAAAAAACTATTACTGAACAACTGAACCAGAGCTTGTTACACCTTAGCTTTCCAGTCCTAATGTGAGCCAAATGTTACATCTCAATCTGCAAAGCGTGTAGTATTTTACAGATGTCTAAGGAAATAAATTGTCATGTATATCAATTTTCGTGTGACATTTACTCCTTATAGCAATTGATCTGAAACCAAATGCATGTTCCAGCAATTAAGCTGACTGAAACAATGTAAAACTCCAGTGCTTTCAAAGGTTCCCACTCTTCCAACATGGGCAGGGAAAACAGAACCGTAGTGCAACAGAGCAAGTTCCAGCCTTCTAAATGCTGCTCATTGAACATCCATAGTTTGCTTAACAGCATTGCAGGTTTCAAGTTTTAATAAAAATAACAAAAACCATTTCAACTCTCCTTAATGAATAGAATTATCTTGCTAAACTAGGATTAACATAATTATTATTTGTTAATGTGAATGAACATGGGGAGGGGAAAGTGAACACAGTGGACTGTAGCCTCCAGTCTGTGATCAGCTGGTGGTCAGATGAGTTGTACATGATGATATGCTGGGATTCTTGTATGGTTTTTAATGTACTTTTTGACTGGTGATGAAAGAGAAAACAACAGAGAGAGAGAGAAAGCAATGCAAACCAACAGGCTAACCTTCAGTCTTCCAATAAATGTGCTAGTGTCATCGAAGTGTCTTTGCAAGCAACAGGAGTACTTTTTCCCCCCATCCATGAATCAGGACCAAAGCTTTCATCCAGCATTCAGTTTGCAGCATGGAAAGGGCAAAGGAAGTCAGGAATTGCCAAAGGGATAAAGAAAGGAATGCTGTAGTCCGCATTTCTGTTTCTGCATTTGAATGTTTACATTGCTATAGTATTGCCAATTTTCCCAGCTCAGCTATCTACAGATTTTGGCCTCAGTCCTGTAAACACTCCATTCTCATGCTTAAATTTCTTTATGTGAGTAATCCTTACTGAAGTCACCATAACTACTCAGGTGCATAGCTATACTGGAGGCTCGGAGTCTTGGAATGAAAGATGAAATGAATAAATGAAATATGAGTTTATAAGAGAAGCAGTCATGCCTACCATGATTGCAGCTGAGCGGCTGCTATTTTACTCATGTATAATGGATGCTGCGTTGTAAAAGCACATGGTGCTCCGTCTCTGTCTCGCTGTCTCACTCAGCCTCTTTTTTTCCCCTGAGAAATTTTAAGATGACATCAGACAACAAGAAACTATGTCCAATAGCGCATCATTGCATCACTTCAATACAGTTTTAAAAAATCTTGAAATAAGCCAGGGACGACTTAGACAACCTACAGCGTTTCTTTTTTTAGCTTCCCCTCCAAGATTCTGCCAAGAGTCACTTTAGCATGTCAAGCTGTACACTCAAAATGCCTGTGAAGTCCCACATGCTGCACTGTCAGAAGTTAATGTATTTGCCCTGTGGACATCTTATGTGAAGGCAAGTTAGAAATTATTTTCCTAGAATATAAAAAAATTGCTATTTTGAGACCATTATTTAGTGGCAGAATTAGTGTTTTATCTAGCATTCTCTCTTTGAGTTCAATTCATTTGATTTCACCTCTTTGAAGAGGGCATCTGTGAGAAGCATGTCTTCTGTGCTGTTGGCCAAAATAATTGGATCCAGTGACCCCAAATGAAGTTTGTGAAAAATAACAAATTAACGTTTGTCAAAGCACCAGGTGATACTCATTGTGTACTTTCATTAGACGTAAAAACACTTCTTTTGATTTGGTCTTCTATAAGAACTAGCTTTGCCATTTATATTAGCTTTTCTGTTTATACCACCTAGACACGTCAGTAAGATGTTCTGATACTGACTTGAAAGGGGCCAGGATTTCACCTTGCATCCCATTTGTGGTCAGCGTCGCAAATAACATTATTAGCATTTAACAAATATGCAGTAAGGGAGCCCATCTTCAGACGGAAGAGGGAGGGTTGCCAGTAAGGGATCTATTTGAATGGACAGTCACATGTGAAAGCATTCTTTGTAAGTGCATTTGGGAATTTATTTCTTATTACAAAAAATAGAACAGTTTTAAATGTTGGAAAATGCAAAATGTCCCAAAAATCACTAGAATATATTCATAATTATTTTTCTTTCTAGCCAGCTCTGAAACAACAAAAATGTTTTCAGTTTTCTGAAGTGAGATATGTGTCTTTCAAGACTTTTAAACTATATTCATTTTTGACTCCTGGCTCTTGAAATTCTATGTCAAACTTATTAACTATTGTAAGGTTCTGTGTGGCTTAGAAATGGTTTCAGGGAATGCAAAATCAGTACCTCAGATTTACAATATTTTTAGAACAGGGTAGATAACTGTACAGTTACAGGTAAAGAAGCTGTTCTGAAATAATTTACCATAATGTAAAAAAGAAAAGCTGGAAAGATTTTGTCAAAAACCTGATGCTTCTTAAAGAAGCTAACTGTAAGTCAGTCAGTGATGAAAGGAAATATGAAAATGTCTTGATAAGGGCTGACATTGGCTTTTTCCAACAGATTATAAAGAAAATCTTTCTTAATTTCTATTGTGCTTGAAACTGGCACAACATCAGCTTTTATTTCCACAGGATTGTTTATCTACTTTCACAATAAATGATAGTTTTTATTCCTTTACAGATGTTACAGATGTAACACATTCATTTTCATAAATGGCAGTAAAATCCCAAGAGAAAAGCATTGTTAGGCAAGTGTTATACTGAAAGATTGGGTATGCATATATGCAAGTGTGTGTGCATGCACTTAGGCTTTTTTTACCACACATTGGTTTTTACCCAACATTACACCAATATTTCTCTAACTTATCTAAGCCAAAATGATACAGTAAGACTATATGAAAATCTTGTCTCCTGAAATTTATTTCCCTTGAGAAAAAAAGATAGAAAATAGTTGCTTAATGGAATTTTTCTATCCCAACTATAGAACCTTGTTTTCCTACTGGATTCCATCAAAAGTAACTTGTTATGGCCCAGGCATAAAATTCCCACAGAAATTCAGATGCAAGACCGGTGCTGTAATTCTCTCTTCAGTCCTTTATGATAGCTAAATGCTCATCAACTCTACTTCTACTCAATGTTACAGTACTTTTCCACTATGAATAGCATTTATCACACTAAAACCCATGGTTTGGCATTGCTGGAGGGGGGGGGGGGGGGGGGGGGGTGTATTTATTTAAATGCAAGTATTAGCTGCTTTAAAACTGATCACAATCCATTACAAAGGACAGAATACCAGTCGGAATGGAAAGGCCAAGCACCAGCTGGCATTTTATCCCATGTTCACTAGGGGCTGACTTGATTCACGTTTGATTAGGTCTCTAGAGATTCAATATTCCCCAATTTATCATCTATTAAGTGTTCTATTCATCACCAGAGAGAATAAAATCAACCTTTCCTCCCCTGTCCTTACTACTGCTAGAGACACTCATGTACAGCGTGGAAAGAAGGTAAGCAGAAATGACGGCGCTAGTGCGGAAGGTCGATTTTATTTGCCAAGTTTACTATATAGTGATTAGGTTTGTTTTGTTGTTTTTGTTATTGCTGCAAGACAGCAGATCTATGTTTCTCAAGGCTAACCTAGTCTTTGTGCACAAAGACTTTGTCTGTGGTTCAAAAATAGACCCAACCACAAGCTGTTACGAGCTTCTCACAAATGAAGATGGTTGCTTTCACAAGACTTTCCCTTGGTCACATGCCTTTCTGTGTATTCACACTGGCATTCCCACCCAACCTCATAAAATGTGAAGGGGGTCCTTACTAAAACACTTTCTCAAAAAGGGGTTAGCAGAAAAGTTTGCTGAGGCCCAACAGTTAGCACAGTTCATTTAAACACTGAAAAATCATTGCCCTTTTGAGGTATACAGGTGTCATGCTTTAGTCCCAGTTAGCAATTAAGTACCACACAGCCACTCACTCATCTCTCCCCTCCTCCAGTGGAGGAGGAGAATTGGAGGAAAAGACGAGGAAGCTCATGGATTGAGATAAGAACAATTTACTAATTGAATATAAATGAATAAAATAGTGATACTAATAATACTATCAATACCAATAATACTAATATTAATACTAATAATAGGTAATGAAAACAATGGGAAATACAACAAATTACACAACCTCTCACCACCCACTGACCAACGTCCAGCTGGTCCCCAAGCAGCAAGAGCCAGAGCTGGAGAGCACAAGGGCCAGAGCCCCAGAGCCAGACCAACCCCAAAAGAGAGATTCTGTCAGAGCCACAGTGAGCCCCAACAACTGAGACAGTGACCAAGAGAGAGAGCAAATGAGAGCCCATGACCCCTGGTCCACCCCCAACTTATATACTGATGGCACCTTATGGCATGAAATGTCCCTTTGGTCAGTTTGGGTCAGCTGTCCTGGCTGTGTCCCCTCCCAGGTTCTTGTAGAGAAGCTGGAAACACAGAGGCAGTACCAGAAACTGGAAAAGTCCTTGAGTTGACATAAACATGGCTTAGCAACAACTAAAAATATTAGTGTGTTATCGATATTCTCCTCAGCACAACCAAAACACAGCCTCACACTAGCTACTGAGGAAAATTAACTCCTTCCCAACTATAAACAGCACAACAAAATTATGTGATTGTTAAACCCTAGAGCTGTGGAGAGCAACCTTCACTGCTAAATCTGTAACATCAGCTGGCAAGGTGCGGAATTATTCTCACCTCTAGAGATGCACCCCATGACGAGGGGCTCCAGAAAGAGTGGTGTTGGCAAACGTGACACTATCGACAGACATGGATTTTTTTTTTTTTTCTTAACAAATTGGGAGTTTTTCTCTTATAGATCTAAACCTTATAACTAAAAATTATGTTAACAGTTACTGTAAGCCTAATAACTCCTTGAACAAAGGACGGCTAAAACAAATTCATTTTCACCTGGATATTTTAAAATATATTTTTTCTCACAGGATAATGTATATACACTTAATACTTAACTCAAAACCTGCTGGAACTGCTACCGCTCTTGCAAAGATGTGAGAGAAAAGCATGAAAGAAACTCTTCTTCAAGCCACTGCATATCCCCTAATAATATATCCAATAGGCCATGGCTTGTCTTCTCAATGCTGGGAACAGGCAAGCTGTCTAACCCACAGTTAGAGCGGACCCTAAGGCACACCGCCAGACTATTCAGAGGTTTTGCTGGGTCCCCAGCCTAGAGAGAGTAACTAATTCAGCTTCGGCTTCTCATTTCCATCCATTTACTTAAGGTTGTATTTGTAAAAGCTGCATTCTCTGCGCTTCATGTAGCTTTGCTCTAATAATTCCATCTCCACAGAAGACCAAATACTAAGAGAGCAAACAGCAAAATTTGTCAGCAAGATATAAGGCTTTTTTTTTTTTTTTTCAAAGACAATTTGTGAAGTATATTTTAGGGAAGCTAATGTGAGGGAAAGGAAATTTTATGTTGCTGTGGCAACTCGAGCGAAAAAAAGAGATTCATGCTGCAACACCTATGTTCAGCGTAGTTAACTTTTAAAATACCACTGATTTTCTCAGCAAAGGAAAGCAATCAGCCAATTTTATAGAAGATGAATTCTGCTTCCCAATCCCATGGTGTTAAAAGTCCAAAGCAAAACAAAGCTCTTTTCCAGCACATTTACTTGAGGCTTTTCAAAAGAGGAAACAATGTGCGTCTGGCTGATGCACATGGTCTTGGTGAGTGGACATTATTATTAGATTTACTTCAAAAACGTAGGTCTTGGTCCAACAAGTAGCCCACGAAAAATACTGGGAAATTCCACCATTCCGTTTGTACTTCAGTACAGTCTGATCCTTTCAGCCTTTCATGGCTGAACTTCAGCCTGCCAAAGACCTCCTCCCCTAAGTTGTAGCCAAATCAGTATTAAACCCAGAAATGTAGGAAAATCCAGTTCTTTCCCCAGAGAATGGGGTTTGTAAGGAGCCCACCATACAAATGGCTGTAACTGGAGAAGCATAGAAAACTCTCAGTTAACTACACAAGGGATCAATTAAAGGATAGACTGTAAGGGAATGAGATGACGTCCCACTGATCACTACAAAAAAGTGGGTTTTGACAAGAACAAAAATCTGAAACTAAATGTGGAAAAAGCAGTGCAGGGAGAAACAGGGTGAAAGGATGAGGATGAAAATGCAAAGTCAAAAAGAAATGGAATTTTCAAGCAATTTAAAAGAGAGATGTACAGATCATATTACAGATAGCCTAGACAATGTGAAGACAGGTTTTTGAATTCGATGAAAAAGATTGAAAAACTACTAAAGGGATTTGGTGAATTGAGAGGTAAAAAGGTTAGGGCAGGAAGTACAGAGATCCTTGTCAGCAGCTCTTTCATATATTGAAGGGAGGATAAGTAGAAAGCAATGAGGATGTACGGAAAGGACCACAGTAATTCAGGAAGAGGTAGCGAAGACAGAGACCTGCATGCTTTGATGATTTCTTGTTTATAGCTGCAGTCTCTGCAGGCATGCTTGGTATCTTGTCTGTAGATACATGCTCCAGACACTAAGAATAATAGCTCCAGAGAGGTACAAACAGGAGCGTGGCGCTCCAGCCTCCCAAACCGAGAGCTCCCCTGGCCAAATAAAGCATGGTGGACAAAGCCCTGGACATGTTTTGGTACATTTGAAACATTTAGCAGTGTAAGTGCATATTTAACACTTGCTGTAAAAGATACAGGCACTCATCTACCATAAAATGCGTGTAGGCCTGAAGCTAAGAATGACAGTAACAAAAATCATACATGCACAGTCTTTGGCTTGGAACAAATGTGTCATGGAGAGAACTCGTTCCACTTTCCAAGAGCACCTAAGAGTTCAAGGTTGTTATTTGCTTTGGTTTGGTTTTTGCTGAGAACTGAAAAGGTTGTTGGGTGGAAAGAGTGGGCAGCAGGCAGACCTTGTTCCTCGCTGATGCTTGAACATGCTATTCCTGAAGCAACAGCTTCAGAAGGAACATTTCCAGCGAGGAAATATTCTCACAGCACTCTCGCTCATGCCTTCTCCTCTGATGACACACAGCAGGTTTCATGATATGTGGTTTTTTCTCCCTTGTTTTAAAAAGCTACTTATGAATGAAAGAAAACCTCACTTGGAATACTCCCTTACATATAGCTCTATTTCTAAACCAAATACTAATTCAAAATTACTTACCTAGGAAAGACTCTGCATTTACTACAGGGAAAACCCTTTCCTCATGGAATTTCCTTTTCTTTCTTGGCCAAAGTGAGTACTGGCAAATAATATGCCCTTTTCTGATGAAGATCAGCTGTTTTTCACTTAACAATAAGCCATTTCCAGTTAGCATAGTTATTGTTTGAATTTCTTCTACTGTTTTGATGATGTTGTTTATGGTATTTAATTATATCCCCGTGGAAACAAAGAGATAACATCCTCCTTTCTCAATATATCTCTCTCACACACATGCTAGGAACCAGCTTCCTAATTACCGAGTAAGGCTACTGCTAATGACAACATAATCAAAATGTAGAAATTCATTTTTCAAATGCATGAAGAAACACCATCTGCAAGCATCTTTTAAGTGAGACATTAAAAGCCTGACTCCGTCTGTTCTGTGGACATTAAAAATGTGTAAAAATTAGGGTTTTCCCTGCTGTCTTTGGCCAAAATCTCTCTTTTACCCACAATTGCTCAGTCTGTTCAGTTCAAATTATTCATAATACTACATCTAATTTTTCTCTCTTTAATTTCATGTCATTACTTCTCATCACATTCCTTCTCAGCACTTAACCCTTTCCAATACAATTATAAAACTCATTTAATTATGATTCACTCAAGCTTGGTATGCTCAGTTGTCTTTGTTCACTATTTTTGCTGGGTTTCTCTCTTCCTCTTCTGATCACATTCTGATAACGTATTTTTGGTAACAAGATGCTCAGAGCTTAATGAAATAGTTTCTGTCTTGTCACACAGGGAGAGGGATTCTCACTTCTCCCTCATATCTTCAGATAGCCTAAAGGTAGTTCCCATCTCCTTTATTGCCATACCACCTAATATATAAATGAGAGATAAAGTCATGTCTCATTTGCTGTACAGTTTCACCTCTAGATCTCTGTTACCTCCAGTTATTTTCAAGACAGCATCTTGGGCTTTCACTTCATCTGAGCTTTTACCACCTAAACTGTTTCCCTCTTTGTCTATGTACTTAGCATTTATGTTAAATCATTGATCTATTTTCTGTCTGTATATTTTCTCCTGGAGCCTTTATTATTAGTAATTTTCTCTGGGAACCTGTTGTTTGGGGTTTTTGCTGGGGTTGGTTTTTTTTCCTCACTAGTATTTCTATTTCTCACAAATCAGTATAATCTGCAAATTACATTAATAAATTTATAAGACTGATCCTAATTGCCTGTGCATCTGCCCTTATTCCCTGCTGATTATTTGTGTTATTGCCTAATGTGTTAGTAAGCATTCAGCCCATATGAACATATCTCAGCAAAGATGACTTTGGGGTAGATGCTTTGCTGGATATTTAGAATCTGTTTCAATATCCACTGAATTCAGCTGAAATGTTTCAAGTGACACTGATAGTTTTCAAGTCAAAAGAAATGGCACAGCTTCTAGACGATCACAGCTGGGCTATATGCTTAGGTATTAAAGCTCTGAGCAGGATAATCAACAAGAAGAGTTAGATCCATAGTAAGGACTAGAGAAATGTTTGGTAGATCAGCATCTCTGAGAGGAGAGTTCCAGGCTACCATGGAAATGAAAGGAATGCAACATGAGTATATTTTATTAACAAAAAGGCCTAAAGGAATAACACTCCAGCTACCAAAACGTTAAACAGCCCTTTTCAGTGTTTCTCTTTGAATGGAACTAAATTTCTTTCTCATTAGAAATCTTTTCCAGTCCCTGCAGACTACAAATTGAGTTGAAGAATCACCAACAGTTTTGCACACTACACTCCTAAGAAAATTGTGTATCCAGTGATAAACGTTTCATAACCATGAGGAAAAACAAATTCAGATATTTTTTCCTCATGTACAAAACCTACTTTTTCCATGCCATAATCCAGCTTCTAACCAGCATGCCAATGACTTTTGATATTCTGTGTGCTATGTGCTTCAACTACATTTATAAATATGTCATATCGCAGGAAAGACAAATAGTCTAAAATCAGATAACTAATATGTGAAGGTATCCTTACTAATAAATGTATTTTTTCATAGCGGCAATTCATTCTTCTCATGGCAACAGGTTTTTTCTCCCTGTAAATTAGGGCATTTCTTAATTGTTTGCAGTTGTCTGTAAGAGTTTAGCCATAATGAGCTGAGGAACTTCCTTCAGGCTGCAGTTCCAGCCACAAGAGAGGGGAGTTGAAAATAGCAAGGAAAAACAACCACTTCTCCAGTACACAGACTCACTAAGCCACAAGGCACAGAATCATTCCCCAAAAAAGCCAGGGTTTTCTATATTTTTTGACAGTTCAGCATGAGCAGAAATGTCTCTACCTCCCTCAGGGAAAACTTCCTGGTGTCTATATGTGGAGATACTTATGACAAAAATAATACCTCACTGAATTTTGAAGGATCAGTTCTGATAGGCATTAAATGGCAATATTGGTCAATACGTGTTAGGATTAGGAGTTTGTAACTTTTTTTAGATCTACTGAGATGCTTTTAAGCATTATCAATTCCTGGTTGTAAAGTGAGCTAAGACTTTCTGAGGAAGGGAGATGCATGTGGAAACAAATCTTATCCCACGCTGCCCACCCTGATAACAAAGGCCCAGCTCCTAGGCCAGTGCTTGAAACCCTGCTGAAAGCCTGAATTGCTAGGGGAGGGGAGGAAAGGAAAAAAAAAGAAAAGAAGAAGAAAATATATATACAATCCCCAAAGAGACAAAAGAAAATGTTATTAAATATTCCTGCCCATAAGCTTGTACAAAGACTTACATATGCACATACAGGGAGGAGGAAGGAAACAATTTTGTAGGACATCATCCTTTTTAAATAAAGCCTGCACTTGTGAACAGGTATCATGGCATGAATTGTAAGCCTGGCTTTACCAGGTGCGCTGCAACATGGCAAAGCTTAGACTGGGCTCCACAAGTTCAACTTGTGGCTCAGATTCACATTGTGGTGAAAATAGCAGAGTCGACCAGGTTTGCCAGCAATACAAAAAAAACAGACCTGAGACAAGCACTCAGCCCACTGGAGCTCATTGCTCTCCACTGCAGCTGGGGAGTAACCTTCTTCTGGGTAACGTATTTACATTGAAAGAAAAGGGACAGAAAGCAGAAGGGAATATAATAATTTCATCATTTCTGTTTAGTTAAAGGACAGATCCTTCAGACAATCTTGTCAAAAGGTCACCCAAAAAAAAAAAGGAAAAAAAAAAAAGTTTAAATTATTGAGATGTAATCCTAACCCTGCATCTAAATATTATTTAAGGCCATTTCAAAATCCAGAGTCATTTGAGGAACTGATGTGAAACCGAAGTTTAACATCTGTATAGATTTTCACATTAAGCTTGGGTAAAAGTTGTGGTAACATTTATTCTACCCATCAAAAGAAGCCACTTAAGAACTAGAAAAGGTATTGAATTGAGAAGCAGTTATGAGAAACCAATGAAAGCTGCCTTCCCACGGATTTGTGTCAGGTAGCCGAGGACAAGCCTCAACTGCAGCTTCTCCTCAATTGGTGGCATTCGGAAAACACCCTCTCAGCAGACACCAGCTTCTCTGACACGTTACAAAAGCTCATGCTGCAGCCTTCCCCTCAAGCAGAATGACAGGAGTTCTCCACTCTAACCAGCCACCTATCTTCCACCAGTTTGTAAGGTCTTTGTCCTTACATCTGCTCATACTACATGGGACCCACAGACACAGTCGTATGAAGCTACATACAGACAATTGTTTTAACCAGGCTACAAGCAGCACACAGCACAAACATATCATTGTGGTTTTGTTTAGTTAAATGACAGATGGGATAGCCGGTTGGGGTTTTTGAAGGGACTGGAAGATGTTTTCAGAAATTCTTTCTTTTCCCCAGCCCCAAAGGAAAACAGAAATTACCATGTTTGCTTTTATACTGTAAATCACTCTTTCTCTCCTGTCCCATCGGCACTGGCACATATCTAAAGTAATAATTTTCTATATATCTGTACATTGTGAGTCTGATTTTCTCTAGAGAAGGAATTTAGTTAGTTAATACATTTTAGATTTTTAGATTTTACCAAAAGACTAAGGCTTTTACATCAGACTTTTACATCAGGCTTCATTCCTTGCTACCCTACGCAGCAATGATCTCTGCAGCTTCAGCAGTGGCCTCAGACCCAGCAACAGGGTATCTCCAGTTAACAGAGGATGAAACAGTTACTTCTTTCCCATGTCTTCTCAACCAACCCTGTGAAATGTATGTACCAACAGCATGTACCATAAATGAAGCATGTTTTTGCCTCCTCTAGCCTTGAGTCATATTCTACAAGTATGGTTTTGTAGTTAAATCCAATCCAAAGCCAACCACCTACCAAAACAGTATCTCACTCTTCTCCTAAAACCAAGCTACAGACTTGAGCTCCTGCTCCGTGTCAGCACTATCTTTCATCCAGTGCTGCAGTAAGCTGCAGCAACTCAGATCCATCTGACAATAAAGACTTAACCCATTCTCCCCACCAAAAACTTCTCAGACAGATCAGATCTGATCCCCAATCTGCATCTTCATGCAATCACATAATTTCCCCTGTCCAAACAAGGAAGGGCATGGGAACACGCAGGTGCAGGGGTGGGGAGAATTACTCCATTTGGCAACACCACCACAGACTGGCCAAATGCCCATTTTAATCAATCCTGTCTGGAATGCAATCCTACAAACCAACAGTGTAGTACAAACTTGTAGTGATAGGACTGGGGGTAATGGGTTTAAATTGAAGCGGGTAGATTCAGATTGAATATCAGGAAGAAATTCTTCATGGCGAGGGTGGTGAAGCACTGGAACAGGTTGCCCAGGGAAGCTGTGGATGCCCCATCCCTGGAAGTGTTCAAGGCCAGGCTGGAGGAGGCTTTGAGCAACCTGGTCTAGTGGAGGGTGTCCCTGCCCATGGCAGGGGGGCTGGAACTAGATGGTCTTTAAGGCCCCTTCCAACCCAAACCATTCTATGATTCTATGATAACATAAAATCTCTTCTTTGTATGATCTCTGACTTGAGAGCCAAGTGACATTCATAATAGATATTATTATGCTGAATTCTAGCTTGACCCCCATTTTTCTCTACCTCTGGTATAGCATTACCTGTTACAATTTTCCAGTTCCTGTGATTGAACTTTGGTTATACACACACAGTAATTCCCAGGCACATGTCTGATTCTAAAGGAGTGGAATAAGAAGAACAGTTAATAGATTTTCTTACTAGCACAATAACTAGTGGTTATTGAGAGTTTCCATTTTCCTTTGTCATCTGCCTATAGAACAAAAAAAAAAAAAAAAAAAGAAAGAGCAAGAGCAAAAGTCTCTGAAGCCTACACTTGTCCAAGCTGGATTTAGAGACTAAACTAAAACTGAGAATGTCTTGATGGTATTCAGTGACTTTTGGTTGGTTCAGAATGAGTACATGTATTCCACAGGAAAGATATGTTCTCATTATGGGCTGCCTCAACCAATTTGACTAATTCAAGTTAAAGTAGCAGGGAAACTTGGGAGTTAAGTTGGAATAGCATTTGACAGGGAGCCTGGGGCTGAAGCCACGCTGTCCAAATTAAAATCTGCATTGCAAGAATAGCACTGTTATTCTAACCTGTGGTTGCAACATACCTCTTCAGTTGAATTTTGGAGAAAAAAGGAGATATACCTACTGCAGGCAGACCTTTGTCCTAGACAGAATCATATTAAAGACTTCATCTCCATATCTGTTACTGTAATATAATCTTTGCTTAAATTATTTTCCATTTGAAAGTCTTAATTTCAGATGTCTTTTTCATCTTAACTCTGTATGTACTACATTGACCTGTTGCAATAAAGAGATTAAACTGTAAAACACATTGGTTTTAAAATAAATGTGGGAGGCTGGGGGAGTGGAAAGAGTGATGCTGACTGTATGCATGCATATGCTTTCTTTACATACCTGTGTCTAGCTGGCTAGGAAGATGCAGCATCCTTCTGTAGTTCCAGGGCAGTACAAGGCAGGGGTCAGGCACCCTCCTGCTTCAGCTGCGTGCTCTGGTGGGCTCTACATCTCCTATCAAGAAGGCCACGTTCCCACCTAGTTAAAACAGACTCCTACAGTCATCAGTGGCTTTTCACTGGCAGGCAAAGAACCCTGCAAATCTACCTGTACATCAGAATAGCAAAATAATTTAGTTCCAATATTTCCATTCCATTATGTCAGTAACAACACACATAAGGATTTCCACTTCCCTTGGAAGAGGACCTAAGCTTTGCTACATCCCACTCCCATTGTGTCTGAGAGTGTACCCAAACCAGGTGAAGATCTCACGATGTGAGGATTAATTGACAGAAAGGCAGCTAAAGGAATAGTCTTAGATGGATGGTGATTATTTGCTGTTGATCAGTTTTGCTCAGTGCTTTGCCTGAAACTAGAAGAAACACAAAGGTAGACATTTAATCAGTTTGTGATAATCAGAAGCCAATACCACAGTTCCCTGGAAAGGAGGGGTTTGCGTGGGTAGAAATCCCTAATCACCACATCCACATGTCTTTTAAATAGCTCTAGGGATGGTGACTCAACCACCTCTCTGGGCAGCCTATTCTAGTGAACATTTATTTCTTGAATAATGAATGAATTTACTTGACAACCCTTTCAGTGAAGAAATTCTTCCTAATATCCAATCTAAACCTTCCCTTGCACAACTTGAGGCTGTTTCCTGTTGTCCTATTGCTTGTCACTTGGGAGAAGAGACCAACTCCCACCTCTCTGCAACCTCCTTTCAGGTAGCTGCAGAGAGCCATAAGGTCTCCCCTGAGCCTCCACTTCTTCCGGCTAAACACCCCCAGCTCCCTCACCCACTCCTCGTGGGACTTGTGCTCCAGACCCTTCCCCAGCTCCGTTGCCCTTCTCTGGACACGCTCCAGCACCTCAGTGTCTTTCTTTCAGTGAGAGGCCCAAAACTGAACACAGGACTTGAGGTGTGGCCTCACCAGTCCCCTGTGAAGAGGAACAATCCCTTCCCTAGTCCTGCTGGCCACACTGTTCCTGATGCAGGCCAGGAGGCCATTGGCCTTCTTGGCCACCTGGGCACACTGCTGGCTCATATTCAGTCAGCTGACCCCCAGGTCCTTTTTCCCCAGGCATCTTTCCAACCACTTGTCCCCAAGCCTGTAGCTTTGCATGGGGCTGTTGTGACCCAAGTGCAGGACTCAGCACCTGGCCTTGTTGAACCTCCTACAGCTGGTCTCAGCCCATCAACCCAGCCTTGTGCGTCTACTGCTTAGAAAATGGCAAGAAAGGAAGGTAAGCAGAAATTTTGCTAAAATGGTGTTAACTTCAAATTTTCCAGAAACTGTTCAAGATCTCACAAAGAAGATGATTTTGCATGACTAAATATGGGTGTACATAATGCCTACATCCAGGCTAAGAGATGTTGTCAATATAATCTTCATAGATTAGATGGCTTTTATCTCATTCCTGTAGTAGCCACCTGCATTTGGTCAGATTAATCACTCAGTTGACCATGTTAACCAGATTTCTGCTGACTAGCAGAGAGTTGGATAATTAGCTCAGATGCAGATATCTGCATTATAGATAATTAAAGTTTGCAAGATGGATATTATTTTTGTAATTTTTGAACTTGTACTGCTGAAGGATCATTTTTATCTTCTAAGTTTTTTCCTACCGTACCACCGCTTCACCAAAGAGGAATATCTAAATTATGCTGTTGCTACTACATTCCTAGTTCAGCATTATATTTATTTGGCCATTCAAGACAGTGAATGGGAAAGATTACACAGGAGCTCAGCAACTTACTCCTAATGCCAAGGTTAAACACCCCTTCAATCCAAAAGAAATTTCTGTTAATGCTTTGAGAAAAGCCATAAAGAGAACATGAAATGCGAAACATACAGTTCAAAGGGAGCACAATTCTGTTCCATTACAAATTATACTCTTCTTTGGATTTCTTTTGTCCTACAAAACAGACTACTTCTTACAATCAATCTGCAATGCCTGTCTTCACTTACTTGAGCTAGAATCTACCTTCAAGCTCAGCAAAATGGGCAAGGAGATGCTCCTACTCTCTAAGGACATAAAGTCAATACTGACAAAGAGAGAATGGGAAAGAAGTCAACCTGTGCAAATAAGTGGGAACACTGTACAGGCAGATAGCTCGAAAATTACAATCCAGAATTTGGATCAGCTGCTTGCTAAATACTTCAAGGGTGTCAAAGCTTTTAATTACTTATTATAAAATGTCTGACAGTCTTACAGTTTTACTTTGGAGCAGGGACAATTATTTATTAATTATTTGTGCAGTATTTAGCACCTATGAGCAATTTACATGAAGTTTTTAACTTGTAGTCCTAATGCAGAGTAAAGGTTAAATAACAGTAACTTGAAGTATGACATTTTGCACCCCTGGTTCTGATACAGCTTGTCAGAACTAGAGGAATGACCTGTGCATGCGGCCCATCCCTCCCACTCACCAATTTGGTTCTTCAGGTGAGTCTATTAACAACATGTGATGGACCATTAAGTGAGTGCTCAGTAATTTAACAGCTCTGCTCAGCAACTTTACTTACAGAGACTGATTCACTTCATACATTTTAAAGTCAGATTAAATATTTTGGGTTTATTTTCGCTGAATGATTTTATCAAATCACAGAGTTCCCCTTGCACTTCAAAATTTTGTTCTTGTTCACTTTAAATTCTTCTCTGCAGTGTTGTCCCAGACTATTCCAGCCACTCCCATACCCAGGGAGAAACAATTCTGGCTGATATTTTATTTTCCTGAGTTAGTTTAACTGGCTGGGTCATTTGTTTCTTTTAAGTATTCTTATACAGTTTGACATTTGCAAGAAGATCAAGAAATCCACATGGCAAATGGAGGTCAGGCCATTGGAAAGTGAGCCCTTTAATCCACTGGACAAATGGTTAAATTTAAATCAGAAGAAATGGGTCTGGGATAATTTCAAATCTGTTTAAAAACCGTTCAGACTAATTGCAGGCAGAGAGTTTTAGCTGAAAATAAAATTGCTTGAACTGAAGTTTAGCTCCTAGAATTAGCCAAAACAAACAACAAAAAAAAAGGATTTTTTATTCAAGATAGAGTTAGCATTTATGCAAATGTTTTTCCTTTTGATTTATGCTGTCTGAAACTGAATGGCTGTACATTATAAAAAATAATTTCTGGAGCAATAGCTTTATAGTTTCTAAATGTTGCCGGTGTCATAAACAGTGACATTTGTAAGCTGCTGAAGGAAAACCTCAAGAACAGAAAGCTCCAAATTTCTCAGATTAATCTTATTCAGACAGATCTCAAGCCAGAGCCAAATTCAGAATTATATCCTCAGTAAATTCAGGACACTGTTTCCCTATAGTTACTGCCTACATAATTAGGACTCTTTCAAATGAGGATGAAGGCAGATATGAGTCTTCATTAAATGGCTCAGACTACTAACGTGTTTAAAGTTAAAAAAATGTGGTGTATATCTGCTTTTCTACCTTATTACCAATATCTTGAAAATAAGCCAATTATTATATTAAATAACTTAGTCTTATCCACCTCTTGTCAGCTTCTGAGCTGAGAAGAAGGGGGGTGGGGAGAGATGAAGAGAGAGGGAGAGAGACTGTTCTCTGTGATTCAGAAAAAAAGCTCTAAGAGGCATCTTTCATCTAAGAGATGAAGCAGGAGGAACTTTCACCTAAGCAGAGCCAAAGGTTCAGGTGAGGGTTTTCCCATCTATTGCTGACAGCAAAAGCCACAGGAGGAGTAACTTTTCTTTGAAACTGAAAAAGGAACAGCAGAAGAGAGAAAATGTGCTTCGTTCACATATGCACAAATCCTCTCCATTCCATGGCTAAGCACCGCTTCTTTCCAGAGCTGTCTTTTACTACAGCTTTAAAGAAATGGCACCCACCCCCACAAAGCTACGTGCCATTTGACCATGTCCACTGAATAGCTAAAAGCTGCTCCACACCCTGTTACAGCGAACATTTCTTTAAAAACAAGAATCTGATCGATCTTTCCTTGACAACTTCCCTTCCTCTCTCCCGCCCCCACAGGTACATTTCTTAACACCTCATCTTAGCAGGCTGATGGTTTGCATCACTTCTGTAAACACAGAGTCTACCTGGAGGACTCTGTCGTAGTCCTCCTGCTTCAAAAACACCACCACCACTAATTACCTGGACCTGAGAAAACAATGCAGTGATTTACCTGCTTCTGTGCACGTCCTGTGCCTAGCAGGGTAGGAGGGGAGAAGAAGAGAAGGGAAGAAATGCTCAAGTACAGGTTAGGCTACAAAACCCATGTGGCAGCACTGCTGCCACTTACACCTTGTACCAAGAGGAACTGGGTTTGTTTCGGGAAGAAAACCTTAGGAGAAGCCAAACCACTGTATACATACCAACCTATAAATCTAGGCAAAGAATTTTTCACAGTTCCAGGAACACATGTAAATAAATGCAGCTGTACAGTAAAACTGTACCCGCACCAGGAGGGAAAAAGTTTCTCCACACAGAGGAAACCAAAATATGTAACTCTATCTTTACAGAATAGTACCTGCTTTATACCAAGACTGCTGCAGAAATTTGTTTCTTGTACTCACCAAGGGATTGCAGTAGCTTTGCTTCTGGGAAAAGGAAGGGCGATTGATGCTTTTGTTTCACCTACATTCTGATTGTTCTGTGGGTGTGGGGAACGTGCTTCAGAAGAGCTGAATAAAGAATTTTCGTATCCCTCAGTTTATTTGTTTTTCTCTAGTGTGGAATGGCGCAGAGACAAAATAAGTAGATTTTGTGCAGAAACAGTGAAATATTATCATTCCTCCAAGATGGAATTAGTTTGGTGAACCAGAAATCGTATTTTCTTTAAGATCAACTCAACAACCAGTGATGTTGCTAATTATTTTACTTTTTAAAATAGTTCAGTTTAAAATTGACTTTTTTCAGTACCAAAGCTTTGATTTGCTTTTTTTGTGTTTGTTTGTTTTTCAGGGTTTTTTGGGGCCAAAATTTTCCACTGAGGTACCTAAAGAGTTTTAGGCAATTAACACTACACTTTCAGTAGCTGAAATTTTTTTCTAATAAAATATTTTGCCCAAATGCTAATCACCTGCAATTCAGTGCTCTTGATTGCTGTGCTGATCGCTTCCACTGTGATCTACGCACATGGTTATATTTCTTCTGCTAAATACATATTTGCCGAGCTATTTCCTATAGGGTATACATAACAGTACTCCCACATTGTTCCTACTCAAAGTCCCATAGGAATGAGATGTTGTATGAGAGGCATTAAAGTGATGCACCAGTTAGGGAGAATTTCAGCATAGCAGTATGTGTCTTGCTGCAGTACCACTTTGACAGTTCAGTCTCCCAGAGCAAAATGGCAAACACAGAAACTATATCACAATTTGCTTCAAAAGACCCTTTTAAAAATTATTCTGATACCATATACACATTCACGTGACAAGGAGCCGCACTAACCTCTATGGAGCTACTGATCTGGAAGAGCTGAGGTGATGATACTACTCTGAAACAACTGGTCATTTCTCCTTTCCTGTTGATTTTTATTAGTATAATGAATTACTTTAATTTAAAAAATGTTACATCAGTGTTATTTTAAAAAAATTTTTGAGCCTTTTGCCTTTGTTTTTTTGCTTTATATCATATTAGTGCAGCCCATTTCCCAACTCCCTTCTCTGCCCAGCTACTTTCAGTCCACAGAGCTTGGGATAGCATCCTAAAATAAATATGTCAAAAGGAACTTCGAGCCCTCTGTGTATGCTCTAAAATTCCATCCTGAAAAACAGCCAAAAAAAATAAAAAAAAGAATAAGAAGTTTCATGTAACACTTTGCTGCTTCCTATCTTGGAAAAAAATCTGATTCCTTAAGCTCCCTGACTGCACCAAGAAGGCCCACTGCATCTGTTAAACTCATTGACTGTGACTACTGCCTTCACATGAACCAAAATTTCAGTTTTATGAGCTTTAGCTTGTGTGAAGCCCAGCAATAACGTCATCAGAGCCCTGTGGGTATGGCACGGAGGACAGACAAGGATGACATGCCGTAGACTTTGTGGGACCAGGTCCAACAGAGCTACGCGCTCCATCTAGAACACTGCTGAGCCTCAGCGCGATCCAAAATACCATTCGTGTTAGAATATTTTCAGCTGCCAACCGCTGGTAAATTTATTGACTGTCAGGCTAAAAAAGTACAGAGAAGTCAGCCATTTATTTTATTATACTTTTAGATGTCCATTACGATGGTAAAATATAGTAGGAGAAAAAATACCTTCCCTCCTCTCTTGAGGGATATTTCCAGATTACTGGAATGGCTGGACTGCTTTTATTTGTATAATTTTCGTAGTGTACATGGAGCCATACAGTATGTCATATATGAAAACACAGCATGGATTTATGGATTTTTGAATAGGACGTCTGCTTCAAAAATTTCCCTTGGCCTTCATACAAAAATACAGGGAAGAGAAATAAATTCTGTTGTGCTTTTACTGCCCCAAGCACAACAGATAACCAGTTAATGCATAATTACAGAACACTACTAAGAAAAAAGATCATCCCCTGAGAGTCCAATTTTAATTATGCTCCAACCAATGACTGTTTTGAGTATTGACTTCAACTGGAGAAAGGCACATAACTTGCAGATTGTATTACCCACACAGATTTAGGGACCAAGATGGAACCTGAAGTGTAGTTAAAGTTCTACCCTTTATTCTTCCAATTAATTCACGGTTGTGAGTATTAACCTGAGGGGAGATTAGACAGGTTCTTTCTAAATGGTACTTGGACTTTTTCACTATTTCGGTGAATGAAATCCACACAATAACAATAAAAGTGATTATCACCTTAAAAATTTTGTGGAGAGGATGTGCTGCTTGGCACATCAAATTGTAAAATCCTTAATTATATGTTGCAATAAGCAGCCAAATGCTGCTGTAGCAACACAACACTAAACACAGTCTCCTTTTTGAAAGGTGTAAATATAAACAACAGACTTTTGCCACAGCAGTACTGACTGATTGTAAGTAATCAATGCTTTTTTTTTTTCTCTAAATCTGTTCACCCAGAGGGCCCAATTCTCCAGTGATTGACACCACTGTAATTTAATTGACTTCAACTGTTCAAGTCCCCTTATCCACAAATGAGAGCAGAATCCAATCGATGGAGAGGGTAGGGGTTTCCACACAGAAGAACTTTTCTTTCCCTCAGCACACGGGGAAAAGTTTCAGCAGATTTCTTTCTCGCAGACTCCAAATAAGCTTAATGTGCTTCTGATGTATTTTTTTCAGCTTGGTCAGAAATCTGTCCAGTTTGCCAAGGCCAATGAGGTCAAGAAAAGCCATTGCTTTTTGGGGTGATTGAGGCAGGAAATCAGAACCCTGAGCTTTAAAAATATATATTCAGGGAAGAATAAATTTCATACATGAGCAAATTCACACTACACTCTTCCTTTCCTTCCTTTTATTTTTTCTGAAAGTTTATTTCCACTCAGAGTTATGCTGCATGTTTTACAATATTTATATTTCACTCTATTTCTTGACTGTGAAAAAGACAACAAAAGAGTAGGAATGCCTTCTTTCTAAAGTCACCATTGTTATTTAATGCAAAACAAAAAGTGCGTACGTCTTCGTGGTATGGAGGAAGATGAATGCAGAAGTCTGTGCTAAGCCAGGGCTCTAGTTTCCTACTCCTGGCAGTTCTGGAAGACAGATCTTACACAGCAGAAGTGACTGAAGGGAAAATCTGGATGGAAGACAGCCCCATACTCACAATAGCGGTGGAGCAGCCTGCCAGGCAGGTCTGTCCTAGAAGCGTCCAGGTTCTTCATAAAGCCCTATATCCAGATAGGGCTTTATGAAGAACCTGCCCTGTCATCCATGCCACATAAGCAAATCTGAGGCATGGCATTGTTATTTCACAAAATAACTTAAGTTTAAACACTTCCAACGAGTGTTACATTCAAGAAGATAATAGTAATCACCACCCATCTTGGGGTCAGCCAAGGAACTGATCTACAAGGCAACTTTCAGAAAACATTGTGATGGCTACCACGAGCCTATTTTTCCTTCAGGGTTGGGCTACATGGAGCTAATTTTTCCAAAGATTTGTCATCTTTCCTTTCTGACATCACAAGAACTGAATTTTCAAAAGAGCTTATCAAACCATGTGTTATCCCTCTGGCTGTTGAACTTTCCCTTCAGAATCCCACATGTAGTCCTGGGCCTTTTATCTAAGTTTTCTTCCTTTTGCTTTTCCTCTCCTTGTTCTGTGCTTCACATATTTTCACATTTGCAACATCTGGGCTTTTCTGGGGGGCCTTATAATTATATACATATTGTGCAAATAAAGAGGTTACCTGTGAGGAAAAGAGACAAAAATATCTCTACAAATCCCACAAGTTATCCACAGAATCTGGATGAAAATTTGGCCCCACAACTCTGCACTCACAGCTGTAGATCTGTTTCCACCTGGGGCTGAAAATCAAATTGCAAAAAGGTGCTGACTGAACTGATGATTCCTTTCCTACAGAATGGCATTGGCTGACACATGATGCTTCAAACCAAAATTATTAACTATATTTTTTTATATATATATATATATACATAAATAGAGTAATATTTAAAGTATCATAAATGCCTAAATACTGACCGCTGAATTTTCAGTAATTTAGACATATTTTGAAGCTTTTAGTTAGGACAGTTTTTACTCTGTTTTGATCTGAAAAAGCACTATAGAAACTTTCAGATGTCTGTAAGATGCACACTTCTCTGTTTTCTTTATAACAGTTGCATTCTCTATTCTAAACTGTAAAATTCAAAGCAAAGGAAATATATTGCTTAAGCAGACAAATGCATATATTTTGAGCTTTCAGCCTTGAGACATCTAGCTCTTGATGTGGGCTGGACAGACATAAAGTAGTACTAAATGTGTGCCTAGAAATTGTATATACCTATTCCTTTGTTTAAGAGAAGATTCTAAGATATTTGTCAGGAACGCTTCTGTATTATATATGTTACCATGGCACTGGATTTGGTATACGTCATGCAGGATCACTTAGAATCACTGCAAGTTTTGCCAGTAAAGGTAATGCTACAGTTGCAGAGCTCATGAAAAATAAGGCAAGAGGTAACAATGGAAAATGGATTTCTTGACCTGTCATGGGAGAAGACAGAAAGAAACAGCACTAGAGTCTCTGCCTCAGAACATGGTCTGAAATGTTCATCTTTGACCAGAAAAGTGTAATTTGGTTTTCATACTCATTCATTTTGGGTCATTTAGGGACATCTCCTGAGGCTGTCCCTCAGAAGTCTTTATTCATTTCCAAGAAACTGCAACAGAGAAAATAAATGCCCTGAAATGTGTTAAGTCATTACATGCAGCTGAAACGGGCTCCAAAATCATTAGCTAAAGGACTGTGGACTCTGCAAACTCCTTTCTTGTGAAGCAACCGGTATGTCCCACAACGGTTACACATTGAGGGAAAAGTTGAAACTGAAATATTCACCTAACAAAGGAAACCTCAGAACTTAACCAGGAGCTGTGCAGTGGAACATACTGCTGCAGTGAAAAAGAACCTGCATTTTCTGAACTAAACAAAACTCATTTCATTAATCTTGCTTTCACCTCACACTTTCCCATTTCTACTTACCCCAGCTAACACAAGTGTTTCTCTCACCAGAAGAAAGAATACTATATGCATTTAAAAATCTTTAAAATACATGCTATAGTAAAAGTTAAATCAGAATGTTTGGAGAAGCTCATCTCTCTTGAGCCAGGCAGGCACTGGTTTACTATAAACTGAGGTTGTCACACAGTCTGTAAGGCCACTGAGATACCAGTTTATCTTCAATTACTTTGGTTAAGCATAAAAGTTAAATCATCTAGAATTGAAAAGCTCAATATCCCATCAAACCCTTTAGCCAGCCAATACCCTATGAGATGGGATTATCCTATATTTATCAGCAAATAAATCACTGCCTTTGCTTGAAAATATTAAAAAGCAAGGAACACAAAAGATCATTTACATTTTGAAGAGCAAAATCAGCTGATAAGTCTCCAACATGACTGGCTTCATAGCATTTTGTTAAGGACCTGAAAATCTTTCATTCTCTTTTAAAGCAAACCCCATTTGAATACACAAAGCAGTTAAACTGCCTAACAAGATTTATGATCAAAGCAAATGCGAAATAATTGCTAGTGGTTTGTGCAGCAAAGTGCCTCATACAAATAAAGGCAACAATATCAACAGAAACTAATTTGGTCCAAAATGTAAGGAAATAGACCTCACAGGGGAGAAAATAAAAAATGTATACATTCATGTTATCAATTCACAGTTATTTTTAAACTTCCACTGTGAAGTGACAGCACCAGCAGAAATGAGTTTTCCTGAACAGTATGTTGTTCACAAATGTGATCTGGATAATAAGGATTTCAGATTCTGTTGGACATTTCCACAGTCCTATAGGTGAGTCCTTAGTAAAGATTTCCCGGGGAGGAATGGTGTAGGGGGGCAGACACAAACAACAACAAAACAAGGAAGATCACCTCTGGAAGTCATTGTCTACATTAAAATAAATGATAAAACTCATCTTGACTTAAGTGGGATCACCATTTCTGCAAATTTCTGCTATCATGATGACAAAGTCTGACTGTTCAAGAAGGCGGCATGGCAGGAATTGAATCACCTTATAGTCATGGCCCTCCCATGCCTAGAATAACAGCTTCCATGGTTTTAATGCTATTGTAGTTCTTTGCACGTTCTAAACAGTGCAAATAATTTCACAATAATGAAAATAATATTTATTCATGATATTTCATAGATCACTGTATCGTATCAAGGGTGTCACAGCACAAAATCCTTCTCTCTAAATTGGAGAGATAGGGATTTGATGGATGGACTGTCCAATGGATGAGGAATTGGTAAGATGTTTGCATCCAGAGGAAGGTGATCAAAGGCTCAATGTCCAGATGGAGATCAGTGACAAGTGGTGTCCCTCAGGGGTCCATACTGGGACCAGTAGTATTGTTTAATATCTTCATCAGTGACATACATAGACAGTGGGGTTGAGTGCACCCTCAGCAAGATGACATCAAGCTGAGTGGTGCGGTTGACGTGCATGAGGGACAGGATGCCACCCAGAGGCACCTGAACAAGCTAGCTTGACAAGTGGGCCCTGTGAACCTCATGAGGTTCAACAAGGCCAATTCCTGCACCTGGGTTGGGGCAACTCCTGGTACCAATACAGGCTGAGGGATGTAGGTATTGAGACAAACCCCACAGAGAAAAACATCAGGGTACTGGTGGATGAAAAGCTGGAAATAAGCCAGCCATATGTGCTCACAGCCCAGAAAGCCAAGCCTATCCTGAGCTGCATCAAAAGAAGCATTGCCAGCAGGCCGAGGGAGGTGATTCTGCCTCTCTACTCCACTCTGGGTGAGACCCCATCTGGACTACTGCATCCAGCTCTGGGGCCCTCAGCACATGAAAAACAGGGACCTGTTGGAGCAGGTCCAGAGGAGGCCCACAAAAATAATCAGAGGAATGGAACACCACTCCTATGAAGAAAGGCTGAGAGAGTTGGGACTGTTCAGCCAGCAGAAGAGAAGGCTCCAGGGAGACCTTATAGCAGTCGTTCAATACTTAAAGGGGGCTTATAAGAAAGATGGGGCAAGACTTTTTAGTAGGGCCTGTTGTGATAGGTTAAGAGGTAATGGTTTTAAACTAAAAGAGGGTAGATTTAGAGTAGATATAAGGAATAAATCTTTTATGATGCAGGCGGTGAAACACAGGAACAGGTTTCCCAGAGAAATGGTAGATGCCCCATTCCTGGAAACACTCAAGGGTAGTTTGGACAGGGCTCTGAGCAATCTGATCTACTTGAAGATGTTCCTTCTCATTGCAAGGCAGTTGGACTAGATGACCTTTAAACAACCCTTCCAACCCAAACTGTTCTATGAATCTACACTGCCAGTGTCTACTGTGAAGTAACTCAGATGTATCACTTTTGAAGATGCCAGTATATTTATCAGGAAGGTCACAAATGCTTTGCAAGGAAATCCAAATGAAAGAACTCATTGTCTATACGACTTTGAAAGTTTATCTGTAGTCCAGACATCGCCTGTATTTAAAAACCAAAGTGTTATAATCTTGATTATGTACATTGTGGCATTCACATCTTCCAGACCTCAGACATTAAAAAGAATCTAGTTCTTGCCTTGACCAAAATACTTGCCCTCCAACAAATTCCATGTAAAAAATGGTGAAAGTCAACATTATTCCATCTACAGGATGGGCGTGAAGTAAATCGTGATTCATTGTCAGTGACCACTGAATACTCACAATTTGGCTAACAATAAGATGGTTCCTCATTACTGAACATGTACTTTTTGGTTTTCTGATAGCCTATGCACAAAGAAGCCTGGCCACAGAAATGCTGACAGTACTTGAAACACTGGACGCAGACAAAAAGAGGCATAACAGATTTTTAAAAACCTGTTTCATACCCAAAGAGAACAGTTACATTAGCTTTGCTGCACTGCAAGGTTCACACTTGCTAACCAACAACAGCCTTTCTATACACATGCACTGAAATTTATGGTATTACTAAATTGCACAGCATTAAGGTCTTAATTTCACCATAAGAAGGTCTAGCTGTAAAGTTTAACTCAATCTGTGCATTTCCTAACCTTTGAAAGACAGCTTGGAATAACTCCAAACCACATACTTCAATCCTTGAGAAAACACTTTTGGACACCAGCTCTCTCTTCTCCAACTTGACCTACAAATCCTGAGTAAGATCATAGCATAACTAAACAAAGGCCAACTACAACCTCATCTAACTGATGATCATAATCTAAACTTGGAACAGTCTGAAACCATGCCAGAACACAGAATGGAGCCTTTTTAGCAGCACAGATGATCCTCTATCCACAGAAGGAACACAGAAGATGGTTTTTCATCTGGGGCATATCTGCAGCATTTGACTGTGAGTTACATGGTCTTATGAAGATTATGAGACATTTGCTAAAAGAGATGACAGGAGCAAAAGGTAATTTACTAAAATGTTTTGAGTCTTTCTGGAGTCATTCCACCAAAACCTGATGGGGAAACCTCAGTTTCATCTGGCATCTACTATTTTGGTGTACCATATGATTAGTTTTTCTTTACTACCTATTATACAGACTATTTAGATGATAATAATGTAAATGCCAATAATCTGTAATGACACAGAGAGCTATCTTTCACACATATTCATGCCCTTTTGCATAGGGTAAGGTGAAGTGCTTCATGGGTGAAGCATGTAGCTGATGATGAGCCTCAGCATGGGAGAAATTACTAATGAAGAAAAAATGAAACAACATTCTGAAGATTTTTTTGGGTCTTCATTAGTCAGTCTGTGAACAAATACAGGTGGGATTCTGCCCTAATGCAGGCACAGGAATGACAGATGTGTAAGGATGAGAGTGTCACTCTAGGTTCCCTTTATATAATCAATACTAAGAGATTCTCACCTCCTGAGAGCAACTCATTTCATCTACAGGTCAGATAGATCACTGTGGAGGTGTCTATCTATCTTCATAGATTGCATAAAAAGATCTCTAGATGTCCCTTCCAACCCCTACCACTCTGTGAATCTGTGAATCACTCTGTGAACCTAAATTATTTGCTCGGGCTAAGACTTATAACATTTAGACCTCTATATTTAAGTAGTTTGGTATTTCTCACTAATACTGACGAGTGTAGTAATGCCATGATCAAACAAGACTGCTGTATCAGGTTGGCAAGAAAACTGTAGTTCTTTCTGGTGGATGAGACAATTGCAGTAATTTGGTGTTTCTCAATTACAGCAGTACACAATATATTCCAGCATAAAACATCAGTACCTGTGGAAATCCTTCTAAAACATAGTGCTGGAACATGTCTTCAGGCACATATGCCACCACAAACACATAATACTTTATCATCTCCTCTGTCTATCTTAGCTTCCTAGGATATTTGGAATCATAGCTATCTTTATGGCCATTATTGTAAGGATTTTCCACGTTGCAGACAACCAGAAAAAAATCACCTAAGAGGTGTTTTTTCCAGGTTACAGGATAATGATGTAAGATTTGCTTCTTTGCCATAGAAGAACTATCTGTTGCAAAGGCACACAACACCAGATTTGTGCCACTAGTTAAGTTTTCAGCAGATCTGGCTGTGAATCCACATATTTGATAGCTTCATGTTCCTGTGGCAGAGCTTGTGTTGCTCACCATTCCCCTGGTTGCTGGCAAGAACTACTCCCCTGTTTCCAGAAAAAAGTGCTGTCTCTGTAAAGGTGGAAGTAATCCACTAGTTCCTGCTCTGTGACTCTCGTCAAAATTACCAAGCAGACCTCTATAAAAACCAGTGAACCTCACAAAGCAACCAATTATTTGTAAAAATAAATTTAGTAGCTGTGCTCTACAAGGAGGGCAAAGATCATTTCAGGAGCTGACCTACAGTTGTGGAGTGGATTCCTAAGAAGCTAAGAACACTCACAAACCTCAGTACCTCCCAAACACAAGGCACATTTCCTTGACCTTGCCTTCAGTAACAGTAATGCATAGCACATGTGTTAAAAAAAAACCACCAGAAACTTTACCACAAGAGCTTCTCTGCCCCGCTCAAGGAGTAGATGAGTGTGTAACAGATGTTAGTCGTGTTCTTTAAAATGCTACTGGGAAGCACTCACATACTCTAGCAATGAGTATGGTATAAGTCTTACTCAGAATAATAAAGCTACACCAATCTTAATGCATATTTTCCACAGAAGACAGCTTTCTACTGTTTATTCATCATGTGTTATGATGGGGGAGCAATAGTAATAAAGGTTCTCAAAGCTTTGTTGGGTTTAGGGAGCAACAGGTGAAGTAGAAGGAGTAAGGTTCTTAAAGAAAGGCCAAGTTCTTAAAGAAAGGCCAAGACCTACATCATCCCTTCAGGCTTTCTCTTAAGATACATGAATCACAAAGATAAATAAATTATACATTGTGTTGCAAGAAGCAGCAGACCCGTGCCTACTCCTGAGGTGCCCTTCTCCTCCAGAAAAAAATGAATTACAGGTAAAAATATACCCGAGAGAAGCACTAGAGTTTCCATATCTTCCAGTTGCAGACCGCAAGAAGATGTCCAGATTTAGAGAGCAGACACAAATAAATACAAGGCTAAGCTGAAGAACAGCACATAGAAATAATGTCATTTACAGTCATCCTATCAGTACTACATGCTGGGAAAAAAGGTAACAGAAACAAAGTTTCAGAGCTCCTAGGAATGAATGTGAAAAAAGTCATGCTGAACTGTCTAGTTCTGGCAGAAAAAAGACAATATTGATAGTACTTTGAAGAGGGAGGGGGACCAGACAATCTCCAGAGATTCCCTCCAAGCTGAATGATTCCATGATTCCACATGAAAAACCACAAGAGAGTCCTAATAAGGTGAAATTTGTGTTCTTGGTGACAAGGGACTTCTGGAAAACCACACATAAACCTGTAACTTCATTTTTGTTTATTCAAAGACTGACTGGTTTTTAGGTGTTCCGCGTGTTTTGTTTATTGGTTGGTTTTTGGTTTGGTTTTTTTTTTAATGAGAACTTACATTTCTCCAGATTTAGAATAGCCTGGACATTTATTTGACTTGTCACATCTTTCTGTGTGGACAATCTGCATGTGTGTCTGTGTATTCATATTAAGACAGTATAAACTGTTTTACCATCCTTGAATTCCGCATATTTGAATGTCTGGATTTTCACAATTAGCTGAAGCACTGCTCCAAAACACAGCGCGACATAAGATAATGTAACATAGGATTGACTTAACATGATGTAACGTAAGAGTTGTTTTCTTTCCATCATGGTAGAGAGCCCACATACCAGCACTACAGAACCCAAAGGCAACGAGATGGTCTTTCCACCAAAAGCAATGTTTCCTGACAAGCAGGTTGCCTGTTGGTTAAAAAGCTTTGTTAAGCTGACCTGTTGCATGACCATGTGTTGTAGATTTGATAGCACTTACGTGTAATTTTAGAAGCATCTACTGATTTTAGGGTATTGTGCTTTTCCTCTCCACCCAACACCAGTGTAAAAACACGCTTTCAAATGTCGCTTTTTATATTGCCATAATGGAAGTTCTTTTTTTATCACTAAGCTACTATGTCACAGCAAGGTGCTGAAGTCCTGTGAAAAATGGCTGCAATAGCTTAAAAAAATCTGACATCCAAACTTCTAGTGACAGCTTCTAGTGAATAGATAAAATTTCTCTTCATCTTTGCCTCCAAGGGCTCAGAAATATTTATCTTTGGACCTGCTAGCCTTAATGGTAAAAATTGGGCAAAGAGACTGGAATGGGCTCTAATTGCTGTGACTTAGAAAACTGCATTTTCTAAGCTTTCTGCTCCAAACAACAACCTATCCTCTCCTTGGAAGGACTTCAGCACAGCTGTGTTACATGCACATAAATTTTCCCTGTCTGGATCTCTCTAAAAACATTGTCAGTAATAATAGACTCTTCCCTATTTAGAGGACTGATTTAAGGCACAGTTAATTTCAGATTTTTGCCTTCACTTCCTTGCCTGTGTCTCATAACAAAATTGTTTCCAAACAAAGCAGGCTGCAGTCTCAAAGGCATCAGTAAAAAAAAGTAGTTATCTATGCTTTCTAAGACTTAATGTGAGTAAGCTCAAATTCTATATGGTGATTATTACCCAGAGGTTATTGATCCATAACAACCCAAGCCTCTGGAACAGAGTGTGTTCAGGGCTTCACTGCAGAATTACAAATTACTCACCTCCAGTTTAGGTTTTCTTTTGTCTTGAATCCCAAGAAACCCCGAATCTGTGGGGCTTGTGTGTGACCAGCATTTGCCACAGATTCAAAAATCAGCTGTACAGCAGCACCTCTCCTGTTCTGCAGGATTTTTATGCTGGTCTATCTCAGTTCAGCTACAGACCTGTTACTGAATCCAGCAATAAACAAATGCAGTAATAAGCCAAGATCTTTGTTTCTGAGCCAGTTCACTGAAAGCTGTCTCTAGGAAGTCTGTCATCTTATACACATCACTGCAGACTGATCAAAGAAAAACATTTTGGTCTGTAGATTTTAAAAGATAAGCAAAATGTTTAATACTGAGCTAATGCTTGGCGCTTTGCAAAGAGTGTTACACAAGATGGTAATACTTTGAGTCCCTTCACACTGCAATTCACAGAACTTTCCAGAAACAGGAATTTAACGCCAGCCATAATTTAGGTGCTTCTTTCTCTTTCATATAAGCAGCAGAGTGGTTATGTATCTGGATGAGGGTTCGTTTGAAACGCTTCCATTTGTTTGCAGAGATGACTCTTTTACTCACATCCCTCAGACATGAAGCCTCTGGTTATTTGTCTTCCTGTGATTTGTGGAAAGTATGTTCACTGTTATGTTTTTCCCTTTCTTTGACATAATCTTTATGTTTACTTGGCTTTTAGATCCTTCCGAAGCAGACTGGTGGGAGTTTTGCTTTGGTGTCCCCCAGATATTTTCAGATTTGCTTCAATCATGAACTGTGTCACTGAATATTTTTTCAGACAGCAGTTTCATCTCCTTTTTGATCCTAGAAGTAGAAAGTTATCTTTTTTCCAGTGTGTAGGTAGGGGTCTCCATGCTTGTGCCAGTCTGGAGCATTTCAGAGGACCTAAGATAACAGAAACTCTTAAACAGCAGTAAGATGCCATGCCGAGATGCACATACAGTCTCTTTGTGTCCCCCTTCAGTACCTGGGTGTCTATATATAAACATATATCTGCATATATATATATATATATATGCGTATGTGTGTAGGTATGTGCTTCTGTATATTTGCATGTAGTCTGCTTAAATGTTTTGGGGACAATTTTAGTGACAGGAAGCTCTGATCGCAAGGTACTGATCTTCCAGTGCATTAGCTACACCAGCACATGTCATTAGATGAAGGTATGTGGTCATTTGCAGTGAAACTTCTGGAATTCAGCTGTCTCACTCTCAAGCCACCGAGGAGTAGAAATGCTGTGACAATTCCTTTTTGATCTAAAGAATGGAGACAGGCTTCATGTCATCCATCACCAGTGACATCTGCTGATCACTCAGAAGCACAATAACAGAAGGGAGACATGCAACTAAACATTCTGTGCAATTGCCATCCTCATCTACATCATCGCAAGCAAATCTGTGCTTTCATCTCTATTTAATTCCTCTTTGCTCTCATGTAAATTTATTCCAGAAGCAGCTCCAATGTATTTTCCACAAAATGACACTGTAAGACTGCCAGATTCCTTCCTGCTGTCACAGTGCCTAATATAGATCCCTAGCCCCGCCGTTAACATTTAGGAGAGCTCTAGAGAGGGAGGTCAGCATTGCAGAGAGCCATTTGTTTATGATCACAATTATGGCTTTACCAGGATTTCCTATAAACCTCTGTTTTGGGGGAGGGCGACTCATTAGGAATTCTAAACAAGTACATAAGCTGGTTTTAGACACTGTTCTGAGCTGGAATCACGTATTTTTGACCAAATACTTCACTATGGCTAAGGAGCACATAACATAGCTCAGGATACAGATGTGCCAAGTTTTCCACAGTCGGATTCTGCATAAAAAATGTTGGACCACACTTCCTACACAAACAGCATGGGGGAGGAGCAGTTGGAGGTAATATGATGCACCGTGGCTGGCTGCTTTGTGCTGGCCATTTGATGCAGAGTCATTTGCCCCGCAGCATAGGATTGGGCTCCGTTATTATGAATGGTTTTGAAATGCTTATATGCCCCAGGAGACCAGAACGGAGTGTTTTAGTCAATAATGCATGCCTCAGCCCTGTCTGCGCTTGGAAACAGCCCCATTTCAGCAACTAGCTTAGCTGAACTGAAAGGAGGAAGACATAAGGGGTTTCATTATACAAATGTAGACAAGCAGAGGGGGTATATTCATATATGTATGTGTAGTTGCTGTTCTATATATATCTATCATTTTTCTCTGCACTTTTTACTGAAACTGCGTAAGGTTGGTTTTTTCCCACATCTCTGAAGCCAAGCCTGCACTGTCTTTTGTATTGCCACTGACTAGGTCTTTTCTGTCATTATAAAGCAGATTTAACCTTTGTCAGGCATTATTTGCTTAATTAGGGCCAACTGTCATGTGGAACAGGGGTCAACACCAATCAGTGGCGGTAGGTGTGGCCAGCGGAATTTTTATCTGTATTTAAAGATAAACTGTTGTCAGCACCAGCCTGGACCTGTAACTATGACTGCTGGAATGATGGGACTTTTAGCCCTAAATCATGTCTATGCATAGGCCATTTGAAAGCAAATGAAAAAGTGGACTTCTCTTCAAATAGGTACACAACTTGAATCAAAATTTTAAGAGATCATTGCTTATTTTTTTCTTCATTTGCATTTCCATCACATCACATTTGCACCATGGTTTAAAACACAGCCTCGCATTAAGGTAAGAGCCATCACTTACAATTTCCCAAAAAGGACTAATTATTTCCCCAAAAGGACTAATTATTTCTCAAAGTGTGTTTAATTATTTAAACACACAGTAGTTCTTTCAATTGAATTCATCCACTGCCTCACAGAAATTTAGGAGCACAAATTCTGCAAACTAGCTGCCTTCAGTGCCTGTCCACTTTTTCCCTCCAGACTGTTGATGGATGAACTCCAGTACTGACAACTCAACTCCGCTGCACCAATGCTTCCTGCTGAGGGCATGATGGTATCACAGAAAATGACCTTGTCTTTTTTTTTCTATTGCATTCACAGTTCATACTGTTACTTTCCATCACATCACAGCAAGTCAATATGACATCATTTAAGCCTTTACTTATCAGACAGCATGTCAACAGTTTAAAGGAAACATTTCTCTCCGCTTGCCTATCCACTATCTGAACCAAATTGTGGTAGGCTGGTGGTGGATCATGCATATCTACAGAAGCAAGTAATTGAAATGATCCATGGGTCAATACCCAGACATCTGTAATTTGAAATTGCAGTGGCTTGTGCTGCACATGTTTTATAGATCAGCTTTTTTTCCCCCACCTTTGCATGATAAGATTATCATCAAGATGCAGCAGCAGTGTTGACATAGTTAAGGATATCCCTGGAGCTTTTTATTTCAGATTGAAAGTAGCTTTTGAAGTTTATTAATATCTCAAGTGGAAGATAGAAAGACCACATTTTGAAGATAACACAATGTCAGTGCTAATGTTAAGCCTCATTCTTGTCTAGTGCTATACCACTAAGACAGTCTGTGAAAGCCTGTGTGCAGGAGGGTGCTAGGAGAAATGTGAGAGAATACTCTCTCTTAAAACCCTAAGTACAGAGTGAGCTGTAAGTTTAGACGGGTGAATGTAACAGCTGAACTCCCATCAAGATAACTTGCTCTTCCTAAATACAGAAATCCTTCTCCTTCTTCAGTTAGGAGAAATAACAAAAGAACCCTTTACCTCTCTCTATTTTGTTTATAACCCCACTGGGGAACAACAACCCTGTAAGTAACATCCATACAAGAAAAAAATTATGCCTTTTTTTTCCCCCTGACTACATTGTCTCATTAAGGAGAAGGGAGCCAAAAGGGGTCCAGTCATCTGTGTTACACATATTTCCAAGTATGTGCATATATTTGCTTTATACTTTCGTAGAATTCCAGAAAAGTGTAAATTTTGGCCATAAGCCTGCAAGCAAATCCTAGCATCTTTTCTGTCCAAACTGCTGTCACTGAAGTTCTTACAGACATGCTCTAACCTAATTTTAAATTAAGTCTTTTCAGGTTGTTTTAGTCAGGACAGAAATTACTTTTTAGTTGCTCAACTATTCACCCAGTTTCACAGGTGGATTTGCAGCCCTGGATATATCTCACAGAACAGGTCTAATAGCATTTGCCGAGCTTACTGGGAAAGGTCCACTGTAGGAAGAAGATCATTAGAGAGTTTCCCAAGCATAAAGCCATAGCTTTGTATTCTTGTCTGTGGCTTGTAAGTTACATAAAGCCAGCCAGGAAAATCTATCATCTTCTTTGCAATTCTCTTCCATGAACACACTTGCCCAGGTTGCCTTTGGAAAATGAATGGCAATCCCTTCCACAGCATCCTATAGTTCTCCTCCATCATAATTTCACTAATGGTCCTTCTCTGATCCCAAGGAAAAGAACAACAAAGAAAAAGCACAGTTCACTGTTCTCATGACAACCGCTCTGCCTTTCCTTCCCTGTTTCCAGAGAACAGACATGAACCTGGAGATATACACGTTGCTCTGGTTATATGGAGGTGAAGAAGCTGCTCATAAAGCCATGCCCACCACTGCAGTGAACTGTGTGCTTTAAAGGCAACATCATGAAAGTATCCCTGCTTCTTCTAGTCGCTGGGGCTAGCAGAGAGTGCCTTGGCATTTTGGGGACAGATGAAAAAGATGGATGCAATCATAATGCTTGCATGGAGGGGACATTTCTAACCATGGAGAGCTACAGTCTCTGCAGACCTCTCCTATTAAACCCACATGTCCCCGTTTCTAACCTTTTCTGCTCCATTTCTAAACCAACTCTGTCTTCTTGCTTGCAGGAGCATGACAAGAGAGAATTTCCCTGCAAGAGACTCGCAGCCAGGTACAACCCATTTTGTGCCGATTAAGCTGCTCTTCTCCTCCAAATTCTCTAAAGGACTCTGAATTTGTGGCATTTTGTTGTTATATTTAGTTGTTATATCACCAATTATTTCCCATTGTGTATCTGTGATTTAATATCATCCTCCTAAATAGAGCACGGGGTGGGGGGGTGGTGCTGTCCTTATCAACTTCCATTGCAATTATGTGGGCCATCTTATTTTCCAAACACAGTTTGAATTCTGATCTTTACTCTAAGCTCATAATTTACCCTAACAAGTTTCACATTGGAAACACGTGAATTCTGTTCCATCATGTATATTATTAATGACCTTCTATTTAAAAGAATATAGTCCGAAGCAAAGCCTGGCAAGACCTCATTTGAAGCATCTTTCCATATTTGCAACGAAACATTAATAACCCTGCAGTAAAGTTTTTTCCAGCCTAAGCAACCTCTTCAAGGTCCAATTTCATGAAATCACAAAAATTTCAAGCTGAACATTATCAATAGTCTTAGTGAAGACATGTACCAAATAGACTTACCAAATAATGAAACCAGATTCAACCGACACGTTCAGAACAGTACCCTGAATACCTGAAAAAATCAACCCCGCGTGGTGGCATTCACTTGCCCTGACAAACCTCCTAATCTTTACCTTTCCTCAGTTCGCTGTCTCATTCATAACGTGCTATCTAACACTTGCAACAAATGGGGCACTGGCCCAACAGCCAAAAGCATCCTTCAAGTCCTCCCTGTTGATGTTCTGGTCTCTCTGTCTGCTCCTTTCTCTCACTGTTCCCTACACCTCTGCCTTCATAGCAGGTCACTTGGATGTCTTCACCTAATTTCAGCACATAAGCTGTCTGTAATAACAACTACGAGCATGACAATGAAAGGCTTTGTGGTGTATACCAGGGCTGAAGGGAAGCACTTCTTATTTTTTCTAATTCATTTGGTTTTAGTTGTCAAATTCTGGATCTTGCACTGAATGGATTATTAATCCATCTAACACTGCACTGCGAATCTGTTCTTTCCCAGCTGTCTTTATGCCTACTTCTTCACTCTGTTCTTGCAAATAAATGAACTGCACTGAGCCAGACAAGAACACTGCAAGTCCTGTATCAATATATTGAGATGAGAATACATTCAAAGATTAAACTAAATAAAATACTGACAAGTACAATGGAAATTGTTTATGCTAGATCTAAAACAACATAAAACTTTGTGGACAGTGTGGCAGAAAGAGGCCTAACTTGGTTTACCACAGGGCAACATGCAAATTGCAGTAATGGTTCACATGAACCCCTACTCATAAACAATGTTTGCTTTTTGTGAGAATGACAAACACAGACCTCACATAGACACACACAAACACATACACATACAGGTCTTCTAATGTCATTCAGAAGACTGAAATATCAACAGTTAAAACAGATGATAGATACACAGAAGGAAGTTAGCCCAAATATATACATAATGTATTTGCTATACTCTGAGGGAAAAAACCTTCCCAAATCAGTTTTGAAAGCCAAGTCTAAACAATATGAAAGCCTCCAGCTAAGGGGCATTCATCCAAAATCAATCAAATCAAAACAAACTCAGTTAAAAAAAGTAAGTTAAGAGTTTGTCTATCCCAAGATTATCTTATTGTGTGGTTCCTTAAAGAAAACTCATCATTAAATCCATCAAAAGAACACTGACGCTTTCATTGTGTTTCCCTGTCTCCACACATTTCCTTGTTATAACATAAATTCCTTTTCTCACAACAAAATCTCCATGGTACAAAGCAACCTCGCAACTCAATTTCCAGATGAGTCAGTTCAGACAGAAACAGTCTAAGTTAAAAACAAGCAATTCAACACAGGAAAAAAAAAAGCCCAGGTGTTAGGACTCAAAACCCCCCTGCTGCTGAAAGAGGAATTATTTTTTTTTCCAAAGCAATAAACAGTCTCAGCTCAAAGAAACTATTAATTCATAGACCTATTTAATGCTCTCCAGTGTCAGAAGATTAATCAGTCTCTCTGCACACTTATTCTGAAGCTAGTTCTCCAAGCTTGAATATCTTCCAAAAACAGTTCCTTACTTGAGCTGTACTTGCAATAAACATTTCCCCTTCCAGTGTGCACTTTCCACAGATTACTAGGAAATAATCACTGATGTCATTCCAACAGCTTTACCGCAGTGGAGACCAAATGGATCTCTCACAAACTTGCCAACTCACTGGTGTGAAGCCCTAGGTAATAATGAACCCAGCATAGTGTGTGAGGTTGCTGGTAAACTGCTGCAGCTCAAATTCCGGCACGGAATAAGCACGGACACATTCCTTCCAGGCCAGCACAGCCTTTATCTACACAGCATGCAAGAGCTCATCGGAGTAGTCTTGTCCATGCAGATTAAAACCAGAACTTGATTTAGAAAATATGCTGTGTCTCCTAAGACATTTTAACTCACTCCTGATCTAGGAACTACCTCCATGTCAGAGGATAAACGGTAAACATTTTTAGCTACCTTCCTTTATGTTTCCTATAGTAAACATTTCCGTGTACCAGCAGAACTCCATCCTCGCCGTATTCTCAGGCACAAGAGATTTGCATACACCTTGTAAGACTAATAAAAGATTCAATTGCTGTCTATTATAGTTAATATCAATATACCCTTCCTAATAGACGCACTAGAGACACACACAAAAATGGAGCTTCAACAGTTGAAGTCTAAGTGGCCTAGCTAGCCAGCTGGCAAATTGTTAATGATTCTGCCCATTTGTAAACATCTTTATGCTTTGATGAGGCAATGCGAAATGATAGCCAGTATGTGTTTCTCAAGAGGACCCATATCAGATTAAATTAATTCATTTCCTTAAAACCAATAATAGATTTGTGTCCACTTCCTCTTCTCACAGTAATTCATGCCCACTCATTTAGTAGCATGATGGAAACCAAATGAATACTTTGGTGAGTTTGCAGTGGAATTAGAAAGTGAGGGAACTACTTTCCGCATTGAAATTTTTACACCAGGAATCAGGTTTTTGGGAGTAGACACTTAAAGGACTGGGACTGTGAGGATTTAATGGGTCAGAGCGGACAGACTCCTCTTTTCTCATCACACAGCATATTGTTGTATTTTTATGTACAAAGGCTTTTCCTATGGCAGCGTGTGCAGTGACCACTGCTCCACACAGCTGGGATAACCACAGGAAGCTCACTGGCAAATGTTGGCCCCCATTGCCTCCATTGCACAGAAATATCCAGCTGTGCTGCAGCATGGGAACATGGACTGCATGGCTCAGGAGGAAGCTTTCCCAAATCAGATGATTCTCTGATTATTTCTAAAAATACCTCAAGCAGTAGTCAAAACATTTCAAGGAATTCCATCATGATATTTCATGTAATACTCCTTTTCCCTCGAGTAGTCTTGAATACTTGTATACCAAAAGAACACTCAGTGAGCAATACTCCAGTGATCAAAGAATTAAAAATCCTGAACCCGAACACTCACAATAGATGTGCTGCAAAGATAATGAACATTCTCATCCTTGTTAGGATATGAGTATCCTTCAGGAATGTTTCAATACTGTGAAGTTTTCAGTCTTGGGAAAATTAAAATGGACCTGTTTTCCTAAAACATTTCCTGTAGTTGCATGCAGGCTAATGATGAAATAAAGCATCTTCAGGTCTGGGTATCAAGTCCAGATCCACGTTTTGATTTTAATCTTCTCTCACCAAAAATGAAAATTTTGGTGGTGTTTAAAGAAATAACAGAGTTCTGGTTTTTTTCTCTACTGATAGAATTATTAAAAGAAAGAGTGCTGTATAAAAGGAGGATTTTGTTGAGCTATATTATAAGTAGCTTTAAATATCTCTAAAATATTTACCTGTCTGATATGTGTGGGTAAATCTATTTAATTGTTGTTACCAATCTCTGACATACCACCACTTCCTTAGGGTAAATCCAATACTGCACAAATAGGAGTAAACAAACAGAAACATATTGTAAGACAACGCATGGCAACAAAATATACGAGATGAAAAAGGAAATTGAATTTTCATATTGTCAAAATCAACCCCCAAGTCAGCACATAGGAAAGATAACACACATGAGCCCTTCACCATCCTGCAGCAAAATGCAGCAAGAAAATTGAAGATACTCACCAGCTCAGTTTGTTACATCCTACACGTCACTGTGGGAAACACTCCTTGCCTAATTTTGAATAAATTTCAATCGTAGTAGTTAAAAACCTCCTGCAAAACTACGGCCATGAATTAACAGGTTGTGTGTTTTATACACCATATTCATGAATTATATAACATTTTTGATAATCCGTAACAATTTCTAAGGTAATGCACCTTAACTAAAAGTTATCAACAGAGGAAATTATATTGATATCCTTTGTCATTTTAAAGTATTTTTCTTACCTTGCCTTGAAGACAGTGTTGATAAGTCTTCCTGAACGCCCTTTAATCCCAGATACATATTTATTTTTCACCACTCAGGAAACATGCATGCACACGTTCATGCATATTTGGTCCTTAGCTCAGAAATGCAAAGAAGCTCATTCTTCAGGTTGCAATAAATCCTCCAGGCTGTACAACTGGTAGAATCCACAAGCATGAATGCACAGAACTTCCACTTCCTTTAAAACCCTGGGAAAATAGCCATAGCAGTATGGCTAAAGAAAATGACACCATGATTGCATGGCACAGCAAATCCAGTTTAAGGATTTGCACACATGTGACACCAAGAGCTGAGCTAGAGCAAACTCTGCTAGACATGACTGTAGACCCATGCAGGTTGGAGGTCACCTGGTCCAAGCGCCCACTCCAAGCCCAGTGACTTAGGAGAGGTGGTCCAGCCCCTCATCAGCTTGGTCAGCTTTCACAGAGGGGAAATATCCCTTGACCTTCTGGCTAAGCTCCTTCAGCCCAAGGTGGGGTTGGCCACCTTTGCCGTAAAGTCACACTGCTGACTCACATCCATCTTATGATTCATCAGGTCTCCTTTTGCAAAGCTGCTTTCCAGTTGGTCAGTCCCCAGCCATTACTGGTGCATGGGATTGCTCCATTCCAGACACAGGATTTTCCACTTGGCTTTCTGAACTTCATTCAGGTCCTCTCAGACCATACCTCCAGCCTGCCAAGGTCTCTCTGAATGGCATCCCCCGCCCTCCAGTGTACCAGCCACTCTTCCAAGATTGGAATCATCATCAAAGCTGTTCCCATCATTCAGTTCACTAACAAAGGCATTACACGGTACTGGGGCCAGCATCGATGCCTGTGAGACACCATTAGGAACTGACAGCCAGTTGGACTTCCTATCACCATCTCCATCTTTTTAGCCTGGTACAACCAGTCTTCTACCCACCTTCTTGTCCACTTAGCTAGTCCATCTTTTACCAGTTTGTCTAGGAGGATGCTGTGGTAGACCATGTCTTAGTCTTTGCTAATGTCAAGGTTCATATTTGTTCAGTTTGGTCTGGGATTTTTTTTAAGACATATTTTTCCTGACATATTAATGATGGATCAGATGTGTTCTACCTTTCCTGAGTCAGAATAAAGCCTAACTAACTGTGGCAAAAACACCATGTTGCTCGTGTTGGATAATTTAGCAAAAAAATGATGGTGTGCTCATGCCTCATCCAGATTAATTTATATTTGCTGTCTAGTCTGACAGTGCACAGATCCAGGATTAATGTACACAGACCTGTGATCTAAATTAAACAAGTTATTCTCCACAGCTTTGCAGACTCCTAACTCTCCAAGAAGGAACCTCATGTATTATTGTGGATAAACATGGGAGGCAACAGTTCAGACAGAGAAAAATGTTTGACCATGAAAATGTAAAATTTACTTACCCATCTTTTTCCTTATAATAAGATGGTTTTAATATTTTAATGAGAGAAGAAATAGGATGTGATTTGAGAGCTTGGGTAATTGAAAGGTGATGAGTGGGCCACTGCAAAAAGAAAACTTTCAGGTAAAATAATGGTGTTTGTTAGAAAGCATTTCCATTCCATCATGAAACAAAAAGGAGGCTTAAGACTTTTTGTCCAGAGCAAGAAAGGCAAGCCCAGAATAATGAGAAGTGAAGAACCATAAGTTTTCATGTTATATCTAAGTGCTACAGCAACCAAGCTATCAGCTATTCCAGTTGCTTTTGTTATGATCAGCTATCCATACTGCAAAAAATAAACCAACATTTTTACAAAGACCAACATACTTTCAGGAAATGGTAGATTTTCTTCCAATTGCATTACTGGACAGAACATCAATCACAACTGATGATATTTGGTTCTTTAGTGATTATTTAAATGTAAAGCCCTGAGAACGGTGGCATCCTGGAAAATATGTCTTGGTCTGAATGCTACAGCCATAGCATTCTGCGTGTCATGGGATCCCAGTCTTTATAGCAACTGGGTTAAACCTGACCTATCAAATTTGTCTCTAATGTAACATAGCCTCCTTTCACAGACTTCTGTGAATTTGAATGGGTCTGAGGTCAGAATTCCTATGTAAGGCTGCTTATCTGTTTAAGGATCTTTTTTCTCTCTGCTGATTTCACTGAACAGGGGAAGAGTTTGCAGCATAATTTAAATGCTTTTTCTATTGAAGGCAACACACAAAATCCTTTTTTAACACCAGCCTCACACACAGTGCTTTGTGTGATGTGACCTGACGCAGTGGCAGATTCTCTGGGAATGCATTTTGTTCTTCAGTTTTTCCTTCACTGTGGCATGTATAAATCTGTTTCAGTAGGTTTTCTCATTTATTGATTTTTTTTCATTTGCAACAGAGCATATTACTAGCCTTTTCTTAGTTGCATGTTTGAAGTTTTTTTATTCTTTGGGCTTCGTGGACACTATTTTTATTCAGCTTTACAGTTAATTTTATTTTGTGTTTTGGGCTTAAAAATGAAAAGGGAGAGACAGAGAGAAAACCTCTCTCAACTCTTTTTCAGTTGGCATACCCAAGAAACTAAAGCTTCCCAGACTGCCAGTAGCACTAGCATCATAAAAGTACTTCATTTTTTACTAATAATTTATCATATTCTGCCTTAAGAGAGTTCAAACATTCACTAAGCCACAGTTCAGTGAGCTTTTTCCCAAAGCTTCCGGACAGATAAAAATGTTCATCATAATTATATGACTATAATGTGTAAAAGGACTACATGAAGTTGTACAAAATGTTAAATGTGATAACATCTTTACACTAAGACATTAACATCTGTACATTCATATGCTGACATATTGCTTTGTGTCAAAGACGCAAAGTTTGTAAAGTCTCAGACTTTAGCCTAGATCCTGCAGCAGGGTCTTGAGGATCTTCTCTAAATACCACTCCAAAAAATGTCAGCGAAAAACCCATTCTCTTTCTAGAACTGGACAGGATAGCCCATCACAGAGTGAAAGTAATAACGATATACCTCTCTTTGCATTTTCATATGCGTTTTCTTAGCATAAACATTTAAATTATTTGTTTTGTTCTGGTTTTCTTTCCTTCTAACAGACGTATACCATTGCACGCTCTTTCTTCATGCAGGTGAGGAAGTGCTTTGGAAGTGCCGCTGTTTAGAAGAACGACGTTACAAATCCCACAGCTTGCAATTGCGAGCCAGAATTTTATCATCATAAAAACCACCGTGTTCGACCCTCCATGTACGCCTTCCCTTCCTCTTCCAGGCTGTCTGGGGCTGTTTTCGGCAGCAGGCCTGCAGACAGAGCTGGCTCTGTGGAGGGATGACCTCATCCGCACACCACACAGCTGCAGAGGCAAGCTGTGCGCCCTGCGTTCCAAACAACAGATTTCTGGGGAATTTATTTGTTCACACATGAACAGTAAATCAGCGTTCAACACTTCTAAGTTGCAGAAGGTTTTTGCTTTGTGGGAAATGCCTAAGTATGAGGTTTGTATTTCACTGTTAGGAATGAGAAATAAAATGCATAATCCATCTAACAAAGATATGTTAGAAACAGCTTAGAGAAACCTAGAAAATCCTGGAATATAAACAGCTCTGCCTGGAGAGTCAGATACTCCGCGCAGCAGATGATGTGCCAGACCTACACATTGCAGTTAAAGGGCCAAACTTCAGTTCACATAAATAAATGATTTAACTAAAATGACTAAATAAGCCGTTACATAATAAAAGCCTTCTGAGACTTGCTGTTTGCTCTTTCTGTCTGCTACTATAAGCCTATCACTGAATCACCTACAGAAGCCAACCACGTCTGCCCACCTCCCTGCTTTCTGTCATGTCCCCAAGGGCACCACCAGCCCCCAAGGACTCCCCCTCACCCTGCCCAAGGCCCAAGGCCCCATGTCAGCCGGCCAGGGCTGTCAGCTCCTGCCCCAGCAATGCTGCAGCAGGACCAGTATCCAGCTCCCCACAGCCCTGCGCTGCCCAGCCATGAGCCCCACAGAGCTGGGCCCAACTGTGGGCCCACATCCCTGCCTGGCTTTGGCCCAACCCCATCAGGAGGTGCCTGATGCCCGGGCTGGGGCTGCCCCAGAGCCTCACGGATGCCC